>OZ030007.1:26328450-26928450 GCA_964023405.1 Apodemus agrarius
ACAACACTTTACATTTTATAGCAAGACCCACATTTCCCTCCACATGTTTACTTAAGAAAGCAGTTTTCCATCCATGTGTCAGAAACCCTTTGGGGTTGAGTGACCCTTTCACAGTGACTGCATATGAGAGATCCTGCATATAAGATATTATGATTCATAACAGTAGCAAAATAACAGTTATAAAATGGCAACAGAAATAATGTTATGGTTGGGCCCACTGGCACATCGAGAACCACTGATTCAGATGACTGTATTAAATGATACACGAGGAGACGCGGAGAGATGGCTGAGCGGTTAAGAGCACTGACTGCTCTTCCAGAGGTCCTGAGTTCAATTCCCAGCAACCACATGGTGGCTCACAACCATCTGTATGCCCTCTTCTGGAGTGTCTGAAGACAGTGACAGTGTAGCCATGTACATAAAATAAATAAATCTTAAAAAAAAAAGACACCTCAGAAATGCGACATTAGAAACTTTTTAGGTCCTAAAAGAGAACAAAACTGTAGATATATTAAAAGAGGGCCAGGGAGATGGGGTTAAAGAGCTAGTCCCTTAGGGCTGATGTCCCAAATGCAATCTTCGGAACTCACTTAAAAAGCTGGATAGTTAGCCTGCACCTGGTACTCCAGCACTCCTCAGAGGGGAGGCAGACACACTGCAGGCCCACAAGTTCTCAGGCCAGCTTGCCTGAGACATGCAGCATGGCAGCAGTCATGCAAGACTCTGCTTCAGCGAGGCTGAGAGCGAGAACTGAACCCAGAGCCTCCACATTTGTGCCTAGATACATGGGTGCACCTGGGTTCACATGCTGACATGTAAACATACAGACACTGGTACATGGGTACACCCATATTCACATGCAGACACACAGACATACAAACACTGGTACACGGGTACACCCATGTTCACATGCAACATGCAGACACACAGACATATAGAAACTGGTACATGGGTACACCCATGTTCACATGCAGACACACAGACATACAAACATTGGTACAGGGGTATACCCATGTTCACATACAGACACACAGACATACAGGCACTGGTACGTGGGTACACCCATGTTCACATGCAACATGCAGACACACAGACATACAAACACTGGTACAGGGGTACACCCATGTTCACATACAGACACACAAATACTACATCTATACACATTTTTCAAGATAAGAATACGTGGGAAGTATTCATAATTCAAGGGGTGGGGGAGGCAGCAAGGAACAGATTCCTGATATGAGTGGAAAAGAACTGAGACGTAAGTGCAGAGTTGTCAATCAAGACAATCTTAACATGATGCTATCTGAATGTAGGATAAAGAACGAATAGCAAACATCTCCATCCCTTGAGAACACATTACAGAACCAACTAGTACCTTTAAAATTCTAGCTCTTCCTCAG
Source organism: Apodemus agrarius (assembly GCA_964023405.1). Lineage (NCBI taxonomy): Eukaryota > Metazoa > Chordata > Mammalia > Rodentia > Muridae > Apodemus > Apodemus agrarius. Next base: position 26,329,854 of record OZ030007.1, read on the forward strand.
AACAGGCTAGCTGAACATCTTGACGATGGGGGGTGGGGCAGAATGACCCTGGCTTTTCACTTAGCTTCACAAGCATTGTTCTCTAGGCAACCTCTCTGAAGAACTAGCTCATCATTCGTTCTTTATATAATCGTGGTGGTGGTAAACAAATACCTCCTGAAGATATTCCAGCTCAGGATTTGAAGGTCCAGTTTTAGCATCAGAACCCCTGAGAAAGTCTTACCAACTGTTTCTGCTCTGAGAGACACAACAGAGACTTCCGCTCCAATCAGGCCAAAAAGAAGAGGCTGGAAAATGTCCCAGGTAACGGCAATGATCTTTTCTACCTCTGACTGAAAGAGAGGCAGAGAAAACTTTATTATTAAGCTGTGATTGGATTTGAGATCTATAAATTAGAAATCAGCGTCAGCTCGATCCCCAGAACTAGTCTAGGCAAACAGGTGAGCTGCAGCTCGGCGGGATGGGAAGGTTGGAGCTCAGGGGCAGCCTGAACTGTACAGGAAATCTGAGGCCATACCGTGATATGATGCCCCATGTCAAAAAAAGAAAACATCAAGGCTAATAATTTTAGGTTGCTTAATGTTTTCTTACCTCGACTTCACAGTTAAGGAAAATATGCACATATAATTCAAATGGGCAGCACCTCAAACAGCCAGGCAACGGCAGCACAAGGCCTTTAACCCCAGAACTCAGAGACAGAGGGGCAATTTCTGTGAGTTCGAGGCCAGTCTGGTCTACAAAGCAAGTTCAACCAGGGCTACACAGAATAACCCTGTCTTGCAAAAAAACAAAAATTAAAAAAAAAAAAAGAAGAAGCTGAAGAGAAAGAATTTTATCAAAAGAAGCGTCGTGAGCAGATGAAGTTACAGTGACGTTCACCTTCTGGTCAGTCCATCTCACGCCTGCTAGGAAAGCCATGACCAACGTGCACAGTCCTCCTGACCCCGGGAAGCTAAAATACACACTGCTGAACACAGCGAACACAGCAAAGCCCAGGACCAGGAAGGCTCGCTTCCACACGAGGTTGTCCTGGGAGAAAACAGGCAAGGTCTTAGCTCTATTATTTCAAACAACTGATTACTCTATACCTAGGATGAAAACAAGAATGTTATGCACACAATACTTTTTTTAGTTGAATTTCCAGTGCCATTATCAATCTTCTGAAATTTCAATATATATATACATATATATATATGTATATATATGAACATTTCCATATGCATTATCAATTTAAAAAAAATTAAGAGTGGAAGAAAATAAGCTTTTGTTTTTCCTTATGAGGAACTTTGGTCTTGAAAAGAGATGTTTTAAAGATGCTGGAAGTCTTATCTCTTTGACAGCATTAGAATTTAAAGTATTTTGATACTAAACTGGGCTCAAAAAGCCATTTTAAATGTTGATTTAGTTGAATACTACACAAGTTCCGAAAACTGGCATATCCTATTATTTTGTATCTGATATTGTTCTCCAGTGAATCTTGAAATGTAGATAATATTATCAGAGCAGCACTGGGACCTCATGCATGTAGCTCCCCTGGACCTCGTGCATAGCAACAATAAAGAAGTCAAAATTGTAAAGACGGGGACCATTTCCTCAAGTCCGTCCGTCCTGTAGATCCAGCTTTGAGGAAGGCGTTCTAGAAGGTTCTTCCACCGACAATTTACAGCATGATTTTTCTCAGATTACTTCTTTTTACCTGGTCCATGCTCGGAAAGTACTGGATAAAAAACCCAAGGAAAGATCCAGCTGCCACACCGATTACCACCTCCAAGATGCCTCTGAAGATGTTAAAAGCTGTAGACCCTGAAAAACAGGAAAAGAAAACTTCAGTCAGGACTCTAAATCCATAAACGCGCAAGTTCCAGTGTAACGCCATCTAGCTAAATCACATAACCACGTGGAAGGGAATTCTTACCGACATTTCTTTCCTATGCCCTGTATTTTTAAAACTTAATATTTAGCCAGGCGGCGGTGGTGGCACAAACCTTCAATTCCAGCACTTGGGAGGCAGAGGCAGGCGGATTTCTGAGTTCGAGGCCAGCCTGGTCTACAAAGTGAGTTCCAGGACAGCCCGGGCTACACAGAGAAACCCTGTCTCGAAAAAACCAAACCAAACAAACAAAAAACAAACAAACAAACAAAAAACCTTACTATTTAATGTGAATGGGTGTTTTGCACATACATGCAGTACCCAAGGTGGCCAGAAGAGGGCCTCAGATCTGGCGCTGGAGTGAGGGTCTGCTGGAAGAGCAGCCAGTGTTCTTAACTGGTGAGCTGTTTCTCCACTCCCACACTCTCCACGTTTTTAACATAGATGGCTTTAAACATCTTTTAAAATGCTTCTAGCCAGATGGGATGGAGCACACCTTTATTCCCAGTACTCAGGAGGAAGAGACAGAGAATCTCTGAGTTCCAGGTCAAGCCTGGTCTACAGAGCAGGCTCCAGGACAGCCAGGGCTACACAGAAAACAAAAACCAAACAACAACAACAACAACAACAAAAACCTATCTCAAAAATAAAACAAACAGCTTCCATCTTTTTAGAAGAGGAAGCACATGGTTGCACAAACTTTTAAAACCAGTGCAAGGTGTAACTTCGATACTTTCCACAGGCTTATTTAACTTAATACTTTTCTTAAGCCTGCCGAATTATGAAAGACAAAATCCATCACTTGCAGAGGCTTGCTCTACTGTGTTATATACGTATAGAGGGACAGAGGGAATAGAACTGGTGGAGCTTTCAAGTTACAAGCACCGGATCTATAACTCAGAAGCTGTCAGCTCAGAATCTGACAAAATAAAGCATCTGCCCAATGCTTTATTGTAAAAACAGTTAAGTCTGAAACAAATTATTTAGGATTTTTCTTTGTGTGTGACTTAATCCCTTTGGGGTATGACAATACAAAGAGCCACAGAAACTGTTTCCCATCATAGCAAACAGGACTCAGGAAATTTAATTTTGAAGGCCTTTGTGAAGAAAGCATTCAAAAACTTGTTAAAATTGTTCTTCATGTAAAGTCATTTTTCTTTCCTGTTTATTTTATTTTGTATGGGTATTTTGTCTGCATACCACCTGAGTGGTGCCTGCCAGAAGAGGGCGTTCTGGAGTTACAGATGGTTGTGAGCATCAAGTGAGTGCTGGGAATTGAACCTGGGTCCTCATCGAGCGGGTGCGCGGGTGCACTTAACCCCAACGCCATCGCCTCCTGCTCAAAAAGCCACTTTTCAATTGTCTTGAGGTAAAAGTTCACCTGGTTTCTTATTGCTGCAATGACCATTTCTCTTATTTAAAGCCAAATCCCGTCACATAATTTTCCTTGGCCTTCCTGGGAGGCTAATGGTGTGCTTGTCAAAAGCGCCCTGCGGAGTGGGCAGGGTCTTGGGTGAGCGGGTCACTTGCCTGACAAGAGCAAGGTCCTAGGTCTCTCTCAGCTCTGTCAACTAAAAACAAAACAAAAGCCCATCTGTGAAGGCAGCACGATGCTCAAGCTACTTCAAGAAAGAGTGTGCTCCATGCTGGGTATGGGGCGCACACCGTTAGCCTCAGTGCTTGGAAGGCGGAGGCAGGTGGATCTCTGAGTTCCAGGGTAGCTCTGTGTACAGGGCAAGTTCAGGACAGCCAGGGCTATACAGAGAAGCCCTGTCTGGACACCTACCTCCCAAAACAAATGTACTTTAGAATGTAACTAATACATTTCATTTTTCCTGTCTGGCAAAATGTTATTTAAATCAAGCAAATAAAATTCTTGGACTCATACCTAAAAATTCTATCAGGAAATCTAGTCAGGTTCAAATTCAGAACGTCTGACAACAGGCCTTAGGGGCAGGCAGGGGTGACATAACAGGGTCAGCCGGGAGGGTGTAGAAAGCTCAAAGAGACTCCTCTAAGAACTCCTGTCTGCCTCGTCATCTTCCTGCCTCTTCTGTGGCCCCAACGCAAACCCTGTTGCTTTGAAGCCATGGTTCCCAGTCATGGCTACACTGGCTTCCATTCCCAAGGGCGCTCATTAATTGGTCTAAGGTAATGTTTACATTAAAATAAATAAATAAATAGAGCTCCCTGGGTACTGCTCATCTAAGAACCATGGCCTTAAAGATTCATGCAAGGCAAGCAGCGGAAATACAAATACAGAGTCGTACAGTAGAGTTAAATCCAAAGGTGATTATCTGTTAGGTCTTCATAGGGAATCAGAACATTCATTAGTTATAGAACAAGAAAGTAGCACTGTGAAACCAGGACTTACAGAAGACTCATTTACAAGGGAACGAGAAAAGCTAAAGACAGGAGAACAGGAAACGCTCTTACTTTAGAATTCCAGCATCCTCTCCCCTGGACTGCTGTCTCTTCTGTGTGCCTACTACAAAACCCCCTCACCCTTTATGTGGCTTCTACACTTAAACGTTCCTAGACTGCTCCAAGAAGAAGCACCCTTCTGTAAACCTCCCCACCCTGTATGCTCCTGTCCTTGTACTCCAGCTCGAAGGGCAAAGACAAGGGTAAGCAGCTTCTGTTGTGTGATGGCTCTGGGGAGGGGTCCAGCATCTCCCCCCCACCCCCACGCCTTGCCTTAAGTAATCATGCCATGGCTTAAACACGGGTATAGCCTCCCCTGGACAGCTGAGGTTACCTGTGGAAAACGCCACACCCAAGCACGTGTTGAAGCCAGTGATGGCCAGGATGTCATCGAAGCTGCCGGCGGCCATGAGTAAAGTCGGGATACCTTTCTCAACACCGTAGCCTCCTTCCTGCAAAAGGAGCATGGAAGGTACCACGACGGCTGGAGACACAGCACCTACAACAAAACTAAGCAGCCGGGTGTCAGACACTGTGGCCGGGGTAAGCTGCTTACCACCGCCACCTCGGAATTCATAACAGTGCCTCTGGATTTCTATACTTTTACAGGTTCGGTTAGACTTTGGATGACTGCAGTCTCTTAAAACAACCCAGAGACGCCAAACCAGAAACACACAGGCAGAGAGTTCTACAGAACACTGCTTTCTGAAGGTATATCCATGAACAATTTGTTTTGTGACGACCTAGTAGCCCCAAGTCCAAGACCTAGGTTGCCTAAAATATATGCATCATAAGAAATATTGAGTTAGTAATGAAGTTAGGCCCTAGTAGGTGCTTTGAAATTTATATATATATATATATATATATATATATATATATACACACACACACACACACACACATACATACACACACACACATACACACACACACACACACACAAACCACACACGCACACACACATATGGGCTGGAGAGATGGCTCAGCCGTTAAGAGCACTGACAGAGCACTGACTGTTCTTCCAGAGGTCCTGAGTTCAATTCCCAGCAACCACATGGTGGCTTACAACCATCTGTAATGGGGTTCCAATGCCCTTTCTGGTGTGTCTGAAGAGAGCAACAGTGTACTCATATGAGTAAATTAAATAAATATAGACCAGTCATGTTTCAAGGTGTGAAAACCTGTCATGAGCATTCTCCACTGCAACGGGGCTTCGGCTGGGTCTTGAGAGGTGGACTGAGAACAGATCTGAAGGAAGAGGCTCTGGAGACACGGGCAGTGAGCTAGCAGGAGCAACCAGCTAACACCGGGAAGAGGTTTCCATACTGACTGTGCTCTGAGCACCCACTTCAAGGACGTCACACATATGAACTCATTTCGTCACCACCATAGCACCATGAAATAGATACAAGTAAGGAAACAGAGGCGCGGAGAGACCAACTAACTGGAAACCACAGAGCAGGAGAGACCGACTAACTGGAAACCACAGAGCAGGAGAGACCGACTAACTGGAAACCACAGAGCAGGAGCTGGAGGCGAGGTAGTGGCCCTGAGTCCTACTTCTGACAGGGAAGAATTTCTTCTTGTCCACCGTATGTAAATACTAAATTCTTGCTATATCCGTTTAACATATCCATGTCTCGTGGCTCCCACCCACACTGGACGTGAAAATAAGTCACTGGAAAGGGTGCGTAGGAGAGCCATCAAGTCACAGTGTCTGCCGAGGAGCACCGAGCTTTGAGCCGCTCATGGAGGCTCTGGGGTGGGATCCACCGTCCAACTCCCAGGCCTGGGGATCCGGCATAGAGAAAAACCAAACCAAACCAAACCAAACCAAACCAAACCAAACCAAACCAAACCAAACCAAAACAACAAACTCAACAACAAAAACCCCACAGCTTCGTTGGTAGTTTAGTTTACCGCACTCACTGCAAAAATTAGCTACAGAGACACGGACTCTATTTCACAGCTACACTGTTCAGATGGTGCTTTAAAAAAAAAAAATGTTATTTTACATTCTCCTTAATGGAGTCAGGAGGTCCCCGAGGTCGTTTGGTGTTTTCGCAGGAGAAGAATTACCCGAGGATGAACCCCCATGGCCACGGCAACCCCATGAGGAAGTGAGCGAGAATCGCAGAAGCACACGCCTCCACCATGCAGGGCCCCATGGCCAGTCGGACACACACCCCCTTCAGCTTCCTCAGGGCCTGGAAAACAAGAGTGGACACACTATGTTCCTCTGATGACACGGGGACACTATGACAGACGCCCAGCACTTCCTCAGACCCTGCTTGGCCATCATGGGGTCTTCCGCTAATTAGCTTTATTCAGGCATTTCTGCATTCCTTGTGTTTGAGAGACAGTGTGCCCAGGAATCCCTCACTAGGTAAGTACAGTTCCTCATCTTAGGTGTTACCATTTAAGAAGGCACGAGATAAAAGTCTGTGGCTTCAGTTGGTGAGATTGGCCAGTGTTGGGGCCAAGTTTACGGGTCACTCAGGGGACTTCAGAGTCTGTGCTTCTGATCTATGTATTGTCTGACCATTCTTTTGACTTGTGACCTATGGCTCCAAAGTGAGGCCAAATGAAGATGTTTGTCTCCAACGAACCATTCATGCATAAGGTAAAAAGATTACCCAAGCACACGCTTAAGACTCATTATGTTTGGTAGGCTGTTCCTTGAGTCAGGAGAGTCAGTGCTGCATGCCTGTACTGGGCTTGACAGGCTGTTTCCCCGCAGTCAGCACCTCTAGGTCTTTATCTGTGTTTCCCCTCCACAGTGACATGGGTGAGAACATCTGGACTCCCACCATGGCCCTGCTGGACTAGATCCTCCTCTTCCTGAGACTGCCCACATTCATTCCCTGAAGCTTAATCATTACGAATACTTGTCATATCAGATGAACAGGTTTGGTATTCGATAATTAGAAACTCATACTCCATACCTTTGAATCCAGACCGAGGCCAGCACGAACCAGAATGACAGAAAGGGCTATGCTTCTCAAAGACGAGGACCACCTGTGCTGGATCTGGACATTATCACTGATGACTGGGACGTTCCTCAAGAGAAATCCAGCTAGCAGCATGCCTTGAGTGGATCAAACAGGACTAGTGAGGTTTTCAAATGGGGAAGCTTATTTTTTCTTTGTAGCACTTCACATGTGACAGAGACTGCAATGTAGTTTTTCTTTCTGCTTACTTGGTCTTTGGATGAAACGAAGTTAGATTTGTAATTAAAACATAAAAATAAAAGGATCAATGTATACTTTATGTATACATTGTATTTATACTTTATGTATAAAATGATTAGAACAATTAATATTGTCTGAGGGGCTGGAGAGATGGAAGGAAAAAAAAAAAAGCACTGACAGAGCACTGACTGCTCTTCCAAAGGTCCTGAGTTCAAGTCCCAGCAACCACATGGTAGCTCACAACCATCCATAATGAGATCTGATGCCCTCTTCTGGTGTGTCTGAAGACAGCGACAGTGTATTTACATATAATAAATAAATCTTTTTTTTAAATAAATCTTTAAAAGGGGGGGGCTGGAGAGATAGCTCAGCGGGTAAGAACATTGATTGCTCTTTCAAAGGTCATGAGTTCAAATCCCAGAACCCACATGGTGGCTCACAACCATCTGAAAAGGGATCTGAAGCCCTCTTCTGGTGTCTGAAGACAGCTACAGTATACCAGTGTACTTACATATAATAAATAAATAAATCTTTAATAAAATAAAATAAAATAAAATAAAATAAAATAAAATAAAATAAAATAAAATAAAATAAAACTTCCATTTGCTTTGAGGAAATCAGGAAGCATTTAACACTCACCAAGAAGAGGAGGCAGAGGAGGCAATGTTGGAAACTTAATGAGTCCGAAAAGTTTACCTCCAGCGACGGAACAATAGAACAGGATTACAATTCCAAACAAATTCCCTCCAGGAAGACATTCGGGGCCGGTAACTGACCAAATCACGGCCCACAGAAGAACAACCATGGTACCTAAAAGCCAAAAACAACAAAAGGAGTAAAAATAAATAAATAAAAACACAAAAATAAAACCCAAAACACCAGGAAAGCTAAGCTTTATATGCAAGCTTTGATGTATTCCGAATTTTTTAAAATAAGCATTAAATCAATATGCAAATGTTTATAACCACAAGTTACAAAGGACACAAGGAACGTGAACAAGTAGGTGATTACCAACCAGATTAAGAACCAGGGAATCAGGTCAGCCACAGTGGCACATGCCCTTTAATCACAGCATTCTGGGGGCAGAGCAGGCAGAACTTGGTGAGTTCAAAGCCAGCCTGGTCTATAAAGTGAGTTCCAGTACAGGCAGGGATGTTATACAGAGAAAACTTATTTGGGGTGTGTTGTGGTGTTGGGGGTGGGGTGGAGGGATGAACCAGGGAATAAACAGCACCTTGAATACACCTCAGCCCCGTTCCCTTCACAAGGCCAGAAGGAGCCACCATCTTGCAACCCAGGAACAGTGAATATTGCAGAGAACAATCACTGTCTATGTCCTCTTAGAAATCTGAGAATATTTGAACTCCCTGTGTGCTCCAGTACCTAGTTCTGTCTTGAATTAAACATTAACCACCAGTTCTTTTAGACTCAATGTTTGCTTAGATTATCACACTTAAAAAAAAATTAAAAAACATGGTCCATTGCTGTGTTATCACAAAATGAGAATGTTCGTTAACACAGTGACCAAACCCAATGCCTCCTTTTTTAAAACCTCAAACACACTTTCCCCAGAGAGGTAAGCCACTACTACAATGAAATGTCTAAGGCCTTTTCAGTATTTTCCAGTAGAGTATACAAGATAAGGCTTCTGTAAGATCTTACAGGCAGAACGGAGGGCGTGGCTTTCCAGCTGTTAAGTATGACTTTACTGAAGCATCAGCTGAACTTTTTTAATAATTCCACAATCAGACGGAGTTAAGAGTTTTCCTTTTTCCAGGCTAAGATCACTTTGAAAGAGTCCCTCTCCTTTCATTTCCCATACCTGACATACAATTGTAAATGATATTTATGTGTATATTGTAAGGTATCTCCAGATCAGGTTTAAATCAGCTAATTATTGATTTGTCATTTATGACTTTGGGGAAAAAAATCTAACTTTCATGTAATGATTGCTTCTTCAGGGGAGTTCGTATGTGCTAAGAGATGCAGGAGTGAATGCAGAACAAAGCCATCAACCTCAGAAGTGGAAGCAGAGGAAGACCGCGAGCACGTGTTCATCTACCAGTGAAGTACTCTACATTTTAAAACGAGTTCTCGGGCTGTTGAGTTATCTCGGTGGGCAAGTGCTGACATCAACATGAAAATCTGCTTGGAGTTCCAGTGCTCAGGACACAGATGCCATCCCAGAGCAGGCTGGCTGGGTAGACCAGGCGAATCAATGACCGAGTGCCATTCAGAGTGTGTGCATGAACATACCACAGACCAATGCCTCCGCCCCATGGAGTGGCAAAGCCTTGTGAGGATCAGACGGAGGGCAAAGCCTTCTTCCCATCCATGTGCAAATGCTGAAAGTCCGGCTTCCTCCCATGGATGTCCACCAAGACGGTTCCCCTAGAGACTCTTCCCACTGAGGTCAGTTAAATCTCTTTGTTCAGTTGTATATAATATCCCTGACGCCCTGTGTATCTGTATGGAGTAAGCCCTCTCCCATGTGCGGCTGTACATAATAAACACAAATAAAGGTGCCCCAGCTTTTCCATCAGAAAGTCCAGTCCACCTGATCCCAGCTTTTCATTCTCTTGCCGCTCCAGTGAGGTCAATCCGTGCCTGACCCAAGGCATGTAAGAAGTCTGGCACCCAGCCTCAACATGTAGAAGATCATGGAAGACTTAACACAAACCTCTGGCTCCACACACACATGTACCCACACACACGGGAACATACACACATGCACACACACACATGCACACAGTGCCACCATATGCTTTTGAGAAAAGATAAAAACTGAAAATGAGACCTCGAATCACAGTATTCACTTTGACACATTCCTCAGGCAATAGGTATCCGTTTTTATTATAAATGTTTTAACTAGCAAGCTATGCGTCATATTTTCGGTGGTAAAAGTTTAAAGAAATAATATAAAGGAAAGGAAAGGTGTCGAGTGACGTGCGACCTCTCGGCTAGTTCACAGGCTGGAACCTAGTTTTCTGTGTTCCTAATAGTTTAAATCGTTTTCCCGCATTGACTCAGGATCTTACTTTCCCAACAAAAACATGCACCACCTAAAGTAGAACATATAAGATTTGTTTTCATTGACCTGGATGAAAATGAGGAAGAGTTCTGTGAGCGCTCCCCTCTCAAGTACAGCTCTAAAAGCACTCAGCTCAGGCTGGGCTGGGCGGTGCAGGCCTGCAACGCCAGCTTTGGAGAGGCTGAGGCAGAAGGACCATGAGCCCTGAGCTACAGAGACAGCATCTATTTAAACAAAGCAAAAAACAAACAAACAAACAAACAAACAAACAAAACAGCAAAACAAAACAAAAAACCCAGACACGCACAAAACAATGTCACGAGGATTGGGACTTGAGAATCGAGCCTTGGTTTTCAGGAAAACAGAGATAGAAAACTGTAAGGATAACTGAAATCACGTTCTCATTCTCAACAGTTTCCAAAATGGTCTAAAGATCTGCCTTACAGACAATTTTCAACCCCTTCTTTCTTGTAGGACTGCACGGCTAATCTACACTCTGTGTGCAGCGTGCGTGCGCACACCCAAGTGTACACACACACACTCTCTCTCTCTCTCTCTCTCTCTCTCTCTCTCTCTCTTCCTTTGTGAACAAGGAGTTGTATCGCTGATTTTGAACATCTATACAGTCACCAAATTCCTCACATATTTTAGGTTACTGCCATAAACTAAAAGACAAATACATCTAGACTGAAACAATGTCCAAAAAAAAAAAAAAAAAAAAAAAAAGAAAAAAGAAAAAGAAAAAAGAGAAGAAAGAAAAGAAAAGAGAAAAAAGAAAAGTCAGGATAAATCTCCTTTCCCCTCCCCTAAATCCTCAAAGTCTACAAAGAAATGGGTGATTTGCAAAGCCAGACTCTGGCCCATCAGTCACGATGCTCTAGTGATGTCAACATTTACGTAATGCTTCTCTGGTAATGAGACGTTGACCAACAACAGCGTGCTTACTGGAGCCTTACAGTGATTGTGGGAAATTATCCAGATACAGAAGTCCTCTCATCTCTGCTCTTTTGACTCAAGAAAGTCCTGGCTCAAATGTGGCCACCGACACCTCTGAAGCCACAGTTTGAGAGGGGGAGCTTTTTACCCCCCCCCCAAGCCCCCCACCGGGAGTGATTGCACGGAGCAAAGCCACAACCTGGTCAGCTGTTCTGCCTAGCAGTTTTAACTTAAGAAAAGTAAATTTCTTGTTGTCTTTTTAACCGCATGGCTTCGGAAACTCTCGCTGTGACATCATCTCTGATCATTTTCTGAGTCCATCCCCGCCGAGCGCACACACACCATTAGTAATCGCTCTTGCCAGCCAGCCGCGTGGAGGGCAGGCCGGGGATTGCCGCAGGCCGGTGGGTTCTGCTGGTGAGTCCCGCGGCTCTTTTTCCTCTTTTTCACCGCTGTCCAGCAGGTTACTGCCTTCCGTCGGCTCATTTCTGTCTGCGCCTTTGAGGCTCATGGCTCGCTCCTCCTGTACTTAAAACAACATTTTAATCACACATCCTTTAACTACTGGTTTATCAAATATCAAATATGAAATTTCAAATCAAATTGCCTTTATTAGAATTGAGGGTAATAACTTATAAACACACAACTTTATTACTGACAAGTCACCTAGGACTTAGAAGAACCATTGAAGAATATTTAACAATAAGTCCCTGTTTTTAAATTGTCTAAATGTTTGTGTCATGTAAACATAAAGTTACAAAGTACAAAGTAACTATGTGACCAGGCCCCAATATTGTACAGTTAAGACACGGTTTGAGATGATAGTAAGTAAATGTATCAAAGTGATTTACGAAAGGGGAGGAGGGAAGGGGAGCGAGGGAAAGAAAGCAAGGGAGACAAGCACGCGCACACACACACACACACACACACACACACATACACACACACATACACACACACACACAAAATCATATAAAAAGAGGTTCTCAGCCTGTGGGTCTCGACCCTTTGGGGGGCTCGAACTTCCTTTTCAGAGGGGTCATGTAATATCATCAGAAAGCACAGATGTTTACATTACAATTCTAACAGTGGCAGATTACAGTTATGACGTAACAACAAAAATAATTTTCTGGTTGGGAGGCCAGCACCGGGTGAGGAGCTGGATCAAAGGGTCTCCGCATTCGGAAGGCTGAGAACCACCGCCCGAGCGCTTAGGCCAGGAACAGAAAGCACAGTGGCTACTCGTTCCCTTGCTAAGGTCGTTGGCGGCTGGCCCTGCCTGAGGTTGACAAAAGATCCTACAAAATGACATCATCTACCCTGATGTATACGAGCATGGGAATTAAGCCTGAGGAAGAGTTTTATTTCCTTTTAATTAATTAATTAATTTATTTTTTGAGACAGGGTCTCGCCAGGTTACTTGGGCTGTCTGCACGCTCACAGTATTTCTGCATCCCCTTTCTGAGTGCTGGTATTTCAGGAGTGTGTGACCTAGCCCTTCCAGGAGACTTGTTTAGTCAACTGGTAAAGAGTGAGGAGAAATGGTTCCCTCTGCTTAGAAACCATAGCCCTGTGCTTAAGGAAACAGCTGGGACTTCCTGCCTTTGGCAGGAGTTCCTGTCAGTTCCTGTTACCTGTAGTTCGTGATGCAGAGACGCCTCGTGAGGGAGCCCCGTGGGTGGCTCTGAATACTGACGTTCAACTGACTTATCTTCATCCTCCATAACTAATAATTTCGAATATGATGGTTCAGGGATGAGGAGCCGGATCTGGTCTGAAGGAAATACAGTATAAATAGAGAGTATCGAAGACTGTCATTGGAAGTACATGAACAAATTCACTTTTTTCTTTCCTTAGGACCCTGAGGGCGGGTCGATCCACAGTGAGTCATTTGGTTCTCACGGTTCTGTTGCTGACCTGTTTAAGAGCCCAACGTATTATCTTCATTCTTATCTAGTGTTTGGCTGCTCTTGAAATAAACCCTTGTTGGCCTATCACATCCTAATTCCTTTCCCATCATCCCTTGAGGGTAATGCTTTGAAACACACACAGAGCTATATCACTCCTAGATTGTCCTAGCTAATGGGCCGACTCCACACAAGCAAGACCGACCTCTCAGGTAACTTTCCAGGGTTGACACCCGAACTGAGTCACCAGAGGAAACCTCTTCTGATCCCATTATTTTTTCTGAGAGACGAGAGTCACTATATCCCTGCCTTGTCTACATTTCTGTGTTGTTGCGATTGCTGCAGTAGGATTTTTCCCATGTGGAACTCTGAGTGCATTTAGAAAAGAATGTGTGCAATTGTAAAACGTTGGAGAGAAAAAAATTATATGGTTCTCCTTGGCGATAATAACTTTCTTGGATATATTCTGCAAATTTTTGTTTTGGATAACTTAATTCCATTGGCCACAGTTTGAGATCATTTTCTGTTTTTGTGGTTTTTCAGAGCAGGTGAGGAAGCACTTGGGGATCTCTTACAGCAGTTTTCAAATACTTCTAAGACAGAAATATGGCCTCAAATGAAACAAAATCCTCAAATCCAAAAAATGGAACAGATGACGGCAGGCCTGCAAGACTCTTGTCCTCCTCCAGAGTCAGGTGAGCCCACTGAGAAAGTCTCTATAAATGTACTTTGACAAAACATCAGGCAGTCATTAAACAAGCCTTCTATTCTTCAGCTTAATTTAAAAACCAATCTAAATGCTTAAAACTACTTCTTGCACTATTTAAAGGGACCGGAGGGAGCTATAAAGCTGCAAGTGTCAAGTAAAACATGCTTCCTTCTGTGAAGTCAACACCGCTGAAAGATCTCTACAGGGGCAGAGGCTAGTCACTTTCCTTACTTTTAAGATTTTGTTTTAAATGATGAGTATGTGTGCCTGTTTGCACACATGGGTCCAGTCACCTACGGTGGTCAGAAGAGGACACTGGATCCTTCCCTCAGAGTTGGAGTTAGACAGTTGTGAGCCACCTGGCATGGGTGCTGGGAACTTATCTTAGCTACACCTTTATTGATGTGACGAAACACCATGACTAAGACAACTTACAGAGGAAAACATTTAATTGGAAGCTTGCTTACACTTTCAGAGGGTCAGTCCGTGATGTGGGGTGACAACAGGCAGGCAGGCATGGAGCTAGCAGTATATGACAGCTCCCAGCAGATCTACACGTTTCAGACAGAGGGAGGGGCTTGTCCTGGCATGGGGTTTTGAAACCTCAAAGCCCACCCCAGTGACATACAAGGCCACACCACTTAATCCTTCCCAAACAGTTCAACTAACTGAGGACCAAACATTCAAAGCCTATGAGGGCCATTCTTGTCCAAACTGCCACAGAACTCAGCTCAGGTCCTCAGGAAGAACAGTACAGACTTGTGATGGTTTGTATATGCTCTGTCCAGGGAATGGTACTATTAGAAGGTTAGGCCCTGTTGGAGTGGGTGTGGCCTTGTTAAAGTAGGCGTGTCACTGTGGGTGTGGGCTTTAAGACTCTCATCCTAGCTGCCTGGAAGCCAGTATTCTGCTAACAGCCTTCAGATGAAGATGTAGAACTCTCAGTTCTGCCTGAACCATGCCTGCCTGGATGCTGCCATGTTCCTGCCTTGATGATAATGGACTGAACCTCTGAACCTGTAAGCCAGCCCCAACTAAATGCTATCCTTATAAGAGTTGCCTTGGTCATGGTGTCTGTTCATAGCAGTAAAATTCTAAGACAAGACTCTCAGTGCTGAATCATCTCTTCAGCCCCAAAGACTGGTTACTTTCTTATTTGATGCATTAGTGAGTGACAGGAACAGAAGTGTTTTTGTGTAACCTAGAAACTATGTTAAAAACATGACATGTTGTTTTGAACTAAGAAGTTGTTTTGACAAAATAAATATAAACTTGTTTTGACTTAAAGAATACTATTGTTGTTTGTAATAGGAGAAAAATACTTGCACCATGAACAACCTAACATGCTTTCGAGTGAACAAAACAGAAAAATATTTAGGCGAAATCGTACAAAAGATCCCAAAGCTAAACACTTGTTGAGCCCGGTGAACCATGCACCAAAACACACAAAATGTTTAAGAACTCAAACTAGATAGTGGCCCCTAGGGATTGCACTGCTGTGTTCCGGAGACATTGTATCTCATGTCTGTGCTCTGGTTCCCATCGGCAAAAGGACTTCACTTCCAGACTGACCTTGGTGTGGTGGTTCTGGCTTCACTGGCTTCCTGTACAGGTCAGCCTGTCGGTTCTAGGTGCTGGCTGATGCTCTCAAGGACCGTCTGGGATTTCCAACTGTGCCATCCATCCTCCAGCCTGCCACAGCTACGGGACTTCAGTGCACACATGGATGGAGCCTAAAAGCTCTGGAAGTGTTCTCATCGGTGGAGCCTTGTAGAGATTGTCTGCTCAAACAACTGTTCCTCTCTTGTAGACATAATAATATCCTTTTGTGCACTGGGTAAAGTTTATCCTTGTGCTGTTCAGATGCTGAGTTCTCTGGCCCTCACATCTTGTCTCAATCAGGACATGGCATTGTTAACGCTTAGGTCAAAAATCTCCTGTCTCAGGTTTGTGCAAACAGTTCTTACCACTCGTTCTCTGCCTTGTCACTAAAAGCTGATCATCCAGTGGCTGGGCAGAAGAAAAAAATAGGGGCAGAAACTTCTGCCAGTCTGGAGAGAGGGGGAGGGGGAGTTGGAAGGAAAAGTTCTTAGGAGTTCACCTGGGCGATGGCAGCCCTAATTCTAAGTATCGGGAGTATGGCACAGGAGGTTGCTATATTAGCATAGAGAGTTAAGGAAGATCAGTGAACTGCCCAGGTATTGAGGAGCAGCTTGAAATAAATCTTTGTTTCTCTGTGTGGTTATTGGGGATTTGCAAAGGTAAAGAGACACGGCTACCAGATTAATCTGCAGTTTACGTTTATATTGGAAATTTATTTTATACCTTCTCGGTGAGGTGTTTGTTTACATAAGATTGCCATAACCTTTATATTAACATGGCACTATAAGGAGTTGTACTGGCTAGTTTGGTGTGTCAACTTGACACAGGCTGGAGTTATCACAGGAAAAGGAGCTTCACTTGGGGAAGTGCCTCTATGAGATCCACCTGTGGGGCATTTTCTCAATTAGTGGTCAAGTGAAGGAGGGCCCCTTGTGGGTGGTACCATCTCTGGGCTGGTATTCTTGGGTTCTATAAGAGAGCAGGCTGAGCAAGCCAGGGGAAGCAAGCCAGTAAGTAACATCCCTCTGTGGCCTCTGCATCAGCTCCTGCTTCCTGACCTGCTTGAGTTCCAGTCCTGACTTCCTTTGGTAATGAACAGCTGTGTGGAAGTGTAAGCTCAATAAACCCTTTCCTCCCCAACTTGCATCTTGGTCATGATGTTTGTGCAGGAATAGAAACCCTGACTAAGACAAATTGGTACCAGCGTAGTGGGGTATTCCTGTGACAACCTGACCATGTTTTGGGGAGGACTGTGGAAGGACTTTGGAACTTTGGATTAGATGGTCCATTCAGTGTTGAGACCTCTGTGAGATGTGTAGGAGCTTGGAAGATTTTGTTGAGAACAGTGGAGAAGATGGAGGCCTGGCTTGTGAAGTTTCAGAGGGAAAATTAAAGACTCTTATCAGGGCCATGAAGATTCTGTGGTTTTGGTTAGCTGGGGCTGAAGAATCAGCTGTGAGTAACAAGATACCAAAACCATTAAAGTCAACTTTTGTGTTACTGGGACTATTGATGCTGGTTAGCTGGAGCTAAGAAATTAGCGGTGATTAAGAAGAAACCAGCATCACTGAGGTGAAATCTTCTGGGAAGTGTTTTCTGAGAGCACAGAAGGTGTGTTCCAGATAGCCAAGGTTGTGCCTTGTGCTGTAGCAGGACTTGGTACTGTGTAAGAGTCACCCAGGTGGTACTGCTTTTGAAGGCATGAAGGCATCATGAAGAACAGCTGAGGCTTGGTACTGAGAGACCATGGAAGGCCATTGGTGAAAGTATACCCTCAGTTGTAATTGATGGCCCAGGACTGAAGGGGTCATGCAAAAGAGTTGAGGCTTGGAGATGCCAGTACTATGCGATGACCACCAAGGACAGCATCAGCAGTGGAGTACAGGCAGCTGGAGCCTAGAAGACAAGGTGTGTGCTACAAAGGGCAGAGCTGGAGAAGTGACTCAAGCCCTTGGAGAAGCCCAGAAGATCGTGAGTTGGATCCCAGACATTGAACCATTGGAGTTTGAGTTTTGCTTTTGATTGTGACTGTGCCCTGATATTTTTCCCTCTTGAAAGAAGGTATTTTAGTGGAGCCCACAGTTCAGAGACTTGAATTTTTAAAAGACTTTGAATTTTAAGATATTGGACATTTTTAAAAGGATTGAACTTTTAATATGTAAAGACTGTGGGACTTTTAACTTTATTTAGATCTTGGGGATGAATAAGAAAGTAAGGGTTGGCTTAATAGTGATATGTTGGTGTGTCAAGTTGACAAGGGGTCAATTGTACTGGCTAGTTTGGTGTGTCAACTTGACACAGGCTGGAGTTATCACAGGAAAAGGAGCTTCACTTGGGGAAGTGCCTCTATGAGATCCACCTGTGGGGCATTTTCTCAATTAGTGGTCAAGTGAAGGAGGGCCCCTTGTGGGTGGTACCATCTCTGGGCTGGTATTCTTGGGTTCTATAAGAGAGCAGGCTGAGCAAGCCAGGGGAAGCAAGCCAGTAAGTAACATCCCTCTGTGGCCTCTGCATCAGCTCCTGCTTCCTGACCTGCTTGAGTTCCAGTCCTGACTTCCTTTGGTAATGAACAGCTGTGTGGAAGTGTAAGCTCAATAAACCCTTTCCTCCCCAACTTGCATCTTGGTCATGATGTTTGTGCAGGAATAGAAACCCTGACTAAGACAGGAGTGTTTGTGAGAATAAACTGAGCATTTCTGAAAGGCAATCGGTGTATGTCCTGAGAGCTGAGTGTGCCACAGCCCACCAGCCGAGCTCTCTGCAGTCGCTTTCCTTCTTGTGCCAAAACATCAGGCACACGAAGGAGGAAGGATTTATCTGAGCTCATGGGTTTAGAGGCATCATGCTGCTTGAAGGGCAGAGTCCAGGTCTCCCATAGCAACTGGGAAGGAGAGGGAAGACCAGGGCAAACTGGAGAGCAGAGAGAAAGGATGAGTGTGTGTGCAGGAAAATACACACACACACACACACACACACACACACACACACACACAGAGAGAGAGAGAGAGAGAGAGAGAGAGAGAGAGAGAGAGGGCGGGGGTTGGGGAGAGAGAGAGAGAGAGAGAGAGAGAGAGAGAGAGAGAGAATATACAAATATACAGGAGTTAGCCATATAGTGTGATATAGTTAGTAAGGATACATCCCAATCACCTACATCCCGACAACACCCCATCTTGCCTTTGTAAGTACCTCTTAATAATGCCATAATTTTATGACCCCATCAAGCAACCAATCAGCTTATTAGGTTAGACCCCCATTTTCTACCCTCCTAGGTAATTCTCAATCGTTGACAATCAAGATTAACCATTATATTTCTTGCCTGTGATACAAATAGGCCAATGTTTAATGGGGGAATCTTATTGAGAATTTACATATATTGCTTGATAATGTTTGTACTGCATCTATTTTTCCGAAGTTCACCGTTTGGAACTTAAACCAAAAGGGATATCGGTAAAGAGTATAGATTCCTAGGATGGGATTTATAGCGGGAATAGGGGGTGGGAGGAATGGATACAGAAAATGTGGTATGTTTACACACTGCAGTACTACTCAGCTATTAAAAACAATGAATTCAAAGGCAACAATTTAAATTGCGAATTTAACACTTTCTTTTTAGGTTTGGGGTTCCAATATATGTCACAGATATGGTTTACTGCATACGTGTTCAAATATGACAGTGGATCTCTTGCTCTAGCGATAGAGTCAGGATTTGTCTGGATCAGTGTCTACAACATTACTTTTCTTTAGATTTTGGTTTAGGGCCATGAAGGGGTCATGACAATGATTAATATGTTTCTTTTTAGTAAAAAGAAAGAAAGGAGGGAAAAATCTTAACATTTGGTCTTTACGTGCCCATTGGTGTGAGGGGGAAGCATTAGTTGATGAAGGTTCCATGTGTCTTGGAATGTTAGCAGCCTTCATTCACTCATGGAGAGAAAATCAAGACTAGTTGGTCACAGACTAGAGCCCTGACTAGAGCCCTGCCAGCACCGGGCTACAAACAAACAAACCAAACCAAACCAAACCAAACCAAAACGAACCGAACCGAACCGAACCAAACCAAACCAAACCAAACCAAACCAAACCAAACCAAACCAAACCAAAACAAACCAAAACAAACCAAACCAAACCAAACCCAAACAAAACAAAACAAAACAAAAAACCCTAGACACCAAGCTTATGAGAAAGGGAAATCTATTTTTCAAGGGTGTTTTGGCAGCCACAACAGGTTAATTTGCCTCAGAACCAGCTCTGAGCATCTCAGGTGAGAAGCAGTGTAGAATCACTTTTGGTCAATATCTGTGTGGCTTCATCACACACGGTTAAATCCCAAGAGCGAATCCGCGCTCACAACACCGGGGTAGTCATGAGATGCTGGCCTCAAACCCTGAAAGATGATGTCTTTTTGTTTTTGTTTTTGTTTTTGTTTTTGTTTTTGTTTTTGTTGTTTTGGTTTTTCAAAACAGGGTTTCTCTGTATAGCCCTGGCTGTCCTAGAACTCATTCTGTAGACCAGGCTGGCCTCAAACTCAGAAATCCACCTGCCTCTGCCTCCCAAGTGCTGGTATTAAAGGATGGTGTCATTTGTAAAAGGAACTAGAACAGAACATTTCGTTCAAAGAAATGGCAGGAGTAAGGATTCCATGTGAAGTGAACGCTCATGATAGGGATTTTACGTTCCGCATTTAACCAGGACAGAGCAAGGTATAAAGTATGAGCAGGGGACCTGGAGAGATGGCTCAGGGGTTAAGAGCACTGACTGCTTTTCCAAAGGTCCTGAGTTCAAATCCCAGCAACCACATGGTGGTTCACAACCATCCGAAATGAGATCTGATGTCCTCTTCTGAAGATAGCTACAGTGTACTTACATATAATAAATAAATAAATAAATAAATAAATAAATAAATCTTAAAGTATGAGCAGTCCAAGGAAATGACCTCTAGATCTAACCATAGCTTCGCTTCCTGTATAACATGAATAAATAAATAAATAAATAAATAAATAACCAAAAACCAACAGGAGTTTAGGTTTATATGGTTCTAGGGTCCATGCAAAAATCAGAAAACACTCTAGGCATTTTAAGCAGAAAGCTATGCTAAAAGGAGAGGTAGATAATCCTGAGGTTTTCAAACCTCAGTGCTATTGAGTGCTATTATTTGCAATTAAGTGCTAGAAAAGCAGAGTCTAGGCTGGGTCCTCAAGGATGAACCCCAAAGTACTAGCAATGTTCTATTTTTGCCACAGGCAAGAGTTTCCACAGGGTGTGTGAAATTCAAGAACACCGCTTTAGCTGTAATTAGAGCAGCAGGATCTGGCTGTAGTTTTCATAGGACTGGACCACGCCCGAGTTGGTTTGAATGTGAATGGACTTCGGGGGCTCAACAGTAGGAAGGGTTAGGAGGCGTGGCCTCGTTGGAGAAGGCAGGTCACTAAGGCCTGGCTTTGAGGTTCAGAAGGACATGCTATTGCCAGTGTGTCTCTGCCCCCTCGTGTATTTCAAGAGTTCTGAGCTACTGTTCCAGCGCCTGCCCACCTGCCGCTGCCATGCTCCCTGTCAAGATAATTACTGACTTTAACCCTCTGAAGTCGTTAGTGCCCTCTAACCTCTTTATTCTACGAGTTTCCTTGGTCATGGTGTCTTATCATAGCAACAGAAAAATAGCCAAGACAGTGTTCAGAAAAGACAGTGCTCAACTACCTCCCTCAGCTCGCTTTTGAACAAATGTGGCCTAGACTGGCCTTAAGCTCTCTCTCTCTCATTGTACTGCCTCGGTCTCCTGAAGAGTGGGATTACAGGCCTGCTCCACCGTGAGTACCCCACCTCACCCCCACTCTCACACCTCCAACTGCCTCCTGTCAACCACAAGAGAGTGGACTAAACACTGAAAAGTCTGTAAGTCTCAGTGGACAAGGGCCCCCAGCACCAGCCCCTTAGGAGACTCAGGCATATCATCTGCTTGCTAAACTCTAGCTGTACACCCAAACTCAGCCAGAAGCAAAGCTGTGAACAAGGATATATGCAAGACGCTAGTGAGTATCAATTTCCACATTCACACAGAAACTTTGCATGTAAGATAGATCCAGGACCTGGGTCACTATCAATAACACCTCTGGGTTCTTCTTCTTCTTCTTCTTCTTCTTCTTCTTCTTCTTCTTCTTCTTCTTCTTCTTCTTCTTCTCCTCCTCCTCCTCCTCCTCCTCCTCCTCCTCCTTCTCCTCCTCCTCCTCCTCCTCCTGCTGCTGCTTCTTGTCTTCTTGTTGTCTTCTTTTAGTCTTCTCTTCCTCCTCTTTTCTTGTCTTCCTTTCTCCTCCTCTTCTTCCTCTTCCTCCTCTTCCTCTTCTTCTTCTCCTCCCCTCCTCCTCCTTCTCCTCCTCCTCCTCCCCCTCCTCCTTCTCCTCCTCCTCTTCTTCTTTTTGTCTCCTCCTCCTTCTTTTTCTTCTGACATAGTCTCACTATATAGCTCTAGCTGTTTTGCTTCTGCCTCCTGACTGCTGGAATTAAAGGTGTGAGCCACTACATCTGACTCATTCTTTCATACACACACACACACACACACACACACACGAGTGATCTGTCTTCAGACACACCCGAAGAGGGTGTCAGATCCCATTAGAGATGGTTATGAGCCACCATGCTGGGGACTGGACTCAGGACTCGTAGTTGCTGAGCCACCTCTCCAGCTCTCCTTCTGGCTGCTTCTCAATTGCCCCTGTGGGTACTCCAAAACTGCTGAGAATAGAGTTGATGGCGTTGTAGCCCTAAAGACGTTTTATGCCAGAAAACATATAGCCACTAGTCAGTGGGCTGGTGAGTTTTTGTCAACTTGACATAAACTAGAGTCATCGGAAAGAGGAAATCTAAATTGAGAGAATGTCTCCATCGGATAGGCATGTAGACAAGTGCGTGGGGCATTTTCTTGAGTAATGTTTGTTGGGGGGAGGGGCCCAGGCCACTGCGGGCAGGACCACCCCGCGGTGGTCCTGGAGCCTTTAAAAAGGCAAACCGAGGGAACCACAGGGAGCAAACCTTAGAGTAAGCGGCAGCCCTCCATAGTTTCTATTCAGTCCCTGCCTTGAGTGTCTACCGCAAATTCCCTTCACAACGAGCTGTGAGCCTGTGATATGAAATGAAGTAAATCTTTCCTCCCCAGGTTGCTTGTGGTCCTGGCGTGTATCACTTTGCCCACATCCCCAGAGCAGCGGGCATGCTCAGGAAATAACGTCTTGTTCAGGCATACTCTGATCCCAGACAGAGCTGCATTCTGAACTCCTGTAGGGTGGAAACGGTATACCCACCCACACTTGCATCTCCTGTGCCTGCTTAGCTCAGAGAAGACAAGCAGGTGTCCGCTGAACTTTCAGACCTTTCATTCAGAAACGAATCGGTAATCCAGCACCCAGGAGAGGACCTTGCAGGATCTGTAACTGCTACGGGGCGGGGTCATCTCAGAGGGAGTGGGTCTTTGGAGAACAGAGCAGACCTGTGGCGGGGGCATCTGTTCCCTGATGTCTGCAGGTGCTGGTTTCCTGCTGGGGGCTTAAAGCTTCCTGCCATTAACGTTTCGGTGAAATAAATCTCACCAGAGTCTGGAGCAAGTGTGAGACCAGAAACTGATTCCCGGCAAGTGAGTTACAGCTCGTGGTCTCTGAGCAGACACCATACTGTCCAGTGTCTAGACTTGAAGCGTCTCAGCACCCTGAGGTGCTACCCAGTCCAAAAACTGAGAGCTAAAACAAAAACAAGGAAAACCCCCGCTCAAGCTACCTATAATTGTAACACAGAGAACACACACACACACACACACACACACACACACACACACACCCCTGCACCAGCTATGCGCGTGGGTTGTTTGCTCGGCGCTACTCACATCATTGCTGGTAGTCTCCTGCGCAGACCTCCCGGCTTCCGTGGAGTGGGAGCCGAGCCTGGGTCTACCAAGGCGGTGCTGTGGCTAGAGAGCCCGCGGAAAACCGAGAGGTCTGGCGGCGCGGGGCGGGGCGGGGCAGACGGGGCGGGGCGGGGGCGGGGCACACCCTCCGGGGTCAGGGGTCTGCTCTCAGCCAGACCGAGACCCCGGCCCACGCGCCCCAGCTTCCCGCAGCCTCTGGCCGCCCACTTCACAAGGCTAGGAGCAGCAGGCTCTCTCCCTGTTTCCCCGAATTTCCTAAATTCTGTAATCCGACACCAATTCCAGGACTTTCAGTGTCTTCACAGACTGTGGAGAGGCAGGGTTCTTTCCTTCAGGTGACAAATGGCGGAGGGAAATCTTGCAGCAGGGTCTGTCACGGTGAGCCTCTTGCTAATGTTGTTTTACTGTAACGCTCCCTCCCACCAGCCATTTAATTTTTTATTTCTGACTTCCAGTTTGGTGCTTTCCTTTCCTACCTTCTCCCTCTGGTTAAATCAGAGTTGGAGTTTGTTAGCAGAATGTAACATAGATTTTAAATACTTGGGATAAGGGGATGAAATGCTCCCAGGCAGAGAGACACATCCACGTCCAAGTTGGGGTTTGTGGGCACCTCAAAGGAGAGTTGCTCTCAGAGCAAGTGCTAAGTTCAGGCTTGGATTTCAGACACGCAGGTGTATTAAGTAAATTTCTATCCCAGACAGAAATCCTCCGAATGAACCTACAATCTCTCCAGTACCCTTTCTCCGAGGAAATGAAATGAATCTTTTCCTAAAACGGACTCATTTTCTAAACCTTGAGAACATTTCCATTCTCATTGGCTTCCTTTTCCTGCAGGACTAAGACATATTTTCCTTCTCCCCCCACCATGGGTCATATGATGTTCATTTGATATGCCTTAATTTTATTGGCATGAGTGGAAAACATTGAACTTTTTGGCTGAATTCATTCTGGTTTCATCGCTTCTAACGTCTGGGCTCTGACAGAAGTAACTGAACATCTCTTGCTGTTGGAATCTATGTTGTAGAGTTCACCGTGTTTAATGGATCCGTTTGTTTTCAGCTATGTGTGTTCCTGCTCACAGCACACACCACTCTCTACTCCTGAAGGGACACTGGCCAGCTTGAGTGTGGCGAGCGCGGCTGACAGGCCTTGCCCTTCTCCGCCATTCCCTCTGCCCTGCTGAAAACCGTTAGATGACATTCCCAAAGCTCGCCGCCAAGGTCTGTTCCCTTATTTGGCCACATCCTCCTCCTGAGGCTGATGACCAAGGGCCAGCTATGGAAGTGTTGAAGTCCAGCAATCCAAAGCCTTTGATCACCTAATTAACACGCCCAATTAAAATTAAACCCCTCCTCCTAACGTGAGGTTTCCCCTTGTACCTTTATAAACTGCCATTTTCCTATGTACCACACCTGTCTCCTCTCTTTCCAGAGGCGGCCCTTTGTCCCCCTCTGGGATAAATGTCCCTGCCCCCTCCCTTGTCCTTTATCTCCTGTCTTTGTCTCCTGTCCCTGCCCTCTGTTCCTCGCAGGCAAATAAATCTTTGTGCTGGGAACTTGGTCTTAGAGGTCCTGAGCAGATACTTTTCCTAGTAACTCCAGTGTTCCATTCATCCATTAGGTAAGAAGTTACAGCATCTTGATAATACAAAACAAAACAAAACCCCCCAAAAACAAAACAAAACAAACAAACAAAAGTCAAGGCATTCAGCCCAAATCCCTAATTTTATAAAGTGAAGAACTAGCCAGGCGTGGTGGCACAGTGTCGTACCTCAGCACCTCGGCCATCCTGAGGCAGGGGAATGATGGTATAAAAGCCAGCATGAGCTTCCTAGTGAGAAGCTGACTTCTAAAAACAAAGACCAGACAAGGATAAAGGTCAGGGCAAGCTGGGTGGCTGCGTCAGTCACCACTGCCCATGGAATACCTGGCCAGAGCTCTAACCTCCTAACCCTGGGAGCCGTCGGCAGAGCTATTCCCAGCACCCTTTGTTGTGAATTTCAACTCAAATCCATCAACCGCACCATCTTCATACATGGAGTTAGCTCGTCACTGTGGCCCTACAGTTATCCTGGCTAATTAAGTCTCTCTGCGAAAAGGCGGAGAGTAAGGAGCCGGTTTGTCTTTTGAAGTAATGACAAACAGCTTGCACACACAACCTTAAAGCTGAAAGAAACCACTTTTAAAGAATGCTATAGAGTTCTCATTCACAAATTCACATAAACCTCTTCTACAATATTTTTTAAAATATTTATTTATTGTTATAAGTACACTATAGCTGTCTTCAGACACTCCAGAAGAGGGCGTCAGATCTCATTATGGATGGTTGTGAGCCACCATGTGGTTGCTGGGATTTGAACTCAGGACCTTAGGAAGAGCAGTCAGTGCTCTTAACCACTGAGCCATCTCTCCAGCCCTAGAATATTTTTTTTTAATTTCACCTGTCTCGGGTCACTGACTTTCTTATATTTATGCGGAGCCTATTTTCAAATTCATGTGCCGTTGTTATCCTGGAAACCAGTGAAAAACAGCTCTGAATTTAATCTACAAAAATCCTCTCAAATTGACCGTGCTGCACGTTAATTACATATTCTTAGCTCCATGTTGGGTGTAATTGCTGATTTTAATAAGCAATGTCTAGACTAAGAAAATAGCACTTAATATGTGGTAAACATTTGGTGATGTTTCTTTTATATAGCAAGACAAAAATGTTGTGAATCTAAGTTCTCCTGTCGTGACATTAAAGCCAGCTCATCTTTATCTGTGGTGCACATTTATGATTGTATAAAAATCTCAAGTTAGTATCAGCATAGAGAACAATGCAGAACTTTATTAAAGCTTCAGTTTTGCAAGCTAAAGTGAAACTGGAAAAGAATATTTTTTTTCTTTAACAGCTTCTTTTGTATTCATATTTTAATTTTATTTGTTAATACAAACTAAGGTGGCCTTCCATATTTCCTGTGTTAAAACACGAATCCCCGCTGTGATCCCGGTCTGAGGCAGGGCTTCTGGGAAGTACTTAGGTAACAGAGCGTTCTCTCTTGTTTGGGAAGAATGCCTTGGGAAGAGCTGGAAAAGCCCGTGTTCTCTCTCTTTTCCCTGCTCTTCTCAATGAGTCTGTAGTCCTGTTTCCCTCTGCACACTGGCAAAGGACCCTCACTGGACACAGCGCCCCTCAGCACCCTGACCCCGCCTTTACACAGAGAAGCGCCCTCCCCCCCTTAAAAACCACGGTCTTTAGTAATAGTTATCTGCAATGCCAGTAAAATCTCATGAATCTTTGCTTATTTTAAAAACTACTCCTGGTGCTGTGAGGTGGCTCAGTGGTTAAGAGCACCCTTTGCTCTTCTAGAGGTCCTGGTTTCAATTCCCAGCAACCACATGGTGGCTCACAACCATCTGTAATAGGATCTGATGCCCTCTTCGGGTGTGTCTGAAGATAGCAACAGTGCACTCATATAAAATAAACGAATCTTAAAACGAAACGAAACAAAACAAAACCTACTCCTTTGCCAAAAAAATCAATACATTTTATTTGATTTATTCACCACAGTTTCAGAAGAGACAAGAGACTATTAGAGTCACACTCTCGGGAACAATCACTAAAGGGCTTGTTTTCATGAACGTCGCTCTTAGGAGGGATGATCACCCAGTCAGCTCGAGTTTCTCTGTGGCTAGGAAGGGCCTGCCTTCCCAGCGGGGGTCCATGCAGTCACAGGCTCCAGCCCCCGTCGATGACCACAGGGTTGCCAGTGACATAGGCCGACTGCAATGACAGACACCGGAGAGACAACGGTTAATCGCCTTGGACCCAAGGTGCGTTTTGAACATTTCTTATGTGAGATAATAAAACCTTGGATTCTCATTCTAACAAGAAACTTTAATTGAATGTAGGGGGAAAAAAACTAAACAAAACAAAACAAAAGAAAGTGTGGGTGATGTGGAAGAGCTGAGCTTCCCGTGACCTGGAGAGCATGGCCCATGAGCATGTCTCGCGCCACTTACAGTCTCTCAGGGCGGGGCTTCAAAGTCACAAAATTAAAGAGAGATGAAATAATGTACATGCTAAAACAACACATTTTCATTCTGAAACTCAGAGACATTCAAAGCTAGCTAACTTTCAGACCACTAATAAAGTCTTAGAACGCATCCCCTGACACCACGTTAACAATGGTGGGAAGCAGACAGTGCTTAGTAACTGATCAACTCGGGGAAGCGCACGAACTGTGCTTTAAAAATTTTATAGGCAATCATTCTTGCAATCCATTCACATGTCAAATAATAGTCCACACTAGATTCAGATGCCCAATTCTGTATAAGAGCAAAGGGTTTACAATTAATCGCTGTCTTATGTTTATAAACGTTTCCATTTTATAGATAACAATTTCTGAAGTTGTGGTAGAAGTTAAAAATGTTTTAGCTCGTTTTGGGGGACATGACAAGGTCTTTGAACTCATGAATTCACAGCAGCTGTGGCTACCTAACAGGGACTGGGACCATTAACTCATAGAGCCCCACCATCAGCAAAGAGCTATTGGTAGTCAATGGATGGCTGCTGGCGAAAGGAGTCATTTTTCTGGAGTGAGGTGGCCACTGATAGTTCATACACATGAAGATAATCCCACACCCCTGCTGAAGGAAGCAGCCCGAAGCACACTCAGTGGAGAGAGAGAGAGAGAGAGAGAGAGAGAGAGAGAGAGACAGAGAGACAGAGAGACAGAGAGAGAGAGAGAGAGAGAGAGAGAGAGAGAGAGAGAGATCCATGAAATGAGAGGAGGGAGACCTCTTCCCTCATGGGAAGAAAGGGCTCAAAAGGAGTGATGGGGAAAGAGAGACTCACGGGGGACAAGTGTGCTCAAAACACATCATAAGGGATACATGACACTGTCAAAGAATTCAAAAATTAAAAAGACCTATTCATGCCAGGCGGTGGTAGCACACGCCTTTAATCCCAGCACTTGGGAGGCAGAGGCAGGCGGATTTCTGAGTTCGAGGCCAGCCTGGTCTACAGAGTGAGTTCCAGGACAGCCAGGGCTATACAGAGAAACCCTGTCTCGAAAAATCAAAACAAACAAACAAACAAACAAAAAACAAAAACAAAAAAACACAAAAAAACAAAAAAATCTATCCACTTAAAATGTATAATAAACTCTCATGTTTGTCTCCTTAGTTTGACATTGATCTAAAGCCGAAGTCATTGAAAGAGGCAGAAGGAAAGACAGCATAGTATGAGGACTTTTTTTAAAAAAATGAAATCCATGAAAACTGGTGTTTGCTTCAGTAATAATTTACCTAGCAATTCCGTAGCTCCTACAAGCTGTGGCTCACGGTTCTAGGGAGCGGTAACTACACTTTTCAACCTTCGTGTCCCCCAGAATCACCAACTATGTGAGTTCCCGTGAAGAGGAAGGAGCGAGTGTGTAAGTCACTCCCACCCAACAGAAACTACTGGAAGGGACAGAGGCTCACAGGAGCCCAGAGGTAAACAAACTTCCCACACCCGGGGAAGCTAGAGCGTGGGAGAGTCTCAAAGGCTCTGTCTGCCCCAGCTTTGTGGAGGTGGACATGCTGGAGGAGATCACCCACACTACGGAGAGATTTTCCCATGATGCCTCTGCATTTGAGCCCTCTCGCTCTGGTTCATAATCCCAGCAAACCCCACTGGTTCACCAAGGTAAACATTGGCACAGTCGTTGCTTCTGTCTGTTGCGGGTTCAAGACAAAAGAGCTTTTATGCTCGGCACCTTGGTTTGCTCTTTATCAGTTGCTGAATTCACACTAGTCACTGGGGAAGAAATTGGTTATTAAATAGGTATAAAGTCAAAGAAACCAAATTAGGCATTTCTACATGATGACAGACAAGATTAGGAAAGATCACGGACCTCCCCAGATGGGTCTCTAATAAACTAAAGAAGTACATACCAACTAAACAGAATAGCTCAAATGCAGTATGTGAGGAACTATCCCCAAATACAATTAAAGCCACTCACATCTCTCCGTTGACTCTCACAATCGAGGTGTTTTAAAATTACATTGTATTTAGTGTGTGTGTGTGTGTGTGTGTGTGTGTGTGTATGTGTGTGTGCATGATACCCTAGTGAAGGTCGCAAGACAAGTCTTAGGGAATCTGTTCTCTCTATTCAACATGTGGACGCCAGGGATTGAATTTATGTCACCACGCTTGGCAGCAAAGCCATGGGTCTTTACCCATGAGTTGTCTTGCCAGCCCAGCAGGTCTTTATATGTAAACTGTATGCCCGCAACTGTCTTTAAAAAGTAAATGTGTCAGCCAGGTGGTGATGGCGCACGCCTTTAATCCCAGCACTTGGGAGGCAGAGGCAGGCGGATTTCTGAGTTGGAGGCCAGCCTGGTCTACAGAGTGAGTTCCAGGACAGCCAGAGCTACACAGAGAAATCCTGTCTTGAAAAACAAAAAAACAAAAAACAAACAAACAACAACAACAAAAAAAGTAAATGTGTCGGGAGGTGGTGCGCTTTAATGTTTTCCTCCATTTTTCATCGGTGCTGTGATGTTGAGTCATGGAAAGCGGAATGAAGAGGAGCCTCTGTCACAGACCACGGGGGTTTTTGAATAAGTGACACCAGGCTTATTCCCATCACAGACACGGAGCACGTCAGCAATACAGAACACAGACTCACAGAACTGTGACGGATGAGCAAACGTGTGTTAGGCCAGTGTGGCAGAATCACAAACCGGAAGAGAGCGCTCACCTCGTCGGAGGCCAGGTATACACAGAGCAGGGCGACCTCTTCGGCAGACGCGAACCTTCCCGTCTTTTGTCTGTTTAGGAAAACTTTCAGTGCCTGTGACCAGAGACAGTTCCCTATGAGAGATGTCCGCTGGCACACGTGTGTCCTTGTAACATCAGCAAGGGGTTTGGAGCCAGAGGAACCTACAGAAGTTACTAGGGCCATCAGCTGAGGTTGCTTTGAAATTTCCAACCATGTTCACCAAACTAGTCACGATACACTGACATCCACAGATACTTTGATAGGTAAGACAACTAGGGCTGGGTGTGGGGGTCACACAGCTTTAGTTCCAGTGCTTGGGAGGCAGAGGCAGTGGATCTGTGAGTTCGAGGCCAGCCTGGTTTACAGAGTGCATTCCAGGACAGCGAGAGCTACACAGGGAAATCCTGTACTGAAAAGCCATAAGCCAAAACAAGAACAAAATAAGCAAAACCAGAAAGCCACTAGGAATGCCCATTGTGGTCAGAGCCAGTGCATGATTGTAATACCAGCCTGGGGGGGGGGGTCTGAGGAGGAAGGACATAAACCACAGCTGGTGTGGGCTATGGAAGATGTCTCTTTATCTCTGACAAGCAACAGCAGAGTATTCGCAGACGTATAATATTAAGCTGACCATCTCGGCCACTCTAAGTGCACAGCTCAGGGGTAATAAGCACATAAACACTTAGTGGCATCAGCCGAGGCAAGTTCCTTGCTACTGTTTCTCATCCTGCAAAATGAAAATCTCCATCGAGCAAGAAGTAACTTTCCCCTCCCCTGGCCTTGATGGCCACCCCTTTCGTTTCTCTCTATGAGTTTATCTAGATGAGGAACAGGACATTTCTCTCTTTCTTTCTTTCTTTCTTTCTTTCTCTCTCTCTCTTTCTCTCTCTCTCTCTCTCTCTCTCTCTCTCTCTCTCTCTCTCTTTCTTTCTTTCTTTCAATTTTAGCCAAAAGGTTTGAACATTTTTAAACTGCTAGATGTATATACCTCTTTGGGATCGTCTCTGGCTTGTATCCTTTCTTGCAGAGATGGGGTGTCAACGGTTCCTAAACCAGAGGAGACATGCACTGTGGTTACTTCAATTGAAAGGGGAATTAAACCTTAAACTCCTTTTCTACATGGTAAGCAAGCAGTGAAATCTTTGGTCTTTCTTTTAATGACACTCCGACTTCTACCTGCCTGACCAGTAAGGGTAATAACTTTAGTGATAACATTAAAATGCTTAAACACACACACACACACACACACACACACACACACACACACCACAGTGCTTCTGTGACAGCGGGCTGGGACTCGGGTGCATTAACTGGCTCTCTCAGTGACACAGAGTCATGCTATGTTTGCTTGATGCTTTATGGATCTGTAAGTATTTTTGCCTTGTCTCAGCCAGTCCCCACAGCAGCCTAGAGAAGCAGAAAACAGCAAATTCGAGCTTCAGCAGTCTGCCGTGATGACTAAACTATTACGCCCTGTTGCGAAGTTCACCATGGGGATCCTGGGCTCAAGTTCACGGTTGCCATAGACTTAACTTACCTGCATGCTTTCATTGGTTTCAAATATGCTTTTAAAACTATTATTAATAAGATAATGATAAAACGTAATTTAATATGTTTCTAATAAAAACATAATTTGTTTTTCTTAAGAAGTAGAAATAAGAAGGATTAAAAAGTTGAAACCCATTTGGTACCCAAGCCTAGAGTTAGTTGTCTGGGCTTTTCCCCTAACTCATGGAATCCGTAAGCTCTTTGGTTTTTAGGACAGTGCTCTGGGGAATCACTTGTTCTCTCTGTTGGTGTAAACGTTTTTAAGGCACCTCTCAACTTTTGTCTGTAGACCACACAATTCAGAAGGCCACACATAGATCTGATCTCCTAATTTTGGTATCATTTATCATTTTTCTATAGAGATGGAGAATCTTCCATACCAGACCCTGCCCCTGTGTAGAACCTTTTCCTTAGGTTCTCCATCACACACACACACACACACACACACACACACACACCACACAAACACACTCACACACACACACACACACACACGTACATTCTGCCATACACACACATACACACACATCTTGACACGCACACATCTTCACATACACACACACACACACACACACACACACACACGGATGTCCTGCCATATACACACATACACACATACATCTTGACATACCCTTACACACACATACACATACGTCTTGTCATATACACACATACACACATACACATCTTGTCACACACACGTATCTTGCCACACATTCACACACACATGTACATCCTCACACACACACACACACACACACACACACACACACCCTGCCACACACAGGCAGCACTTTCAGCTGATCCACTCTCCCCATCAGCAAGTCTGATTCTCCCCATTACTGCAGAAGAGACACTACCCAATTTCCAAAATCTCCCCCATTTTGCTTGTCAATAGCCTACTGAAAGTCCAAGCTTTTCCCAGCCAGTGTTCACCCTGAGCTGACCATAACAGTCCTCAAAATCCTACAACTAAGTGCTGAGTGTGTGCCATGGTTTACGTGTGCCTGGCAGTGGTAAACACTAAATGAAAGCTAGTGTGAGCCCATGTCCTGGTGTCTGCTGTGCCACGTCTACACGTCTGGCTGGATATGGTGACTCGCAAGCGTTGGCACTAACCCAGACACGCACTCCACCTCTGCTTCAGGGATGGCCTCCGTGACTCACAGCTAGTTCCTCGTTCTAGAGTTTGATTTTCCAAGTCCTATGAAAATTCTAGCTGTGGAAACAACCACATATTCTAGATCTTTTGCCATTTTTTCCCTGACGGCCAGTGCTACCAAGGTCAGGTGTGAAGTGTGGGTGGTGAATGTCCTTTTTCTCAGCTTTCCTTGTGGCTGCATTTTCACCCAAAGAGAAATGGGACTGAGTGTCCCAATCTCTGCAGGGCAGGCATGAATAGTTAATCATTTCCCCTGGGTAAGTCTGTGGTTCCCAACCTGAGACTCAAATAGGATCTTCCATGGGACTTCCCAAATGACACACATCCCCTCAGTTCCGGCATGACCATCTGGTAGACCACACCAACTCTGGTTGTGGACTATTGAATGCCTTAGTAGAGCAATGGTGGTGCATGCCTTTAAATCCCGGCACTCTGGAAGCAGAGGCAGGCAGATCTTTGTGAGTTCAAGGCTAAACTGGTCTACAGAGCAATTTCCAGGATTGCCAAGGTTACACAGAGAAAGCCTTTTGAAAACAACAAAAAGAAAAACCACCAAACAAAACCAACCAAACAAATAAAAAAACAAAACAAAACAAAAAGAAAAGAAAACTTTAGTCCTAGACCTATAATAGTCTTTTCAGAGGACACCAATCACCCTTGTTAGGCACCCTGTGTTCTTTTGGGGTTGATGGAACCAGAAAGAAGCGTACCTGGTTACCTAGAAACTACGTCCTATCCACGATTATTAAGAGAAGTGGTTTTGCTGGATATAGTGATGCATGCCTTCAATCCCAGCAGCAAGCAGGCAGAAACAGGCTGATCCCTGCGAGGTGTAGACCAGCCAGTGTAGACCAGCCAGGTTTGCACAGTGAGTTCCAGGCAGGTAGAAAACAATGACACAGCAAGTAGAATGCAAAGCAGTTTTCTCTGCTTCTTCACAGGGCAATCGCGCTTTTGCTCATAACGGTAGCAAATATTTTTGCTTCGAGTCATGAGATCTGTTGCAACCTCTCCACTCTGGCAAGAAGGCCTGAGCCATCCAGGTGGGGAGTGTCTCCAGTAAACTTTTCTTACAAAACAGGCCACAGCATCCTTTTGATTTCAGAGCCGCTCTGGTCGCTTGGGAGTTTGGTGGACCCCTGTGTTCCCAAAGGCTCCCCTGGCTTTCTGTCTGCTGTCCCATGGGGATGCTTTGCTTTTCTACCCTCCACAGACAACATCACCATGGTCTGCTTTCAGAACAACCGGTCTGGCAAGTTTTCTGTCTCAGACACTTGAGTCTAAACTGTCTTGCACATGCTGGATTTTATTTTATTTTGTTTTGTTTATTTATTTATTTGAGACAGGGTTTCTCTGTGTAGCTCTGGCTGTCCTGGAACTCACTCTGTAGACCAGGCTGGCCTTGAACTCAGAAATCTGCCTGCCTCTGCCTCCCAAGTGCTGGGATTAAAGGCATGTGCCACCACCACCCGGTACATGCTGGATTTTAAATCCTTCATGTCGAGGCTTCTTCCAAGTGACTTAGAAACCTCTGTCTACCCAAAGCTATACTGCTCTCTTAACAAAGCCAATCCTTTAGTTTCGATGTCTGTCTGTGGCAGGAATTGATGTGGCACAGAGCTGATGAAAAAAAGCTGTGGTGGCAAAGGGCACGTGAGAAAGGCCAGGCCCCCAGTCCCCCGCCACCGGGCTCACCTGGGCACACACAGTTGCACCTGATGCCCTGCTGGATGAAGTCTGCGGCCACGGACTTGGTGAGGCCGATCACAGCTGCCTTGGTCGCACTGTACACACATCTGTTCTCCACCCCTGCGTGGGAGGGAACGGGGACATAGTTTCTTCAGAAAGGAGCACAGGAGAGCCTCCCACTCCCATCTCTCACTTCTTCTCATCACCCTCCTTTTCATTTTTATTTTTTAATTAAAAGAAAAACCATTTTGAAACCAGCTTTCCCTTTGAAGAATGACTGACTTAGGGTCTCCTCCTGTCATAGGGATAGAGACGGTTTCTGCGTGCAGAAAATGCTACCAGTGTAGCAGACTTTGGTGTTGAGATGCCGTGTCGCCTGCGAGTCACTGTCACGGGGTTTCCCTGCGACAGGTAGGAAATCCTCGTTCCTTTTAGAAACTTCTCAAGTGAAGCATAAGCCCACCTCGCTCACATTCCACTCACGTATGTTTCATATTTTATAAGACAAGGACTGCTGTCTCAGCAGCGATTTCATTTTGTTTAAATCTATTTATTTATTCCCTCTCTATTCCAGTCTTGTCTACCCCCTCTTCGCCCCGCCCCAAGGTATCACTCTCACACACCCGTCAATGCCAGGCTGTGGCAGTCGCGAGTGCCGTCCTAGCCCTTTGCCCTGACTTCTCTCTGAGGGTCCAGATGCACTGCCTGTGTCCTTACCTCCAGGACCCCTTGCGTAGGGAGCACTCTGTGCAAACTCCTGCTACGCCACAGAGCACAGGCACCAGAGCTGAGGCTGCACTGCACACCCGTGACCTGGCCCTTCAGAAGCAGAGGTTGGACGAGCAG
This sequence comes from Apodemus agrarius, assembly GCA_964023405.1. Taxonomy (NCBI): domain Eukaryota; kingdom Metazoa; phylum Chordata; class Mammalia; order Rodentia; family Muridae; genus Apodemus; species Apodemus agrarius. Next base: position 26,365,432 of record OZ030007.1, read on the forward strand.
GAGGAATTCAAGCCAGCCCTGGCTCCAGTTAGGAGTGTGAGGCCGGGGGCTACCTGACACCTTAAGAAGCCCAAGACAGAATCTGACCCCTTTCCAACTGTGATTTTTGTTGTTGTTGTTGTTGTTGTTGTTGTTGTTGTTGCTGTTGTTGTTGTTGTTTGGTCCCAGGGAGCTCTGCCAGCTCAGCTTGCATTCAATGCAGCATTTCAGATTACTTCAGTGATAAATCTTTTCTTCTCCTAATTCAATTCTCACCCCCACATGTATAGAAGGAATAAAAGGGAGGGCAAAGACAGGAGTTTCTAAATTTAATTTGATGAGTGGAACAGCTGTGACAACGGGCCTGATGACAGGAGCCATTGACAATCTCTCTTTCTTTTCTTTAGCCATTTTGAATTTTCATGTGAGTTTTATGAACTTGTCTATGTTTAGTTCTAAAATCCACAGCTCATGAAAGAAGCATGTGTGTGTTTGTGTGTGTGTGTTTGTGCATGTATGTATGTATGTGTGTGTTTGTGCGTGTATGTATGTATGTATGTGTGTGTTTGTGCATGTATGTATGTATGTGTGTGTTTGTGCATGTATGTATGTATGTGTGTGTTTGTGCATGTATGTATGTGTGTGTGTTTGTGCGTGTATGTATGTATGTGTGTGTTTGTGCGTGTATGTATGTATATGTGTGTATGTGTGTTCGTGTGTATGTGTGTTCGTGTGTGTGTATGTTTGTGTGTATGTGTGTGTTTGTATGTATGTGTATGTGTATATGTGTATGTTTGTGTATGTGTGTGTTTGTGTATGTGTGTTTGTGTGTATGCGTGTTTGTGTGTGTATGTGTGTGTTTGTGTCTGTGTACTCCCCCACACACACCTCCCTACTCTGAGGAAGGCATTACTACCTTTGATGCTGGAGGCCACAGAAGACATGTTGATAATGTTGCCAGATTTCTGAGCAAGCATCTGCCAAGAAAAGGGACAGTCAGTCATCTCCACTCTGCTGGTGGACACACCCCTTCACTGCATACTCCTAGCCACCCTTTTCTTTCTTTGTTTTTCCTCTTCCTTTTGGAGACAGGCTCTTAAACTGCTGCCTTTAAGATCCTCTTACTTCTGCCTCAGAAGTGTGGGATGACAGGCACAGCCCACCACGTCAGCCCAGGGAACCAGCTTCTCTGTGAAGCCACCTGTCAGGTGGGGAGCACAGGAAAGAAAGCGAAGTCAGTGGGAAGTGGCAGAGCCCAGAGCGCTGCTGGGGACAGGACACAGGCCAGAGGGAACGATGTTTGGCACGGCCCCGACATCCTGAAAATCAGATAAAGACGGTTCTTTCCAGAAACTCATCTTGACAGGCGGTGTAAGGGACTTAGGGGAAAAAAGCATGTCCTGCTAGATGAGTCTCTTTACCAGTGTTTAGAAGAAGTGCAGGAAGGACGGTTTTGTGAACGGATGCTCCAGAGCGAGGGTGGCCAGATGAGCCACTTCCCTGTGGCTTTTTTTTTTTTCCCCGAGACAGGGTTTCTCTGTGTAGTCCTGGCTGCCCTGGAACTCACTCTGTAGACCAGGCTGGCCTCGAACTCAGAAATCTGCCTGCCTCTGCCTCCCAAGTGCTGGGATTATAGGCATGTGCCACCACCGCCCAGCTTATTCTCAAATTTTATTCTGTGAGATTTTTAAAAAGATTTACTTATTTTATATATGTGAATATACTGTTGCTGTCTTCAGACACCCCAGAAGAGGGCATCAGATCCCATTTCAGATGGTTGTGAGCCACCATGTGGTTGCTGGGATTTGAACTCAGGACCTCTGGTGGAGCAGTCGGTGCTCTTAACCGCTGAGCCATCATCTCTCCAGCCCGGCTTTTTTTTTCCTCTCCGTATTAACACTTGGGGCTTATTATTCCTGAGATCGGAGAATACAGGACAAAGCGCATGGGGTGGGGCTGCATGGGGAAAAGCTCGCGGTGAGGCTGAGTTGACCCTGACAGGGACGTAGCAGAGGGGAAGCCACAGCTACCTAAATGTGCCTTTGGTTTTTTTTTTTTTGTTGTTGTTGTTGTTTTGTTTTTGGTTGTTGTCATTTTGTTTTCTTGTTTTGAGACTGGGTTTTTTTTCTGGGTAGCCCTGGATGTCCTGAACTCGATTTGTTGACCAGGCTGGCCTTGAGCTCATGGAGACCCACCTGCTTCTGCATCCCCTGAGTGCTGGAACTAAAGGTGTGCACCACCATGCCTGGCTGCAAAGTGTCTTTGTACATGATAAAGGGAATCTTAAAGCCAGACATAATGCCCCCTGCCTACACCCTTTAATCCTAGCCCTCAGGAAGCAGAGGAAGGCAGATCTCTGTGAGCTGAAGACCAGCCTGATATACTTGGTGAGTTTTAAGTCAGCAGTGATATGTAGTGAGACTGTCTCCAAAACATAAGGATAAGAGGGATAATAGTCTGGTTTTTTATTTTTCTTATTTGATATAACAAACTTTTAAAATTAGGTAAAATGCACAGCTCAGTTTGGTATGTGGACTGGCTATGATAACAAGTTGTCTCCAGTCTTCTGAAATTCAGTAGTTTCCAGGCAAAGCTCAGGCCTCAGTCACCTCAGATGTGCAAGTGAGAAGCCTGACACTCATCCGCCCACTCAGTCCTGCCCACTCACCCCGCCCACTCAGTCCTGCCCACTCACCCGCCCACTCACCCCGCCCACTCAGTCCTGCCCACTCACCCCGCCCACTCAATCCTGCCCACTCACCCGCCCACTCACCCCGCCCACTCAGTCCTGCCCACTCACCCCGCCCACTCAGTCCTGCCCACTCGCCCCGCCCACTCAGTCCTGGGCATCGCTTCCTCTGCAGCCTGTCTCCCAGGGACCGCCCATGCCAGCTGTCATGGCGCACTGTTCCTCCTGGCTCCCTGCGCAGAAGGACGCCTGTGGAATGAAGGGTCTAGAACAACGGATCTCCAGGACCCTCAAGCAGAGCGTCACTCTAGAGTACCTCAGACGCAGCCCTCTGTCCCCATCGCCAGAGCTCAGCTCAGCTCCTTGGCACATCCTGGGGTTCTAAGTCACTAGGTTCAATGGCCACCCTCTGGAATGGGACCTTTGACTCATTTAGTCAGAGTTTTCTGAATCATTCTTTGTTCAACCCTGATAAGGCACAGCAGGGGGGAAGGAGCAAATACAAAGTACATCCAAAAAAAAAAAGAGCAAAAAAAAAAAAAAAAGAAAGAAAAAGAAAAAAAAGCAAAGACATCTCCAAATTGTCTCTGAAACCGATCTTCCCTTCAAGCCAACCAGCATTCTGCCGTTACTCGTCTTACACTATTTTCGCCCTGGTTTCTGGACTGGCCTTGCAATCTAGGGATGGTTTGTTGTGCGTTTATCTGAGATCCAATTCTTCTGTCAATTCTTATGTTTTTGGCCAAGTGACCTTTCAGATCTGTGTTGGTTTTCCACCCTGGAAAATGTTAACCTGGCAATTGTGCGTCATAGTTGATGATACAGAAAACCCCTCTGCAGCTAGGACTGGAAGTGATCCGAGATGTGTCTTCCTCATTCTCGGATGGAAGAGACAGACCATGCGAGGGTACAAGTGCCGTCGCCTAGGACATGTGACCCGGGGCTCAGAGTGATCAGGGACTCGCGTGCCAGTGTCCGAGACCAGAAATGAAGATGTCAGTGCCATCTTCCCCACTAAGACTATGCTTTGCTCAAAGCTCCCACGTGCTGAGTTTACAGGTGTGCCTGATTCCCCCGCCCCCGTGGGAAAGCCACTCCAAACAACGGGTGCCGAGGCCTTCTGATTCCATGTCGCAGTCACTGATCATTTTTTCCAAAAGCAGAAATGTATTTTATCATTGTTAGAGTCATGAACGTATGATCAGGCATGGGTGTGTCAAGAGTTAACATTCCCTTGGGAGCCTAAGTTCCGCTCGCACTGTACCTCAGGGCCTCTGCTTCAGACCTGCGCTTACAAATGTGTTGGATATCTGCGCCACCCTCTTGTCCTCTGTGATCTCCCTCAGTCCCTCTCCCAAACTCTATACACAGTATTGATCTTCAACAGATACATGAAGGTCCCAAACAACATCTATAAGCTGTAAATGGGCAAAAGGTCTCATTTTTATTTAGGAGACTGTGTTTCTGTGAGTGTATGCTGCATACGTGAACGCTCCAGCTCCAGAGGCCAGAGCAGGGCGTTGAATGCTGCCGTCTGCAGTCCTGATCGGCAGCTATGCAGAGAACTGAACACAGGGCCTAGGGAAGAGCAGCAGGTGCCCTTAACCTCTGAGTCATCTTCCAGCCTGGAAACATACTTTCAAAGGGATACCTAGTCCAATATCATGTGGGCTGGCCAAAGGTCACTTTAAAGCACTAATCAAGTACTTAAAAAGCATGCCTTAGAGCCGGCGTAGTGGTGGTGCATGCCATTAATTACAGCACTTGGTAGGCAAAGGTAGAGGAATCTCTGTGAGTTCAGTCAGCTTGGCCTGCATAGTGAGTTCCAGGACAGCCAGAGCTCCGTAGTGAGGCCAGGTCTTGGAAAAACAAAACAAACACAGAACGTGTGCCTCCAGGACAGCTGAGCTGGTCCTGCTTACTCTTTGCCGCCATTGCATTAAGCACTCCTGCATGCCGAGGGTCTGTTACGTGCTCATGCATTTACACCCTTCCAGAGCACCCGGAAGAGTTGTGCGCTCTGTAGGCATTGATGCTGTGTTTAAACAGGAAAATGTAGGCTAGGCATGGTGGTGTATACCTGTAGTCCCTGCACCGAGGAGACGTGCAAGTTGATCTCTGCCTATATCAAGTTCCAGGTCGGCCAGGGCTCATAGTGAGACCCTGTCTCAAACAAAAGAAAGGGGCTGGAGAGATGACTCGGGGTCAGTTCCAGTCTGTCACTCCAGTCCCAGGGGATCTGATGCCCTTTTCTGGCCTCTGGGAGTAAGCAGATATACACACAGGCAAAACACCCACACAAATACGATGATGATGATGATGATGATGATGATGATGATAATGATGATGATAAGCCCGAATAACTCTTTGTAGTCAAAAAAGGCACAAGTACCTTGGCAGTGAGGAGTGAGTGCTGAGGCCCAGAGGGTCGGCTGCAGGGCTTCAGACGCTGACTCTATCACTCGCCAGTTACATGAGCCTTTCCCTGTCCCTCAGGTGTGCTTTCTGTGTCATCAGCTGACGAAACATCCCTCACCTCACGGGACGATTCCTCTGCAGCCAGAAGCTGGCCCATCTCCCCAGACACCCCTTCCTTCATTTCGTTTTCTCTGAGAATCCCAATTTGCCAGTGAGGTCCAAGAGGGCCTCCCTGCTCCCCTAGGAGCTGTGTCTGCATTATACTCGTACCCACCCCAACTCATGTTACCTGACATGTTTACATGTCAGTTGAGCTCCTCACCCCGGCCTAATAGAAACTCTCTTCACAAAAGAACTCTGTTGTTTGCTGGGGGAGGGGGAGGGGGAGGGGGAGGGGGAGGGGGAGGGGGAGGGGGAGGGGGAGGGGGAGGGGGAGGGGGAGGGTCTCCTCAGTGTTGAAAATGCTTAATAGATGTTCCTTGCAGGTAAGATCTGAAGGCTTAAATGGGATTAGTCTCTACAAACTGCCTGCTATGAATGTTCCTTGGTTAGTCCACCTGCTAGCTATGATCACACTCAGATACACACGTGTAGCCTCCGCCGTGCACCCAGGATGAAAGCCAGCGGCCTCCTTAGACTGTCACTCCTCTTACTTACTTTGGGAAGGAATGCCTTGATCATCAGGTACATGCTGCGGACGTTGAGATTCATGGAGAAGTCCCAGTCTTTTTCTTCACAGTCCAGGATGGTTCCGTGGTGGACAAAACTGAGTGGTTAGAGAGAGGCAAAACGCGGCGAAAGAGTCAGAAGAAAAGCACGCGCTAGCGTGGCCTGTGTATAATCTCTAGGATTATAGGAACAAAATAATACAACAACAGTGACCACCACAACCGCACATACACATACATACACACACTCATGCAAGTAAGGTCTCTTTAGTCTCAACACTCAGGAGGCAGAGGCAGGGGGATCTCTCTAAGTATGAGCATAGGTTGGTCTCCAGAGTGAGTTCCAGGCCAGCCAGAGATGCATGTGAGAACCCGTCTAAATAAAAATGAAAGATGGGCTTCAGACATGGCCCCTGCTGGTAAGCCTAAGGACTCGAGTTCAACCCCCAGACCCTGCACAGTAGAAGAGAAATGACTCCTGAGAGTTGACCTCTGACCTCTGACCTCCACACACATGTCGCAGAGCTCACACACTCTCTCACACACAGTGCACTGGGAACATCAGTGCTTTAAGAAGGCTGGCCCATTTGATTTCTGTTTCCAGGGCAACAGCGCCCTCAAGTGGCACAGGCTAAAGTTCTACAGGGACATCAAAACTGGAAGGAAAACCAGTGTCCGTCCCTCTCTCTATCAGCACAGTAAAGTACCATTGCGGCAAAACTCCATATACTATCAGTGCAGTGAAGTAACATTGTGGCTGTTAGCATCTAGCGCAGTGTGCAAGCCAGGAAGACAAACAAAACTAAAAAATCAAAATTTAAAAATGCCCTCTTCCTTAGCCAAGTTTTTGTTTTTGTTTTTTTGTTTTGTTTTGTTTTTGTTTTTTTTCGAGACAGGGTTTCTCTATGTAGCCCTGGCTGTCCTGGAACTCACTCTGTAGACCAGGCTGGCCTCGAACTCAGAAATCCGCCTGCCTCTGCCTCCCAAGTGCTGGGATAAAAGGCGTGCGTCACCACTGCCCCGCCTTAGGGACGTTTCTTGAACATGGCGTCCTTACTAACTTGGTCCTCTGGACTGCGATTGTGTAGTCGACTATAAGATGTGGCTGGGAATGTTTTCCATTTACTACAGGTTTGTTGCTGGGTCAGCTTCCTGTACCAAGAGCCACAAACTGCCTCCTGCGTCCTCCACAAGGCCGAAGACTGGATGGGTGCTCAAAAACCAATTGTTATGTCTCCATTATAGATACAGCCTTGCAGAAAGACAAGGCTATAGATAATAAAATGAAACAGAAGAAGCCACCGCTTTGTTTAATTTCCAGACTTTACATCGGTGCCCACTCGTATGGGCTCCAAGTTCATGTCAAGGGACATGGCTGTTTTACTTGCTGAATCGTACAGTGGGGTGTGACATTTATCCTAACTTCCCAAGGAATCTACCGTGCTCCGTTAATTGATCATCTACTATCAATACTCCTTTAAAAAAAAATCATAGAAAACTTTCTCAGAGGGCCAGGCAGTGGTGGCACACGCCTTTAATCCCAGCACCTGGGAGGCAGAGGCAGGCGGATTTCTGAGTTCAAGGCCAGCCTGGTCTACAGAGTGAGTTCCAGGACAGCTAGAGCTACACAGAGAAACCCTGTCTGGAAAAATAAAAAATAAAAAACAAAACAAAAACAAAACAAAACAAAACAAAAAAAACTCTCAGAGTGAAATACAAAGTTGACAATTTACCCAGCGACATTAAAGAGAACATCAATTCTCTCGATTTCTGACGCAAACTGGTCAATCTGTCTCTTCTTTGTGACATCAAGGACCCGAGTTTGAATACCTGATGAATAAAGTAAAAGAGAGTGTTTACAGAGAGCTCACAAAATCTGTAACCATGACGACTTGGCTGCTTAGTGGTGTCAGTGTGAGGACTGAAGCGCTCCCACTCAGGTTGTGAGTGACTTGTTGTGTGTGACTTGTGCCCACCCCTGGCACTCAGCGATCTCAAGAGTGTCATTAAAACACGCACGTCTCAGGCTGGAGGCATGGCCCAGTGGTTAAAGGCACTTTCTGCCCTGTCAGAACACTGGAGCTCCCGTCCCAGCTGTCAAGTCAGGTGACTCACAGAGGCCTGGGACCCCCTCGGAGGGACCTGACGTCCCCTCTGGCCTCTGTGGGTTCTCACATACACACAGGCTCACATAGACATAAATGAAAACGAAATAGATCTTTTAAAAAATCTCTTCTAAAGATATACAATTTTTTTCTTTTTTAAGGATTTATGTATTTATTATATGAGTACACTGTAGCTTTATTTACTGACACCAGAAGAGGGCATCAGATCTCTTTATGTGGGTGCTGGGATTTGAACTCAGGACCTTCGAAAGAGCAGTTGATGTTCTTAATCACTGAGCCATCCATCTCTCCAGCCGTGATACACAAATTTTAAAGTGTCCTCTTCCACCCCCTCAGTAAGTTCCTGTTAGCATCTACAGAGATAGCGCAGCAGTTAAGACCGTCTGCTTTTCTTGAACATCTGGGCTTGGTTCTTAGCACGCCATGCTGGTTAACAGCTTTCTGTGAACTCCAATTCCAGAGGCCCCCGTAACGCTCTTCTGGCTGCCGTGGGTAGTTCACGCACTTCCTGCATGTAAGCCATTCATACACAAAAAATCAAAACTATACAAAAAAAAAAAAAACCCTCTGGCATACAATGGATTTTACTTATCATGAAATGTCTCAATTTTCCTTCCAGTAAAATAAAAGTATTGATAAAAATGCAACAAAAAATAAACCCCAGCCGGGCAGTGGTGGCGCACGCCTGTAATCCCAGCACTTGGGAGGCAGAGGCAGGAGGATTTCTGAGTTCAAGGCCAGCCTGGTCTACAAAGTGAGTTCCAGGACAGCCAGGGCTACACAGAGAAACCCTGTCTCGAAAAACAAAAACAAAAACAAAAACAAAAACAAAAACAAAAACAAAACCCCAAATGACCAACTGCCTTCCCCTTGCCTTTTAGCTTTTCATGGGGTTACAAAAAGTTTTGCAAGAATACAAGAGGATCATATCATGTTACCTGGGACACGGCTGCTCCCGAGGAGTCTTGGGCAGCAGTGAGTCAATAGTTAACCCGGAAACTGTTAATCCTCACAGAACTCTAAGCGGGAGCAAAATCCCTCAGCGCACCATGTAATAGAAAGCCGTATGCATGTGCCGTTCCACACCCACCCACCCCCGACACTTGTGACTGCGTAGACTGTTCTCTGCAGGTCACAGAATGCACATTTGCTGTGACATGAAGGCACAGGACCGGGAGAGAAGGTGTCTGCACCAGCTGCGGTTTCCCTGCGACGCTCGCTCGCTGTCTCTGCGTCCTGTGCCGGCTGACTGTGGACCTGAGACCACATGGCTCACCTGGGTGGTTTTCCAGCTCCTGGAGTTTGGACTCATTGATATCTGTGGCTATGACTTTGGCTCCTTCTTTTGCAAAAGCCTGCCAGAAACAAAACACAAATCAGCATTCCTGTGCTTACTTGAATAAATGGCTCTCGAAACGGGAAAGCATCGTTGCTTCCTTTCATGCTGTGTTCGTTCTGTTTCCTATAAAATAAGGGAGATTTCCATAGCTCGTCTCAATGCCCCTTACTGCATTGTGGTTATTTTTATCAGTCATTTGAGCAACAAGGATCATATTTTCCATCTTACTTTAGCCTTTTATTATTAAACAGTACATTATTATTATTATTATTATTATTATTATTAAATTGTTTATCCCAGCACTTGGGAGGCAGAGGAAGGCAGACCTTTGTGAGTTCGAGGCCAGCCTGGTCATAGAGAGTTCTAGGACTGCCAGGGCTACACAAAGAAACACTGTCTCAAAAAAAATGAAACAAAACCCATGCTCAGAGGTTAAAAGCACAGGCTACTCTTTCAGAGAACGTGGCTTTGGTCCCAGTATCCAAAGGGCAGCTCAAAATTGTCTGTTATCTTCAGCTCCGGGAGATCTGAGAGTATGTGCTTGGTATGAGACTATGTGTTTGGTATGTGCGCGCGCGCGCGCGCGCGCGCACACACACACACACACACACACACACACACACACGGGCAAAAGATTCATATATGTAAAATAAAAATAAAAAAAATAGTAGAAAAACAACCCCCAAACGAAAAGTTCTATCTCAGAGCTGGGTGTGGTGGCACATGCTTTTAGTCCCAGACCTTGAGAAGCAGAGGAACTTGGATATCTGTGAGTTTGAGGCCAACTTGATATTTATACAGAGACAGCCAGGGGTCCATGGTGAGACCCTGTTTCAACAAACAAACAAACAAACAATCCCTCGTACCTGTGACTTCGTTTCTACAGCCGCGTTATTCTGTGATGAGGTCATATCTGGGCTTTACTTCTTAGTTTACATTTATTTAGCACGCATGTGTTTGTATGTATATGGGCACGTGCCATGGCATGAATCTGGAGAGAGAGGGCAACTTTTCGGGTCATTTTCTCCTTCCTCTTCCCGGGGCTCAGACGCAGGTCTCGGGGCTTGGATGGCAGTGCCTTTACCTGCTGAGCCCTCTCTAAGGCCTCCATGTGCCCTCGCCCTCGTAGCAATGAGAGACAATAGTAAGAGAAGAGTGGGCGTTTCCCTCTAAGGACTGCGGCAGCAATTAGGTAAGCGCAGGCTCACCCTCTGCGTCATAGTCCTAGTGCACTCCTAGTCAGTGCTGGTGCACTGAGGGAGAGACTGAGGCACCTCAGCGCGCACACACACACACACACACACACACACACACACAAAATGGCTGACATAGTCGTAGAGAGCTCTGTGCCTCCAGAGCCCTGCAGTCAGCCAGGTCACTGTGGGGCAGGTGAACTGGGGAGGAGAAGTCTGAGTCTCAGAGTCAAAGGTCATGCGATGCCACATAAGTACAAGAAAGTCCTTCTTTCTCCTCTATCAGAAATAGTGACTTTTCTTTTGAACTTAAGATATGTGGGCTGGCAAGATGGCTCAGTGGGTAAAGACATCTTACAAGCCTAGTAGTCCTGAGGTCAATCCCTGGAATCCATGGCAAAGAGAAAGGAGGGAAGCCATTGCACAGAGATGTACTTTGGCCTTTATGACCTTTATTGCAAGTGCTGTCCACCCCAACACACACACACATACACACACACACACACACAGAGATACTCACATACATACACACATACATACAAATAAAAACACACATACACACACATAAGCACATGAAGATACATACATACATATGTACACACACTCACATACACTCACATACATATAGACACATACACACATATAAACACACACGAATACACACACATAAACATATCCACACATAAACACATTCACACACACATGCACACAAGCACACATATACTCACATATAGACACACATAAACACGCACTAATATACATGCACACATGCACACATACACACATACACACAAATACACATAAACATATACACAGTCACATATGCATATACATACATATATGCATACACATACACACATAAACACATACATACACACACAAACATACAAATACATTGAAAAAGACATCAGAAGTATAAAAGGTAAAGGCTGAAGTGAAAGGCTGTGACCACAGCCCAGTGCTTAGCATGCTTGAGATCCTTGGTTCAATTCCAAGCTGCATAAAGAAAGAAAAGAAGAAGAGGAGGAGAGAGTAGCGGAGGAGGAAGAGGAAGAGGAGGACGAGGAGGAGGAGGAAGAAGAGAAGAAGAAGAAGAAGAAGAAGAAGAAGAAGAAGAAGAAGAAGAAGAAGAAACCAAAGGAAGAAGAAAGGAACAGGAAACAGTAAGGGAGAGCTACACAGCCCTGCCCCGGACAGCACATCTCAGTCCTGGGAAAGTGAGCAGGAGCGGGTATGAACTCACTAGTGCAGAAGCCCTGCCGATCCCTTGAGCGGCAGCTGTCAGGACAATAACTTTCCCTTCCAGTCGGCCCATGGTGGATCCTGCAGTGCAATCCAAAGACACGTACCTTTAATGGATCAAATTGTAGCAAATCAGTTGTGTGTGCAGTTGCTAACATCTGGAATGAATGTATCAACTTGCTCCGTCAAGAGCTGGAGAAAGGGCCTTTGCAAACTGCCCCTCCACTCTAGACACCTGAGTGCTTAGGTCAAAAGCGCGTGTCAGCACAGCCCTCGGAGGTGATGGCTGGAGGGACACCAGGATGGCGTCCAGCTTTCCATTCTGTCTCATCCTCTGATGCTGAGACTCAGAGAGGAGACTTCCCTCTCCCTTGCTACCTGGCCCCTGTTTTATGGCCTCATTTCCTGTTCCTGTCTGTCCTTGCTCTTTGGGGGCTGATTTTAATTTTCTTTTCTGAAAACTGTTAACCACGGCCCCGGCATTTTGTAAAGTTCCAGAAGTTTCCTGAAATTTCAGTAGTCAAAGCTCCAGAATTAAAGTCACTTGCTTCTCTCGGTTCTTCTCACTGTCTACCCACTCACTACCCCACCCCCGCAGACCCTCCACGACTGCTGGCCAAGGACACGCGTATCCATGTGTCACCAAATCCCTTTACTCGCTTCTCAGCATCATGTGGTCACTGTTAGCAAAGGTACAGACAAAACCACGTCTGCCTCTCCGTCCTGCTCTTCCATCTGTGTCCTGTGACTACCTCGTGGAGGGAGGGTGGGCCCTGATTGCAGATTGTCCACTGTCTTACGTCATCCGTTCCCTTGTCTGCAAACTGCTGCTGAGCTGCAATAGCAGAACCTTGCGATTGTTTCTTCTCCCCCGAAAAGATTTCATAGTGGGACTTAAGATTCATTGACTGGGCTGGGCGGTGGTGGTGCACGCCTTTAATCCCAGCACTTGGGAGGCAGAGGCAGGTGGATTTCTGAGTTCAAGGCCAGCCTGGTCTACAGAGCTAGTTCCAGGACAGCCAGCCAGGGCTACACAGAGAAACCCTGTCTCAGGAAAAAAAAATTCATTGACTGGAGGGGTGAAAAATCAAACCATGGCCCATACCTTGTTTTTGAAGAGCGTGAGGAACTTGATGGACTCCATTTTGAAGGTAGGAGCCATTATACTGAATTGCTAAAAAGCAAGTTTCTGTACCTGTTTCTTGGAAATTGACCTACTCCATCCCATGACTTTGGCTCGTTTCGGGGAAATACAGACTCTCTCCTTGCTGACCCTCCTTAATCGCAGGGTGACCACATGGTGATGCCGGCTGTGATTTTGAGGTTTATGCTGTTTTTTTTTTTTCTTTTACTTTCTTCCTGCTCCATTGTCTTCTGTAAACCTTCTTTGCAAGTACATCATTTTACTCCTTAAAAGAGTCCTAAGAAACAGACTCGGGGCCGTTCTCTTTAACCCAGTGCCAGCCAGCTCTCGGGTGTGCCCCAATAACAATCAAGCTTGCTTCAAATTGGGCTCAAAATTATGGGCGTGGTCCTATTATTGCCTGATTGACATGCACACCAGACCTGTCCGAGGTCACAGAACCAGCCAGCCAGTGGCAGAGGCAACTAAGTCAGGCTTCCCGACTCTTGCTCTGGGGACAGTCCACCCTACTAGAGTGCTGGTCGTTTTTAAAGTTTCAGCATGCCTTAGAAACATTTGAACACATATGTCTTAGGGTTCCCCTTGCTGTGATGAAACACCATGACCAAAAGGCAAGTTGGGGAGGAAGGATTTATTTAGGTTGCATTTTTCATATTGCTCTTAATCATTGAAGAAGTCAGGTCAGGAACTTGGAGGCAGGAGCTGATGCAGAGGCCACGGAGGAGTGCTGCTTGCTGGCTTGCTCCCCGTGGCTGGTTCAGTCTGCTTTCTTACAGAACCCAGGGCCACCGGCCACACTGGGCAGGGGCCTCCCATATTGATCAGCAATTAAGAAAATGCCTTATAGCCGGGTCCTAAGAGGGCATTTCCTCAACTGAAGCTGCCTTGTTTCGAGTGGCATAAAACTAATCAGGACAAGATGCGATCAGTACATTCTGAAAGAGAGGGATGAGAGCCCCAAACACCACAGACATTCTGTAGGGGCCACTTAGCCAAGGCTTGGATGCACACCTCAGGGACAGAGGAACAGGTAACAAGGAACAGTGTGTGTGTGTGTGTGTGTGTGTGTGTGTGTGTGTGACATGAAGACTGTTCTGCTCTTCTCAGGGACCTCAGAACAACTTAAAAATTGGTTGTAGTGGCTCAAGACAGAGGGGGTGCGTATAGGAAGGGAGAGAGAGAGCACAGCCGAAGGGGGAGGTTGTCAGAGGCCGTACTCTTCTGTTCAGTAGGAGGCCCCCAGCAGTGCCCACCGGGTAAGATGGCCAGTCCATGGAGGGGGGAAGAGTGACCCGACAGCTGGTTTGCCTCCGCACAGGGAGGGGCAGGAGGGAACACGTGTCGGTGGGTGTGGCGTCCTGGCATTCCTTCGGCTCATCCACCCTCAATGAAGCACCTGGGCGCCATCTGGGCTAGACGGGGTACCTGGGGTTGACAGCTCGTACTTTGTGTTCCGCCCCATGTGCGTCTGTGTGAGAGTGTCAGATCTCCTGCCACTGGAATTACTGACAGCTGTGAGCTGTATGTGGATGATGGGGATCGAACCCAGGTCCTTCGGCAGAGCAGCCGTGCTCTGAACGGATGAGCCATCTTTCCAGCACCCGCTTTGTCCTCTTTTGACTGACTTTCCCTCTTCTCTTTGGGCTAGCTAAGTTGTCGGGTGTGTTTGTTTTTGCTCTTGCTCCACCCTTAGCTGTGCTCCCTGCCTCTGCACCCCCAGCGTGCCCGTCTTTCCAGTCCTCCACACTTGGCCTTCGGGTCCCCTGCGCCACCCGCTGAAGGAGGCACTCGGGGAGCTCCACCCAAATCCACTGCTGCCTTCCTCCCGCTCCAGGCTCGGAAGCCTCTCCCGTCCTCACTTGGTTCCTTGTCAATGAAGGCCATCCTGTTAGGGTCCGAGCCTCTCCCAGAAATCCAGCCCGACCCAGTCACATCTTAAGAGCGGCTCCTGAAGCCAACCACCGACCCCCACGCTGTGCTCCAATCACGCGGTGACGCATGTTATCTGTTTTCATGGCGCCTCCCCAATTCTGATGCAGAGAGAAAGTCAACTTGTGCTTTTAGGAAGGGATGCAGCAGTCCCTGCCTCCCCCCACCCTGAGTACAGCACAGGAAACTCACTATCCGGCCTTCACTAGGGACGTTGGGCATTCACGCTCTGAAGCTCTGGTTCTCAGCCTTCCTAGTGCTGCGACCCTTTAATGCAGTTCTTCATGTTGTGGTGACTCCCAACCACAATATATATATTTTTTGCCGCTACTTCACAACTGTAATCTTGCTGTTGTTATGAATCATAATGTAAATACCTGGCATGCAGGATATCTAACTAGAACCCTGGTGACAGGGCATAGGGGTCGCGACCCACAGGTTGAGAACCAGCAAAGGCATCTGTTACCACCCCGGTAAGCACCTCTATGCCCCACAGAGACCACCCAGAAACAATCGGGCACAAAACTTACTTTCTGTTTACTTCAAAACCTCTCTCCAGATGGCCTCCAAGCATTCTCAAGACAACATGACTTTTGGGGGGTTGGGGTGGGGGAGGGGGCGGTGAATAGAGTGGGAATATGTCCAGAAATTGTAAACATGTTGACTTTCCTACTTCTAAAGATTGCACTAAAACCCTAATTTTTTTTTTTTTTTTAAAACTGGGAAATGCAGCCGGGCGGTGGTGGCGCACGCCTTTAATCCCAGCACTTGGGAGGCAGAGGCAGGTGGATTTCTGAGTTCGAGGCCAGCCTGGTCTACAGAGTGAGTTCCAGGACAGCCAGGGCTACACAGAGAAACCCTGTCTCGAAAAAAAAAAACACCAAAAAACAAACAAACAAACAAACAAACAAACTGGGAAAGGCTCGGAGTATTTTCAGGAATTCCAACTGTATTTTCATGAGCCAGTTTACTTAGGACAGATACTGGAAAAGCTTTCTTTGGCTATTTTCAAACTCTAATAAATACAAGAAACTTCCCAACTCCCATTCTAACTGAAGATTCATCTTCAACTAGGCGATGTGGAGAACATGGCAACAAGAGCCTCACCCCTCATTCCCCAAAAGTTTTCTCTAAAACTATTAGAAAAATCTTACTTTAGAAGAAGAGCTGGTCCGCACAGTCCTCCGGATTCCTTCAGAAGACCGACTTCAGATCTTTGTGCAGAAGTCACATGCTGGGAGGTGGAGTTCACGTCCGTCCCTTCGGAGTAGTTTGCTAACTCAGGCTTAGTAAGCTTTTAAGAGGTGTTTGCAACAGCCGTGCACTTTAGATGTGTCCATGCTGCCATCTAGTGGGCAGAACGTGGAACTGCGAATTCCAGACAAAGGCCTGTCTTGTTTGTGCATGTTACTTAGCAGGCTGGATTGAATGTCTGGGAGGCTGGAAAACACACAAGGTGCCCGAGGCACTAAGTATTCTGGTCATCCTAGCTCTTAACCCAGATCACTTTGAGGGAGGAAAAGAAAACTTCCCTGTGGCCAAAGTCTTGCTTCTGATGTTAATCTGTCATGTGTAGTCAAGTCTAACGCTAATACCCCTTCAGCTGCAGGAAGCCGGGCATCCTGACTACCCCGGGCCTGGAGCTGTGGAGCACAGCCAGCTAGGATGGAAGTCTTGAAATGAACAGAGCAAAAGAACGGGGCATCAACTGGTCGAAGAACACAGGTATGGAGCCGTGAGGGAGGAACTAGGTCTCGGCTGGGCCAGAGGCTTGTGGGTTAACCTGACTAGTGTACACGATGATCATGTAGGGCATGTGTGAATGCCCTGCATAACTCGAGGGGCTCAATACACGTTTGGCACACTGTGCCGTGGGCTCTGGCACTGTGAAGGCTACAAAACAAAGCTATCGGATTGCTAGCCTCCTTTGTAGCCATGCAGGTCCGGTGGGGACGCAGGCTGTACTTTCTGAGGACTTCTTTCTTGAAGAGAAAAGTGATACCTCCCAGAAGGTTCTGGGTTTTGCTCCTCTTTCTGAGCGGCCACTGAGGTGTGGGTTTCCCAGTCAGTCAGTCAGTCAGTCAGATGCACACGGGTCAGACAGAGCAGAGCAAGGCGGAGAGCTGGTCCTTTAAAGCAGGCTCGGGGCGGCGGGGGTGGGGGTGGGCTCGCACCTCTGCCCTCTGTGGGTGCAGAAACTTGTGACCATTGCTTGTCTGTGTTTTGTTTGTTTGTTGTTGGTGTTAGGTGGGACTGACAATGTTTAAAATAACTCAGACAAACACAACAAAACAACAGGCTTCTGGTGCTGCGAGTGCTTTCTGTTCTTCCCTCAATGAAGGGCATGCCTCAGGCCCCGGCTTCAGTCTCTAGCACTGTACGCATAAAGCCCAGAACGATGGTACCTTGCCTGTCACTGAGTACAAATACATGCAAGAGGATCACAAAGTTTGATTTTCTCTTCACAGGCAGCCTGGACTGCAGAAGACCCTTATGCAGAACAAGAACAACCCCACCCCCATGCAGCACGGAGGAAGCCCAGTTTAAAATGAAAAGATATAAATCCTGTGTATCCCCGCAGTAGCTGAGTTAGCAGGACTGTAAACTGGTCAACCTACAGTGTTCTGTATATGGAGGAGAATGAAACCGCGGCTCTGTGAGGGGTGTGGTGAGGAGGGGCACAGTGTGCAGGAGGGGCACAGTGTGCAGGTGCGACCCAGGCCTGTCACACACCTGCAGGCCAACCGTCAGCTTATTACAGTGCACCCTCTGTCCTGCCTGTGCTCCTTGCTTTAATAGACACGTCTTTCCCTCAACTTCCCAAGTTTTGAAAGACCTTTCTTTTAATGATTATTTCTTTTAAAGACTAACTTTGGCTGGGCAGTGGTGGCACACGCCTTTAATCCCAACACTTGGGAGCCAGAGGCAGGCAGATTTCTGAGTTCGAGGCCAGCCTGGTCTACAGAGTGAGTTCCAGGACAGCCAGGGCTACACAGAGAAACCCTGTCTCCAAAAAACAAAACAAAACAAAACAAAACAAAACAAAAGACTAACTTTCTCTGTCTCTGCCTCTCTCTCCCTAAGATTTAAACACAAGGGACCTGTCTATAGTCCCTGTACTTGGGAGGCTGAGGTAGGAGATTACGAGGACAAAGTAGGTTTCACAATAAAATCTCAGAGGAAGAAGATTCACATCATATGTGGTTTCAATCCTAAACAAAAGCAGGAGCCCCCCTCCCCCAAACCCAAACCATTTTACATGGAGTTATGACGTAGATTTAAAGGGAGTATTTTAAACTGTGTGTGTATGTGTTTATGTAAACACAGAAGGCAGAGGGCAGTTCCGTATTGTTCTGTGGAAGCTGCCCGCCTTGCTATTTCACACAGGATCTCAACGGCCTGAACTCTCCCAGGAGGGTGGGTTGGCAGGAGAGCCCGCCCCAGGGATGAGCTTGGCAGCACCCCCCCCCCACCCCACCCCCCCGCAGCACTTGAGTTCAGGCTATTGCTTGGGTTTTTATGCAGGCGCTGGGGATCAGAGTGTCCTCATGTTTATGTGACAGTCACTCTACTCACTGAGCTATTTCCTCAACCCTAAATTTACACATTTTAAAGGTATGAAACAAAGCCTGTAATTTTGTTAAGACTAGTTTGTTGTGTAACAGTTTCCTCTGAGATTGAAACATTGCACCCTGCAAGGAAGCTCTTTAAACAGGAAGGTAAACAATTCAAAATAGCATCAGGAAGTTCCTGAAACCGACCAGATTCACTAGGCACCCTGGCAGAGTTAGCAATAAAAGCTGAGACCCTCTCACAAGAGCAGGCAACACTTAGGCAAGCCAGACTGTGGATAAGACTCAGAAAAGACAAGCTGAAAAGAAGACTCTTGACCAGACCGGATGCCTAGAAGCAAAACCTAGCCAAGCTACTGGAAGAGGTTTAGACCAGTCACTTGGAAGAGACACCTTCCGGCCTGTAGACCAGTCAATGCGTTCCAGGTTCTCAACTTTTGTGAGCTGCCTTCTGTGCTGAGGGTGGGGTAAGCCTTGGGGGATACAGCTGCCGTCCCAAATGAACCTAAGACTAGGGTTCCTGTTTTGTTGGTTAGCGCCCAGTCAGGAATGAAACCCAGTAGCTGCTAGAGGCTGACTGGCTGGTCTCCATCCAGGCCAAGTGACCAGGCCTGGAGTATTTGACAGGTAGTAATGGTCTTAAGATGTCAGGTGTGAAAGTCAGTTACATGTACAACATGCATGTACCTGACTGGCTTCTCCTACCCTACCTAATTTGGGTGTTTTGTTTTTGTTTTAAAAGGTTGCTCTATCCTGCCTGCTCCTTGCCCCCCCTCCCCCCTCCCCAGGCTGACATGGTTTGGATCCCAAACCCAGTTGTTTCCCTGATGGATCAGTTTCTGACTATAAAGATATTTTTGTTGGCTTGAACTTGGTTTTCATGGTGAATTATTCCCAAGTGTTTGGACTCTAACGGTGTGTGTCATCCCTCCCCAGGAAACGTTTTGTTATGCAACATAATTGGCACGGAGACAGAGTCACAGCAGAGCCAAGGTGAGTTAGGGAGGAGTCAGGTCCTGGCTGTGGGTCACAAGGCATACACAGAGGCTGCAGCCTGGATGAGAGCGCCCGTGGGGAAATCCCAGTAGCGGCCCTTTCCTGTGTGGTGTATGGAAGACAGAGCACAGCTCAGCACCCGCAGGACCAGGTTCTCAGTACAGATTTATTTGCCCTGGAGGGGCCAAGGACATGGAATTAGAGACAAAGGCAGGAGACTGAGGAGGAGGGAGAGGGGGAACAAGGGGGGAGGGAAGAGGGGTATTTGACAAAGTCACTGGATAAAGAGGAGACATATGTGGCACATGGGAAAATGGCAGTTTACAAAGGTAAAGGGGAAAGATAAAGTGTTTGCTTTCAATCAGGCAGGTTAACTAGGAGAGCCAAAGGCTTTGGATTACTGGTGCTTTTATAGCTGGAGCTTGGTTAGGACCTTCGGCCTTAGGGGGGAGTGGCCAAATCAGGGAGCAGACCTTGGCGGCGGTGAGCTTTAGGAATGCCATCTAGTGGTTTTTAGCAAGGAGAGGGAATTCCGGAGAAGGGCAAGGCCTGCTAGAACCAAGCTCCCACTCTGGAGCTGGCCAGAGTCCTTCAGTGAGTGTTGACGGCCTTTGTGCTATGGCCGTGGTTACATGGTTCTTGCCGTGGCTAAGGAAATGCACAACTAAGGCTGAGCTATCGGGGTTAGGAGTGTCGGGAGGAATCCTAGGAAGGCAGTCTCATCTTCATGTGGCATAGGGTTGGTGTGATGAGCGGGGTCCACCAGAATAGAGATGCTATGGAACAGTTAAAGGTTTGCAGTGGTTCTCAAAACTTCAAATGCTGCAACCTTTTAATACAGTCCCTCAGGTTGTGGTGGTCCCCAGGCACAATGTAAGTATCTGACATGCAGAATATCTGATATGTACCCCCAAAGGGGTAGCAACCCTCAGGCCGAGAACTACTGGTTTACTGGAAAATTTGCAGCCTTTAAGATTAGTGAATAAGGACTGAGATTATCGGCAAGCGGTGGTAGACGTTGTCTGGTCTCTGTTGCGTATCAAACTGTATCTGAGGACAAGATGGGGCCTCTCAGGAACTGTCTGTATAAAGGAGGTAAGAAGGGAGCTGCGGCAGCATCGTCGTGTCAGCCTCTGGTTTGCTGAGAACGCTACAGGAGGGAGAGGATGAGCTGGAGGTGCTGGCTTGCTGCTTAGTACTTGGGGGCCAGAAGGAAAAGAGAGGACAAGATAGATCTGTGCTTAGAAGCCCTTCATGGTGCAAGAACTCGGAACCCATGGGAAAATGATTCAGAGAGAGGAAGAGGAGGGAAAGAACATACTAAAAGTAGAAGATACTGTAGTTCAGCCTTTAAGGGACAAAAAAAGGAAATCAGTAATTCAACATGCAGATGGGGCATTAATAATGGCCCAGTACACTAGAGTGATCAGGGAATATTCAGCACTTGTACCTATTGGGACTAGGAGAGACTTTAAGAAACAATGAAAGAGCCTGTTGCAGCCGGCTTGTGAGGTTGTGGGTCAGGGGGTGCTTGGGACCCTCCTGACTGCCGTGGAGGCAGAAATGCTGAGTAAAGTAACTGCTCCTCCTAAAGACAAAGGCTGCATAAGCTGCAGCAGTATGAGCGGTATCAGTTATTCCCATCAGATGTCACCACACATGGGGCTAGAGGACCACAGAGGACAAGCGACATTAGTGAAGGGACTAGGACTGAGGGAAGCTGTGTTGAACCCCAGAGCCGTAGCGCTCAGAGGAGTTAAGGAAAAGGTTGATCCAGCAGGGGCCGGAAGGCTGTGAGCTTCTCTGAGCTCTTTGGCTGGGCAAGATCTGTGTAGAGTGGGAAGGGCTCTGGCGGATCTTAGTGTCCTAGATCTCATGTGAGGCCCCTGTGAAGGGGGCGAGCAACAGAGGAGATAAGAAAACGTGAAGAAAGGGCTGTCTGGGTTTTTTAAAGACAAACGTGGCAAGATTTGTGTCCAGCTGGGGCTCCTAGGGTAAACACTGATAGAAAGCCAGTTGTGTGCTGAGGGGGTCTGGAAGGCTGGAGCACTGCTCTCCACCGGGGTCGCACACCAGGTATCAGGGGCACCGGATATTTACATTACGATTCACAACAGCGGTGAAATCAGCTATGAAGCAGCAACAGGATATTTTGTGGTTTAGTATCGTCTTAGCTCCTGACACTTGCTCATAACAGATGACCACAGACTTCTTTCTCTTCTTTTAGGAACAGCTTTTAGTGAACTTGTAAACAAAAAAGCTCCCATTTCAAAATAAAAACAAAATCCTATATCATATAGATGTTTACTGTGATTACATTTATCTAAGCAAAACACATACGTTCAGCTGTACAGCTGTAAGACGGTAACTAAATTTGTGACAAATAGCTTTTTTTTTTTTTTTTTTTTTTTTTTTGGTTTTTTTGAGACAGGGTTTCTCTGTGTAGTCCTGGCTGTCCTGGAACTCACTCTGTAGACCAGGCTGGCCTCGAACTCAGAAATCTGCCTGCCTCTGCCTCCCAAGTGCTGGGATTACAGGCATGCGCCACCACATCCGGCTAGCCTTTTTTTTTTTTTTTTTTTTTTTTTTTAAATAGCAATAACATTATAGAATTAATGCAGAGTCCTAAAGATAATCTTGTAGGCACTATATTTTTTTTCTTAAGTCTTCACTTTAGATGCTGTTATTTCTAGCACAGGTAAGCAGGCAGTCTTTCAAATGTTCAAACACTGGAATCTTTGGTTGCTACCATATCAGCTGGCTGGAAAAAAAGAAGCCAGCCATAACTTAAACTTAAATGTTTTAAGTTAACAACTTGCAAACCCCAGGGATGGAAAACCCGAAGAACACACAACTGTGAACAGTTACAACCATTACGACTGTGGCCGAAGACGGTTCATGCTGGTCTTCTGAAATGAGATCTCAAAGCCATATAGTTCAGAAGATTTTAACAACAACAAAAATTGGCATATGCACAGTTTCTCCAATTCATGTGCCAACCATTTAGTTAACTTTTCCACTTGAAAAAAAAATGCAATAGAAAACTGGACACCATGTTTCACTACCTCAGTTAATAGTCACAAGCACAGGAACAGTGGTGCTGCCCAGAGCCGGTTTATACTGAAAATAAGTTCTTTACACCAAGTGAATGGTTGTCCACACCCACTGGCTAGTGAGCCTATGAGCTAAAAGATCTAGATTTGGGGAGAAACAAATGCTGCCCCAGTCATCTGCTCTGCTGCTTCGCTCCCTCAGTTCATGCTTAGAGACCTGTGGGGGTTTGGGCTTGCCGACCCTGACCACTGGAAGAGGCTGCCTGCTGGGCTGCTTTCTGCTTTAGTATCGTCCAGTCAAATGTGTAGTCATACTGGTGGTTCAGGGTTCTGGGAAGGATGCGGAATAGCTGCCTCAGAGACATGTAATCCGGAGCTTCCTCGAAGCGCAGCCCAGGACAGTAATTTAAGTACATGGCAAATTCTGCAGGAAAGCACTTACACAAAACTTCAGCAGGAGTGGACGTCTTTTCATACTTCTGTGTCTTTGTTGCAGCCATGGCAGACTGGTTCTATTAAAATACATCAAAACATATCCTAAAGATCCCGTGTCATCTCGGCAACTCTGCTCAATACCAAGATACGCATTGATGCCGCGTATCAGGCAGTGCCAGTGAGGTTTTATCTTCTCTTCTCTGTTTGGTATGTGTTGCCTTGTCCTGCTGTCACTGTACTTTTTGACCAAACCAGAATCAATAAGGAATAATTTATTACGGTGATGCCCAATCTGGTTTAAGGTCTCTGTGTATAAAATTCTTTGTCTGCACATAATCAATTCTACTGATCAGCTGCTTGGCTAACCTAAGTACAGTCTTCACAGCGAACCTTCTGGAACAGAAATTGAAAAGGTCTTCAAGGCTGGGTCCCAGGAGATCCGTGACGAGCACATTATCGTCTTTTTCTTGTCCATACTACCATATATGAGGGATGCCAACCCCACCTTGAAGAATCTTACAGTTTGCTCTTGTACAGCAACCGGGGATGCCTGGCCTCCTGGGATTCTAGTTTCACTGCCACTTCCTCGCCACTGGTGATGCTGATCGCGAGATAAATGTCCCCGAGGGAGCCAGGTCCCATCCTTCCCACCGGTTTACATTTCCCACCAATGACACATTCAGTCTCGGGGCCGCTGCTGCTCGACATCGCCATCCTGACAAGATGGAGGTGGGGGGCCAAGCCGGACACCCCTGGAAGAGGACGGAAGCCTCCGGGCTGCCCCACCCAAAGCGAGGCAGGCAAACTAAAACCAAGGCTTTGCTGGTGTGACAGGGTGAAAAGGCGTCTGAAGGAAGCTGGCTCGCCCAGGACCAGGCCGCAGTTACTGAAGCTCAGCCACTTGCTATTTGGGCTATTTTGCATTCACAACATTGAGTGCTGGGGAAGGGGCCCTGTGAATTAGGGCAGCAGTACCTCTGCCACCGCCTGCCGCCTCCCCCCTCCCCCAACCTGCCATTCTGCAGATGCGGATGCTCCAGACAACATAAAATGCTCCCAGTCCCCGGGAGCCGCTTCTTCATGGCCGGGGAAGCCCTCCAGGCCCCACAGTCACAAAGGCTACTAGAGAAAGGCTAGTGCTTTTTGTGTATGTCAAATCGGGTCTGTTAGACCCTATTTCTGGAGACACTGCGTGTGCTGTGACTGCAGGGCGTGGGGAAACCAAGCTGGGACTGGCTGGAGAACTGGAATCTCCCACCCTGCTGGCTGGCTTCCAGTGCCCAAGGGGGCTGTATGGGTTGGTGAATCATTCTCACAGATTCTGTGTGCTAAAATAACACGCCAGCAGGATGGACCTGCTTATGTGGCAGTGGCCTAGTCCACCAGGGGCGAGACCAAGAGCGTTTCACGCCTGGCACCATAAGCCAGAACAAAACCTTGTGGCTGGGGAGGCCACAGGTGCCGTCTGTGCCTTGTCTCCCTGCCAGGGTGAGCAGACACGTGTGTTTAGTCTTCCCGGGGAAAGTCTTGTCGTACCACAAGGCTTATCTTACGTGCTATGCTCCAGAATTCATATATGAGTAACTTTAATGAAATATATACATGTCATACCCATATGGAAAGACTAAACATTTCCTTCAAGACCCTTACTCTTTGTAATATATAAAAATAAATAATTAACAATTCAGCATCTGGAATGTCACAAATGCAAGAAGGAACTGCCACCTCCATTCTAAATCACTGCAATCAGTCAGTTTCTGTTCCTCCGTCTTCTAATTGTAAAGTGGGAATTAAAATGAAATTAAGTTGGGTTGCGTCATCACCGTCAGGGTGGACACATGAAGAAAGCCGTCCCGGGCACTCTGAGGGGCATCTACTGCATTTTGCACTCAGACACATTGTTTCCTGTGGAGGTGTGACAAAGGTCTGTCTTAGGCTCCACATTCTCCACGTCAGCTGGTTCCTCTGAGAAAGAAAATAAAAAACAAATCAATTCTATTCAAATAGACATGGGGGCGAGCTCATCAAGAGGCATAAAAGACACTGATGCAGACGCTAAGGGGAAGAAGGGTGAGGGGCTGGCGTGCGTGGTAAAGCAGCAGGCACACTTCCCCACCAGAGCTGCAAGCCCCACCCTATCAGATAGGATTGGGAAACGATACTCTGCATACAGCTAAGGACCCAGAAGGTATCCCCAGTCAGTTAACTTGAGGTTTAATGTGACTCAACTCCAAACTCGCCTGGTTTTCCTTGTTGCATACTGGGGACAGAGCGTGTTAGCATCTTTGCAGAGGAGTGGCTCACACAGCTGGAGTCCTACCTAGCTGTGAAGCCTACAGACCACAGTGACTGCATCTACAGGATAGCCACAGCGGCTAAGGAGCGGCACTTCTTACTTTAGGGCTAATTGCAGGCCTTAAATCCAATTAGACAGCTGTTAGCATGAGATAACTCATTCCTGTACTGTCAGCCTAGACAGCTACTCATAGCTGGAGAGATCACAGACCCAAGGAGAACCTATTACCACCACTTTCTTAAACCAGTAACACTAACCATCCTAAACACCCAGGTTTGCACCCACAGTAAGGGGAGCCCTCACTCCTCCTCAAAGAAAGTTTTTAGCCAGCACAACAGCAGGAGGCCATTACAGTATGCCACCACTAGTCAAATGCAGACAACAGACTGTGGGCTACAGACTCAGTTGTTACAACTCCTTTACCTAAGGCAGAAGAGGGTTGGAAGGACTGTAAGAGCCAGGGGGCCAGGGAGTCTGCTGAGACCGTGGCTTCCAGCTATGATAGGACGCTACACCCATCACATCTCCACATGGCTTCTTAAACAATCACAATAATAACAACAACTCAAACTGGATGGGAGAAGTCTCAGCGCCTCACTGAGGAGGGAAGCCACAAGCCATTAATAACAGCAGATATATATATATATATGTATATATATATATATATATATAGAGAGAGAGAGAGAGAGAGAGAGAGAGAGAAAGAGAGAGAGAGACTCCATCCCATCCTGACAGGTGTGAGCTTCCTGACAAAGCTCCGAGTGGTCAGCCCTGGAACACATGCAGTAGCAGTGAACGCAGCCAGCGGTGTGTTTACTCTTATATGGACATTTAGCAACAAGGGTTTAAGAGGGTGCAGATCATGCCCATTTTACGCCTGTTGCCTGCGTGTATGCATATGCACCAGACTCGCGCATGGTTCCCACAGCGGCCAGAAGACCCCTGGACTTGGAGGGAGCTGCCACGTGGGCTGGGAACGGACCCCGGGCCTCCTGCAGAGTGGCAAGTGTTTATACCTGCTGCACTACCTCTCAAGTTTTGGATTAGTTTTTAAAAAATACCACATTGTTTGGTGATCAGTGGTAGAATGGGGGTAGTATATGGCTGCAATCCCAGGGTAGAGCTTGTATCCAAGGAACTCTAGTTTACTTAGTCACCACGAGTGACGCTGGCAGTCTGAACAAGCTAACTAGTCTAAGTCACGTCCTTCCAGTGAAAGGGGAGATGTTACTATAATCTGTACGCACAGAAAACAACAGTTCATAGGATTTATGCTCTCTAGGATTCCAGTTCCCGGGGTCCCGGCATGACTCTCTCACAGACAAAGGAGGACTTCAACAATACGTATGTCACAGGTCACACGGTTGCCTTTGAGAAGCTGTGAGCAAGTGCAGCCGTGAGTGGTGGAGAGTCAGGTGTGGTGCTTCTCCAAGTGTGGAAATGACTCTCCCTTCCCTGGCAGCGGGTGGAGGACTGAGATGCCCCTGCCCACTGCGGCAGGGTGACACTGTGACCTGGAAGTCTAGTGTGCAACATGTAACTGTGAAGTAACCGTGACAAGGAACCTGAGGTCTGACAGCCGAGCTTCTGAGCGGCAGTGGCTGACTCCCCGGCTCAGCAGATGAACCAAACACACGTGGATTCTGTCTCTCACTCCCAGTGACACCAGCAACCCGAGCCGTTGCCTACCTGGTAACAGCCCTAAGCTGGAGTTGTCAAAATAGCGGACAGGGTGAGGTGCTGGTAGAGACTTCGACCGGTTATCGAAAAACCAAGATTTTGGGGAATCTTTTGGCACAGGATCCTGGAGATTTCGTTCCCTGCACTGAGGGGTTGAGTTCTGTCTCCTTTTAGAATCTGTCCCAGTCACTTTAGGAGACTTTGGAGAATTCTCACAAGCTGCTTCTCTGTAACTGTCTCTTTTAAGAGTTCTTTCTTCCCAGGTTTTAATCTCCTTGGAAAGCTGAGAGTTATTACTTGAATGGAAGCAGAAAGAGAGATTAGACAACTCAATTCTTCAATGTGGGCATGGAGAAAAATTTAAAAGAACCCTTCTGAAATATATAACATAAAATTTACCATTTTATTACTTCTGTATTTTAATTTCACCTTAACACTTTCTGTTTGGACTACTTTCATGGTTAAGAAAAGGAGCTATATAAATTGAATAATTAAACTAAAAATTTTTGATTGTGGAGTTTTGAAATAAATTAAAAATAAATTCAAAGTTGGACATATTTAATGAATCCACAACATTGAGAGTAGTTTATGCAGTGCTGTAATAATTGGATAAATCAGATTTATAGAATGTTTATTAAACCTTTACAGAAGTCTATTTTTGGCCTTTCCTATTTCTCTTCCTTTTTTGGTTGCCATTTCTTCACTCCCCGCGCCTCTCTAGACATGACCAGACTCCTCTTTCAAAGGTAACTTCTTACCTTACCCACGCCATGCTTCCTTCGGCGGGAGGGAGAGGGTCTCAGTCGAGTTCTGATGGCCTCAACCTCCTGACTTCCTCTTTCTCCTGAGCTCTGTGACTATAGCTATATACTCCAATGTTAGGCCCTTTGTTTTTGCTTAATAACTCTGTAACTTTTGCTTAGTAACTCTGTGTTAAAGGTGATTTAGTTGTTATTTGGCCTGGGATACTTGATTCATTTTCTCATTTCTGCAGTGCTGGGGAGTGGAATCTCGGGCCTAGGCCACCCTGGGCAAGCGCTCTGCTACGGGGCCACACTAGCTCTTTACATCTGGTGCACCATTTTCTCCCACCGGTCTATGAGAATAGTGCTTGGTACAAAAGCTGTACCTTCCATGGTGGGAGAAGGCAGCGCTCTGAGCCGCCATCGTCAGTAGGTACAGGACTGCACTCGGGGCTTCCCTGACTCTTTACCGGCTCGGGGCAGCTCTCGTCTCTGTGTTTATTTCCTAGTACTTGACCTAGTTACCAATGGTTCAGAGCAGCTGGGAAGGTTCAGTGGGTAAAGTACTCAAGTCTGACTCCTAGATTCCAAGTAAACAAAAGCCTGGGTGCACAGTGCATGCTACACGCGGTGCTGCGGAGGGGGTGGGGAGGCACCGCGGTGCTGCGGAGGGGGGTGGGGAGGCACCGCGGTGCTGCGGAGGGGGTGGGGAGGCACCGCGGTGCTGCGGAGGGGGTGGGGAGGCACCGCGGTGCTGTGGAGGGGGTGGGGAGGCACCGCGGTGCTGCGGAGGGGGTGGGGAGGCACCGCGGTGCTGCGGAGGGGGCGGCTCAGAGCTCTCTGGAAACTGCTGGTGAGCCAGGTCAGCTGATCTAGAGAGCTTCAGGTTCAGGCAGAGACTCAGTCTCAAAAACAAGTTAGAGACGTGAGTGGAAAGACACGCAAAGCCGGGTGTGGTGGCGCACGCCTTTAATCCCAGCACTTGGGAGGCAGAGGCAGGCGGATTTCTGAGTTCGAGGCCAGCCTGGTCTACAGAGTGAGTTCCAGGACAGCCAGGGCTACAAAGAGAAACCCTGTCTCGAAAAACCAAAAAAAAAAAAAAAAAAAAAGAAAGAAAGACACGCAAAGCTGACCTCTGGTGCCCCCCCCCCCCGCCACGAGTTTGCACAGTTAATGAGTAACAAATGGGAAACGGAACACTAGATTCCCATTTCTTCTAAAATAAACAAGCATTCTCTATATAATCTCTAAAAATTTCTTTTCCCAAAATTAGTAAAAGGCTGACAACTGCAGGACATACACACAATCATAAAGAACATAGAAGGCAGTCAGGCCACAGCTCTGCCACGCACCGAGAACCTCCCTTCTCCTTTGTTCAGAGAGTTATTTATTTATTTTTGGGACAAGTTCTCTCTGTTATATTATCCTTGGCTGTCTAGGAACTTATTGCACGCTTACTATTCAAGGCTGGTCCTGAACTCAGAGATCTGCCTGCCTCTGCCTCTGCCTCTGGAGGGCTGGAGTAGAGGTGTGACTGGGTTTAGAACTTACCTTAACAGTTGATTGTTTTGCTTCCTTAGCTGCTCGTTTTGCTGCTTTAACTTGGAATTCTCACTTTCCATCCTTTGATACTCACTTTTCAGAATCAGAGCTTTTGTGCTTTGCACAATCCCACTGCCACCCCCACAGGTCAGAGGCTTACTCCGACGCTGAGAGTCTTCTGAGATTACTGCGGGAGGCAAACATACACACAGGTTGATATTTCTTTTTTAAGTCAAACAGAATCAACAGGAGTCTTCGGTGTTGCCCAGGCTGACTTTGATCTGGTACTGATCCCCCTACAGTAGCCTCCGGAGAACTGGATATGTTGCCATGACCAGAGCCAGGCAGATAATCTTAATTAGCTCTCATGTTCAAAATCATAGAAACATTGAAACTTGTAACAGGCCACTATGAACCCTGTTACTAGACACCTCTCATGACTGTTCTCCTGACTTCCTTGTTCGTCTATTTGACCATCTGCGCTCCATTCCCCACAGCCCGCCTCCAATGGTGAGCATTCTGCCCTACCGAGGCTACAGTGGCCTTCTGTAATCATAGCCATTCTACGTTATCTATGCTCCAATCACTGTGGGGCTTGTCAGCAGCTGTCTTACTGCAGGTCACACAGAGACTGCCCCAAGTCACTCAGTACACTGGGAGTGCTCAGCATAGACATGTTAACTAATTGCAGACCATTTCGGAGAGAGGAGTTGTTGTTGTTGGTGTTGGGGTAAACTCGGAGTGGAGGGAGAGGAAACTGCAGTCGGGATGCATTTGCACTGTATAATAAATAACCATCTCCACCATCACCATCACCACCATGGTCTGTACTCTTCCACTTACTAGAGATATCCTGGGACTGTTGATTTCTTCGAAGATTTTCTCTCAATAGCCTTATCACTTCTTCTTGATGTTTAACAGTAGTTTTTAGACAAAGAATTCTAACAAGAATAAAATAATAAAGACATGTAAATATTCATGTGATTTTACGTGGAAGAGAAACTAGAAGTGTTGCAAAGTTTCTAACTTGGTATCATGCTGACATAACACCCCATGCCCCTGGAACACAGCTTGGCTCTCGTGCCTACACCCAAATGCAAGGGTCCGGTTGAGTTGTAGGAACAGTCTAGCTTTATTAGGAAGAGACTAATTCATTTAAAACTTCTGGAAACATAATACCAGGTTATGTTAGTTATATCTGAACAAAATTATTTTTGGAGACACTATAAACTATTACCACAGGGTGATATAAATGGGAAACCACCAGAGAATGAAAAGAAACAAAACAAAACCAAAGAAAACCAAAGCAAACAATTTCCATACTGCCAGGACAGCAAATCCTTACCGCAGCTCTGATTTACAGCAAAGAGCCAAAGCTCAAATTTGACACTACTTCCCAGGAGAAAGAGATACTTTATGAACTGTCTGTCAGCAATCCAAGCATTAATTAGCCATGATAAATTATAATGCTGCCTCAGAAATTATACTGTTCTTAAAAGCCATGAAAATGGTGCCAGTTGTTGTGACACGCCTTTACTTCAGTCCCTCTATGCTGGCAGATCTGAGCTTGAGGCCAACCTGCTCTACAAAGCACTCTCCAGGGCTACCTAGAAAAAGCTTGTCTCAAAAACCCAAAAACTAGGAGAACAAATGCTGACTGTATTTATAGGTGAAACTGCCCTTTCTAGTTTCCACTTTCCAGGCAGAGTTAAGTGACATTCCTGACGAGAAGGACAATCTGTGGAGCTGGGCTACATCAGGGGAACTTCTCTTACATTATTAGCCCCCTGTTTACTCAAAGCCAGGACTGGATGAGAGCAGCATCTGTTATGGTGAGGCAGACTGGGGATCGAGTTCACACAATCGTCTCACTGTGCCCTATGCAGGAACAACTTTTGGTATGCTCTGATGTATAACAGGGCAATGAAGTGATTAGGAAGCGGGTATGCTGAGGGAGCCACGTACCCAAAGAAAATCTCTACATGAAACACAACGGGAGGAGAAAGGGAATTAACAGAACCAAGAAGTCTTAGTCACACACCCACGGGCGTGCACAGAAAAGCAGTGACAGGACCACAGGCTACTTTGTCATTTGAGGAAGAAGCAGTCAAAGGCACCCTGCAGAATGACGAGTCGTGCTCATGGCCTCAGTGCTGGGGACCAGAGCAGGGCCGGGCTCACTGTAGGCAAGCACTCTGCCAGTAGCTACGCCACAGCTGCAGCTGGCCTGAACTTCTAATGTTGCTTATGTAATCACAGTTTAATGAGTTTAAAACCTGTGGGTGCTTACATTTTCTTTTTTTTTTTTTTTTTCCAGACAGGGTTTCTCTGTGTAGCCCTGGCTGTCCTGGAACTCACTCTGTAGACCAGGCTGGCCTTGAACTCAAGAAATCCACCTGCCTCTGCCTCCCAAGTGCTGGGATTAAAGGCGTGTGCCACCACCGCCCGGCTACATATTTTTTTAAAAATTAAATTTTTTAATAAATCTGAAAAGTAAACTACTTCAAAGATGTCTGTGTGGCCTATAAAGGAATGTTATGTGACTAAAGCCATGGTCAGGGAGAGCGGAGACAGACATACTCCTTTTCAAATTCCTTGGCGTCTGCCTTCTTCTCCAGGTCAGTCTTCACCAGCTGCATTTTGAGATCCTCAATTTCTTCTTTATAGGGCACAGCTTCTAAAGCAAATTTGTCCTTTCATAGAAAAAAGAAAAAAGAAGAAAGAAAAACAATGATTAGTTTCAATTTGGCCAGTTGTTTGGTCGCCATGCTGCGGCAGGAATGTCCGAAAGCCACCTACAACTCCTGACACACACGGGACACAGAATAAAGGCACTGGCTTTCATTAAGTAATATCCCAGTACTCGATACGAAGTTTATCTGAAACTATATGTAAACTAAGTTTTATTTATTTATTTTTTTAAAGAAAACACTTCTTCTCAATGAAAAATGAAGCAGAAAGGTTGAAAGTAATCAAGTGAGGGCGTGCACAGCGGCTCGGTGGTTCCGAGCGAGTGAGCACTGGCTGCTCTCACAGCCTACCTGGTTTAACTTCCAGCTACCCACAACTGCTGATAACTCCAGCACTGGGCAAGCACAGACATACATACGTGCAGGCAAAAACATTCAGACACACACAAAAGCAAAGAAGAGAAATGAAGAACTGAAATGGGTGAACAAGGAAACGAGAGAAGCAGTGCAGCCGTGGAGCAGACACGAACCTTGGACCCAGAGGACACTTGCTTGCGAAGTCTGCTGTCTGCTTCCACCGTGTGATTCTGGGGATCAAACTCAGGCTTTGTGGCAACCATTCTGACCCAATGAGCCATTTTGTAGCTCCAGTATTTTTTAGGGTTTTATTTAGGTTTATAGAAAATTCTCACACAAACTGTGCCACCTTTTTTTTTTTTAAACTTATGATTAAAACCATGCATAGCACAGCATACTGTCTACAAGTGATATAATACTGGCATGTATTACATGTGTCACCTTATTTTTGAGATAGGGTCTCAACTTTGTAGCCCTGGCTGGCATAAAACTTCCTGTTCAGAGCAATGTGGCTCCCCTCACAGAGGTCCGCTGGCCCGTCTGTGGGTGCTGGCATTAAATGTGTGTGCCCCCACACCTGCCCTGACTGCTGGCGTTAAATGTGTGTGCCGCCACACCTGCCCTGACTGCTGGCATTAAATGTGTGTGCCGCCACACCTGCCCTGACTGCTGGCATTAAATGTGTGTGTGTGCCGCCACACCTGCCCTGACTGCTGGCATTAAATGTGTGTGCCGCCACACCTGCCCTGACTGCTGGCATTAAATGTGTGTGTGTGCCGCCACACCTGCCCTGACCGCTGGCATTAAATGTGTGTGCCCCCACACCTGCCCTGACTGCTGGCATTAAATGTGTGTGCCCCCACACCTGCCCTGACTGCTGGCATTAAATGTGTGTGCCGCCACACCTGCCCTGACTGCTGGCACTAAATGTGTGTGCCGCCACACCTGCCCTGACTGCTGGCATTAAATGTGCGTGCCACCACACCTGGCCTGCTAGTGATCCTTTTACTCTCCAGTCTGCAGCAGAACGGGCTGCCTTGACTTGCCCCCCCTTCAGCTCCTGCTTCAAGGACTGTAATGAACTGGAGTGGGGAGGAGACACTCGTTGGTGATCTTAGTGGGAAGGAGCTGAGCGTCTCACCTTTCCTCCAGTGTGATGCTGGCTACTGGCCTGCCATAGACAGGCTTTACTAAATCAGGCTGCTCTAGGGTTTGTTATGTAGCTGAAGACGACGCTTCACTCCTGACCCCATCCTACCTCCCGTGTGCTGGGGTTACAGGCCTGTGCTACAAAGCCTGCTCTGAGCCTCCAGCACCGCAGGCAAGCACACGCACAACTGTGCCACGCCCTTGGTGCTGTCTTACTGAGATGCAGAAGCAGTGCAGACAGGCCAGAGCGCACCCGTGATGCCTGCTTTGAGTGGAGTTCCCTTCTCAGCGTCCCATTTCATATCAGATTGCTTAATATCTTTCCTATGACATTTGGACATTCTTTTTGTATAGCTTGTATTTCAGGGTCTTACAGATAAAGATATTTTATATGTTTTCTCCCTGACTGTTTATGTTATTCTTCTGGCTAGCATCCCTGAAGAGCATAACTGAGCAGGAAGAGTCCCTGTGTCTGTTTACTCCTATGGCTGCACTCTCGGTGTGTATGTACAAAGCCATTGCCTACCTAAGGGGACACGTGTTCTCCTGCGTGGTCTTCTTTGTTCTGTTTTACATTTATGTATGTTTTACATTATGTTTATGTGTCTCTTAGGATGGGCTCTTGCTAAGTGGTCCTGACAGGTCCTGGGCTGGAGAAAGCACGCCATCCTCCTGCCTGTCTCCTGAACAATACATAGGCATTTTTACTTCTGCCTATGAAATACTGATGGGTGCCCAGGTGGCTGGTCTCAGTATTTGATGACTTCTCTTTCTTCACTGAGTTATCTTTGTCTTTTTAAAAAGATCCCAGGGGTGACTTTGAGTGTCTGTGTCTGTAG
This sequence comes from Apodemus agrarius, assembly GCA_964023405.1. Lineage (NCBI taxonomy): Eukaryota > Metazoa > Chordata > Mammalia > Rodentia > Muridae > Apodemus > Apodemus agrarius. The sequence continues at coordinate 26,399,511 of OZ030007.1, forward strand.
GTGCTCAGTTCTGTCCCTCTGATCTATTTGTCTACATACTGTTATAAAAGTTCAAATTAAAGGGCTGGAGATGGCTCAGCAGTTAAGAGCACTGACTGCTCTTCCAGAGGTCCTGAGTTCAATTCCCAGCAACCACATGGTGGCTCACAACCATCTGAAATGAGATCTGACACCCTCTTCTGGTGTGTCTGAAGATAGCTACAGTGTAATTACATAAATAAAACAAATAAACCTTTAAAAAAAAAAAGAAAATCTCAAAAGTTCAAATTAACCAATAAGACAATTTCAATATAGGCTGAAAGTATAGAAATTATACAGGTATTCTTTGGCTATGATACAAATAAATACTCACATAGAACACTGTGTTAGTAATTCTCGCCTCGGGGAAATCAGAACTAGAAAAGCTGATTTAGAAATGAGTGACAGGAAGAATTAGGCACAGGCAACGTGTCACCTGCGGTCAACCTGCTAGCTATCAGGTGATCAGTGTTATTAATGAGTCAAAAAGAATGAAACAGAAAGTCCTAGTCAATAAGACTTGTTTAGCTCCTGCAGATTAGGTGGGTCCTGTTAACTACTCTTATACTAGAAATGGAGTCCCCCGTGCTTTTAATCTGAATCATATTAGACTTAGAAATTGATTATGAAGCCGGGCGGTGGTGGCGCACACCTGTAATCCCAGCACTTGGGAGGCAGAGGCAGGTGGATTTCTGAGTTCGAGGCCAGCCTGGTCTACAGAGTGAGTCCTAGGATAGCCAGGGCTACTCAGAGAAACCCTGTCTCGAAACAAACAAACAAACAAACAAACAAACAAACAAACAAACAAAAACCAACAACAACAAAAAAGAAATTGATTCTGGATGAGGTTGGAGGTGGCTCGCCAAGTAGGAACACATCTGCTCTCAGAGAACACCCGACTGAATCCTGAGACGTCTCTACAGCTTTAGTTCTACCTCGGACATTATTTTACATCTCTTTTCTAATAGAATTCACTCTTTTCACATGTTCCTCACCGTTTGCTAAGGTTCAAGCATGTTACTTTACTTTTTGTAGTCATAATCTCTGAAAAAGTATTTGCATAGGATGGCTATGAAGGTCTGGTATTCAGACTTTAAGCAAGTTCACTTCTATCTGATTTGAACAATTTGTAATATTACAAAAATTTACCAAGATTTTGTCCAAAATATATTATTTCATTTTTAGTGAAAAATGCTCTATTAGATATTGTATTCAGAGGATAAAATTAATATCCTTGGGAGTAAATTTTGAAATAAGTATTTTTAGATACTACAAATTTAAAAATATGATTCACAGAAACAATTTTAAAAAGTCAAACTATGGAGAGTTTACACACCTCTTCAGAATGGCAAGCAATAAATACCATATCCCTGATGCCCAAGGCAGTCCAAACTGACTTAACAAAATGTGTTGCTTATTCTACTTTGAAATTCTTTTTTTCTGGTATAATAAAATTAACCACTTAGCTGGGGGATGGTAATGTGTGCCTTTGGGAGGCGGATCTCTGAGTTCAAGGCCAGCCTGGTCTATAGAGAAAGTTCCAGAACAACCAAGGCTACACAGCAAAACCCTGTTTCCATTGAGGCCTACCCTACCAGCAAAGCTGTAGGTATTTAGTTCCATGCCTGCCAGCTATTGCATACTGTTGCTGTAATATGCCTGCCAGTCACTGACACAGAAAAATAATTGACTCAGAGCAGGGTCATGCTGACCACATACCCTGTTCTGTTCTGAGGTTTGTTTATCTTAAGAAATCCCACAGCTATAAGCCTCATGTAGGAGCGATCAAATTAAAGTCAACGTGAACTGTCAGGTCAGGGCTGACCCCGGCAGCATGCCGGCACACGTAAAGACCTGACTCACCACACACATGGACAACAGCGCACTCACAGGCAGTGAGTGTTTTGGTGTTGGGCATTTGGTCTCGACTCCAGGAAGTTCCGTACCTTTGAGGTCGGCTGCTCAGCTCCTGGTGCCACCTGAGGATTCTTCCTGTCCTGTGTGGAAGGATCCGCAGCGGGAGGGAAACACACAACAGCCTGGGAGGCACTCAGTGTCCGGTAGACTTCGGAGAGCTGTTCCGTTGTTTCTTTCATTGACTTTAGGTAATGTTCCAATTCTTTGCATCTGGCAGTACCTCTTTCCTCAAACTTTGTTGATTCACTTACCATGGCCTATAAACAGTGAGAGACCACTACAGCTTTAAAATAATCGATGTCTTAAAATTACATTACGAAAAAACTAGAATTCTAGGAGAATGTGCATGCTGAAATTCACTGTTTAAAACATCTTACAACAGTGCTCAAGACAATGAATGCACAATTTTTCTTCCAACACGCTGGATGTTAAGAATGGCATGAATAAAAGAATAAGGGCTTGAGAAGGTCTATGGTGACCTACAGGAGGATCATCTCACCTCTTGACATTTATGGGAACACAGAAAAGCACCGAAGCACTGCGTCGGCTGAGGTCATCGAGAGGCGCACACACAGCAAACCTAACAGCTCTCTATGTCCCCGCTTCATTCCAACCCTTAGCTCACAGGGAAAATAATTTACTAATTTTAAACCCTTCTCATGTGTCTGCGTATTTTGCCTGCATCTCTGCTTGTGTATCTCATTAGTGTCTGGTGCCTTTGGAGACCAGAAAAAGCTGTAAGAGCTCTGGAACTGGAGTTTCAGAAGCTGTGAGCCACCCTGTGGGTGCTGGGAACGAACCCAGGCTCTCTGGAAGAGTATGTATGTAGCGCTCTTATAAGCCCAGCTATTTCTCTTGCCCCAATTTACTGATTTTTGCTAATTAGTCTATAAATCTTCTATTCCTGTGTGGATAAAAACAGTCAAAATCACTGTTCCCTTTTACGCTGAAGGCTCGCAGACACTGGTGTGACAGGCTTCCATCATAATAGTTTAGGAAGCTGACAGGGTTGTCAACACCAAGTATAAGCTAGAAATTCACGACTATCAGGTATGGTATTTTTTGATGCAGGATTTGGTAATAGGAAAGATTATCTGTAGGGATGGATTATGGGAGAATCTTTTGTACTACTGGGCTGCTTTTTCCACAAACCTACTCCTCCCCCCCCCCCCCCCAAAATACTGACACACGCATGCTAAAAAGAAGGTAACAGTGGGCACATTTGTCTAGGATAGCAGCGGTGACAGGGACGCTACCAAGGAACACACTCAGGCCCCTGAGGCCAGCGCTGCTTATGGTGTTATTACAGCAGCTGCCCAGAGCCCTGCAACAGACTCCAGCCTCAGCTCTGAGGTCACTGGCTCAGTCCTCACGGGCAGTGAGTGAAGGGGAGGCGACACGAGAAGATGCAAAACCTCCCAAGCACAGACTGGTTTCATTACCTTGATGAGGCATGATACAATAAAAGAATAGAGTTTGGACAACCGAAACTTTTCAGAGTGCACTACATACAAACCACAGAAAATATAAGCTTGTCTAAGCCTTAAGGACTCAGGAGCGGTGCACAGCGGTACTCACATTGATTTTGCTGTGGTAGAAGTTATTCAGGAGGCCAGTGCTTTTGCTTTCTTTCTGGATGCTACTTTTAAGATTTTCTATATCAAAAAGATTATTTAGCCATTTTTCCAAACACTCAGTTATTTCTTTCCTATTGCTTAGTACTTGTTGGACTTCAGTTTTTATGGTGAGGAAGTCATTTTCTGAAAAATCTTTGAGAATTTCCTGTGTGAAAGACAGGTACCAAATTATATAAGCATTAGGAAAAACTTTACCCAAAATACATATAAACTATACAAATATTGTAAAGGAGAAATACCTACTGGACTCTACTTCTTAAGATATTAAAGAAAATGAATTCTAATTTAACACTTGATTCCAGTGACTTGCCTAAGAGAACGATGGTAATGTATTCTACATGACAGAGGGAGCTTGTCTGTGTGTGTGGCAGGCCTGACACACGTGGGCCCTGCATGCCTGCTTACTGATGGGAGAACAACAGAGTCCTTGTGGAGCCGATGTAGAGAAAGAAGTCTGACTTTCAGTCATGGGCGTAAGAAGGTACTGGGAAACCTAAAGTTGTATAAATTCACACGGGATGTTAAATCTGTCTTCTACATCTATGTAGGTCTGACAGTGTCCAAGCTGTCTCTTGGTCACCTGTCACTCTGCAAGTTACTAATGACTTCTGACAAATGAAAATGACTTTAAACACATATAAAGGTTATCTGTTTATGAAAGACTTAAAACGTTATTAAATGCATTAAAAATCAGGCATACCTCAATATGGAGGTCCATCTCCTGGCTCAGTTTGATCTGTAAATCTCTGGGTGGAATATGGTAAGTCTGTGATTGGCTCTGGATTTTAATTTGCAGTTCATTCTGCTTTTCTACTTCCTGAATAAAAGCCATTTCGAATTTATTGATGAATTCATGTTGTTCTTCCTTTATACTTGTAACAGTGCTTAACACATACTTGAAGAAAAAGAGAAATCAAAATTGAGACATTGTATTTCAGAGATATTTCAGCATCTGAGTTGGTGAGGTCTTGCTTATTTATGCTGTGACAGACGGTAAAGGAGGAAGCACCTTGGGAAAGAAACCCTTCCAGATCGCTGCTTCTGGAGGTGATTTCCTACTGGATAGATATAGCTCGAATTCGGTGGTTTTCAAATGAAACACGGCCCTTTCTATAGGTTTCTTTTCCTATTAGCTCAGGTTTTTGATTATGTGTGAGGGTGTTTTGCTTACACGTATATCTGCAGTGCCCTGCAGAGCAGCCAGGGATGTCAACACTGAGCCATCTTTGCAGCCTCATTATGAACAATAAGTACTCTTAGCTGCTGAGCCATCTCTCCAGCCCCATTTTAGATTTTCAAAATATTCTCACATTCTTGTCTAATTGGCCCCAAATATCACGTGCTTCAGGATTTCCAAGCATATATAGAGGTCTGACTTGAAGGTGATGATAATTTGCTATAATGTTCCCTAGTCCTCATAAATTTTGGGTGTCTGCCAGAATCTATTAGAGGATTATCAGAACCTTGGGAACAATTTCCTGAGTTATAGAACCAACCCTTAACTTTGTGATTTGACCTTCTCTCTAAAGCACCACGTAAATGGCCTTGACTATGCCACCAATGAGTCCATTTTCCTCACCAAAGTGCGGGCTGCTGTCATCTCATATTCCAGCTGAGGTGTGCCTGTTTGTGTCTGTGTTAGGACCAAGGCTGATGGTGGGCCTCTTCCTCAGACACTTTCCACCCTACTTTTTTTGAGGCAGGATTTCTCACTGTGCTCTGAGCTCATCAGTTCAGCTGGTTAGGAGGCCCCTATTTCCCCCACCCCCTTCTCTGCAGTTCTGGGATCACTGGTGTACCCTGCAGAACTGGCTTTGACCATGAGTGCCGGGGATACAAACTCAGGTCTGAATGCTGGCATGGTAAGCTCCACTGATCGTTTCGATCATTTCCAGGTCTCCAACCTGACTGCAAGGGGTTGGTTTCCTCACCCTAATGCTCCTACTCCTCTCGATGCTTTCTGAACTACGTTCGCAGCACTGTCTGACGTCTGCATGCTCGCCCTTGAGTGGTACAATGTGAGAACTCCAGCTTCGATGCACCTCAATCTAAACCCGTCTCCTCTGCCCATTACCTGCCTTGTCTCTCTAACAAGGCCACCACACACCTGGCCAAGCATGTGTCTCTGGCCTTCACCCATAGTTCTTTCTCCCCCCACTGTCTTCGCAGCTGCCGGGATCTCTTTCAGTCTGTGTGTCCATTCCACTCTAGAGAACAGTCCTTGGCACTACAATCAAACAGTATCTCATTGGACCACTTTATTGCTTTTTCCCTGCCAATGTACACAACCCCCCAAACTCGTTTTTGTTTATTCTACAGTAGCACTTATTAAGATGGTAACCCAACTTGGTTTCTGCAACTACTTAAATGAACATCCACGGCTCCCTATCGTGTCCACAGTGAACTTCCAGCTTTACTGCTCAGACCGGCTTCCACAGTCTCACTTTATATGCCCTAGAAAATGACAAGGCTCTCAAAGAACACCTGCAGGGTTCCAGAAGCAGGAAGTAACTGCCGGGGGAGGAGACTGGCCAGCCAGGCTGCTGAGAGATCTCAGATGACTGGGCTCCTCCACCAGCTGCTGCTGGGATGCAGCTTCCTGAGTCATCCCCTTTGGAATGAGCTTTGGCTAGTGCAGCTGTTTTGAGTCAGCCCCAAGGAACCTCTCCTAAACCATGACCCCCAAAACTCACTGGTTCACTGTCACCCCAGGAAACACATTGGCTTACTGAGGTGGACTTCAGAGCAGTTGCTATTTTGGTCTGTCATGGATCCCTCACATAACCAGCTGTCCACACCTCTGTGGCTGCACTTCTTCCTTCACAAGTCTGCCTCAGCACACTGCGAGGTCTGTGGGATATGGTTCACAGGGCTCGGAGCACTCTACCGGGTGTGCAGGCCCCTGGGCGGAGCTCAGGTTTTGTTGAATAAATCCTATCTTCAAACCCATATAATTTTTAATTTGGTGGCTAATATAATTAGTATATGTTAACTCCTAAAGGACTTAAAAGTACATAGAAATGTATAACAGAAACTATAATTACATCAATATGAGGCTAATATTAAAAAAAGTTGGTACCTTAAGACTCTTCAGGACTCTGTGGAATTCCATGGAACATCTCTGGTTTACAGCAAAAAGCTTTTCAATCTCTTTGGTTTGTGTGCACGGAAGTGAGAGCTTTGTTTTTATAGTAATTGACAGCTCTTTTTGGGTTTTAGTTTCTTTCTCCACATCAACAGAGAATCTATTCAAGCACTCATAATCATTAGCCATTTCTGAGTATCTTTTCAGGAGTTTCTAAAGGAAATTAGAATTCATTGTAATGAATGCTAGAATTGTAACATTGGAAAAAAGAAATTAAGACCTTTGTGTTTAAAAGATAAAGGAAACAGTGATTTTTAGACTGTAGAAATAATGCATAATAGTGTGAAAATTAACCAGAGGCAAATGCAGTAAAGAAAACCAACACTTTTTTATCCTTTGAATAAACTCACTGTGGACCACACCCCATGCCTGACTGTCATCTCGGCTGCCCCGCCCCCGCCCCTGCCCCCACTCCCGCCCCTGCCCGTGGTGCAGCCATCCCACACACTCCTCTGATCTGTGATCCTGCTTAGACTGCGGCTGCTCTGCCACCTCTGTCCATGGGTTAAAATCCATCTCTCAAATGGGCACTCAGCTCAGAGCCAACTTTCAATCCTTACATCTTTCTAAACGTGTGTCAGATTGTATCCCACAAGGTTGTGCTCTCCAGGGACCTCTCCCACTCAGAGTAGGCCCTGAATCCTTTCATGGCCCCAGCATACTCCTTTACTATCTCTGACTTTGCTTCTCTGTAGCTTTCTCTCTTGAAGTTCTGCCTCAGGACCTCTGTTCTCACAGTTTGTCCTTTGCACAGCAGTCTTCCCTGAGTGAGCTAAGCCCTTCAGTGTTTGTAGAGATTTGCTCAGGATCGCTTTTCCATAGAGGCCTTAAAAAACAAACCACAAACCGCCACTGTGTCACTGTACATATACGTACATGTATATGCACTCGTACCTGTGCTAGGCTATATAAACATTCTAATGTTTCAGGAGACATTTGCTACCATCTGTTCACTATTCCCTTCAATTCCCCCTTGGGCCACACAGGATGCCTTAGGAACAGTAGCAACCAAGCCATGGAGCTGCTACAGGGCGCTTACTTCTATCCTGAGGCATTTTTCTCGAAGTCTTCCTGGACAGTGTTGATCACCACCACATAGCAATCCCTTTCCATATTTCATTGTCTCTTCATGCTTCTGATGGGCCTGGTTCAGAGAAATACATAGCAATAGCCACATGCACATAGTAAGCCTAATCAAACATGCTTACACTTTATATCATACGCAGCAAAGGAATTAAATATTTCATCGTGATCCATTAACAGCATTAGATCACAGCAGTAACAGTAATACAAGGGAATGATCTTGTCACGTCACACGGTGACAGCGTACACACAGGAGGAGAAGCACGTGGTTTCCAGAGAAAGCCTGACGACTGATGATCCTGGTCCATGTTCTCACAAACATCTACACTACAATTACTGTCACCCACTAAAAATACTAGAAAACCCAAGCACTGAATATTCTTCCCAGGACCCTGGGCTGGAAAATTCAAAGTTCATTCAAATGTTTGTTTCTGCATGACAAAAAGCTCAGAACAGACTTTCCTCCCCATTAGTGACCATTGTTTAGCTTGTTTATTCTAGCTGCAGCACCTAGAATATCTGCTGGACACAAACAAGTTAAGTCTGTGTGTAAGGTTGGACAGTCCCCACATGCACTAGACTCCCAAGCATCTAATGTTTCTGGTAACGCTGCACACAGGCTTTCTACTTCACCCTTCAAACATGAAAATAAAAATAGCTATAGATTTACTTTAGATACCTATTTGCCTAAGTTTTCTGCTTCTTCTTTTTTTTTTTTTTTGAGACAGGGTTTCTCTGTGTAGTCCTGGCTGTCCTGGAACTCACTCTGTAGACCAGGCTGGCCTCGAACTCAGAAATCCTCCTGCCTCTGCCTCCCAAGTGCTGGGACTACAGGCATGCGCCACCACGCCCGGCGCGTTTCTGCTTCTTTTTAAGAGGACTGAATTGAACTTTTAAAGATCATTATGAAATAAAGAAAAACTTCCTTTTAATACTTACTTTGCCTTTTTCTTTCTAATTTCAGTAACGAAAACCTGTACATTTCTAAAAGTCTATTAATAGAGGAAATGAAGGGATTTAATCTTTGGCATATTCAGTCTTTGAAATACCCTGTTTTACGTAAAACAATGTTAGTTTCTTTTTGTTTGTTTCAGAAACTTAAGAGGAAAACAGTGTATCTAATATATCTTTTCTTAAGAATGAATAGTTTTCTGAGACACACTGTGGCTTTTGTGTTTTCTTTGTGTGTTTTAATTACAGAAAATTTCCCATAACATTTTACTATTAACAGAAGTTTCCAGAAAAAAAGGGGGGGTAGTAGTCAACTGGGGAGACCAACAACCCCCAATCCAGATAACACGAACTGTTAATTACCCTAAAAACCCCAGAGTCTTACAGCCACTAAGCAGAGGACCATCTGAACTTACTCTTACTAAATTTCTTATTGTTTCTCTGCATCCTTTTTCCATTTTGAGAGACCCTTTATCTTTTATCCTGTTTAGCTCACGGTTTTCTTATTCTTATTGTTTCAAGGTTTTTGTGAACTTTCTTAATCAAATGTAAATTATTTTCACCAAACTTTGCTTATGCAAATTCCAGGCCTCAAACTGCTTCAAAAGCTTAATTTCCTTTACTTTTAAAATAAACTTTACTGACATCTTCTTCCTCTTTAAGAATATAAAGCTTTTCTTTCTGAAGTTGTTGGGTCTTGACTGACATAACTGTAAAATAGATCAGAGCAAAGAATTACTTCAAGAAAAGGTAGTGTATACTTGTATATCTGTATGTATACACATATATACACACATACATACACACACCAGGTACCTTTATCTGAAATGCTCACAATTGGTGTTTCAGATTTTACAGTGTTTGCAGTCTTGACTTTAACACACTCAAAGAAAAATCTACGCTTGGTTAGAAACGAGCTCTACAGTATGCCTGGTAAAAGAGGGCCAAAGGACCCGGAGTCCATGCTCCGATCCTACCTTCCACTCAGTGCTGCATCCACTGAATTCCAGGACTTGTGTTTTTCTCTGTCACTACCTTTTAAGGTCAGTACCACATAAATAATGCTAGGCTTAGAATTCCAACATATGGATACAACACCCACAGCAGCTCCACTCCACGCATCCATCTCAGGATCATAGGATTACAGGTGAGGAGGACCCAAGAACTGTCCCAACATCGGAAGCAACTGGAACCAGCAGGACCCAGGGACACAGGAACTCCGCCAGACTCATGGGGTACTGCTTCCTCTAGTCTGGGCCGGTGCCCTGAGCATGCCTTGGGTGCAAACTCAGCAGCCAGTCCTACAACACCCAGAGGAAGCTCCACTCCCTTTGTTCTAACCCGCCCAGGATCATAGGATCAGAGGTGAGGAGGACCCACCACCGGGAGTGACTGGGACCAGTGGCACCCAGGCATGTAGAAACTCTGTCAGACCAGTGGGATGAGTTGCTTCTGGTCCTTTTGGGCCGGTGCCCTGAGCTGACCTTGGACACAAACTTCAAAGCCAGGCTCACAGCACCCAGATGAAGCTCCACTCCCAGGCGATCTAACATGCCCAGAAACACAGGATCCCAGGAGCTTGGCCACACCAGGGTCTCAAGATCCCAGAGACAGCTTGACACTGAGGAGTTCTGACATAACCAGGATCACAGGAAGGACAGGCTCCAGTCAGAGACAGTGAGGACAGGTAGCACTAGAGATAACCAGATGGCGGGAGGCAAGCATAAGAACATAAGCAACAGAAACCAAGGTTACCTGGCATCATCAGAACCCAATTCTTCCACCATAACAAGTCCTGGATACACCATCACGCTAGAAAAGCCAAGACTGATTTAAAAATCACTTCTCATGATGCTGATAGAGGACTTTAAGGACATAAATAATGCCCTTAAAGAAATACAGGATAACACAGGCAAACAGGTAGAAGTCCTTAAAGAGGAAACACAAAAATCCCTTAAAGAATTACAGGAAAACACAATCAAACAGGCAAAGGAAAAGAACAAAACCATCCAGGATCTAAAAATGGAACTAGAAACAATAAAGAAATCACAAAGGGAGACAACCCTGGAGTTAGGAAACCTAGGAAAGAGATTCAGAATCATAGATGCAAGCATCACCAACAGAATACAAGGGATAGAAGAACATAGAATCTCAGGTGCAGAAGATACCACAGAAAACATTGACACAACAGTCAAAGAAAGTGAAAAAGCTCCTAACCCAAAACATTCAGGAAATTCAGGACACAATGAGAAGACCACCTAAGGATAATAGGTATAGAAGAGAGTGAAGATGCCCAGCCTAAAGGGACAGTAAATATCTTCAACAAAATTATAGAAGAAAACTTCCCTAACCTAAAGAAAGAGATGCCCACGAACATAAAAGAAGTCTACAGAATTCCAAATAGACTGGACCAGAAAAGAAATTCCTCCTGCCACATAATAATCAAAACTCCAAATGCACTAAACAAAGAAAGAATATTAAAAGCGGTAAGGGAAAAAAGTCAAGTAACATATAAAGGCAGACCTATCAGAATTACACCAGACTTCTCACCAAAAACGATGAAAGCTAGATGATCTTGGGCAGATCTCACACAGACCCTAAGAGAACACAAATGCCAGCCCAGGCTAGTATACCCAGCAAAACTCTCAATTACCATAGCTGGAGAAAACAAGATATTCCATGATAAAACCAAATTTATACAATATCTGTCCACAAATCCAGCCCTACAAAAGATAATAGGTGGAAAATGCCAACATGAGGGAAACTAAAGCAAGAATGTAAAGGATTGTACAATATTGGACATATTTCTCCAATTACCAAAGTATTGTACACTTTCTGCTTGTTTGTGCGTGACAGTATCTTGCTATGTACCACATAATGGTCTTGAAATCATGCTTCTCCTATCTCAGCCTCTCTATTAGTAGGATTGTTTATTTGATGTTTTTACACTATACTATGGTTTTCAGAACAGCTTACATATTTCAATATTATTTATATAGCCAAAAGAAACACAGACAATTAATTTAGGAAGTGGCTTGTAAGAGAACAGAGTGAGACTGAATTTTTTGCTTGGTATTTATAATTATTGTATCAATTTTGAAGAAGAGGACCTTATAAGTTACTCTTTTTCTGAGATGAATGCTTTTCAAAATTATCACAGCCAATGAACCAGAATCTTACCCTCATCTAATGTCTGTATCACCCTCATTGTTCATTGAAACAGTTGATGAATGACTTCAAGCATAGACCATCTTAAAACACATACCATTTCTTAAATGAATGTAACTTGTTCCCTGTAGGCTGAGAATGATAACAATCACTCAAGTCAAATAGCTTTGACCATAGCAGGAAATCTGTATCCAAATAATCATGCTTACAATTCATTCCTTGGCACAGCAGAAATGTCAACTCTTAGTTTTAACTACTCTGGAGGTAAAATCCTTTGGTGATGTGAGGGACATTGAAGTACAGCCTTATTACAATGAACTCCAATGTCCAAAAATTGTTCTTATTTTGGGTTTGCACGACAGTAAGAGCCAAGATCTTAAGCTCTACTAAAAACAAAACAAACAAAAAAGATTTTATCTATGTTCATTTATGATTCATACCGCCATTTTTATGATTGGTATAAATATAGTGCTGACTATAATAAAAAAAAAAAGTTTTAGCCAATTTACCATGCTTGTAGGTAATGACCTATACTAATTTTAGTAGTTGCATGGAAGTCTATTATGGAAAAATATAATGACTTATTATTCATGAGCTATTAGAAAGCTTTTACTGTTATAAAAGTAATACAACTTTGATACATGTACACCTTTGTGTACTTGATGAATTTATAACATTTGTGAGGTCAAAGGGAAGATATATTTATAACTAACATATTTATTATAAGTTTACTATTAATTAGTTATACGATTGAATATAAACTTAAAAAAGAGAAAAATAAACTGTAAAATCAACAGTTACTGAAGGAAGACGGAGAGGGGGGATAACATTTGAAATGTAAACAAATAAAATGATTAATTAAAAAAAAAATTCACCAGGTGGTGGTGGCACACGCCTTTAATCCCAGCACTTGGGAGGCAGAGGCAGGCGGATTTCTGAGTTCGAGGCCAGCCTGGTCTACAGAGTGAGTTCCAGGACAGCCAGGGCTATACAGAGAAACCCTGTATAAAAACCAAAAAAAAAAAAAAAAAAAAAAAAAAAGAATTCCAACATATGGATGAATCCCACTGCCCTGCAGTAGGATGTTTGGCTTGCTTCTAGATTTTGGTCACCACAAATCATTCTACTCTCAACAGGTTTCTATTCTTGCCCAATCAGAGAATAGACTGGTGAGGTCAACTCTTGGAACTGATACTGCTAACCAAATGTGTGGAATTATGGACTGCACAAAGAGACGCTGCGGAGCTGGAGGGAAAGATGCTGGCTCAGCAGTAGGGAGCACTAGCTGCGACATGAGATCCAACTCCCTATTCTAGCCACTCAGGAGGGAGAGGGAGAGGGAGAGGGAGAGGGAGAGGGAACCTATGGACCCCGCATCTTCCAGAGTGGTGTCTACACAGGAAGCACACTCACCTTAACCACAGCTTCCTGTAGGCTGTCCTTGAGCTGGTCTCTCTCCGTTCTGAGTGTCTCCTCAATTCTCCTTAGATCATCTCTTTCTTTCATGAGAGATTTCATTTCTTCAAGGTTCTGGTGGATCTTGTGAGCAAGATTTAAGTTCTCCATCTCTATCTTACTCAGAGTTAAGCCCTGCTCCTGGAGCTGCTTCTGGGCTTCACCTGCATCTGCTTTTACCTTAAGAAGTTGAAGCTCACTTGCCTTAAGTTCTTCAACCTGAAGACAGAAATCATGTTAGGGTTCAGACTCTTTTAAAAGAAACCTTGATTTTTGATTTTTTTAGACTTAATTTTTTTATTATTGCTTTTATGGTTAAGGAATTTTAGCCTACATGTTAGTCTATGTACCACATGGATAAAGGTGCCGATGGAAGTCTTCTGGAACTAGAGGTAAGACAGTTGTGAGCTGCCACTAGGTTGTGAGAATCAAATCAGCATCCTCTAAAGCTCAGAAAGCTTAATTCATTTCTGATTCCGCGCGCGCGCGCGCGCGTGTGTGTGTGTGTGTGTGTGTGTGTGTGTGTGTGTGTGTGTTGCTTACTCTAAGGAGTGTCTGGAGCTGGAGGGCCAGGTTTTCAGCCACCAGACATGGATACTGAACAGTGAAGTCAGGTCTTCTGCAGGAGCAGTGCCTCTCAGCTGCTAAGCCTTCTCTCTAGGCCAGGTCAAGGACATTCTAACAGAAAGATAAAGAATACTTCCTGTTGGGAGTGACCAGGCTCGCCCTCAGGCCCAGTATGCACGGGGTGGGGAGAGAAGTTTCTAACTGGACTCAGACAGTAATCATTCCTATCAATGTCTGCTAAAGGCACCCAGCTCTCATCTGAGGTGTAACACATACAGAAAGTATACTAATCTAAATGTAGAGCTTGGTTAAGTCTTTGTTTCTCAGCCAGGGTTTCTCTGTGTAGCTTTGGCTGTCCTGGAACTCCTTCTGTATACAAGGCTGGCCTTGACCTCAGAGATCTATCTGCATCTGCCTCTCTCTTTTACTTCTTTTTAAAAAATGAATTATTCATTTATTTATTTACTGTATATGAATACACTGTATCTGTCTTCAGACACACCAGAAGAGGGCATCAGATCTCATTACAGATGGCTGTGAGCCACCATGTGGTTGCTGGGAATTGAACTCAGGACCTCTGGAAGAGCAGCTGGTACTCTTAACCACTGAGTCATCTCTCCAGCTCTCTGTCTTTACCTCTCAAATGCTGGGATTAACGGTGTGTGCCAGTACTGCCCAGCTCACTTACTCTATACACACCCACACACCAACACTTCCTCCTCCCCCCATCCCTATAAAACCAAACCCAGACCACAAACAACTGTATGTCCTTTCCTCATCCCGTGTCAGTTCTGTTTCCTTTTGAACTTAAGATGACAGTGAAGTCATCCATTCACCTGCTGGTATTTAGGTTGTTTTCATTTCCCACTATTGCAAATTAAGTTGCTATGGATATTCCTATAGACTGTTTAGAAGAATTTTCTCTGTCCTTCTCTGTATACACCCAAGGAACAGGAACCCCAGGCTTACAGTGAACACGTCACACTGCTTCCCAGTGTGGCTGCACCTTTATATCCCCTAAGACTTTAAGGCCTGAACAGTGAGCTGCCCAATCAATACCTTTTCTTGTAATTTAATGTTTGCGGTTTCTAACTCCATTTTCATATCTGATACTTCCTTTGTCTTCTTAGACATAGTTCCCATGAGTCTGTCAATGGTTTCTTGGTGCTCTTTCAGATTCATGTGAGCAATTCTTAGTTTCTCTTCCTTTTCCAGATTCTTAAACAAAAAGACATATCAGAACATTAAGTAGCATTTAAAAAATATATTTTTATATATATAAAATATATATTATATATATTTATATATATCATATAATATATATTATATATAATATATATCATATAAAAATATATGTATTTTTAGTAAAAGTAATCGTGTTTTTACTTCTTTTTTGTTGTGGACCTGGGGACTGAACTCAGGACCACTGTACAAGCAAACAGATGCTCTGCTACTGAGTGGTCCTATCAGTCTGCTTTTAGTTCTTTTAAAAAATTTACCTTAGGTTGTCCTCGTTGGGGGGGGGGGGAGGGCGGCGCACGCGCGTGTATGTGTGTGTGTGTGTGTGTGTGTGTGTGTGTGTGTGTCTAGCTTCCCGTGACGTCAGTGGACAGGTCTGTGGTGTCTAGCCGCCCTCCCCCTGTACACAGACAGGTTCCTGAGACAGCTCAGATCATCATCGGGCTTGTGCAGCTTTACCTGATGAAGCCCATCATGGATCCTGTTTTACACCTTAGTAATTCTTGTCAGAAATTCAGTCCTTCCTTCCTATTTCCCCATACACCTTCTTGAAGAAGCCAACACACCGTACATAATTTACTTACCAAACTGCTTCCCTCTTAATGTTTTTCTGAGTTGCAGAACCAGACACTTAGGTCAACGGCTTTAAATACTTGTGGGACATTTTGGCATATTACTTGTACTTACCAGTTTCTTCCTAAGATACATGTAGGCTGCTTCCTATTTTTAACACCAACAATTATAGCCAAACAACTTTAGGGTCTACTTGTGTATATGTCTATGTATACATTCATATGCATATACCTTTAACAACTGAATCAAGATGTATCTAGGATACATTTCCATAAAGAAGTGCTGAATTCAGAGTGTGTAATAGCCTATCTAAGCAGCTATTACCCTTGTCACCATGACGTTCACTGTGGCTGGTGCTGATCCACAGACCTGTTAGGGCAGAGCAGGAACTTACACTTGCTTCTGTTTCTCGAAGACTTTTCCTTAGTTGGTCCTGCTCTTCTCTGAGGGCTTCATCCATAATCTTCAGGCCATCATTTTCCTTAGTGACAAGTGTTATTTCTTTTAGGTTCTCATTAAGTTGCTGAGTCAATTTTAACTTCTCTTTTTCTATGCTTTCCAGAGTCAAATTCTGGGCTTCGAGCTGCTTCTTCAATTGCTCCATTTGATCCATAGTTTCTCGGAGATCAGCTTTTACTTGAGAAAGCTGATGTTCTTTTTCATGGAGTTCTTGGCTCTTAAGATAATCATATAATAAATTAGGGTGTTGGACATATGGACAAAAAATGCAAGCAGTCTTAAAATTGAATCAGCAAATCTGTGCCTTCAAATTTAGACATGTCACAGCCTGTCTCATCATAGAGAAGTTCTGGTTTACCCCCCAATTATTCAGACTAAAAAATACCTGTGCTTCTAAGACAGCATTTGTGTGCTTTAAGTCCCCTTGAGTGTGAGATATTTCATCTGTGCAGTCAGACACCATCTTTCTGAGCTTGTTGATGGTTTCCTGGTGCTCTTGCAGATGCACATGTGCAACTCTTAGCTCCTCCTCTTTTTCCAAACCCTTAATAATTAAAGAAAGAAGACACTGAGAGAAACACATTTCAAACAAAGAAGGTATTCAAAGGGAAGGAAAAGCTCTCTTGTCCTTCCTCTCTAAGGCTCCCAGCTTTACTCCCTTGAGTTGCTTCAGATGTGACCAGAGGATCTCAATAAACAAACCACTGCCAGCCCATCTTCCCTAGGACAGGTCCCTTCTGTGCAGAGTCAAGGCTACTTTGTTATCTATAAGGTACAGCATTCCAAGATGCAAATATGCTGTGCTCATCTTATCAGGCCCCTACTAATGGGCAGTGAATATCTACAACTATCTCTGCACAAGTGTAAGAATGTGCACACTGTAAAATGCTGCATCTAAACTCTCAGGACCAATTCTCTACTCCTGCCCACCCAAGCCCAGTGGTCTTCAGGACATTAAGGTTGCACCATGCCAGAGAGATGGCACTCACTTTAGTTACTGTTTCCTCAAGGCTCTTCTTCAGTTGGTCTCTCTCTCCTGTGAGGCGCTCCTCCACACTCTGAAGCTCAGCTCTTTCTTTTGCTACACATCTCATTTCCTCAAGGGTTTCATTAAGTCTTTGAGTCAAGTTTACATTCTGCATTTCCACCTTTTCCAGACTTGACTTCTGGGCCTCTAACTGCTCTTTCAAGAGGTCCACCTCACATCTATTTCCTTGAGTCTCATTAACAGTCTTCATCGCAAGACATTCATATTCGTCTTGAAGTTCTTGGAGCTGAAAAATATAAATATAATATAACAATATATAACAAGTTAGGTCAGAGGTACACTGAAGTGGGTTTTGTTTGTCTTTAAGAAAAAGGAAGACAAGTTCCTAAACCCGGGCAAAAGCTTTTACGATGTCATTCAGATGCACATGAATAGTTTTTAGTTACGTTTTCTTTATCATCTCAGACACCTAAGTGGTGGCGCCCAGGCAGCTCAGCTCCATGCTGCTCTCACGTCAGCAGTCACGCCTCACCTTAGCGCCCAGTTCCTTGATGCTCTCCTTCTGCTGCTCACTTTCCACATGAAGGGCCTCTTGTGTTCTTCTCAGCTCTTCTCTTTCCTTAATTACAAGTTTTAGTTCCTCTTGACTTTCTTCAAGTTGTTTACTCAAGTGGAGCCTGTCTCCCTCCACACTCTGCAGGGCTGTGTCCTTGGCAAGGAGAAGTGCCCTGACTTGCTCTAGTTCATCCTTCCTCCCTTGAGCCTCACTAGTTTCTTTTAGATTAAGTTGTTCCTGTTTCTCACAGAGTTCTTGAACCTTCAACCAAGGATAAATAAGTTATCAGCACAACAAATATAGGTCCATTCTCTCTCTCTCAAAAAAAAAAAAAAAAAAAAAAAAAAAACAAAAAAAAAAAACAAACACCAAAATAGGTTGCAACATAATTCAGTGTGTAAGCACAGTGGCCTTCACTTACCCTTCTCTCCAGGTCGGCAGTGGTCGACTCCAGTTGTCCCCGCATACTCGACAGCTCCGCTTCCTTCCGGGAGAGGCTCTTTATTAGGATGTCAATTTTGTTCTCTTGCTCTTTCATGCAACGACGAGCAAGGTTAAGTTCCTCTTCAGTTTCTAGATGCTTTAGTATTAGAGAATTATAAGATGTTTATTGAAATGTAACCATCACATTACAATTAACTCCTTTGAAAAAGATTTGGTCCTAAGGAACAGGTTTGCTTATAAGATCCTGAGAAGTACAGTGGGAAGAGGAAAGGCATCTGTGGCTTCTGAGCTGCTCTACTGCTCATGTCCTGCCTGGAGGACCTGCTGCAGGCACAGGAGCACACTGACCCGAGGGGGCAGGAGTGGCTTGCACACCTTGGCGGTAACCAACAGCTTTCTAGTTAGACTTAAGACCTGCTCAACGAGAGGGAAATAACATCTGGAACTGCAAACTTAAGCAGCTACTCAGGGCTAGTGATGTCACAGATCTTGGAGGACAATCTACAAACATATCTTTACTAACTCATGGTTTAGTGTTGTTGCTTAATGTTGTTGTTCCCGGGTTTCGGCACCATATGATGGGATATAAAAGAGAGAGAAAGGGATATTAGGGAGTATGGCATGGCAGCGTGGGGGAAGGGGGATGCCTAAGCGGGCCCATGCCTAGGCATCCCTTCCTTCTGAAGGACCACACACACACCGACATGGTATAGAATAGTTTATGCAAGGAAGAGGATGAGAGTCAATGGTATAGTGGAGGCAGAGAGAGAGAGAGAGAGAGAGAGAGAGAGAGAGAGAGAGAGAGAGAAGTGGAGGCCGGCCATGACCACATGGAGAGAGGGGGGATGGGAGAGAGCCCAAGAGGGGCAGAGAGGTGAGAGTGCGATGAGAGAGCAAGAGAGAGAGGAGGGGCAGGCAGCCCCTTTTATAGGGTCAGGTATATGGGGCAGGGCATACCTGGCTATTGCCAGGTAACTGTGGGGTGGAGCTTGGACAGAATACCAACACTAACCAGCATAGTCCCTAGCTACATTCTAAATATTTGCTCTTTTACTAACATGAGCATTTCTTTCTTCTCTCTACCTTTGCCCTGTTCTTCGGCTGTCCAACCTCACTCATTCACTACTTTAGTAGACTCACTGTCCTTCTCTTCCACAGAGTGGGGCTGTTTCTGTTTCTGTAGACCTTCTTGCATCTTAAAGGAATTCCACGACAATTCTTAGTGAGAGAGCTGATGTCCCTCTGACCGTCTTCATGGTTCCTGGTTTTCTACATCTACGCCCTCTGTTGTTACAGAATGCACTGTTCTGGCACCTTCTTCCACTGGCTCCAGTTCATTCACCTTTTCTGCACAGCCGCTAAATTCTTATGCAACAAATAAATTGTAACTGCACATCTATTTTCCTTTCTCCTTGGAAAGGAGAAAGGAGACAGAAGTGGCGAAGGACATGAAGACATGACATACCTCTCTCTGTAATTCAGGGTCGGTTTTTGTTGTGTCCTGGGAGGTTGCTGCTTGAGCTTCCTTTTCAGAAATGCTTCTTCTGAGCTCTTTGATGATTTCTTGGTACTCTTTTAGATTTGCGTGGGCAATGTTTAGTTCTTCTTTTGTTTGTAGGCCCTTGGTCAGCAAGTGAAATTTAAAGGATTTTATAGTATTCACCCAATACTGCCTCCCTCTTTCCAGTTGAAGTTACTAAAGAAACATTTACCAGATAAAGAAGTAATAATACTTACTGCAGCTTCGAGTTCTCTGGCATGTTCTTTAAGTTGCTTTTTCTCTATTTCAAAGGACTCCAGTAATTCTTTCAGATCGTTTCTTTCTTTGGTTATAGATTTCATCTCCTCATGATTTTCATGAAGTTTCTGAGCTAAGGCCAGTCTCTCTGTTTCCACACGCTCCAATGCCAATCCTTGGCTCCTGAATTCATTCTCTAAGCTCTCCACTTCAGTCACCTCTGCCTGCATCTTACTCATAGCTTCTTGTGTACTAAGAAGTTGCTGCTGTGTCTCTTGGAGTTTCTGGTCCTTAGGAGGTACAATTATTTATAATTATCATGTTGCTGATATTTAGCCAGATTTTTATGTAGTACCATTAACAGAGTATTGCCTACCCCAATGGAAATGGATAAGCAACATTAGACGTAAACTAGCTCTTAGATTAGACATAATGCTTATGGTGGGTTAAACAAGTCAGGAGTATCCAGAAACTCAGAATGTGAACCTGTTTGGAAATGGGACTTTTACAGATATCATTAAGTAGCGAGGCTAGATTCTTCTGGATTATAGTGGAGTGGTGCAGTTCCAGGACAGCTCAGAGGTACAAGATACCAGTCAAAGCAAAAAAGGGACTCTTGCCTAAGTCATCAAAAGGAATACCATTGACACTTCAACTTTTAAACTCAGATTCTGGGAGCTGGGGACCAGCTTGGTCTGGGTAATAAGTTCCAGCACAGCCAGAGCTACAGAGTGAGACCCTGTCTCAAAGAACAGACTCACAATGAACAAACAAGAAGGAACGGTAACAGAATGCATTTCTGTCTTGTAAGTCACTTTATAGCAATTCTGGTATTATCTTGGAAACTTATATGTTTCATCAGTGGAGCAAGGTGAAATTAAAAAATTAAACTAAAAAGCCAAAAGACTTGTTAAGTATACAAATATAGATTCCAAATAATCACAATCCCTATGATATAAATAAATAAATAAATAAATAAATAGATAAATGAAATACATATATCATTTGTTTATTTAGAGACAGTCTCAGTCTATAGCTCAGGCCGGCTTAGAACACAGTAGGAAGCCCAGGCTGGTGTCAGAGTTACAGAGATCCTCCTGCCTCAGCCTCTAAACTGAGTCAGCAAGCCTAGCTTCCCACAGCACTCTCCCAGGTGGAGGTATGAGCCGATGCGCAGCTAGAACAAGGGGCCGGGAGCCAGCAGGGGGCGCACCTTGTCCCTTAGCTTCTCTTCCATCGCTGCCAGTCTCTCCCGCGCCCTGGAGAGCTCTTCCCTCTTCTCCGTGGCATGATCTTTTTCCTGCGCAGCTATCTCTTGTTGCCTTTTAAGTTCATCTCTAAGAATTCTTAACTCTTCCTGGTTTTCAATACTCTAGAGTTTTAAAAAAAGTTCTAGATTAGAATTTACAATATTAGCTTATCATTAGAAAATCAGGAATACTCAGAAATTACTTTTGACTCAAAAATGAGGAAATCCAAGTGTAAAGATAACTGTAAAGAGACGTTGGTCTGCTTTCAGTGGCCAAAGAGACTCAAATCCTATCTTTTTCTGATGCTTTTATGACTGGATTCAAGCACTGATCAATGATCAGTGAGCTCAAAATGGTTCCCACTCTTTTCTGGCAGACGTTGAATTAATTCATTATTAAGATCATACAGCAACATGCTTGTATATGAAGGTCAACAAAACATACCAAACATAGCCAAATATACTTTGTGTTTGCATGCTAATTTTCATTCAGTTTGTTGATAAATCAGACAATTCTAAATATAGAAAATTAAAATAGCATAAAGTGTCAGGTGGCTACTGTATCCACAGTGAATTTCCAAAATTATTAATTTCAACCTATACAGATTATAGGGCCTTGCAACAGATACAAAAACTGAGCCATGCATGGGAATACTGTAAAACATCAATAATTTAAAACAAAATTAAAAGCTACGATAGTAAAAGAGAAACATTCAGGAACATATTTAATAAAATATGTATATTGTATATCAAGTCTAATACAACGTTAAGAGAATAAATCATTTAGGATGTTCAATGGCTATTTAGCTTATGAAACATGTTCAACATCTTTTGTTACTAGGGAAAGGTAAATTAAAATAGGTACATTATGCAAAGAATGGCTAAAATTGAAAGTGTAAATAAATATATAAAGTGTTGGTAAGGAGAGCTACCAGAATTCCATTTGTTGATGGGAATATAGCGTGGTAGAACTGATCTGGAAATCAATCTGGTGATTATTACCAGGTTGACACATAACATCCAGTAGTTCTAACTTAGGCAGAGACATTTGTCAAAAGTCACATAACCATGTACTTCCATGATGTATTTATTGTATACAGATTATACCTGAATAAAGTTACTAAAATCTAAAATAAACAGGTAAAAATGTATAGCTAAGTGTAGAGAGCTAGATCCTACCATTTCAATATTTTCCTTTAGGTCCATCTTCAATTGTTCCTTTTCTGCTCTAATACTTTCCAGTGTTTGTTGGAGTCCACTATTCTCCTGCATTAGAGAGTCTATTTTCCTCTGTTCCTCAGTTCCTCCATTGTCCTTACCACCAACGGCCAATGTGTGGGCACTTTCAGCCAGCAGATTCTGTTCATCTATGCCATCCACCTAAAACAGGAATGCATTGAAGAATGTCTTAAGTAGTTAACTACTTTACTATTGGTAAAGTATCTATTGCTTATATTCTGTACAAAGTACTAGTCTCATATTAACACACTGACACTTCTGCAACCATGCAGAGAGCATACAGCTGGCTTTGGGCTCCAGTGCTGGTATTCTTAGAGCTGCTCACTGGCAAGAACTGCCAGGGTGGCAGCTCACATCGCAAATTTCATGTCTGTGAGGTTAAACTCTATGGGTATTCATTTATTCAAACTGATTAGCTAATCAAGACATATCTGTGTCTTGTCTATGTATCTTCCTTAAATAGTTTCCAAGTTGTATGACAGCATTTTGTGCTACAAAAGGGATGTTGAAGACATCATTTACTTCCCTGAGCGCTGACAGTTGGAATAAGAAAAAAATACTTTGTTCCAAAGTGGGGAGTGTGGGCTGGAGTCAGTGAGCTGGTCCTGGACTGATTAAAAGGAGAGAGTGAGAGTGAGCCGAGCCGAGCCACAAGCCGAGCCGAGGAGAGCCGAGGAGAGCCGCAGCGCTCCCCTCTCTCTGCCTCCTGACTAGGAATGTGATGAGACCTCACACTCGTGCTGCATAATTTCCCGGACAGGGTGGCTTATACCTTTTATACCATGAGGAAAAATAATACATCTTTCCTTAAACTGCTTTGTTACATATTTTGTGACAGCAGCAAGAAAGAGACTTAAGTAACAGAGTTAGAAAGCAGGTAAAGTAATATATGCATTTTGGTAAAATGAGTCCTTGGGCAGCTATGGCAATAGGGTGGAGCAGCTTGACACTGTCTTAAAGGAGAATCTACTGGTAAAAGTAGGCTTCTGTAAAAGGTCCAGGCTTTTACTACCTCATTATCTTGTCCCTATTCAACCCTCCAGTGTCTTCTAGTCTCAGATTCTGTCTTCCTATCCACTGAGAGATTTTACAATACTTTTAAAGCTTGCTGTTACCTCAGGCTTTCATATCAATCGTATTTTTTCCTGGAAATATTTTGTTTTCCTAATTGCTTGTGTTTTCTACTCTCCTACTTCCAGCCTTCATTTGGGTACTGACTTACTCAGGTTTCTGTTGCTATGAAGAAACACTGATCCTGGGCAACCTCGGGAGTTAATCTCATCTCACAGGTCACTGTCCATCCCTGGGTGGGGGACACCCAGGCGTATCTGCTGTTAAGAGCAGAGGGTATGGAAGCCCACAGGCCACGGGCTGAAGCCCACAGGTCACGGCTGTTCTTACCTTCCGCTGAGCTTCATCTCCAGCATCTCCACTGTCCTTTGTATGCAAATTACCAGGCATTTCCTCAGCAGCTTTCATTTTCAGCATGTTAATTGTTTCTTGGTGTTGTTTCAAAGACTCCAGAGCATTTAATAACTGTTCTTGAGTATCTATGTTCTTTGTATGAGACAAAGGAAACCATTTCATGAGGACGTGAAGCACACTAACGTTACAGTTACCACTTGATCACACAGGAGCCTTCCCACAGTTCTTACCACCTGAACCGTACCATGTTCACCGTGTCCTGAATGTCACTTTTGAGTTGGTCCCTCTCAGTCTGCAGGCTCTCCTGGAGCTGCTTTAGGCCTTCCTTTTCTTGGGTTAAGGCTCTCACTTCCTCCAAGGTTTGCTGCAGCTGCTCCGTGAGCAGAGCTTTCTCCTTCTCCACAGACTGCAGGCTGGAGGCTCTGCTTTCTAGCTCTTCTCTCAGCTCCTCCACTTTATTCAGCCTTTCTTGAGCCTCAACTGTTTTCTGCTCAAGCTCTTGAGTCTTGTGAGAAAGCTTTCAAGAAAAAGTATGATAGAGTCAAACGCTGTATCCCACACAGACACAGACACAGACACAGACAGGCAGACAGAACACAAAAAGAGCAAAGCCTGTTCCTCTTGTCAAGAGCTTGTACCAACCTCGGCCCTCACGGAATCCAAACTTAAAGCCAGGCGCTCTGCTTCTTCGGAGAGAGCTGCCATCTCCTGCTTCGCCCTCTCGCTCTCCTCCAGGGCCCCCTCATGCCTGCGCTCCAGCTCCATGTGCAGGCTTCTCAGGGCCTGCCACTCCTCCTCACTGGTCCTCTGACTCAGCCGGGAAGCCGCAAGGTCATCTTTACTGTTTCCAATTTCCTCAAGTAAACCTTGAATTCTACCATCTTTATGAGCTATTTCAGAAAACAATTTTTCTCTTTCTGTTGTTATTATACAGAGCTCTTCAGATTTCTCATGCAGCTAGGAAAGAGAAGTAAAATTAGGGCTGTTAACAAATATGATAGATACCCTGAAGCAAGTTTCAGGAAAATTTTAAATGAAGTGAAAATTTGATTAAGGAATGGTGGTTATTTTTTAATTTGCATCTCTGAGAATAGAACTCAGAGCACTGCACACTAAGCAAGCACACAACCATTCAGCTGTCTACAGTAGACAGCAGTGCTCTTGTCATGAACGCTTCACTTACAATGTATAAACCCATCTTTATTGCCTTTTCATATCTTTGGGATCCAGTTAAAATAATGAATACACGGAGAAAGTGTCAGTATGAACAGCTGACTGAGATTAACTATCAGGTAACTATTTCCTTGGCTTTGCTTTCAAAGTTTGTTCTTTCTTTGTTTGAGACAGGGATTCTCTGGGTAACCTTGGGTGTCCTGGAACTTACTCTGTAGACCAGACTGGCCTTGAAATCACAAGTCTGCCTGCCTTTGCCCCTGTGCTGGGGTATTTTCTAATGGGACTATGTGGCTGGTACTTTATGGTACTCCTCAATACCCGACTTACTCCCCCTAACAAAGTTAGTGACTGAATTCAAATTTCTAAAAATGTGGTTTATGGATAAACTATGCTTTTAAAAATTATTTCAGAAGCATCATTTAAATAATTAAATAATCCACAACAGATTTATGGGTAGTTTAATCATTTTGAAAGGGAAAGATGAGAGAGCTAAAATGCCCACAGAAAGGAGGGCAACAGCACAGCCCTGGCTTAGGAGGCAGGTCTGTATTGCTCAGTGACAGGCTTGACAGCTGTTTTATGGAAATTGAAAATAGAAGCTGCTGTTCTTTTCATGTACTAAGTAGTGAAGGGACTTGGTTAAACATTTATAGCAGTGGTTCCCAAACTTTCCTAATTCTGTAACCCTGTAATATAGCTCATGTGTAAAGACCCCTTCAACCATAAGATCATTTTTGTTTCTACTTCATAACTGATAATTTTGTTACTGTTGTGAATCATAATGCAAATATGTGACATGTAGATTGTCTAAAGTGAGTCCTGTGAAAGGATTGGCTGACCCCCAAAGGGTCTGGAGAGCCATTGGCTTAACGGTATAAATGAAATAATGTTGGCAAATTCTTTAGCAAGATGTTTGCAATATAGTTAAACACTCAAATTCATGGCACTTTCATTTCTTTTAAAAAGGTAGAGATAGAGAGAAGGCCATGAGTTTGCAGGCTCATTTACTGACCTGGAAAACTTGTAGTGTCTCCAGAAACGGTCATTGTTAACTGTCAACCTGCTATTGTTTGAGATTTATTTATTACATGTTTGGGTGTTCTGTATGTATGTCTATGCACCGTGTACTGCAGTCCATGGAAAGCCAGAAAAAGGCTTTGAATGTCCTTGGAACTGGAGTTAACAGGAGTTGTTAGTTATGTTAGTGATGTCACACTGCAAATTTAAGAATCTTTTTGTCCCTCCCTTCTGGTGTTCCCTGATCCCTGGGAGGGCATATAAAATATGTCCTATGTACAGCTAAGCATGCCATAGACATTTGTTTACTTGCATTACTGTTAGGTTTATTTTTTCCATAGTAATGCTATGTAGACCTACGCCCATCTCTTGAATGCTGAGACCATGGGCATGAAGGTATCCCCAAATCCTTCTGATCTTCTAAATTCTTTTTTCTTCAACACAGTGCTATGACTAGTACCAAGAAGTGGGGCAAAGACTAAGTTAAAGCTGTGTAACTATATCTGAAGACCAGACGCAGCCCTGAAGGGCAGTGAGCGGGGATTCCACCCCTTCCTTCCCATCACACGCTGGCTCACTCACAGGGCCTCTCGTCCGCTCACCTCTCTCCTCAGCTTCTCCACCTCGGATGGTAAAGATTTCAACTCTGACAGCAAGTTAACTTCTTTTTGCAAAGTTTCTTTTTCTTGAACTTCTTTATTTAGTTCTTTTTGGAGATCAGTAACCCTTTTTTCCAATTCCAAATTAGACGATAAACCTATGTTGACAAAAGTGACCTAATTTTTAATAGATTTTAAACAACTTTTCTCAAGTCATGTCTACAGCATTTGAAAAAAATACTCTTAAACTTTATTATGGTACCCATAGAAATCTTTGTGAACACCAAAGATATATAAAGTGAACATTAAACTCAGAACTTAGCAGTCAATTTTGGGACTCTTCTCAATTCCTTTAGCTAAGTTTTTAGGTCAATGTGCAGAATTTGTGTAATACCTTTGCCATCTACCAGGGTGCTGAGTTTTGATATTTCTTGAAAAGCTGACTGTAATTCCTTATCCAGATCAGTTTGCATTTTCTTTTTTGCTTCCAGTTGGCGTTGATACATCTGAATGTCATTTTCCATTTGCTTACAAGAATCTGAAAGTTCATTCTATTGGAAAAACATTAAAAATCGGCAACACTGTACTGATTTACAGTACTACAGTACTATAGTACTGTACTATATACAGTATATGTATAGTATATATACTATAGTACTGTACTATATAGTACTACAATTCTATCGTCAGAAATTCTGAAAAGTTACCTACAATTTTCTCCTTCAGCTCCAGATTTTCACTTCTAAGGAAGGATGCCTCTCTCTTGGCATCAAGGGCTACTGTGTCCAAATCAGACAGAGTGCGCATTGCCTGTTTCAGGTCTTCAGTGGTATCCTAGGCAGATGACAAAAGGGATACTTAGGAGACTCAGGTTTGGTAGATTTGCAAAATACTCTGGAGAACATATACATATGTTTTTCCTAGATGATCAAATGTGAAGCTATGCTACTAATCAAACAAAATTAGAATTCTGGCCATACTTTCCTATATCATAAGAACACATCTGGACATATAATTTAAGAAGCTAGTTAGTGTTTGTTAGAAAACTTAAGCCACATGCCTTTAATCCCAGACCTTGGGAGACACAGGCAGGTGGATGTCTGTGAGTTAAAAGGCAAGCTATCCAACACACCAAATTTCAAGCCAGCCAGAGATGTACAGTGAGAGCCTGTTTTAAACCAATCAACCAACCAACTCACCTACCCATCAATCAACAAATCAATCAAACCACTAACCAACCCACCAACCAATCAACCCATCTGCCAACCACCAACCAACCAACCCACCTGCCAACCTAGAGGGAAAAAAAAACCCTAAAACTATAGAAGCAACTACTTGAACTCTCAGTTAAATGTAGATGACACTGAGAGTTCATTAATCAAAGAAAGAATTATGCTTATATTAAATATATTTAAACTGATTATAACCAAGCCTGGTGCATTGCTGGCTTGAAAATATAACCATTTGCTAGGATGATTATAACCATATACTAGAAATGCCTAATCAATCACAAAACAACAACAACGAAAACCCCCTAGATTTTACCGTTGAATATGACACATCTATCTTCATCTTTTCTGACTTCTGGGCATCTATGTATTCCTGCAGGTTCTTAATCTGGTCCTCTTTTTCTTTAAGAAGCTCCACTTTTGAACTTAGTTCATTCTTAAAAAAAAAAAAAAAAAAAAAAAAAAAAAAAATCAAAGATCAGCGAAACTCAATTTAGTACACTATTTGAATTTAAAATGACAAAAAATACTTGTATTTAAAATTTAAAATTGATTAAAATTTACTAGTATTTGAAATACAATTCCTCTATTTTCTGTAGTCATGTTTAATTACATGCATTTTAAGTTGTAGTTACTTATAAGAGAAATACTAAGACAAATGTTTACCTCAAGATCTTGATTATATTCTTCTGCATGTTTAATTAAATTCTTTAAATTGGAAACTTCATGCATTAGTTGCATCTGTGAGAGCAAGTGAAGAGGAAACAGCAAACCAACTGTTAACTCAGAAAAAAAAAAAAAAGACACCGAGAGAAAGAAGGAAAACCAAAGAAAGCATTCTTTACTGCTTTAGGAACACCCAGCATAAAAGGGACTAGGAGATTAACTGTTCAAAATACTGTAACAGGGTCCCCCTAAGTCTAAAGATCAAAGAAACAGGGGCTGGAGAGTTGGCTCAGCAGTCAGGAGGACGAGCTCTCCTTCCAGAGGACCTAAGTTTGGTTCCCAGCACCTCCTACTGTCAGACAGCTCACAGTCACTGGCACCTGCAGCTGTACGAGATCTGATGCCTCTGTGCGTAGCCACACTCGCCACATACACACAAACAAACACGTACACACTGACACACACCTACATGTAGTAAATAAGAACACGATAGTAAAACAATCCAAGAAGCACCACCTAAACAAACCCAAACCCACAAAAACAAGTTACAAGTGCAACAGATAACAAATCTGGCTATTTTAAAAAGAATTTAATTACTTCTTGTTCAAATTCTCTAAGTTGTGTACATACATGAAAACCAGCAGTACCTCTATCTTAGAATGACAGCTTGACAGACATTTCCAGTCAGTACCTCTGTTTCCTCTTACCTCTTGATCTTTTTCTTCTTTCTGTTCTAGAAACTCAAATTCCTCTAACTCATTTTTTTCTTTTAATTTCAATTTCAAGTCTTCATTTTCTCTTCTTAGCTGTTCATAGTCTAATACGAGATCATTATATTGGGCATTAAGTGAGTTCAACTCACTTTCTACATTTTCCTATTACAAACAGAAACAAATTTCCAATCAGAGAAAAATGCAGATATAATTTTTAATTGCTTACTTAACTAAAATGTAGACTAACTGAAAGTCAGCTCAACTCTGCCCCAGCTGATGTAAGCCGTTGTCGGCTTTCACATCTGTGCACTCTCCCTAATGTGAAACAGGCAGGTTAACTGAAAACCAGGAAGCAGTAAATCCGCCTATGTGAGACGGGGAGAAGCCAGGTAACTGTGAAAACAGATGGCCGACCGAGAATTCCACCCGACCGACAGCAACCCTTCCTTTGCCTGCTTGTCTCACTTGTTTCTAAAAGGGCTGGAAAAGAAACAGGAACGCCTGGACTAACTTCTAAGTCCCTGAGGGTTTCTGAGCGTTAACCATGCTACCCCTAGAGAAGCTCATTTCTATTTTCTATGCTACTTTGATAAAAGCTATAACAGAGGGAGAAAATAGCGCACTACAGGATTTTTAGTTACTTATTTTTGTTGTTTTTGTTATTTTTCTTGAGTCACTTTTTAAAAATTTAAAGGTGTCTGAGTACTTTGGCAGCACGCATGTAAGTAAGTGTGTGTTGCCTATGCCTGTGGAGGTCAGAGATGGAGCTGGCTTCCCTGGAACTGGAGTTACAGACAGCTGTGAGGTGCCACGTGGATGCTGGGACTGAGCCTGGGTCCTCTGCAGGAGCAGTCAGTGCTCTTAACTGCTGAGTCATCGCTCCAAACCCTCTATACATTGTTGTACGTAACAAGTCCTAGAGTGTGTGAGGAACAGACACTGATGTGGGTGTCAGCAAAGTAGTAGTTGTCAGAGCTACAGGAAGCACTGATGCTGTATCCGAAGTATAAGCAAAAACTTCTTTACTACACATTTAGACAACTCTACTGTATACTTGAGAACCTTGTCACTTTTAAATCAGTCTTACCCTCAAGGAATTTCTCAAAATATAAAACTTAAAACTATTTACAGAGCCCAAGATTTGACAGTAAGAGTTGTAAGCAGGTTCCCACCTATCAGCCCACACCTGCTTTACAGAACACTTGATCTAGCTATGAGATATCTCAAAGCTGTCGATTGGATATAAAGTGAGAACAGCCTTCCCTATAATCAAATTTGTCTCGATATTAAATCAGGCAGGGTTAACAATGTACATCGCTGTTAACAATGATATAATTGTTATGTATATCATTGTTATATAAGAGCAAGTCTAGCAAGAAATCTACTGCAGTGGCTGAAGAGATGGCTCAGAGAATGCGCGCCACTCTCCATGACCCGAGGTTCTGCTCCCAACACTCAAGCGGCAGCTCAAAAGCACCTGTAATTCTGGTCCCAGAGGATGCAAGGTCCTCGGCTGAGTCTGCAGGCACCAGACATGCTGTGCTACATGTAAACACAGAGGCAAAACATGCACACATATGTAACATAAAATTCATAAAGAAAAAAAAAAAGCCCCAAATAACAGAGGCCTAAGAGCAGATGCTCTGACTGTCACTGTCACCTCGCTCAGGAGCACGGAGGCTGAGCTCCACTCCTCCTCAGGCAGCGGCTCCAGAGTGTTACTGAACACTTCAGACTCCCAAGAGAGTGCTGTAAGAGAAAAGATGCATGTCGTGAACAGATTTACTACACGGTTTGCTAAAAATAAAAATGAGATTAAATAAGAATGCTGACCAGATGTAAGCGCAAATTAACTTATACTCAGGTATGAATGCCAAGAACATGTCAACAACAGATGGGATCACGGATCATATTATTGTATGAATTAAGGAAGTTAGCTGGAATTTGTGATAAAGATCTTTGAAACAATATAGATAAAAATGACAAATTCTACATCTGAGATTTGACCATTATCAGTACATTAAAATGTCCCTAAAGATGGCTATAATACTGGAGATATAATTTTGAAACACTGTCCTAAATAACTGATATAAGTAACAGTCTGAAAACTAGAATAAGCTAAGCTGGATGTTTTGCAAAGATTGTACCATTTTAACTGGACATAAGAGCAAAAATAACTCCAAACTCTTGACTTGTATGCTTACACTACACCCTATTATTTTTGTTTTTGACAGAAAACTATATACTATAACTCAGCCTAGCTCTGAATTGCTGGCAGTCCTGCCTGAGTCTCTCAAGTGCTGGTCTTATAAACAGAAGGCACTACACTTGACTTACAACGGATCATTCTTAAGAGATTCAGAATGAACAGAATCTTAGGAATGCTCACCACTGTGGCCACATCTGACATACATACTTTATTGAACTGCGTGTCTTAGTGCCACTAAGGTCTGTTTACAGAAACAGACCTATGATGTCATGTGGCTCCTCTTAAACAGGAAACCCACACTCACCACTCTCTCCCAACTTCATGACTGAATTCTCTCTCAAAGAAGTCACAGAAGTTTTACGTTTTCTTGTTGTTATGTTTGTTGGGATTTTAAATTCCTTTTCATAGTTTGAATCCTTCATTTTGCCATAGCACCAAGTAACTCTTCGTTTCTTTTTAATCTTAAACAACAACAACAACAAAAAGTAACTAAAGAAACCAAAATAATTTCAAACAGACCTAAAGTCAGACAAAATAAAACAAGGAAATTAGCTCTTATTATTTTTTTTATATTTTTACTTATTTTAAACACCTTGACAGAAATCTTAAATCTGGTTTATTTGAGGATTCTAAGAGAACACACGGAACTCAAGCTCAGGCTTACACTGTGTAGGCTCTGGGTTAAATTCCAGGAACCTAAACAAGAAATAAATTTAAGTGCGTTTGTCAATTATAGGACTAGTACTGATTCTAAAATTAAGTTCATCTCTTTCCTCCTAGGCAGACC
Organism: Apodemus agrarius; assembly: GCA_964023405.1. NCBI lineage: Eukaryota > Metazoa > Chordata > Mammalia > Rodentia > Muridae > Apodemus > Apodemus agrarius. The sequence continues at coordinate 26,431,758 of OZ030007.1, forward strand.
AGGCCCCTCTGTCATATCCAACAGTCCACCCAGGCTCTGTAAAGTAGTTTTCGTCCTTACCACATAACCTAGATTGCTCTAGCAAATAAGTCACTGCTTTAAATTTCCACTGCCAAGGAACAAACCCCCAAATATCTACATCTAAACGATCTCAATTTGCCCAGTTGGCTCCCCTACCAGAGTCAGAGTTCTCAGGTCGTCAGCTTATCTGAGAGACACAGACAGTGGCTACACCTTTCTAAACTGCAATTTTGATGTCACCAGCAAGGCTCTGTTGTCCTCAGCACATTCAAATTCCTCAGTGTGCTTTGCTATGCTCTGGCCACTGTGCAATCAGGTCCAAGTACGTCCACCTTGCACTGGCAACCCTCTAAGCTTTTGGTCATATACACTTGCTCTTGAAGCATCTTTCATCGAGCAGTTTCCTAGTCATGTCTTGTTCATCAATAGCTCGTCGGTGTCTACACATCTTCTAGTGGCTTACTTAACACGCCTACTGATGACTATATAAAGGATTCACATTAGGATTTTCAAAGTGCACTTAACACACATTCATGAGACTGGATATCAAGTCTCCTTTAGGTAAGGTCAACAGTCAGTACCTGATGGAACCGAGATGAAAAGTTCAACTGGTCTGGCTTTGAAGGCTACCTTCCCAAATGAAAATACTCCTTCATGCCTACTGGACACAGAGAAACCAACCCCAGGAAAAACAAAAAACACACTTGCTGGAAGGTGGGATTTTCAATCCCTACACTGATTTATTTTGTCCATGAGTTTTCCTGATGAAGTATTACTGTTAATTAAATAAACCCTAGTGATTTTAGTTTTTTAAGTAATCTTCATTTGCCTTAATAAGAATCATAGTTCAGACAGTCTTTACCGACAGCCTAGAACTTTTAAATTAGTATCTCTTCAAGTAAGAGATGGAGAGTGGTACTTAAAACTCACTTCTTAGGTAGGGATGATACACTGCAATACACAGAATGCTTTAGGTTTTCTAAAGATCCCATAACAATGTATAAAATGTGCCAAGCCTTAAGCAGACAGAAAGGCCCGTTCTGTTCCCACATGCAAGCTGCCACCTTGCACACCTCTAGCTCCTGCTGCATTGCAAGAGAAGATGACGTCACCAGCATCCGCTTCAGGTTCTGAATTTTCTCATCCTGAACTTTCTGAAGCAAGTCTTTTTCATCCAGAAGCTGGGCCAGTTGATCCTTTTCCATTTCCTGTGCCCGAGTCTTTGTATTTACCTAAGAAATAGTGGGTTATATTAACTATGAAAGTAGCAAACTTGAGTCCTTGAAAGTAGCTTCAACAACAGAAAATCAATTTGTATGTAACTATGAGAACTTTAATTTTATTAAAGTATATATAATAAAGTTATAAATAACTATACATATAAATTTATATAAAAATATTACATTATATATTATATACATAATATTATAGATTAGATATTATCTACCTCCAAAATCTCAACACATAGTTACCAAAGCCAATAGTTTCTCAAACTTAAGAGATAAAATACATACACTTCTTCTCATTATGCTACTGTGTGTCATGTGAGGGAAATATTAATTTTATTAATTACCTATGAATATATGAATAGGTAGAAAGTCACAGAAACTGAAATCTGAAACTGACTGTAAAAGAAGAGATGATCTTCTTTCATTTGACATTTCAGCTCATTAAAAACATTGCTACAGTGAAAGTGTGTTTTATGGGCGTGGGAATATGATGGGTAGAACACATGAGGTAGGAGGACAGGATGACCAGTCTATGCTTGGAGGGCTAGCTCCTGCCCTCAGTATGGAGGCGGCATGCAGCAGTGTCAAAATACACAAGCTAGCTTTAGCTCACTGTACATGCCACACATAATAGACACATGGTCCCTTAACATAGCTTAATAATTGCAAGAAACCCAATAATTAAGAACTATTTATTTATTTATTTATTTATTTATTATTTATTTATTTATTTAGAGCAGATGTAGTATAAGCTGGTCTAGAAATTGGTACACAGCAAAGGATAACCCTGAAGTCCCTGACTTCTCTACCTCCAACTTCCAGGTGCTAATGCTATCGACACCCACCACCAGGCTTCCCTGAGGTGTGGGGCACTGAGCTCAGGGCTCTGTACACACCAGGCAGTGACCCTACCAACTCAATGGCATCCTCAACGGTCAGAAACTAGACATTTCATTTAGCAGTCAATGTCTTGTTGTTGCTGGAGATGGACGCCAGGTGGCATTCTACCATTGACTTCCATCCTTCTTTCTAAAGCTAACATTTTATGAGCTGAATTATTTTAAGTTAAAACCTGCTTGTCTTAAAATTAAGCTACAGAAATTCAGATACTTATAAATTTATAGTCTCTTAGGCAAATCTACATTATTCTATATTGGCTCTTAGTCCTTTGCCAAAACAAAAACCATACATACCTCTTCTAATTGTTTTTTAAGATCCACTATCTCTCTTCTGTATCTTTTCAGGAGAGCTTCATCATTTGACACTTCATTAACATAAGGAGTATTCTTCATATACTTAGCCGTGCTAGCAAACTGTTTATGTTGACAAAACATAAAAGTATAAGATATTCAATGCTAAAATAATTCCAATTATCAATACTTGTTTCTTGCAACCAACTTTCATTGCAAATAGAAACAGCACTGCTGGCTGAAAGGATCTGCTTTCTTTTATTCTAGCCCCCCCCCCTTTTTTTGGTGGGGGCGGTGATGTGCATATGTGACATGTTCATGTGTGTAGGTACACATGTGTGCATATGTGTATGTGTGCATAAAAGACAGGGTTGTTCAGTTTCTTCCTTCACTGCCTCACCGTCTTTACTGGGGCAAGGGTTCTTACTGAACCCGGAGCTCGCTCATTTGGCTAGTCTAGTCGCCGGCTTGTCCTATGATCTCTTGATTTTGCCTTCTGAGAGCAGGGATTGCAGGAGAGTTGGAATGTCTGCCCAGCTTGGGTGCTGGAGTCTGAACTCTAGTCGTCACGCTGGTGAAAGTGCTTTGTCCTCTGAGCCATCTCTTTAGGTCCCAGGACACTATTCTTATTAGTCACTTTACTAACTCAAGGTAATCATGCTGGAAGGCAAGTCTCATCTACTTTATAAACTCTGTGGGACCGGCAGTACTCAATGGCTATAATTTTTTTCTTTTGTAGACAGAAGCTTGTTATGTGGCTGAGATTGGCCCAAACCTTGATAGGTAGATGAAGCTAGCCTCGAACTCAGAGGAATTATCTTGTTTCTGATTCCCAATACCTGACTTCATATATTTCTATTTTAGAAAGAGTGTCTTATGTTACTGAGACTGGTCCCTCTGCTTTACTGTCCTAAATACTGGGATTTGGGGTATGTGCCATCCAGCCAGCTTTAAAGTATCAAAACACTTCTCCCACCATGGGGAAAACTCAGGTCTGTGCATGCTATGCAAGCATTCTACTAAGCTACAGCCTCTCCCTGCAACAGCTAGAGCGAGGGCATATAACTGCCTTAGGGTGAGCGTTAACAACACGGAATCCCTCACCAAGAAAACTGCTACATTAACTTGTTTCCTATTTTCTTTTTTTTTTAAATAGAAAATTCAGGTCTGCAGCACATATGCAGCCTATAGTTAGTAGAAATTCACTAAATGTTTGGTTACATACACATTGTGTATTTTTAGATTCTTATTTGTGTCAAGTAACACTGTTTTTTTTTGTTTGTTTGTTTTGTTTATGAATCTAATATAAAGCTTCTAGTTACCATGTATCGATGGGGAAAAAATGAGTTATTTAATGAAAATATCAAACCATTCAGTTAAAAGTATTGGCTGTGCCCAAAACTACAGAGATGGGATACAAATTACTGAACCCTTGGAAAATTAAATAAAGGAATGCAATTTACTAGCCTGTAATCAATTTTATTACAGATATTGCGTCAACGGTAGAAAATGACTTGTCAGCTTGGTAGATGACCATCTCTTCTCACAGTGGCTCATCCCTACGGAGCACGGACGTGAGACCTAAAACTCACCTGGAGGGTGGTCAGAGTCTCATCAAACGACACTGGAGTAATGGTGCAGATGATGCGTGTCTTCGCATTTCCTCCCAAGGAATTTTGAAGAATTCGTGTTAATTTGCTATCTCGGTAATTTATGAAACCACTTAGTAAGAAACAAGTATGGGAAGAAAAAGGTTGAGAATGTATGGAAAAATGTTTCCTTTAAAAAGATTAACACTCAGTCATAATTTTATAAATTAAGCTTTTATAGGTTGTATAAGGCAGATCACACCTAACTAAAATACTTAAATAACTCAGGTTAGATTTATATGTACAAGAAATTATGCTCATAAATTATGCATAACATATTCTATAAAAAGAGAAAAAAAGAAAAAAAAAAAGAAAGAGCTCTTTAGACTGGCAAGATGGCTCAATGGGTAGAGGCATCCATGCTAAGGTCTGAAGATTTAAGTCAGACCCTTGGGACCTACAAGGTGACAGGAGAGAAGTGATTCCCAAGAGCTGTCCTCTGATGACCCATTGTGTGTATAAAATAAAAAAATAAAACAAAAATGTAGGCAAAGGACTCTCTAGACAGGCAGTTCGGAGTAGGCTAGGGATGCAGACCACAGTGAGGCTGGGGCGGGGTGGGGGCGGGGGCGGGGGTCTTCATCTCCTGGGCTGACACACGCAGTGTGCACTGCATCGGTCATGGAAGGGCCTTGGGAAAGATGGGTAGAGGCAGCAGCCAAGCATTCTTAGGCGCATGTAAACACGTTAAGCTATGCAACTGACAATGTCCCAGACTCTCAAGTGATGAAACATCAATTGCCCTGCACATTACATGTACACCCACCACATCTCAGAGAAACACACATGCTTAAAAAACAGCTTACAGAAATCCAAAACATTTTTAAAATGTAGAATAAATCAATATATTTGATTATGACCAAAGCATTACAATTTTCAATCTAATAAAAAAACCTTAAGAATTAAGTATATAATGAAACTTACCCAACCTGTCCATCACTGAGTTTCTTAATCACCTGTCCCAAGATGAACAAGTTCCGATTTATAAAACAGCCCTCCTTCAAGCGCACACCTGAATTAAACATGCAAAAATTAGCCTCCATACTAGATAAAGAGCTTGCTTGTAAGTTCTAAGTCAGATGCTGCGTTGGGTGCTAAAGCCCATGCTGTGGTTCCACCTGAACTCAGTCTTAACACTGAGGAATTCTCTGTCCCTAGTCTGCCTACATATTGAGTCAAGCAGAAATGTCATCACCTGAGAGAAAACAACATAAAATAAGGTGACTAAGAGGAGGAAAACTGGCCTGCTTCCTAAAGTCCTCTAACTTCTCAGTTCAAATCTTTTTATAAATATTTAAATAAAGGTAGTCACGGACTTCCAACCAAATGCCAGGACTTTTTAAACTGCTAATATGCTTACATGATTCAAATAGCCAAAGGAAAAATGCAAACCTTGAAAAGGCACATGCCCGCTCCCCGGTCCGTTCAGACAGTTCCTGCTCCCCACTAGAAGCCTGTCACTCCCTTGCTTTGTCTTTTAGACTTAACAATCACACCCTTATAGACTCATCTTCCTTCCCCTTCCTATATGGCCTCTTTATGCTACTTTGTACTTTGCCTTTTCCCTTGAAAATGTATTTCAGAAAAAAATTCCCTATCAGTAAAGGTTGGCTTTCTTCATTTTACATCATCTAACTCCTCTGTGTGTGGAACCCAGTTTCATTGGTCCACTGAAAGACACAGGTTTACAAGGCGCTGCTCCCACAAAACCACTGCGACAAATATTTAGGGGCCAATGTTATTTCTGCCACGTTAGTTAGCTACCTGCGGCGAGTAAGCTCTTCCTACAGTGCACGCCAGCCTGTGCCCAGGAAGCCGTGCAGTGTAAGCCCCATTCAGTCCTTCTCATCAGGCTTCGCTGTCTGTCAGCCTGTCTTCTCCACTTCTAGACTTTGTGCAGGAGACAGCCACAGCCTTTCCCATGTAGCCTGAATTGTAATTTAAAACACTCATTTTCCTTCCTTTCCTTGAGACAGTATCTCCCTGTGGATCCCAGGCTAGCCTTGAACTGTAGTCCTCCCTGCTTAACCTCTGAGTGCTGGGGGTTACAGGTGTGGCCCTCTTGGTCCTTCCCATTCAGTATTACACAATTAATTACTGTAGCTCCACTCTACCAGCCTGTGGGGCTGACTCTCCACTCACTATCCTCAGATTGTTCTCAGATCGTCTACCTGTTTCCCATACACATTCCAAATCACTGTATCTAGCTTAAACACAAACGTGTACATTTGGTTTAATTAGAAATATTGTAAGTCTAGACTATATATATGTATATATATATATATACACACACACACATATATATATATACACACCATCTTTCTAAGTGTGTTTTTTCATTAAGTCTTTACACCTTTGAGTTTTTAAAACTTTACATTAGTTTTGTACAACCTTTGAGTATTTTCCTAGATAACATATTAAACTGTTCTAGTCTTTTTGTCCACTAAAACATTCAAACTGGTTCTTGCTTATGAGTTATTATTACATGTTCATCTGTAGGTTTTATCACTCATAAAGGAGAGTGGCATGGGGAGCCAATGGTCAACCTTACCATGAACATGTAGAACCAACCCGTCTAATTAGAGCTGGCCGATGCCCAGCTCTTCCATGGACACATGTGGGAGCTCTGCCTTTCAGATACTAGAGTCTGACTAGTCTTCATTACTGTCCTTTCTCTTCTCAGCACTAGTCACGGTCACTATGGTTTTTAAGGGAGGGACCGAGCACATACTCGGCCTGTTGGTCCTAGAAGGCTGCCCCCGCCCTTTCCTAACTTTAACTAAGGAAGAGAGCTCAGGTGGTCCTCACAGCACACCCCTGGGCTTCCCGGCTACAGAGCACTATCAACTACACAACTGAATTTTGAGTTGGTGCTATAGGTCAAAATAATGAAGTTTGATTTTTATAATAAAGACTTCCTTACGGAAATGATCACATTATCAGTACTTTTAACATAAATGGTCAGATATTAACAAGTTGACATTACCTTCAGCTCCTGTTTGAGCAGCTCTTTCACTGCCAGCAAGATCGACCAGATTCTGTAGGACACACGAAAACAGTGTTCAGGAGGTGTAACCAGAAGGAGTAAGTCCTAACTCAGTAAGGAGTACGTTACAGACACGGTGTATTGGAATGCCCTGAGGCCTCAGTCCCGGCCTTCCCTCTTTTCCACTGAGCCACTCTGGCCTCCACGCCTCAGTCCTTTCTTTACAAATACTCTGTGGATGGAGGCATGTCCTACATCCAAAACTCGACCAAGGAGAACGGGATCCTTGCAACCTGGCCTCTGCTGGAGTTTTTGCTGCTCCTTTTACTTCTAATATTTTAGTCCATCCTCACACAGTATTTAAGAACCAAGGGAAACACTAAACACTATCTTCTCAATGGAACCTTGCACACCTAAGATGAATCCTTAACTGCATGTCCAAGCTCGTTAGAGGTCAGGTTTCTCACAGTTCTTATTGTGCTGGGTTGGCCATGTGTGTACCACACTGCACTGCGGCATGTTTAAAGCACTGGTCTCTATTTAATTTCACAAGTAACACTGAAGAACAGGTTATCTATTGTATTCTGGGCAGTGTATTGGGTGCTGGAACAATGGCCGAGAGCCATGCAAATACTCTGCTCTAACATTTTACAGAGAAGATTCAAATAGGCAGCTGGAAAGGGCCAGAGAGGGACACAATGTTCTCTGAAACAGGGGTCAGGGAAGGCATGACACTAGGCTATGTAAACGACAAAGAGGGAGTCAGATATGAAGATTTAAACAGAAACAGCACTGTATATACAAAAAGGTCAGCATGCTGGTTCCCAATGCAGACCCCCTAGGGTATTTGTCACCAACCCAGAAGGATCCAGCTGCCCCTGTCACCCTACAACCTGGGAAGTAAAGGGGGGAGGAGGGCCATGAGTTGCAAGCCAGCCTGGCCTCCTGAGTGAGTTCCAGGCTAGCCCAGACTATAGTTCTAGGCCACCCTGTCCTAATAAGCCAAACCAAACACCCACCAAATCCAAGGACACTGCGCACACCACTGGTGGACTGAAGTAACAACGGATGGGGCCAGGTTATGCAGTGCCTTGTGGGAGTTCCTAAATGAAAGGGAAGCTACTAGAGAGACTTATGCATGAGAGTAATACAGAATGATTCAACATCCTACAGGGACACCTGCGGCCCCGAGCGCAGCGCAAACGAAGAGCCAACAGCTGCAGTCGATCGATGCCTGGGCAGACTGCAGGTGTAGGGATGCACATGTGAGGGGCGCAGTCCAGCTCAGGACAGCACAAGCAATGTCCTGAGAGGCAGTGGCAGAGGAGAGACATCTTTTGTATGAGCCCAGCACCCGCTCATGACATGGAAAATTTCCTCACTGTCCTAAAAGAGAAGAGAAGCTTCCTTTCTCTGTGGTGATTTTCAAGGGTTTACAAGTAATTGTGCACTCCTGTTCTATGGTCCAAACTCAATACGCTTCCTAATTTTCCTTTCCCAGTGCCCACTGCAGACTCTTTAGATACAGCACATAAGCAGGGTGGACGCAGAGGCGGTGTAGTGAGTGCAGTGAAAATGAATGTTTGTATCCAGGCACGTTGAGATGGGAGCTTGTAGGGTTTTGGAAGGAGGTTAAGGGACATCAGCTGGGGATGGCCAGCGCTTGACCAGTGAAATGACCCAACAGAATAGTATTTAGTATTCCTACAACTCTGTATGATGCACTGAAGAAAGGAAGGCTGGAGCCATGGAGGCCACATGCTAGACCACTGTAGTGATTCACGGGACAGAGTAATTTAAAGAGTACAATGCACACAGAACTGTACCAAGATGGAATCACTAGGAAACGGGACAAGTGCAGAGTCCACTGAGGCCTACGTTTCCTGCCTTTGTGTAGAATGTTGTTTTTTTTTCTGGGAAAACAAACAAACAAACAAACAAACAAAAAACTAAGAAAAACAGTTAACCAGAAGTTGGAAGGAGCCCAGATGTCCCTCAAAGGAGGAATGGATACAGAAAATGTGGTATATTTATACAATGGAATACTACTCAGCAATTAAAAATAATGAATTCATGCAATCTGTAGGCAAATGGTTGGATCTGGAAAACATCATCCTAAGTGAGTTAACCCAATCACAAAAGAATACACATGAAATGCAGTCACTGATAAGTGGATATTAATGAGCCCCAAAGCTCTGAGTACTCAAGGCACAATTAGCAAATCAAAAGATTCCCAAGAAGAAGGAACGAAAGGACCCTGGTCCTGAAAAGACTGGATCCAGTTTTGTAGGAGAGTATCAGAACAGAGAAATGGGGAGGGGGGTGGTGTGTGTGATTGGGGAACGGGTGGAGGGAAGAGGACTTATGGGACATATGGTGAGGGGGGAACTGGGAAAGGGGAAAGCCTTTGGAATGTAAACAAAGAATATAGAAAATAAAAAAAATATATATAAAAGAAAAACAGTTAACTATGGAAGGAAGGGCTGGCTTTGGATACACTGAAATTTCAGATACAGGCAGTGTGCATTAATATAGAAATCTTGAGGGAGACATGGATTAGAACTCAGAAACCTTTACTAAAATAAAGCTTTGGCATTCATTAATACAGAAGAACCTGAAAAGCCACAGAAGAGAAGGCAATACAGACAGTACACACAATGCAGAGCTGACTGATGCTGTAGAGGACCGTTCCCCCAATGCCATGAGACAATCAGGAAGCAGTCACCCAGAGAGCCAGAAGATGACTCCAAAAAGAAACACTTCTTTCCTACAGAGTTCCACAGGAGGTAGATAGGCTGCCAGGCTGGCCTAAGTGGGAGCCTAAGACAGACAGACAGACAGACAGACAGACAGGCATACACACACACAGACACAGACACACATGGGAATCAGCCAGGAACAAACAAAATAAACAGGCTAAGAGTATTAGGAGGACCACCCCACTGGAAGACTAGCAGTTGTCTCCACTAACCTGGACACTGAGCCACCAACATACACTAGCTGATACGAGGTCCCTGACACACATACAGCAGAGGACTGCCTGGTCTGGCCTCAGTGAGAGAAGACATGCTTAACCATCCAGTAACTTGAGGCCCCGGGAGTGGGGAGGCCTGGCGGGGTGGGTGGTGTGGTGGCATTCTCTTGGAGATGGTTCGGGGCAGGGGAATGGGATGAGGAACTGTCAGAGGGTGGACCAGAAGGGGGATAATGACTAGACTGTAAGAAAAGATTAAAGGTATTTTTTTTTTGAAAAGACAAAAAATTATATTCATAAAAAAAAGTATTACAACTAAGAAATGTTAAAATTATTCTGAAAGATCACAAGTCAGACTTAGAAAAAAACATGGGCTATATAGAGGTTCTGTTATTAAGTTAAAACACTAAAATCTATTAAATCATTCATGTTTTCAGCAAAATAAGGTGAAGTAAGGACTAAATGTTAACATCTGCTTTATCAGAGCTTGGCAGTACGTGTCTACAGTCTCAACACTTGAGACGGTGAGGCAGGAAAATGATGAGTTTAAAGTCCTCCTGGGCTACCGGTGATTCCCTGATAAAGGAGGAGGTAAATGGGAGGCTTCCTCACGAGCAAAACGCAATGCTTGCGTACTGCTCATAGTCATGACTGTGACAAGCAGAGACTGTGCACTGTGCTCATTTCAAAAGCTGAACGTTCTATATCTCCTTTCTGGTTAAGGATTTATGGTCTAACATACTGCTCATGGGCCAGAGGTTGGGGGTGGCGTTCAGTGGTAGAACATTGCCTAGTATGTAGAAGGCCCTAAGGCTGATCAGTAGATAGTAAAACAAAACAAAGTTCCCACTATTTATCAACATCTTTCTCATTGTTACAAACAAATAATATTTTTCCATTTAGTTTCTGATGTCTTATCATACAAGTCTAGCTTACACTGACTAGGATTTAAGAAACATATCCAAATTCTAAAATTCACCTCTCAGGAAAGAGAACCAAAGCTCTGACCTTGTTGGTGGTTGGAAGGAGACGCAGCTCAAATTCTGTAGTCATCGCATACAGAAACAAGATGCTCTAAGCCTTACAGCTGAGGCTGCTCCTAGAACACTCTGACAGCTTCCGGTCCTTTCTCCCTGCTTAGTAAACCGCTCTTACTAACACAGTCATCCAATGGGTAGCCTGTCTTTTTGGGCCCACATGGAAAGTTATGATTTATAAATACTCACCAGATGAGACACCTTGATAGAGCCATCACAATTGGAAGATTCACCCTTTTCCCTGCTTTCCAAAATCTAGACAGGAAAGGCAATTTGTCAAAAATGAGCAAATTCTTCTTTAGAAAGACCAAATATAGGGAGAAAAAGAATTACCTACCATCCTAAAAATCGTATGAGAACGACTGCTTCTTTGATTCATTTTGGTTATTCCATAATGTCTGTTCTCTGTGAAAACAAGTTATATCAACTGCATTAATTTAAATCTCAGGAAAACCATGAGGTTTACTCAGGCTAGTGCAGCAAGTCTTCAATAAAAGCATGACTTGATAGTTTTGATATGAATTTAAAAATATAGCAGTCTTACTTTCTCCTGTTGCGAGCCATTTCAAAGCCATTTCTGCTGTATAAACCACTTCTTCTGTGAGATCAGAAACATAGACATTCCTCTGAAAACAGTTTAATCATAAGATTAGAGAAAGAAAGCTTGCTTCCAAAGTTACAGTCTATTGCAGAATCTGGGAAGAATTGGAACCATTCCTCTGTAGACAAAACAACGTATCCAGTTCCCAGTGCGTGCTGAACACAGAATTATTTTTGACTTTATAAAGTTCACTATTTAAAAACCCTTGCAAATAAATATAAACATCACACACCAATATTAACCAGACCCCAAATCTGTATGTACAGCTCTTGTGAACTTCCATACACTTAGAACAGGCATTTGGAACAGAACCTGTTTATAGTTCATACTTTTTGTATCAAACACACTTTATGCCCTCAGTCACCTTAATTCACTAAGGTTTTAATAACCCATCCATTTGCTACATGACCCTGTCATAACTGGACACTCTCCCTTCCCCTGCTTTATCTCCCCCACACCACTACCAACCGCCATCACTGGTACCAGTACCAGTGCTGTTCCAATGTGACTTAGTATGGTGACTCATTTAGCTAATTCGGGCCATCTGTGTGGCTACTGAACTGAAGTTGGATGCAGTGGAGCTGGCACACAGGAAGGCCGTCAGTGACTTTTCTCTCCCTGTTTGTGGGCCCCCGTGAATGCCACCTCCGGCCCCACGTGACTGCTGAGAGAGTCATTCCTGGGCTGACCCAGTACAGTCATCCAGATCTTTTACTCACGTTGATGTCTTCCCGAATTATCAAAGGTTTCATTTTTTGAGCATTACAGAGTAAGTCTGTAATGGTCTCATTGTAGATCTCCATGTAAGAAACCCGTAGGAGAAATTCTCTCTCAGGAAACTAGGAGAAAACAGCATGTGTCAAACATCAGAGGTTTATAAACCAGCACTGTCCATTCTCATCAGGGTAAAGAGTCCAAGAAGAGTTAGCTGTAAAGCCAACAGGACCCACGTTTCTGACAGTAAGCAGAATAGACAATAAAACACCCAGGCACACTGTCTAGGCTCTGAAGCTAGATGCTTTTGCCTTCATGAAAATGCTCATCTAAAAGCAAGCTAACAGACGTAGGTGCTGCCCAGAACTCTCATCCTCTGTAACTCACACCTACTTCCTAAGAATTACTAGTGACCCAAGGCTAATGTGGAGTTAGCAGCCCTTCTGATAGGATTCCCTACTGCCTAACTTAGTCTTTTTGTTGGAAACACTGCTTTGGGGCTCAGTGGAAAAATAAACTAGAGAACTCCGAGTTCTATAGTGTGTGAGTCAGTGCTACGCTTTTCTCCTTTTCCCATGAAAAAGCAGGAGCTGAGTGTGAGTCTCCTTTTCTCTCTCGTTGTTACACAAAGAAAACAGCAATTGCTACTCAGTTGTCACTACCTGACTATGTGCGCTAGGAAGTCTGAGGTTATTACCTTCTTAATCCTTTTGAAAATGTCATGAATTGCCCTGGGTATAACTCCCAGACAGTCTTCAGAACCCATCATCGTATGTGTTTTTCCTGATGCAGTTTGCCCATAGGCAAATATAGTACCTGTAAAAACAAGCACAAGAAATATCCCCCATTAGGGATACAGTCAAGAAGATTCAAAACCAACTTACAGTGAGCCCAGCTGTCAGCACTCAGGGATGGGCGCTGAGGACCTGAGGTGCTCCGGCCACAAGTGGACACCAACCATTGTAGCCTTGTATGGCAGAGCTGATGATCGGCACTGCGATCTCTTCGTACACATTCTTAGTGGTTTCTTCACTATGAAAGACACGATCTAAAAGGAACACAGACATCCAAACATATCAACTGCATTTTTAAAGAATTAGTAGTTGCACAAAAATACACTGTCAGGATCTAGAATGGTAAACTATCTAGGACAACATTTTCTTACTTTTCAGACAACACCCTTCTCGAAAGGGAAAATGCAATAGTCTTCACATAGAAAACCATGTATGTCAACAGCCCTACGTATTTTCAGGATCAGCAGGGCATAGTGGCTGAGACTGGCTCTAGACTATGTTAGACCTTAAGATGTTGGGCCCCTGCCTCTAATGTGTAACACAGGTACATTATCATCTCGACAGAATTATTGTCAGCATATTAATACATAGGAAATGTGAATGGCTTTTTTTTTTTTTTTTTTTCTTTTGAGACAGGGTTTCTCTGTATAGCCCTGGCTGTCCTGGAACTCACTCCGTAGACCAGGCTGGCCTCAAACTCAGAAATCCGCCTGCCTCTGCTTCCCAAGTGCTGGGATTACAGGCCTGCGCCACCACCACCCAGCGGTTATTGTTTTTTAAAAGCCTAGTTTAAGCTGAATCAGGAAAACACCTAATCCAAAAATTTAAAAAAAAAAAAAAAAAAGGTACAGGAAATAGGCACCTGCCTGCTAAATGTAGGCGTTTGCATCATTGTTAAGTTTGCCATTCTTTGCCTTTGTTAGTAAACTAAAAAATGGGACACTTTCCAAGGTGATCTTTAAAACAGGAAAATGTGATGGCAAAGAAACCCAGCAATTGCTCTGCTTCTATCAGACCACACAGTTGTCCTCAGGTAAAACAGGAAAGCCAAGGGCCAGACAAGGCTGTGCAGTGAGGATTTTGGACTAAGCAGACTTGGTAGATGTTTGTATTTTAACACCATCAACCTCAGGCAATTGATGAGGTCAAATCTTCTACATGCATATAGGGCCACCAACACATAATGTTTGGGAAACTTTTAATCTTGTTTATATAATCTCTTAAACATACTGTTTTATTTTTAAAAATTATATTAATATATTAAAAAACAGTTGTTTACTAGGAAGCATTTTGTTTCCTATACTGTTGTCTTTCTAGTTTTAATGATGACAACCCAGGGTCTGGGAATATGGCTCAATTTAGAGCACTTTCGCAGTCCAGGCTGGCCTTGAACTCCTGATCCTCTATCTTCAGACTGTAGAGTGCAGGGATTAGAGGTTACCACCGCCCAGCTATGAGCTGACACCACCAAAAACTTACCAAATTGGAATGATTTACCCCCATCGCTCTGATAAATAGTATTGTTATCTGTTTTCCAGTAAACGTGGGTGGCTTCTCCAAGTTCTTCTCTGGAAGAATAGAACGTCACACTTTAGAATGATGTGAGTGATTCTGGAGGTCACATAACAGGAAGGATAATTTACAACATTTCATGTTCTGAAGAATAGCAATAACATACAGCGTCTTCTCTGGAAGGGTCAGGACTCAGCTCTCCTAAATGGAGCTCAAGATCTGCTTCTCACCAGTTCCCTACTGAAGCCCTTCACTCCAAGTCCCCAGCAAGGGAAGAGCAGTTCAGAGTACAACTCTGATTATGTATTAGGACCCTTTTCTGGGGGTGTCTGATTTTTTTTTTTTTTAAAGATTTATTTATTATATGTAAATACACTGTCACTGTCTTCAGACACACCAGAAGAGGGCATCAGATTCCATTACAGATGGTTGTGAGCCACCATGTGGTTGCTGGGATTTGAACTTGGGACTTCCAGAAGAGCAGTCAGAGCTCTTAACCACTGAGCCATTTCTCCAGCCCCTGACTTTTCACATAATACATAATTTTGTCATCTACAAAGAAAGGAAATGGAAAATACCTCAATGCAGTTCCAAAAGAAAACAAAAGCTTTGTTTGGTTTGGTCTGGTTTGTTTTATTTCTTAAAGATTATAATTCTTTTATTCTGCAGACTGCCAGCTCTGAGGGAGTAGGGTGCTGTTTAGTGGCCACCCCCTCCTCTGACATCCTGCCTGCTGCAGCCCAGAAAATGCAGAAGACCAAAGGTGCCGACTAAGCCCAGTGCCTTCCCCCTTATGTTTGAAATGTCAACTTCACAGCTGACTGGACCTTGCAGAGGTGCAGTCATGATGTCACCCAACAGTCCCCATGCAGAGTGGGCCAGCAGTGCTCTGAGAATAGCACAGAAACTGGGAAATTGAGATCGACTGAGCTGGGGAGAGAATCTTGCAATACAAAGTTTCAAAAATCTGGGCTGCGGTGGCACACATCTTTAATCCCAGCACTATGGAGGCAGAGGCAGGTGGGTCTCTATGAGTCCGGAGGCTAGCCTGGTCAACGGAACTGAGTTCCTGGATAGCCAGGGCTACCCAGTGAAACCCCATCTCAACCCCGCCCCAACCAAAACCAACCAACCTGCCCCTCCCAAAACCAACCAACCAAAAAATAAAATTAATAATATTGCAAAATGAAGTTTTCATAGTTTTAAGTAATAGTATAATTTTATGTTGAACCATATTCATAATTATCTTTGGCTGTATGGGCTCTCTACTTTCTCTCTAAAATCCTTAAAAAAAAAAAAAAAAAACCTACTGGAATCCTTAACATGACCTAAATCACCTGAACTATGTCACTAATCTTTTTGTTCTTTACTTTGAGACAACGTCTTGACAGCCCAGGTTGGCCTGAAACTCAATAGGTAGCCTAGGTTGGTCTACATCTAAGATACACCCACCTCTGCCTTCTGAGTGCTGGGGTTAAAGGCCTGTGCCACCATGACAGACACCACTAATCTCTTTAATGCCATCTAAATTCCTATATGCACCAAACACCACATCGGTCAAGCAATCTGGAAGTTGAGGCTCTCTGACCTATCCATTAAGGAACCATCTTTTCTGTGGTGTTGGCATTTTCCTGACATCGGGTACCCCAACCAAGCTGTCATGTCTCCGAAGGCCCACTGGCTCTTTCAACAGTCTCCACACTGTTATTTCTGTGTATCATAATGGCTTATGTCTGTAGATAACAGTTTTTTTAGTTTGCTTTCTGTTGCTGTGATACAATATTATGACCACAAGCAACTTGGGAGTGGAAACGGTTTATATCAGCTTACACTTCTGGCCCCAAGAAAAGCCAGGGCAGAGTCTCAATTAGGGGCTGAGGCGGAACCCATAAGAACACAGTGTACTGTCTTGCTCTCTCTGGTTTTTGCCTAAGTAGCTTTCTTACACAGCCTTGAATCCCATGAGTAGGAATGGAACCACCCAGAGTGGCCTTAGGCACTGTCCATATCAACTAGGAACCAAGAATCCACCACAAAGTCATGCCCATTGGCCAACCTCATCGAAGTAATCCTCCAATTAAGACTCCCTTAGATATAAAGCTGGCTGTCAAGTCGACAGCGGAAGCTAACTAGAGCCGGGCCGTGGTGGCGCACGCCTGTAATCCCAGCACTCTGGGAGGCAGAGGCAGGCAGGCGGATTTCAGAGTTCGAGGCCAGCCTGGTCTACAGAGTGAGTTCCAGGACAGCCAGGGCTACACAGAGAAACCCTGTCTCGAAAAACAAAACGAAACAAGACAAAACAAAAAGCTAACTAGAGGACGTTTCCCAAATTAGAGGCCAGCAAACCCAGTAGACTTCATTTCCCCCCCTCCCCTCTTGTCTTTTCTTTCTGGCATTTCAGACCCTTCCTCACTACGAAACTTTCACTGTCTCCGTCCATCTGGCGAGGACAGCAGCGTCGCCTGAGCGGAGCTGCATGCAGTCTGACTGTCTTTTCGGGGGAAACAGCGAGTCCTGCTCCTGCATGCAGTCTGACTGTCTTTTCGGGGGAAACAGCGAGTCCTGCTCCCGGGCGTCGGTGTGACCCGGGGCGGCGCGGGCGGGGACGCAGGTCCCCAGGCCGCTTCACACCGGCCCAGGCCGCCTACCTGCTGTTGAGGGGTCTCACACGAACACAGACAGCCACGGCAGCCTCCTCGGCCATCCTGTCTGCTGCAGCCTAAGGAAAACGGAGAGGATCAACGGCGCCGACCGAGCTCCCGGGCCGCCCCGCCTTTAAGTTTAAAATGTCCTCACGGTCGCAGCGGATTGGGCCGCGCAGCGTCATGACGTCACGGGGCCGTCCAAGTGCCTCGCGGAGCGGGGGTTGCCGGGAAGGCGGGGCGAGTCCATGGGTGGGGAAAGGTGGGGGAGACTCAGAGACACGGAGCTAGGGAGAGGCGGAGAGGGGCAGGAAAACAGGAATCAAATTAAGCCGCAGGTCACACCAGTGTGATCAAATATCCTGCAGCAATGTTGGATGTTTTCTAGGCTTAGAAAACACAAGCATGACTACCATTGAGTACGTGTGGTCATGAGGCTACTATTCTTTGAGGAGAGGTAATAATATGCACACAAATATCTCTGTCTCTCCCAGGATACAGAGAGCAAAAAAGAAACCAGTAGGGGCTGGAGAGATGGCTCAGCGGTTAAGAGCAATGACTGCTCTTGCAGAGGTCCTGAGTCCAATTCCCAGCAACACGGTGCTCACAACCGTTTGTAATGAAATCTGATGCGAGCTTCTCATGAAATGCATTCCGTGGAAGAGGCAGGCATTGCATAATAAATAGTAAACCAACCATTTTTTAAAGACATCTTTGTTGATAGAAGAGTAGAGGGGAAAATTCTGTTATAACTAAGGAGCTGAAAGCTTGATACCCTGGAATAGCTGCTAGCCAGAGCCATTTGGGTTTACTCAGAAGTTGACAAGAACAGAGGGGATGCATTCAAACAAGTGAATGATTGCAGATATCATAATTTAAACTAGACTAGACTCCAAAGACACGCTCTTAGCTAATGTTGTAATTGTATCATGTTGTGGAGGTCCAAGAGTCATCTGAATAACAAGGACAGAAGAGACATTTAAACATTCACTCTCTCTTGCTGCTGTTGTTTTATGAAAGGAGCTAAAGTGTTGGCTAAGTGTTAGAAAAATTTTAGCAAGGTGCCTGGTGTCCCCCCCAACCCCCCCAGACAGGGTTTCTCTGTATAGCCCTGGCTGTCCTGGAACTCACTCTGTAGACCAGGCTGACCTCGAACTCAGAAATCCACCAGTCTCTGCCTCTCAAGTGCTGGGATTAAAAGGTGTGTGCACCACCACCACCCAGCCTTGCCTGGTGTAGATGTGGCACACCTTTAATCCCAGTACCTCAGAGGAAGAGACGGGTGGAGCTTTGTGCATTCCAGGATAGCCTGGTCTATAGAGTTAGTTCCAGGACAGGACAGCCAAAGCTAGACAGAAATCCTGTCTCAAGGCCCCCCTCAAAAAAACCCCCATAAGAAAAAGTCCCCATATCATATGCATACAAATAATTGTAGTTGGATGTAGTGCACACCTTTAATCCCACACTTTGGGAGGCAGAGGCAGGTGGATCTCTGTGAGTTCAAGGACAGCCTGATCTACAGAGCTAGTTCCAGGACAGCCTGGGCTACACAGAGGGAATCCCGTCTGTGACCACTTCGACTGCTGAACTGGAATCAGTTGCTAACCCAGCTCCTGACTCTGCTTCCTTGAGTACCAGGGACACATAGGTGTTTCTGTAGGGCTTCCTTCTTGTGAGTCTAGCGGTCTCTTACCCTTTGGCCTTCTCGAAAGTGGAGCCCAGGAGGAAGACGGATGCCCAGGCCGGCAGGCATGATCCCCGAGGCACGTGGAGATCTCAGAGATCTTGGTTGGAAGGTTCACTAGAAATGTCCCCAGGCAAACCGTTCTTTCATGGAGCCTTGAGGTGGAAGGACTTGCAATGGCCTTCATGACAAGAGGACTTGGCCCATCCTTGTGTGCTAGCTTCTGATGGTTGGTCACGTGGACACCCATCTTGGCTCCCATCACTTCCTGCTTAAAGAGGAGTGCATAGATGGTGATCTGGTTCTTCCTGGGCAACAACATCACAGTGGCTGTCAAGTCCAAGGCTGAGGTAGGAAAGCTTAGTTTATGTAGTTGTAACAAAACTAACGGCCAGCAGCAGCTTGTGGGAGGCATGATTTATGTTGACTCATGCTTTCAGGGTCTCAGTTCATCCGGTGGGAAGAACAAAGCAATGTTGATGCAGAAGAAGAGGTAGCAGGGGTTATTCACATCATGACAGATCACAGGGCAGGGAGGGAGGCTAGACTCGGGGTGAGTATAACTATCAGAGGCCTCACTCCCAGGACTTACATCACGTTTGACATTTAAGACTCATCTCCTGAAGAGATACAGAAAATGTGGTACGTTTCCACAATGGAGTAGTAATCAGCTATTGAAAACAATGAATTTGTGAAATTCTTAGGCAAATGTATGGAACTAGAAAATATCATCCCGAGTGAGGTAACCCAATCTCAAAAGAACACATATGGCACACACTTGCTGACAGGTGGATATTAGCCCAAAAGCTCGGAATACCCAAAATATAATTCACAGATCACATGAAGCTCAAGAAGAAGGAAGACCAAAGTGTGGATACTTTGGTCCTTCTTAGAAGGGGGAACAAAATACCCATGGCTCACAGCCAATCAATGGGCTGAGCATAGGGTCCCTAATGGAGGAGCTAGAGAAGGGATCCAAGGAGCTGAAGAGGTTTGCAGCCCCATAGGAGGAACAACAATATGAACCAACCAGTACCCCCAGAGCTTCCACGGACTAAACCACCAACCAAAGAGTTCACATTGAGAGACCCATGGCACCAGCTACATATGTACCAGAGGATGGCCTTTTCAGACATCAATGAGAGGAGAGACCATTGGTCTTGTGAAGGCTCAATGTCCCAGTGTAGAGGAATGCCAAGTCAGGAAAGTGTGAGGAGTGGGGTGTTGACAATCAGGGGGAGGAGAAATGGGATGGGGATTTTTGGAGGGGGATAACATTTGAAATGTAAATAAAGCACATATGTTAAAAAAAAAAAAAAGACTCACCTCCTACAGGCTCTGAAACTTCCCCAAACTGTGCCTCCAGCCAGAGACCAAGTAGTCAAATTATGATCTTGTGAGGGACTTTTGATTCTAAGCATAAAAACAATTTTTCTCTTTAAAATGTGTTTGTTAAGGGGTTTTCAGCTTCCCAGTTGGTGGCAAGCCCATCTTCCTGTTATCTAGGATGGAAACTATGGTGCAGTGGTACACGTTCTCTTTGCTATTAACGTCTGTGATCAGCATTCCTGGACATTCTTTAAGGGTTGCCACAGATACTCCAGAACATAGCGATCTCTGACCTCTACTGATGACTGGTCCTTGGGCATCTCTATGTGTCCTCTATGTGTCAACTCCTACCCATCCCCACGGTTGGTCTACTCTCAGTGACACAACTTCAGTGACTTTAAAAACATGTAGCCATGTCAGTGTCTCAAGACACCCAGTGTCCCCTCTTCACTCTCATTCCCTTGAGGATGAAACTCAGGCTCTTCTAGTTGTGCCCAAACCCTGATCAGTTCCTTCCCTCTCTCCCTCTTTCTTTCTTTTTTGGAGTGTTTGTGTGGGACATTGGACCCAGGGCCTCACACCACGATAAACACATGCCGCATGGCCTAAGCTACTTCCGCAGTCCCCACTCTGTCTCCTGGCTCCCCTCTGGCCTCACTTCCTATCACTCTATTGCCTCTCCCTTTTGCACACACTGGAGCACAGGCTCCCTATCCAAGCCTCATCACTAGCTATTCTATGTGGCAGACAGGCTCCTACCCAGTCAGGCCACTTCCGTGTGATTCTGGGCTCTCCACAAACATACCTTCTTGGAGCTTATTCTCTGCACAAAATAACAGCCCTCTTGTCTCTTGTTTCTGTTCTATGTCCTTCTATTTATAACTTTCAGAAATAACATTCAAGCAAATTTATGTCTATAAAACTGGTCTCCTCATTCTAGAATATCAGTCCAATGAATCCGCCAAGTAGCTTTTTACCCCTTATTCTCTGTACCAGGAGTTTTACAATGTTGCTCATTCATATAATTAAAAAATACACAAATCTTAGTTTCCCACAGGCTAGATATTAGTTAATGGATAAAAATAGTATAAGAAGTGGAGGCTATTAATTGAAGATTTATTTCGGCTGTCATATTGAGCTTGCCTGTACTCTTCCATTTTCCTTGTTGAACTGTAAAACAGAAGGCAGTGGTCAGGAGAGGCATAGAGATTAACTAATACACGTGAAGTTGTGGCACTTCTAGAAAGAGACTCTTTTTTTCTTTATATAAATTTATATTATTATTTTTGAAAATAACCATTTGGTTTTATTTTTTCTCTTTTATTAAAAATAGATTTTTTCTCATACAATATATCCCAAATTACAGTTTCCCCTCCCTCTCCTCCCAGTTTCTCCCCAAGTCCCCTCCTCTCTAGATCCACTCCCTTTCTGGAAAGAGATCCGTAAAATGTGCACACCTGCTGTTTTCTTAATAGACAATTGTTATTAACTTTTGTCATAAGATTAATGCATTCAAATTCTGAAAGAGTCAAAGTGAGAAATATTCCTGAATTTGAAGCTTAAAGGTTTTAGTTTGCCCACCATAGGCAACTGTGCAGCTTTCAAAACAATCTGCAGTTATTTACGTGCATATATGGAGTATTCCACTTATTCTCATATAAATAGATTCTTCTGTGACACTATGGCACACTTTGTTAGCATGTGTGATGTTATGTGAGTGTTCACATCCCTCTAAGGAGGGAAAGTGCATCTCTGAGACAAGCTGATGTTTGAGTTCATGTAGTTCTCCAAGCAGGTTGTCTTCTCCTGCTGAAACTGCAGAGGGCACTGCAGTCCTTCGAGAACCACCATGACACATGTGGGCTGTGCCCTGAAGTTCTTGTGTGATACAAATCTAAGGATGTGGAGAAGCTGATTGTATCAAGATATCATATCCATATCTATATCTCTATTTATCTATATTTATACATATGTATGTATAGATATAAAATTTTTGCTCATGTATTTTATACATTGGATATAAATTTAATCACTGTGTATATAACACTCTAGCACCTTGAATAGGAGTAATTTTGGTTATAAGTTATCAATTCTAAGTCACAAAACATAATCCTTGTCTAACCAGGAGACATTCATTTGTTGTGATCACAGGTGTGATATCGCTCTTGTTTTGGACATGTTTCTTGACCTGAGCCAGTGCATTGGCTTGTCCACCTCACAAACTGGAAAATCGCTTATCTCTGCCAGGCCTCTCTGTTTTCATCAGCAAAGTGGGGAGGGGCATGCTGGATGCTGTGATGGATGCATGGTGGATGCATGCTGGATGCAGTGACAGACCTGACCATGCTGATTTGGGGAGGATGTGGAAGGTCTCTGGAACTTTGGGCTAGAAAAGCCTTTGAGTGTTGAGGGCTCAGTAGGATGCTCTATAGGAGCCTGGAAGAGAAGAAAGTTGAGAGCAGAGAGAAAGACCTAGGAACTGAGGGAAGAGGAGACAGGAGTGAGGGGACAGAGGGGATGGACGGCACCAGGAGAACAAGGCCCTCTAACATGACGGAGCAAAGCTCACGTGAGCTCACAGAGACAGGCGCAGCAACCACAGGACTTGCATGGGTCTGCACGGGGTCACCATACTGTAGCCCTCAGCTGACTTTGATGGGAATCCTGAAGGTGTGAGTGAGCAAGCATCTGATTCTAGTGTCTGCTGTCTGGTGGCTTGCCTTGTCCTACTTCCATTCGATGGCTTTCATTTTACTGTGTAGTATTTTATTTCGTTATTCATTGTGTTTTCGTTTTAAAAAAGAGGTGGTGGCTCAGAGGTAAGAGCACTGATTGCTCTTCCAGAGGTCCTGAGTTCAATTCCCAGTAACCACATGGTGGCTCCCAACCATCTGTAATGGGATCTGATGCCCTCTTCTGGTGTGTCTGAAGACAGGTACAGTGTACTCATATATGTATATGTATGTGTATATATCTTAAAAATTAAAAAAAAAAAAGGGAAGTTGAGGGCAGTACAGATGGTGGAGTCCTGGCTTGTGAAGTGTCAGAGGGAAGACTGTACTGTGCAATTTGTGTGTAGAGTCTGTGGTGTCTGGTTATCTGGATCTGAAGAATCAGCTGTGATTAACAAGAGACCTGGACCACTCAACAGAAAAGCTTGCTTTGCTAGGACAGTGGATGATTGTCAGCTGGGGCTGAAGAATCAGCTGTGATTAAGAAGAGGCCAGCATCATTGAGGTGGAGTCTTTTGGGAAGTGTTTCTTCAGGGTCAGCACACAGAAGCTGTGTTCACACATGGTAGTGCCTCCTGCTGGCAGCTGAAGTTGGTTGTGTAGGCTTCACCCTGGGGGTACAAGTTTCAAAGGCATGAAGGGGTTATGGAGAATAGCTGAGGCTTGGCATTGTGTGGCAGTGTTGGAGTCCTTGAAGATAGCCAAGAGAGGGTACTGGTGAAAGTGCAGTTCAGGTGCGGCAAGAGACCCCAGTATTTTGGAGATGCCGGTACCATGGGATGACTTCTCAGAACAACAGCCAGCAACAATTGAGTGGAGCCAGCTGGAGACTAAAAGACAAGCTGTGTGTGATGAAGATGTGGAGCTGGAGAGCTGACCAAAGCCTTTAAGAGGAGCCCTGCAGATCATGAGTGGATCCCAGATATTGGACACTGAGTTATTTACACAGAGTTTATTTTTTTATTTGTTTTGATTGTGAGTGTGCCCTGGTTCTACTCTCTTGATATAAGGAAGTGTTTTTACTTATTTTTGACTTTCTAGGAGCCCATGGTGAGAGTCTTTCCATTTTAAGAGACATTCATTTTTTAAAATGGATTTTGACGTTTTTAAAGAGACAGAGAATTTAAAGTGTTAGAATTTGTAAGACTGTGGGATGTTCTAAGTTCATAAAGTGTTTTATATTGTGATGTTTGTATTCATGTGTGATATTGAGGGTGACAATAAAGGAAAGGTTGTGGCTTTAATGGTGATGTGTTTGTCAAACTGACAAGGGGTCAGTGGTACTGGCAAGTTTTATGTCAACTTAACTCAAGCTAGAGTCATCAGAGAAGAGGGAGACTCAGCTGAGAAAATGCCTTCATAAGGTTGGGGTGTGAGCAAGCCTGCAGTTTTTGTTGTTGTTGTTGTTGTTGTTGTTAATTAGTGTTTGATGGAGGAGGGCCGGACCCGTTGTGGGTGGTGTCGCCCCCGGGGCTAGTGGTCCTGAGTTCTATAAGAAAGCAGGCTGGGCAAACCATTAAGAGCAAGCCGATAAGCAGCAGTCTTTCATGGCCTCTGCATCTGTTCCTGCCTTCAGGTTCCTGCCCTCCTTTTGACGATGAACTGTTGTATGGATCCCTTTTCTCTCCAGGTTGCTTTCAGTCATGGTGTTTCATTATAGTCATGGCAATGAACTAAGACAGAGCAGAAGGATTCCCAGGCCCCTTTCAGCTTCGGTTAGCCGACATAGTCTGCATTACAAAAGGAAACTTGAATTTCCAAGGTGTCCATTTTTGGGTTATAGTCCAACAGCAATATATGTAGTATTTTTAAGACAGGGTCTCTCTATGTAGCTCTGACTGCCCTGGAAATAATCACGTAGACCAGAATGGCCTTGCTCTCACAAAGATCTGCCTGCCTCTATCTTCAGGATTAAAAGTATATGCCATTATGCTTGCTTTGAATTTATTTTTAACACCTAACCCAGTGCTAACCAACTAAGTGCTTGGTTAAAGTGTATTTCCTAAATAATTCTGAACTGTTGCTCTCCTGTGCATGATGTGTATAATATGTACATTTTTGTTTCTTGTTTTGTAATTTGTGTGTGTGTGTATGTGTGTGTGTGTGTGTGTGTGTGTGTGTATGTGTGTATGTGTGTGTGTGTGTGTGTGTGTACGAGGTCAGAGGTCAATCATAGGTATCCTTTCTCAGGAACCATCTACTTTGTGTTTGGGGACAGGCCCTTTTACCATTCTGGAACTCATTAAGTAGCTCAGGGTTAGTTGGTCAGCAAACTCCACGGACACACCTCTCTTCATCTCGCCTGGCTTTGGAGATTATGCCCTGGGGGTTGAACTTGTGTCCCCTTGCTTGCAAGGCGAATGTTTGCCAACTGAGAAATCTATTTTTTTTAAAGGAATCATTTCAAATATCATTTCCCAAAGCCTTCAATTGTTTATCCCTTGAGCACCCATAGCTTCATATTTTGTTACTTTTATGACTTCAAGCAAGGGATCACTTCTCTTTTGTGCAGTGAGCTCTTTGAACGTAGGATTCTCAATTTCCCTTAAATCATAGTTTCCTTAAATTCTTAAAATGTCTAATGTGTGTCTTTTGATGCACCAGCTGGCAGTAGGGATCTTGCCCTCGAGATCTTGATGCAATAACAAGAAACAGAACAAATGAAATACTTGTAAATGAGATCCTTTCTTTCTTTCTTTCTTTCTTTCTTTCTTTCTTTCTTTGTTTTTTTCGAGACAGGGTTTCTCTGTGTAGCCCTGGCTGTCCTGGAACTCACTCTGTAGACCAGGTTGGCCTTGAACTCAGAAATCCGCCTGTCTCTGCCTCCCAAGTGCTGGGATTAAAGGCGTGCGTACATAATGTGCACATTGTTGTGTACATTAGGCTGACGCTGGGCATGAACCTGGCCACAGTCTCATCATGGTTTACAGTAAGAGACTGCAGAAAGGAGGACAAGAATAAATCCCTCTGTCCATCACACGGCATGACTTTCTATGACTCTCTGCCACGTGGCGGCTGAGCTCTGAGCAGTCATCTCCCTCGGCAGATACACAGAAGAGGTCTGCAGCCGGGAGCAAATGAAAAGGGAAACAGAGCCCTGCTTCCCTGCTTTGTAAGCAGAGCAGCTGCCAAGACTGATATCGTTCATGATTCTTCCGCTGCTGCTAGGGAAGGTTGCTCTAGACGGATTAAAGCAGTTTCCGTTAGTCCAGTTTTTTTCCTAGAAGCAAGTTGGTTGACATGGTTATTATATTTTTATTTTCCTTCAAGGTCACATCAATACACTAATAAAAATCATGAAATATTTAATTCTGCTTTTTGTCAGACCTAACTCCTTAGCTGATCTCCTTGTTGAATATATTGAAGAAGTCAAGATGAATTTCACCAGCTACATAAAGCTCACCTGAGCAATAGGAACCATCTATTTGAACAGAAAAGCGAAAATATTACCTTGTCTCTCTGTAAACCATGATGTCATTGTGGCCAGCTCTGTGCCCAGCATCAGCCTAGTGTGCACAGCAAAGCCTTTCCGGATTCAAAGATGGGTAGCTAGAGAATGGAGCCCAGACAGAGATCTTGCTCAGTTGCGTTCAGAGGTGCTGGCCTGTGTTTTCAGATGTTTCTGAGGCAGGCAGATCACATATTACTATGTAACAAATACAGTGTTAGCCTGGGCTACTTAGCGATGCCTGTTTCTTAAGGAAACAAAGTTGCAAGGAGGGGATGTGGGGGAGGGAGTGTGAATATTATCAAAATAAATTTTATGAGATCATCAAAGAATTAATAAAAATATAAAAGCTAATAATAATAGTGCCACACTGACCCAGAACCTGTGTGACAAGTTCCACAGACGGAGGCATTAGACTTCAAAAGAAGGAGGTCTCCAGGAACTGGTTGTGGAACTCTCGGCCATTGAGCCATAGTTCTCATGGCAATTTTTCTGTTTTGTTCTCTTTCATTCCTTTTCTTAGTTACAGGTTCCTGGTAGCCTAGACCATGATCTTAAACAAGAATAAATGATACAAAACCATCTCTAGAGACGGGTCACTAACATGGTCTTATCTTCAGGGAAATCAACGCTTTACTTTTTAAATCATTTACAAAATTATTATGATAAATAAAAACTTTCCCAACAATAAAATTTCATATGGCTACACAAGTGTCATCAGAGGTAGGTTTTGATATATGGTAAAAAAAAAAAAGCCTTATTTAGAAAAAATTAAAATAGTTTAAATTTATGTGTTGAAGATTTATAAAAATTCAGGCATTAGATGTTAAATAATAATTAACCATATGGAGCTGGAAAGTTAGCTCAGCAGTTAAGAACACTGACCACAAAGATTTATTAACCTGTTTTTGGGAATATGCCACTAGCCTTGGACGACTGCCCTACTGACTATATTGTTTTAGAATTGTTATATTTTGGTGATTTATATTAGTAGTAATGATATTTCCTGTTCTGTTTGTCATTCACTGAACATGCAGTTTCAAAGTTGTGGTGTTCGGATGATTTTTGTATTTTACTGTGCCAAATGATTTTTGTTGATATTAGTGATTGTTTCTCTGGATAGGGTTTCTAAGAGTTGTTATGTTTGGTTTTTAATGTATAAAATCCCCTGCTTGAGAGCTACAAAATACACTCAGATTCAGACTGTCTCTGTGTTTGTTTCTGTTTGTCACCACTGAATCCTTATCTACCTGGACTTCAAGGACCCTCATCCCAGGGACCCCCATACCCAGCTGGGGTGGTCGGTCACATAATAGGATAAAAATAATAAAAGTAAAAAGTTAAGAGGAGGCTGGGGAGGCAGAGGTCTTGACTGAAGTAAGTGAAAGGCCGCCATCTTCCCCAAGTTCAGTCCTCACTATCCGCTGCTGCATAAAAGAAAAGAATTCTTTGTTTCTTCTTTTACATTCCATAACAGACTGGATGAAGAGGTTTGGTTTATAATTTTATTGCCTGTAGGGCTGTGTTTGCTCCTCAAATACACATGCATGTGCATGTATGGGCACATGCTCATGAGCACACTTATGCACACACATTTAAAATTTGGACTATAATGCTGAAATAGGAATGTGCTTGTAATCTGATTGCTTTGTACTTTTCTTTGGTTTTGCTCTCTCTCTTTTTTTTTTAAATAAAGGTCAAGTTTAAGTTGTTTTAAAATACTTGTGCTTGCTTGTCATTTCTCCTAAGATGTTTTTAACTTCCAGGTAGCAAAAGTTAAGTAACTTCTTATACGTTTTTGGTTTTATGTCTCACACCCACTTTCTCTTTTTCTGAATCATTATTTACATAATTTTATTTTTTTTTTTTTTTTTTTTTTTTGGTTTTTCGAGACAGGGTTTCTCTGTGTAGTCCTGGCTGTCCTGGAACTCACTCTGTAGACCAGGCTGGCCTCGAACTCAGAAATCCGCCTGCCTCTGCCTCCCAAGTGCTGGGATTACAGGCGTGCGCCACCACGCCCGGCTCACATAATTTTATTTTTATAATCACAGAACGATAAAGTTAAATTTTGTCATCCAGTGATGAGCATAGTTTCCTTACTCTGTGAGGCATATTGGTTGGCAATAGTCAATCATAGGACAGTGTCAATATCCATCTCTTAGGACAAAGTATTAACAGGCATATGAAGTTGCATCCTGGGTCCTGAAGGAAGTAGGACAGATTATTTAATGATTTTTAATTGAACTAGAATTATAATTTGACTAGAATTAATAGACTTGAAATATAGAAAACAAACATAGAATTCTAAATGAGAAAGACAAATTCTGTGAAAAGTTTTATTAATACTAAGAAAAGTTAAACATTGCAATTATTGAGCTTGGTTTACTAGAGATTTTTATTTTTCAAGGGCACATTTTACATCTTTGTAAGTTTTACCCCAAGTGGCTTCTGTAGGAGAGGGGATGTGAAACACTGAGTAGCCACCCCTTGTCGTAGAGATTCCTGTGCATTGGGAGCTTGTATTAATTCAGCACTTCCTGCCCATAAAGCATGTACCTCATACACACACACACACACACACACACACACACACCACACACTTATACATATATACAAACATATATGTACATACATCTATCTACATTTATATATGTTGCTTAGAAAACAACATGTTTTGAAAGGTCAAATATATTGGAATCAATCAATATGTATCAATAGTAATCAGAGATAATGGTGTCTTCCGTGAAGCACAGTAGGACTGATGCTGCCCACGGTGGGATAGATGATCAGAGGGACCGGAGCAGTGCTGGACAGAAGCAGAGCACAGACCTACAGATGGCTGAGGTGATCTTAAATGATGTCCAGCAACGAAGCCCGTCATAAAGCTAGGAAGCAGGACCGTTGCTTCTTTCGGGAAAAGTTCTTGACAGTCTTATAGTTACAACAGTATGCCACTTTGTGAATGCTCATGTAAGCTGTATCCTTGTGCTTTATATTTTATCTCTATTATGCCTCAGTGACACTATTTAAAAAAAACCAGATGAGTCGTGTTTGAATCTTTATGGTTAAGCAAACTGAATTTAGAAGACATCTTCTGTCAAGTCAGCAATGGTGTGTGAGTTGAGGGCTTCCGTCCTGCTGCTGCTGTTGCTTTTGGATGGAAATATTTAGCATCTATTTGATTATTAAACTGTTTTTCACTTTCCATTACTTTAAAAGATAATATAATAACTAGCTTAGATTTACTTTTTTAATTGATTATTTACTTGGTTTATTTTTTGAGGTGGAGGCTTGCTTTGTCACACCGCCTACTTTGCTCTCAGACGCTTGGTCTTGCTACCTCGTCCTCCCAAGAGCTGGGATTGTAGGAAGCCACGTTCGCCATTACAAGATGGCGCCCATTTCCTGTGATGAATCAGCGATGTGCTGTTGTTTACTCCACTCCGAGCCCTACTGCCCATGCGCGGGTAGAGGTTTGGCGGGTCGCAGCTCAGACCTGGAGCATACTAATGAGGCATCGTGGCGTGCACCAATCAGGTAGAAACACGTCTAGCCTAGGCCTATTTAAGCACCACCATTCCTTTTTTCATGGTCTTTCGCCTCTGCAATCAACCCCGCAATAAACGTCTGTGGAAGGATCCTGATTGTCTCGTGTCATTCTTGCTGGCGAGATAGACGCGACCTACACTGGGATTACAGGCCTGTGGACTTGTAGCATGTGACCATGAGCTAGGCTTGGAGGGCCGGGCGATCTCTGTGGCAGCTATAGCAGGCTGTTCTTAAAGCCCAGAAAGAGCTATAGACAAATGAATAGTCTTGACACTGTCCCAATAAAACTTGAGTAAGACGAGACTTGAATTGTCTATTATTTTTACATATTGCACAATATTATTGTCCTTTTGCTTTCTTTTGCAGCATTCAACAATGTTATTAACAACAGCTCATAGTTTCTGGGCCATATAAAAATAGGTGGCTGACTGAATTTGGCCCATAAATCTTCGCAATTTGGAAAGTCCCTTTACGGTTTATGTCAGTAACTTGTGTATCTCGACTCTGCTCCCATCTTGATAAGCGTTTTAAATAGTAGAATTTTAAGCTTCTGTATACACTACTAGTTTCAGTGTCCATAGGCTAAAAAGTCCTTTGAGGAACAATTTCACGCAGTTTTTCTTCTGGATTTTCCCTTATCCTTCTTCTTTGCCTTTAATAAGAATACACAAAACAGTCTGGAATAAGAACAAATGACTTGTTAAATATCAACAGCTGTTGAATCACCTGTTACTAAAAAGGCGTTTAATTACCACCACAAGATAATCAAGTCTTTTTAGCTGCGGGTGTGTGAAATGGAAGAAGAAATAGAAGGCAGAGCCGATTGAGAGGTGGCACTGTTGACAAGGCTACATTCTTTTAGGAAACAATCCAGATATGAACAACAGCAACAACAATAACAGCTGAAGTTTAAGGCTCATGGGTTATTATCCTACTGACGAAGGCTTATGTTCATTTGGTAAATTTATTACAGGAAGTCATAGAATGTGAACACGAAGAGGCAGAGATGATCTCTGTGAGCAGGGAGAACTGAAACACAACAGTGTGTGTGTTGTTTATTGTCAGTTGGTCTCCTCGGCTATGCCTTCTGCAGACCCTTTGCTAATGTGGTAAATAATCGATTTTGGGTCATCCAGTTTTGGGCACAACTGGGAAATGAAACTTTTTGGGGGAGATGTCTGGCACACAGAGTCTGTGGTGTCACAGGATGTGGTGAAGTCAAACGTGTCTGAAGAAAGGTGGAGGTGGGGTGAGGCAGAGACCTGGCCAAGAGTGGGACTGCCCAAGCTGCAATGAGAGGTGGTGTGTGTCAGTAAACTGGAGCTAAAGACGTGCTTCTGTTTAGTGGGGCATGCAAGAACTTGCGCACGTGAGTTTATGGGATGAGAGTCAAGAGAGTAAAGCCACTTAAACAGCAAAATAGACAGCCAAGAGCCACAGAAGGGATGCTGTAGTAATAAGTAGCCACAATTACATTTCTTTGAATGTGAAACTATTTCAGTATCTGAATGTGCCATGGGCACACCTGTGGTCTGAATGAGTGTTTTTTCAACACATTCTCTACTCAGGTGTTGGGCAGGATAATCTTTTGTCATAGGCACAGCTCTATATGTTGGTGGATGTGTGTTATCTGTGTTATCATGACATTATAACAATATTCCCTGGTTATTGTAGAAATCCAGATGGCTATAGCCTGCTGTCTGTCTGTCTATCTATCTATCTATCTATCTATCTATCTATCTATCTATGTATCTATCTATCTATCCATCCATCTATAAATCTGTTTATTTATTCACTTTACATCCTGATCACAGCACCCCCTTCCTCCTCTCCTTCCAGTTCCATTCTTAAACTCCCTTCTCCTATTCTGCCCCACTTTTTCTCCACAGAGAAGAGAAGCCCCTCCCCCATGGGTACCAACCCACCCTGGCACATCAAGTAGTAGCAGGAGTAAGCAAATCTTCTCCCACTTAGACCAAACAAGGTAGTCCAGCTAGGGGAAAGGGATCTAAAGGCAGCCAATAGAGTCCAAGAAAGCTCCAGTGCCAATTGTTAGGGTTCCCATATGAAGACCAAGAGGTACAGTCTAGCCCCTGTATACTCTTTGGTTGGTAGTTAAGACTCTATAAGCCCCCATGGGCCCAGGTTAATTGACTCTGTAGGTCTTCCTGTGGTGGACCTGACCCCTCCAGCTCTCTCAGCACCCTTACATGCCTCACTCTTCCACAAGACTCCCTGAGCTCCATCCAGTGTTTGGCCTTGGGTCTCTGCATCTGTCTTTATCCACTGCTGGACGAAGCCTCTCAGAAGACAGTTAGGCCCCTGTCTGCAAGCATATCAGTTAATACTGATATTAATTTTATCAGGGGTTGGCTCCTCTATGGATCTTCTGGGTCCATATCCCCCACTGCTGGGGTTCCCAGCTACAGTCACCTTCATAGATTCCTGGGAGTCTCTGCATCCCAGGTCTCTGGCACATTCTAGTGATGCTCCTATCCCCATTCTATTCACTCTCCTGGCCCTTTCTCTGAGCCCCTTCCCACACGAGATCCTCCTTCTCTCCTCCCCATCCCCTCTCCCATCCATTTCCTAGCCACTTGAGTTTTTGATCTTAATCATTCTGTTGGGTGTCAGATGAAATCTCAGAGTAGTTTTAATTTATATTTTCCTGATGACTAAGGATGTTGAACATTTCTTTAAGTGCTCTTGGCCATTTGAGAATCCTCTGTTGGGAATTCCATGCTTAGCTTTGTACCCCATTTTAAAAATTGGGTTGTTTGGGTTTTCTTAAGTTCTTTATATATTTTTAATATCAGCTCTCTGTCAGATGTAGGGTTAGAGACGATATTTTCCCATTCTGTAGGCTGCTGTTTTGTCCTATTGATAGTGTCCTTTGCATTACAGAAGCTTTTCACGGGCGGTGGTGGCGCACACCTTTAATCCCAGCACTTGGGAGGCAGAGGCAGGCAGATTTCTGAGTTCGAGGCCAGCCTGGTCTACAAAGTGACTTCCAGGACAGCCCGAACTACAC
This sequence comes from Apodemus agrarius, assembly GCA_964023405.1. NCBI lineage: Eukaryota > Metazoa > Chordata > Mammalia > Rodentia > Muridae > Apodemus > Apodemus agrarius. The sequence continues at coordinate 26,464,880 of OZ030007.1, forward strand.
AGAGAAACCCTGTCTCGAAAAAACAAACAAACAAACAAACAAAAACCAAAAACCAAACCAAAACAAAACAAAAAAACAAACAGAAAGCTTTTCAGTCTCCTGAGGCCCCATTTATTAGTTTTTGGTCTTAGTGCCTGAGCTGTCAGTGTTCTGTGTTGGAAGTTGTCTCCTGAACCAGTGCATTCAAGGCTATTCCCCACTTTCTCTCCTATTAGATTTAGTGTATCTGGTTTTATGTTGGGTCTTGTGTTTTGTGTAGGCTGAAAAATACGAATCTTTCAGAAGACATTAGGAAATGCTATGGCTAGCAAGTGAGTTTTCTGGAGCTGGCCCAACAGTTTGCACGGCTGTGATTGATGCACTCTGAGATGCAGGGTCCTCAAGAGACTTCATCCCAGGATTGCTACTTGGCTGCTGATATGCCTTTCTTGCCACTATTTCATAGTCTAATGATTTCTGGGCACCAGCTCACCCTATTGGGCAGATGTCCTGAAGAAGAAGATGTAGTTTCATATAGTAAAGCTACATAGATGAATTGATGATTTCATAATTCCCGATAATGATTTTATAGAACTCCTAAATTAATACAAGTAATCTCAGGCCATTTTTTACTTTGTTAATCTTACCAATCCATGAGCTGGATTTGTGGGTAGAAATTGTTTAAATTTGGTGTTATCATGAAGTATCTTGTTTTCTTTGTCCATAGTAATTGAAAGTTTTGCTGGGTATAGTAGTCTGGGCTGACATCTCTGGTCTCTTAGAGTCTATAAGACATCTGCCCAGGCCCTCCTGACTTTTAGAGTCTCTGTTGAGAAGGTAGATGTGGTTCTGATAGATTTGCCTTTATATAATAATTGGGCTTTTTCCTTTGCAGCTTTTATTTTCTTTCTTTGTTCTGTATATTTAGTGTTTTATTATGTGGTGGGAGGATTTTCTTTTCTAGTACAATGAATTTGGTGTTCTGTAAGCTTCTTATATGTTTATTGGCATCTCTTTTTTTTTAGGTTGGGGACATTTTTTTCTATAATTTTGTTGAAGATGTTTTCTGGGCCTTGGGGGTGGGAGTCTTCTTCTATTCCCATTATTTTTAGGTTTGGTTTTTTCATAGTGTCCCTGATTTTTTGGAAGATTTTTGTCAGGAACTTTTTTAGATTTAGCATTTTCTTGGAGTGATATATCAATTACTTCAATATATCTTCTATGCCTGAGATTTTCTCTTCCATCTTTTGTATTCTGTTGGTAAGGCTTGTGTCTATAGTTACTGTTTCTTCCCTAGGTTTTCACTCTCCAAGATTCCCTGTTTGCATTTTCTTTATTTCTTCTATTTTCATTTTCATGTCTTGTGCAGTTTTATTCACTTCCTTTACCTGTTTGGTTGTATTTTCCTGTATTTCTTTAAGGAGTTTGTTCATTTCCTTTTTAAAGGTCTCTATCATCTTTATTAGATTCCAATATATATGAAGAACTCAAGAAGTTAGACTTCAGAGATCCAAATAATCCTATTAAAAATGGGGTACAGAGCTAAATAAAGAATTCTCAACTGAGGATTACCAAATGACTGAGAAGCATCTAAAGAAATGTTCAACATCCTTAGTCATCAGGGAAATGCAAGTCAAAACAACCTTGAGATTCTACCTCACACCAGTAAGAATGGCTAAGATCAAAAACATAGGCAATAGCAGGTGCTGGCGAGGATGTGGAGAAAGAGGAACACTCCTCCACTGCTGGTGGGATTGCAAGCTGGTACAACCACTCTGGAAATCAGTTTGGCAGTACATCAGAAAACTGGACATTGTACTACCAGAGGACCCAGCTGTACCACTCCTGGGCATATACCCAGAAGATTTTCCAACATGTAATAAAGACACATGCTCCACTATGTTCATAGCAGCCTTATTTATAATAGCCAGAAGCTGGAAAGAGCCTAGATGTCCTTCAACAGAGGAATGGATACAGAAAATGTGGTATATTTGCACAATGGAATACTACTCAGCTACTAAAAACAATCAATTCATGAAATTCTTAGGCAAATGGGTGGAACTAGAAAATATCATCCTGAGTGAGGTAACCCAATCACAAAAGAACACACATGGCATGCACTCACTGATAAGTGGATATTAGCCCAGAAGCTTGACATACCCAAGATACAATTCACAGACCAAACAAAGCTCAAGTAGAGGATGGCCTTGTTGGTCATCAAAGGAGGAGAGGCCCTTGACCCTGAGAAGGCTGAATGCCCCAGTGTAGGGGAATGCCAGGACAGGGAAGAGGGAGTGGGTGGGTTGGTGAGTAGGGGGATGGGGGATGGGGGATGGGATAGGATGTTTTTGGAGGGGAAACCAGGAAAGGTGATAGATAACATTTGAAATGTAAATAAAGAAAATATCTAATAATAAAAAGAAAAGAAAAGATTCTACCTAAGGACATCTTCTTGTGTGTTGGCTGTGTTAGGATATCCAGGGCCTGATGTAGTAGAATAGCTGGACTCTGGTAGGCTCATATTACCCTAGCTCTTGTTGACTGTATTCTCATGTTGGCTTTAGCCACTGTTTATCCCTGGTGTTGGCTGGATGTTCTTGATGCTGGCAGGACTCCTTGGGGAGGCAGACCAAGCCCCGGGGCTGCCGATGGAGCTCATAGCTTACCTCTGCTGGCTGTCCAGTTTTGTTTTGTTTTTAAATACCACGAATTTTAACTTTTACCAGACTGTTTAATGATGAATGGCTTGTGTGCAGTTAGGGTGTACAATAAGGACTCTTGAAGTAAATAAATATGTGAATATTGGTTTATCCTTCAGAGTACCGAAGCCAAGGATGCATATGAAAGAATAGATGTGTGGTCCTTAAAACTGTAATGCATTACTATCTATCCCTTTCTTTTTAAAAAATAGTTATGGTGACACACAAGAATGTTATGTGTGACTGACAATGTTATTTCTGACAAGCACAGCTTTTAAAACAACTTCAGTATGCTGGACTCACTCTTCCTTTTTGGATGATATTTACCCAAATTCACCCTCTATCAAAAGCCAGAACTTCAAGTACTAAATTTTAGCCTCTACAGGCAAATTACTTTTGTTTATATGGTTCATATTAACCAATATTTCAGGTAAAACAATCTCTATACCTTTCATTATTCCTTAATTGAGAGCTCATGGGCCAGTGTTTATTTTAGTAGCCCATTTGCACAGATTTTCAGCGACTCAGGATGCTTTGCTGCCTTTTCTTTGAGAAATGATTGAGCTACACTTCTGTTGTGGCCTCTGTTCCTCAGTACTCTTGCCTGTGTTTGTGTGGAACCCAGAGTCCAACACCTCACTGTTGAGACGGACACATTGTAAACCACTGGACAGCTGTTCAGTCAAAATGCAGACTTCAGGTTCTTCTGTATGAAGTAAAAAATACTTTATTAATAAGGAAAAAGAAAGAATAGACAGGAAAACCACATGAAAAGAAATGATTGGGGTGTTAGTCCTTGTTGATAGTATTGTGAATGGATCAAAAACTTAAAAAACAAAGTCATGTTATTATCTGGAAAAATCTGGTATAATACCTTTATAATTTTTCAGGAGGACTTCTTTGAAAAATTTAAACAAAGATTTAAAAATTTAGAAAACAACACCCAACCGAACAACAAAAACAGCAGCAGCAACAAACCAACAACAGGCATGATATCTCATGCTTACAGTGCTAACATTTGTGAAGTAAGGGTCTAGGATTGCCATGAATTCAGGGTCATCCAGGCTCCAAAGTCACTTCCAGGCCTATCAGGACTGCAAAGTTAGACCATATGTAAAACAAATGAGCAATCTTTAAAAAAAATAAGTTAAAAACCAGTTAAAAACAGGGAAATAGCACATACTGTTTCACAAAATAAAAGGAATCTAATGGCACAAAAGACAAGAAAATTGCAGTTAAATATCTGGGAAAGACATTGTAAATTCTATCTTAAAAGCTTAATGTCTTTGCTGTAAAAAAAGAACTTCTGAAAACACAGAAGAAAAATACTAGTGATTTTATAGACAAATAGTCAGATTAAAGAACTTTTATTTCCTTTATAAAATAAGTCCAAACTTACAAATAAGAGAAATTCAAATTCAAATCGTATAATTTCTCAGTTAGTAGGATGGCAGTAACCTAAATATTTAACAATACATTCAGTTAGGTCAGAATGTACAAATGTGATGTTGCCCTATGGAGAGGGATGAGGGTCATTCAGCAAAACGTAGTTGCATTTCCTTTAAACTTGTCATGTTGTAGCTGCATTGTGTTTAACCTGTTGTTAATCCCACATATAGAAATTTACCATAAGTATATAGATATTGCAAAAATACAAAAAGATATATATGCTAAGATTTTTCACTGTAGAACTATTTTTGCACAGGAAAAACAATAAGATACAAAATTTGACATATATCCACAAAGGAAGAAATGGTTCAGTGGGCCTTGGTGAAGCACATCTTTAATCTCAGCACTTAGAAGGCAGAAGCAGGTAGATCTCTGAGTCTGAGGACAGTGAGTTCCAGAGAAGTCAGAGATACACTGTGACACCCTGTCTGGAAAAACTAAACCAAACCAAACGAAATGAGTTTAAAACAAATTATCATACATCCCCACAATGATGTCTTGTCTTCCTGAAGAAAGCACTGATGTGTACAACCATCTACTGTTTTGAAATGCTCTTTGGATATTGAGTAGAATAATCAAGGAGAAAACCATGTACATGATACTTTTTATTTGAAGGACTACTTTTTTGTTGCTAGTAGGATGTATAGATATTTGTGCTTTCTTCCAATTTCTTTGACATCAATTAGGAGAATATCAATTGGTATTTAAGTTGAGATACTAAAAGGATGTTATCAAGGGACATTGACCTATTCTAAAATTTACAATGTGGTTGTGGTTGTACAAGGAATAGCCACATCATGTTATGAATAGTTATAGCATTTATGACCTGGTCATCGTTTCATTTGGGCATGAGATATGATTTGTGTCAAGTTGACAAGGGGTGGATTGTGTTGGCTATTCCTGTTTGTCAACTTGACTACGACGGAAAGGAACTACAATCCAGAATTCAAAGGCACACGTGTGATCGAGATCTTGAGGCTAGAAGTCAGGTTTCTGACCTGGATCTTGGCATGGAGATCTTGAGGCATAGTGGCCATGACACCTTTATTCCCAGGAGACTGAGGCAAAGAGATCTTTGAGTTCAAGGTCAGTCTGGAACAAAGCTAATTCCAAATCCAGGTGTGGTGGTACACACCTTTAATCTGGGCCACACCTTCTGCTGGAGGCCTACATAGGACATTGGGAGAAAGAAGATTCACTTTGTCGACTGCTTGCACTTACTTGCCTGCACATCTGTTGGAATCTATTTTTGAGGGAGACCAACTGAAACAAGTAGCCTCATGGGACTGAGCAACTATTAGACTCCTGGACTTCCCATCCACAGCTGCCCGTTGTTGGGTTAGTTGACCCACAGACTGTAAGTCATTATTTTTTTTATTCGATATATTATTTATTTACATTTCAAAGGATTTCCCCTTTCCCGGCTCCCCGCTCCCCAAAAGTCCCATAGGCCCTCTTCCCTTCCCCTGTTTCCCCATCCACCCCTTCCCACTTCCCTGTTCTGGTATTCCCCTACACTGCTGCACTGAGCCTTTCCAGAACCAGGGGCCACTCCTTCTTTCTTCTTGGACATCATTTGATATGTGGATTGTGTCTTGGGTATTCCAAGTTTCTAGGCTAATATCCGCTTATCAGTGAGTGCATACCATGAGTGTTCTTAAGTCATTGTAATAAATTCCCTTTATATATATATATATGTATATACATATATATATACATATATATATATATATATATATATGTGTGTGTGTGTGTGTGTGTGTGTGTGTGTGTGTGTGTGTGTAAAACAAGATAAAGGAAGGGGTATCCAAATCTAAGAGGACAAGATTATTTACATGGCACAGCTTCTCGGTAGCTGTGACTGGATCATATTTTGTCATAGAGTGCCTGGGAGGATGGATGACAACATCTGAGACCTCCCTGAATGGCTAGCATCTGCTGTGAAAAACAACCACTGCCAAATGTCCCCTAGGGAACAGATTTGTCTTCTTTTGAAAATTACTGTAGTTAGTTCAGGGAGGAAACAAAAATTAAATTTTTACACACTATCATTATTATTTTTGGGTAGAATGATCTGGAGCTTTGTAAGTGTTTTACATATTGTATAATAAATTATCCTCCCAAAAAGCTTCTAAAAATCACAATAAAAACCGAGTGAGCTAACCACATACAGAATTCCAAGTAGCTTTAAAAGTAAGTTGACTGCGGGGCGGTGGTGGCGCACGCCTTTAATCCCAGAACTTGGGAGGCAGAAGCAGACAGATTTCTGAGTTCGAGGCCATCCTGGTCTACAGAGTGAGTTCCAGGACAGCCAGGGCTACACAGAGAAACCCTGTCTCGGAAAAAAAAAAAGTAAGTTGACTATATATCTATAGTGAGTATACTCTAAGTAAGAAAGCTACAAAGGCATCTTCTTTCTTATATCATATTTTAAAACAATATTGACATTACTTGAGAAAATAAAACCAATCAATCAGTAATTGAATGGTTGCTATTAGGAATAGTTATTTATAGTTCGCATAAAAATAAAACAAAAATCAAGTGAAAACTCACTGTAAATTGGGCTGGAAATGCTAATGTGAATTCATGCTCTTTTTTTCTTTAGATTCATTGTATTTATTTATTTATTTATTTTGTGTGTGTGTGTGTGTGTGTGTGTGTGTGTGTGTGTAAGGGTGTGTGCGTGTAAGTGCAGGTTCTGGCAAAGCCAGCAAAGAAGCAAAGAGTTTCAGAGTTGAGGTGACTGCGAGCTGGGTGGCAGGGGCTGCTGGGAATCTAATTTGGATCTTCCGTGAGGGCAGGAAATACTTGTAACCATTGAGCCATAGTTTCCGCCTGTTAGAATTTTATTTTGTTTGTGTTTTTTGTTTGTTTTTAGTATAAAATCTTGACTCTTACTGTGCTACAAACCCAAAATAAAAACAATTTTTAGACATTGGAGTTCATTGTATTTTTTTTTATATATTTCAAATGTTATCCCCTTTCCAGATTTCCTCCCCAGAAAACCCCTATTCCATCCCCCCTCTTCCTGCTTCTAAGAGGGTGTGCCCCCACCCACCCACCCACCCTCCTGCCTCCCCACCCTCAAATTCCCCTACACTGGGGCATTGAGCCTTCACAGGACCAAGGGTCTCTTCTCCTGTTGAGGCCCGACAAGGCCATCCTTTGCTATGGAGCCGTGGGGTCACACCATGTGAACTCCTTGTTTGGCAGTTTAGACCGTGGGAGCTCTTGTTGGTTGATAATTGTTGTTCTTCCTATGGGGTTGCAAACCCCTTCAGCTCCTTCAGTCCTTTCTCTTAACTCCTCCATTGGGGACCTCATGATCAGTTCAATGGTTGTATATGTCAGGCTTTGGCAGAGCCTCTCAGGAGACAGCTATATTAGGCTCCTGTCAGCACGTGCTTGTTGGCATCCACAGTTGTGTCTCCCTTTGGTGACTGCATATGGAATGAATCCCCAGGTGGGGCAGTCTCTGTATGGCCTTTCCTCTAGTCTCTGCTCCACACTTTGTCTCTGTATTTGCACACTTTGTCTCCGTATTTGCTCCCGTGAGTATTTTAGAGCCGTAGTCTCTAAAATATTTTTCTTCCCATGGTTGGGGGGAATAAAGCTTCTTGTAGGAATGAAGACTTCAGTATCTGGGTCAGAAAATGCACAGAAGGAACTGGAAAGATCTAATGCCAGGAAATAAGGAAGTTACCAGGTGCCAGCCTGGACAATGACAGAAAAGCCAACACAAAGATCACTAGCCACACTGGGTTAAAATACCCCAAACATGGACTTACAACAAGACTTAGCAAAACTCTCATTCATTTCCTATGGAGAATGCGACAGAACTCTGTGTTTTGAATCCTGGTAATATAGAGAAATACCAAATAATTTAATCTGTCTTTCCCAGAAGACTTAGCAAAGCCACGTAGGAAATTAGGAGACATATTTTTAATGAACTCATGCCAACTAGTGTAGTATACAAACAAAAATGTGTAAAATATCACTTAAAAATCTTTTTTAAAAAATTTATTTTGCCAGGCAGCTGTGGGACATAATCTAAGCATTGAGGAGGTAGAGGCAGGCGGATTTCTGAGTTCAAGGCCAGGCTGATTTACAGAGAGAGTTCCGGGATAGCGAGGGCTACACAGAGAAACCCTGTCTGAAAACAAACAAAACAAACAAACAAACAAGCAAACGAAACCCCATTTAATTTTGTGTAGGTGTGTGTCTCTGCATGTGTGACTGTGCATGTGAGTGCGGGTACCCGAGGAGGCCACAGGTGTTGGATCTAGAGTTACTGACAGTTTGAGCCGAGAGATACGGATTGGTGCTTGGAACTGAACTCTGGTCTTCTGAATGAGCAGCGTGGGCACTTCATCGCTGAGCCATCTCTCCAGGCTTCATTTTTGATAAATACCAAATGACTAGATTTAGCTACTAAAAACATTTTGTGAAACAATCAGGCTAACAACACCCAGATTCACAGTATGCATTTTATACTTTCCTTGTGGAAGTACACAAAACTAATAGAGTCATACTCTTCCAAAATGGTGACCGGAAGCTGGCCATACTTCTGCATCCATTTACCCCCTTACAGGGGAAAGGACACGGAATTCAGAAAGTGGGGAAAACTGCAATCAAATAAAACTTCTGTTTCTTCAATAAAGAAAATTTTCCGGCTGGACAGTGGTAGTGAATGCCTTTGATCCCAGCACTTGGAGGCAGAGGCAGACTGGGATCTTTGTGAGTTCGAGGCCTGTCTGGTCAACTAGAGTGACCTCCTTAACAGCTAGGGCTACACAGAGAAACTCTGTCTCGAAAAAGGCTCAGTGATTAAGAGCACTGACTGCACTCTTCCAGAGGTCCTGAGTTCAGTTCCCAGCAACCACATGGTGGCTCACAACCCTCTGTAATGAGATCTGATGCCCTCTTCTGGTGTGTCTGAAGACAGTGTACTCACATACATAAAATAAATAATTAAAAAAGAGAAAAACAACAACAACAACAACAACAACAACAACACCCAAACACCAACACCAACAACAAAGTTTTCAAAGAAAAAGAGGAGGAGGGGTGTAAACAGTAAAAGAGAACCCCCAAATCTCCCCAAGAAGTATTGGACAAGCTTGTATTGACCAGTATTGTCTCTCTTTGTGGAGACAAATTAATTCAAAACCAAAAATTGTTGGATTGAGTAGTGACCACACTTTAGATAATACTGATTTTTGTTATATTTTAGGGACCTTTTCCCAATGAGAACGCTGTTCTTTCACAGATATCCTGCTGGAGCGTGTGCGAGTGGAACGGAATGGCCTAGGGCTCCAACCCCATTGGGGAAGCCCTCTTTACTGCCTTCCAATTGTTTGGAATTTGAGCAGTGCAGGTAAGCTTCAGGGTGTAGCATATTCACCAGGACTGCACTTGGAGAAGATGAAAATAAAATTGCTTAATGAACCATTCTGCCTCCCTTTACTGTCCAATAGTGTTCATCACTCGCCTCCAGCAATGAAACCATTAGTTCTTGTTTATTCCCTCAAAAAGGATACAAATCTTTCCTGTGTAGTTTTAAGGTTTCCCACAGTTTTGGTCCATTCTGCACTTAAGCGTCTCTAGGTCTGTTTTAAGGCCTTCTATAATGTCTGGGATGTTTGTATATAAACATTTCAAACCACTCTATTATAGTATCTCTTCTCAGCACACTTATTTTTCTTTTATTTATTGGATATATTCTATATTTACATTTCATTTCCCTTTTTCTGATTCCCCATCCTCCAAAGGTCTCACATGTCCTTTTCCCTCCCCCTGGTCCCCCACCCACCCCTTCCCACTTCCCTGTTCTGGTATTCCCCTTCACTGATGTTTTGATGCTTTCCAGCACCAGTGTCCACTCCTTCCTTATTGTCGGATATCATTTGGTATGTGGATTGTGTCTTTGGTGTCCCAAGAGTCTAGGCTAATATTCACTTATCAATGAGTGCATACCATGAGTGTTCTTTTGAGACTGGGTTACCTCACTTAGTATGATGTTCTCCAGCTCCATCCATTTCTCTAAGAATTTCATGAATTCATTGTTTCTAATGGCTGAATAGTACTCCATTGTGTATATATAGCACATTTTTGTATCCATTCCTCTGTTGAGGGACATCTGGGTTCTTTCCAGCTTCTGGCTATTATAAATAAAGCTGCTATGAACATAGTGGAGCATGTATCCTTATTACATGCTGGGGAATCTTCTGGGTAATATGCCCAGGAGTAGTATGGCTGGGTCCTCTGGAAGTATCATGTCCATTTTTCTGACGAACCGCCAGACTGATTTCCAGAGTGGTTGTACTAGCTTGCAGTCCCACCAGCAGTGGAGGAGTGTTCCTTTTTCTCCACATCCTCACCACCACCTGTGATTCTGACTGGTGTGAGGTGGAATCTCAGGGTTGTTTTGATTTGCATTTCTCTAATGACTAATGATGTTGAACATTTTTTAAGGTGTTTCTCAGCTATCCGAATTTCTTCTGGTGAAAAGTCTTTGTTTAGCTCTGTACCCCATTTTTGGATAGGGTTATTTGGTTTTCTGGGGTCTAACTTCTTGAGTTCTTTGTGTACATTGGATATTAGCCCTCTGTTGGATGTGGGGTTGGTGAAGATCTTTTCCCAATTTGTTGGTTGCCGATTTGTCCTTTTGACAGTGTCTTTTGCCTTACAGAAACTTTGTAATTTTATGAGGTCCCATTTGTCTATTATTGATCTTAGAGCATAAGCAATTGGTGTTCTGTTCAGGAATTTTCCCCCTGAGCCAATGTCCTCAAGGGTCTTCCCCAGTTTCTTTTCTATTAGTTTTAGTGTGTCTGGTTTTATGTGGAGGTCCTTGATCCACTTGGAGTTGAACTTAGTGCAAAGAGATAAGAGTGGATCAATTCTCTTTCTTCTGCATGTTGACCTCCAGTTGAGCCAGCACCATTTGTTGAAAAGGCTATCTTTATTCCAATGGATGTTTTCAGCTCCTTTGTCGAAGATCAATTGGCCATAGATGTGTGGGTTCAATTCTGGGTCTTCGATCCTATTCCATTGATCCACCTCCCTGTCACTGTACCAATACCATGCAGTTTTTAACATCACTGCTCTGTAGTATTGCTTGATGTCCGGGATATTGATTCCCCCAGAAGTTTTTTTTTACTGTTGATGATAGTTTTAGCTATCCTGGGTTTTTTGTTATTCCAGATGAATTTGAGAATTGCTCTTTCTAACTCTGAAATTTTTGTCATATAAATCTTTCACTTGTTTGGTTAGAGTCACACCAAGATACTTTATATTGTTTGTGGCTATTGTGAAGGGTGTTATTTCCCTAATTTCTTTCTCGGCCTGCTTATCCTTTGCGTATAGGAAGGCTACTGATTTGCTTGAGTTGATTTTATAACCAGCCACTTTGCAGAAGTTGTTTATCAGCTGTAGGAGTTCTCTGGTGGAGTTTTTTGGGTCACTTAAGTATACTATCATATCATCTGCGAATAGTGATAGTTTGACTTCTTCCTTTCCAATTTGTATCCCTTTGACTTCCTTATGTTGTCGAATTGCTCTAGCTAGTACCTCAAGTACTATATTGAAGAGATATGGTGAGAGGGGGCAGCCTTGTCTAGTCCCTAATTTTAGTGGGATTGCTTCAAGTTTCTCTCCATTTACCTTGATGTTGGCTATCGGTCTGCTGTAAATTGCTTTTACTATGTTTAGGTATGGGCCTTGAATTCTTGTTCTTTCCAAGACTTTTAGCATGAAAGGATGCTGAATTTTGTCAAATGCTTTTTCAGCATCCAATGAGATGACCATGTGGTTTTTTTCTTTGAGTTTGTTTATGTAGTGGATTACGTTGATGGATTTCCATATATTGAACCATCCCTGCATCCCTGGGATGAAGTCAACTTGATCATGGTGAATGATCGTTTTGATGTGTTCTTGGATTCGGTTGGCAAGAATTTTATTGAGTATTTTTGCATCGATGTTCATAAGGGAGATTGGTCTGAAGTTCTCTTTCTTAGTTGGGATTTTGTGTGGTTTTTGGTATCAGGGTAATTATGGCTTCATAGAATGAGTTGGGTAGTATTCCTTCTTTTTCTATTTTATGGAATAGTTTGAAGAGTATTGGTATTAGGTCTTCATTGAAGGTCTGATAGAATTCTGCATTAAAACCGTCTGGTCCTGTGCTTTTTTTGGTTGGAAGACTTTCTATGACCTCTTGTATTTCCTTGGGGGTTATGGGACTGTTTAGGCGATCTATTTGATCCTGATTTAATTTTGGTATTTGGTATCTGTCTAGGAAATTGTCCATTTCCTCCAGATTCTCCAGTTGTGTTGAGTATAGTCTTTTGTAGTAGGATCTGATGATTTTTTGAATTTCCCCAGTTTCTGTTGTTATATATCCCTTTTCATTTCTAATTTTGTTGATTTGAATACTGTCTCTGTGCCCTTTGGTAATTCTGGCTAGGGGTTTATCTATCTTGTTGATTTTTTCAAAGAACCAGCTCCTGGTTTTGTTGATTTTTTGTATGGTTCCCTTTGTTTCAACTTGATTGATTTCAGCCCTGAGTTTGATTATTTCCTGTCTTCTACTCCTCCTGGGTGAAATAGCTTCTTTTTGTTCCAGAGCTTTCAGGTGTGCCATTAAGTTGTTAGTATATGCTCTCTCCTGTTTCTTTTTGGAGGCACTCAGGGCTATGAGTTTTCCTCTTAGCACTGCTTTCATTGAGTCCCATAGATTTGGGTATGTTGTGCCTTCATTTTCATTAAATTCTAAAAAGTCTTTGATTTCTTTCTTTATTTCTTCCTTGACTAAGGTATCATCGAGTAGAATATTGTTCAGTCTCCATGTATATGATTTTCTGTTGTTTTTGTTGCTATTGAAGAACACTCTTACTCCATGGTGGTCAGATAGGAGGCATGACATTAATTCAATCTTTTTATATTTGTTGAGGTCTGTCTTGTGACCAATTATGTGGTCGATTTTGGAGAAGGTATCATGAGGTGCTCTCAGCACACTTATAAATGTACAGTTTGACAGCATTTGACTATAATAGCCCATGCTTCTTGTGCTATTATTTGTTTCTATCATAATAGTCATTTCCTACCTTAATTTATCATGTTTATACTACAAAGTAATTTAAAAGAATCAGGCTAAAACTGTTCATTTAGCTTGAGCAACCAAGAAGCCCTTGTAGTAATACAGTTAAACATCTTTAATTTTATGTATGAAGATATTGTCAAGAAAGGGAAGATATGACCCCTCCTCTCAAAAAATGGAAATATTGACACAGACAACAAATGAATTTGAAGCATGGTTGTTTAACAGAATTTGCTTCAGTAGCTACTCAGATAACGGAAATTCTGGGACTGCTGTTTTGCCTTTACTCTTGATTGTCAGTCTTCTTAAGAGAGCTGTTTTTAGAAAGGGACTTGGAATGACATCATTCTCTGCCTTCGCAGCGTTCTCTGAAAGACTATCGCAATGGGGCTCATGACTCGGTAAAGCCCTATTCTTGCACGGGTCTGCACATCTGCTGTTGAGTTTTCATTTGTAGAATCATGAACTTTGATAGAAGCAGGAGGAACACCACCTGTGGCCCGAGCCTTCTCCATTCCCTGCGAGGGTTTCAAGGTTGCTCAAGTTTAAAATCCACTGGGTGCTGTCATTTCTCGTGGTAATTCAGCAGCAGAGAGCCAATATCCAGCATTCAGAGCTATTTTTTTCTCTGAGTGTTGAAAACGCCCTTCCCATCACCACATTGATCTCTAATAGAAATCCTTTAGGTCACTGTCCCAAATTGAGTTAAATTTAAAAGATTTAGTGCAGCTTGCTCTGTGTCCTACTACAAGAAGGTAGTGGATTATCGTAGAATGAACATTGAAATCAGGGGCATTTGGCTATAGAATTTATCAACAGTCTGATTTAAGAGCTTGTCATTAATAGCCAGAGAAATAGCTCTGCAGGTAAAGGCACTTAACATGTGAGCTAGTTGACCCAAATAAAGGTAGAGGGACTGAACCAGCTCCAAAAGTTGTCCTCTATACATGCCACTAATGTGCCTGGGTCCATGAATGTTCACTCCCATTACACACACACACAGACACACTCAGACACACACACACACACACACACATACACACACACAAGGAGAGGGAGGGAGGGAAGGAGGGAGGGAGGGAGGGAGGGAGGGAGAGAGAGAGAGAGAGAGAGAGAGAGAGAGAGAGAGACTAAGAGTAGCAATAATTGAAGAACTTGTCATTAAACTTCTCCAGTGCTACAAGGTAGAAATGATAAAACTTTGTATTTTCATTAATATTAAATAAAATTATATATATATATCAAAGTACGCATGCTTGGCAAGTATTTTATGAGTTTTGCAGCTCTGTTAGTAGTATTGTATGCAGTTATTGATAATTGTAATTGACATATCTACTCTTGAATTAACGGTTGCTTCTCTTGTTCTTATCTGTTTAGGTTCAGGCACTACCACTGTTAAAGAGTTTGCGTTCTTGCTGGTCTTCCCATCAATACTCTGGAAGACACAGTACTGAGAAATCCTTTTACAAACCTGTTTTAGCTTTGTTGTGTAATTTCCTGATTGATTTCTCATTTGTATGTTTAGGGTGATAGTCCTGAGCTCACAAAGCTGTCACAGCGAATAAAGAGTGGAGGTGATTAAGCAGTCTGGATTTCTTGTGTTCAAATATGTCCTAATTATGATTATCTGGCCACATCACAGACACCCCTTTTGATTTTTCACTATTTCTTTCTTTCTTTCTTTCTTTCTTTTTTTTTTTTTGGCTCTTTTGCAGCCAATCTTTTTTTTTTTTTGATTTTTTTATTGTATATATTCTATATTTACAATTCATTTCCCTTTTTCTGGTTCCCCACCCCCAAAGGTCCCACATGTCCTTTTCCCTCCCCCTGCTCCCGCATCCACCCCCTCCCACTTTACTGTTCTTGTACTCTCCCACAATGATGTTTTGGTCCATTCTAGCACCAGTGTCCACTCCTTTCTTCTTGTGAGACATCACTTGATATGTGATTTGTGTCTTTGGTGTTCCAAGCTTCTAGGCTAATATCCACTTATCAGTGACTGTATACCATGGGTATTCTTTTGAGACTGGGTCACCTCACTTAGTATGACATTCTCCAGCTCCATCCATTTCTCTAAGAATTTCATGAATTCATTGTTTCTAATGGCTGAATAGTACTCCATTGTGTATATATACCACATTTTTTGTATCCATTCCTCTGTTGAGGGACATCTGGGTTCTTTCCAGCTTCTGGCTATTATATATAAGGCTGCTATGAACATAGTGGAGCATGTATCCTTATTGCATGCTGGTGAATCTTCTGGGTATATTCCCAGGAGTGGTATGGCTGGGTCCTCCGGAAGTATCACGCCCAGTTTTCTGAGGAACCGCCATACTGATTTCCAGAGTGGTTGTACCAGCTTGCATTCCCACCAGCAGTGGAGGAGTGTTCCTCTTTCTCCACATCCTCGCCAACACCTGATGTCTTCTGAGTTTTTAATCTTAGCCATTCTGACTGGTGTGAGGTGAAATCTCAGGGTTGTTTTAATTTGCATTTCCCTAATGACTAGTGATGTGGAACATTTTTTAAGGTGTTTCTCAGCCATCCGAATTTCTTCAGGTGAAAAGTCTCTGTTTAGCTCTGTACCCCATTTTTGGATAGGGTTATTTGGTTTTCTGGGGTCTAACCTCTTGAGTTCTTTGTATACATTGGAGATTAGCCCTCTGTCGGATGTGGGGTTGGTGAAGATTTTTTCCCAATTTGTTGGTTGCCGATTTATCCTTTTGACAGTGTCTTTTGCCTTACAGAAACTTTGTAATTTTATGAGGTCCCATTTGTCTATTCTTGTTCTTAGAGTATAAGCAATTGGTGTTCTGTTCAGGAATTTTTCCCCTGAGCCGATGTCTTCAAGGGTCTTCCCCAGTTTCTTTTCTATTAGTTTTAGTGTGTCTGGTTTTATGTGGAGATCCTTGATCCACTTGGAGTTGAGTTTAGTGCAAGGAGATAAGAGTGGATCAATTCTCATTCTTCTGCATGTTGACTTCCAGTTGAGCCAGCACCATCTGTTGAAAAGGCTATCTTTTTTCCACTGGATGTTTTCAGCTCCTTTGTCGAAGATCAATTGGCCATAGATGTGTGGGTTCAATTCTGGGTCTTCGATCCTATTCCATTGATCTGCCTCCCTGTCACTGAACCAATACCATGCAGTTTTTAATACCACTGCTCTGTAATATTGCTTGAGGTCCGGGATATTGATTCCCCCAGAAGTTCTTTTGCTGTTGATGATAGTTTTAGCTATCCTGGGTTTTTTGTTATTCCAGATGAATTTGAGAATTGCTCTTTCTAGCTCTATGAAGAACTGAGTTGGGATTTTGATGGGGATTGCATTGAATCTGTATATTGCTTTGGGCAAGATTGCCATTTTGACTATATTAGTCCTGCCAACCCACGAGCATGGAAGATTTTCCCATTTTCTGATGTCTTCTTCAATTTCCCTCTTCAGAGACCTGAAGTTTTTGTCGTATAAATCTTTCACATGTTTGGTTAGCGTCACTCCAAGATACTTTATATCATTTGTGGCTATTGTGAAGGGTGTCATTTCCCTAATTTCTTTCTCGGCCTGCTTATCCTTCGCGTATAGGAAGGCTACTGATTTACTTGAGTTGATTTTATAGCCAGCCACTTTGCTGAAGTTGTTTATCAGTTGCAGGAGGTGGAGGTTTTTGGGTCACTTAAGTAAACTATCATATCATCTGCAAATAGTGATAGTTTGATTTCTTCCTTTCCGATTTGTATTCCTTTGACTTCCCTCTGTTGTCGAATTGCTCTAGCTAGTACCTCAAGTACTATATTGAAGAGATATGGTGAGAGGGGACAGCCTTGTCTAGTCCCTGATTTTAGAGGGATTGCTTCGAGTTTTTCTCCGTTTACCTTGATGTTGGCTACTGGTCTGCTGTATATTGCTTTTACTATGTTTAGATATGGGCCTTGAATTCCTGTGCTTTCTAGGACCTTTAGGCATGAAAGGATGCTGAATTTTGTCAAATGGTTTTTCAGCATCCAATGAGATGATCATGTGGTTTTTTTCTTTGAGTTTGTTTATGTAGTGGATTACGTTGATGGATTTCCATATATTGAACCATCCCTGCATCCCTGGGATGAAGCCAACTTGATCATGGTGAATGATCGTTTTGATGTGTTCTTGGATTCGGTTGGCAAGTATTTTGTTTAGTATTTTTGCATCGATATTCATAAGAGAAATTGGCCTGTAGTTCTCTTTCTTAGTTGGATCTTTGTGTGGTTTTGGTATCAGGGTAATTGTGGCTTCATAGAATGAGTTGGGTAGTGTTCCTTCTGTTTCTATTTTGTGGAATAATTTGAAGAGTATCGGTATCAGGACTTCTTTGAAGGTCTGATAGAATTCTGCACTAAAACCGTCTGGTCCTGTGCTCTTTTTGGTTGGAAGACTGTCTATGACCTCTTCAATTTCTTTGGGGGTTATGGGTCTGTTTAGACGATCTATTTGATCCTGGTTTAATTTTGGTATTTGGTAACTGTCGAGGAAATTGTCCATTTCCTCCAGATTCTCCAGTTGTGTTGAGTATAGGTTTTTGTAGTAGGATCTGATGATTTTTTGAATTTCCTCAGTTTCTGTTGTTATATCTCCCTTTTCATTTCTAATTTTGTTAATTTTAATACTGTCTCTGTGCCCTTTAGTAAGTCTGGCTAGGGGTTTATCTATCTTGTTGATCTTCTCAAAGAACCAGCTCCTGGTTTTGTTGATTCTTTGTATGGTTCTCTTTGTATCAACTTGATTGATTTCAGCCCTGAGTTTGATGATTTCCTGTCTTCTACTCGTCCTGGGTGAAATTGCTTCTTTTTGTTCCAGAGCTTTCAAGTGTGCCATTAAGTTGCTAGTATATGCTCTCTCCTGTTTCTTTTTGGAGACACTCAGGGCTATGAGTTTTCCTCTAAGCACTGCTTTCATTGTGTCCCATAGATTTGGGTATGTTGTGCCTTCATTTTCATTAAGTTCTAAGAATTCTTTGATTTCTTTCTTTATTTCTTCCTGGACTAAGGTATCATTGAGTAGAATATTGTTCAGCCTCCAAGCGTATGGGGATTTTCTGTTGTTTTTGTTGCTATTGAAGAACACTCTTACTCCATGGTGATCTGATAAGAGGCATGGGATTAGTTCGATCTTTTTATATTTGTTGAGATCTGTCTTGTGTCCAATTATATGGTTGATTTTGGAGAAGGTACCATGAGGGGCTGAGAAAAAGGTATAGTCTTTTGCTTTAGGGTGAAATGTTCTATATATATCTGTTAAATCCAATTGCTCCAAAGTTTCGATGAGTTTCTCCGTGTCTCTGTTTAGTTTCTGTTTTCCTGGTCGGTCCACTGTAGATAGTGGAGTATTGAGGTCCCCCACAATCATTGTGTTAGGTGCAATGTGTGCTTTGAGCTTTAGTAGGGTTTCTTTTACAAATGAGGGTGCCCTTACATTTGGAGCGTAGATGTTTAGAATTGTGAGTTCCTCTTGGTGGATTCTTCCTTTGACTAGCAGGACGTGACCTTCTGTGTCTCTTTTGATGACTTTGGGTTGAAAGTCAATTTTATCTGATATTAAAATGGTTACTCCAACTTGCTTCCTGTGACCATTTGCTTGCAAAATTGTCTTCCATCTTTTTACTCTAAGGTAGTGTTTGTCTTTGACTCTGAGGTGTGTTTCCTGTAAGCAGCAAAATGTAGGGTCCTGTTTCGGTATCCAGTCTGTTAGTCTATGTCTTTTTATTGGGGAGTTGAGTCCATTGATGTTAAGAGATATTAAGGAATAGAGATTATTACTTCCTGACATTTTTGATGTTATTTTTGTTTTTGAGTAGTTATCTTCCTTTGAGTTTGATGGAAGAAGTTTACTGTCTTGCTTTTTCTTGGGTGCCATTCCCTTCCTTGTGTTGGAGTTTTCCTCCTATTATCCTTTGTAGAGCTGGGTTAGTGGAAAGATATTGGGTAAATTTGGTCCTGTCATGGAATATTTTGATTTCTCCATCTGTGTTGATTGAGAGTTTTGCTGGGTATAGTAGTCTTGGCTGACATTTGTTTTCTCTTAGGGTCTGCATGAGGTCTGCCCAGGATCTTCTAGCTTTCATGGTTTCTGGAGAGAAGTCTGGTGTGATTCTGATAGGTCTTCCTTTATATGTTACTTGGCCCTTTTCTCTTACTGCCTTTAATATTCTTTCTTTGTTTAGTACATTTGGGGTTTTGATTATTATGTGACGGGAGGTGTTTCTGTTCTGGTCCAGTCTGTTTGGAGTTCTGTAGGCTTCTTGTATATTCATGGGCATCTCTCTCTTTAAGTTAGGAAAGTTTTCTTCCATAATTTTGTTAAAGATATTTGCCGGCCCTTTAAGTTGTAGATCTTCACTCTCATCTATCCCTATAATCCTTAGGTTTGGTCTTCTCATTGTGTCCTGGATTTCCTGGATGTTTTGGGTTACAAGCCTTTTGGATTTTGCGTTTTCTTTGACTGTGGAGTCAATGGTTACTATGTTATCTACAGCATCAGAGATTCTTATTTCTATCTCTTGTATTCTGTTGTTTATGTTTGCATCTACGACCCCTGATTTCTTCCCAAGGTTTTCTATCTCCAAGGTTGCCTCCTTTTGTGATTTCTTAGTTGTTTCTACCTCTGTGTTCAGATCTTGGATGGTTTTGCTCAGTTCCATCATTTGTTTGTTTGTGTTTTCATGTAATTCTTTAATATATTTTTGTGCTCCCTCTTTCATGACTTCTGCCTGTTGTTTCCAGTTCTCCTGCATTTCTTTAACTGATTTTCTCATTTCCTCTTTATTGGTTTCTGTCTGATGGCCCATATTCTCCTGGAGTTCTTTAAGTGTTTTTTGTGTTTGGATTGTAAGAGCTTCTACCCTATTGATGTTCCCCTGCATTTCTTTAAGAGATTTGTTTATGTCTTTTTTGTGTTCCTCTAGGAGCATCATGACCTGTGCTTTTATATCTAACTCTTGTTTTTCTGGTGTGCTGGGGTATCCTGGACTTGCTGTGGTTGGCGAATTGGGTTCAGATGGTGCCATATTGCCTTGATTTCTGTTAATAACGTTCCTACGTTTGCCTTTTGCCATCTCTTTATCTCTGGCGTTAGTTGGTCTTATTGTAGATGGCGCCCTGCTGAAAGCACAGCACGCCTGTCCCCAGGAGACAGATCCCTTCTGGCAGCTTGTCTGTGCTGGACTATGCTCGCTCTGAGTCCAGGCCCCTGAGTCCAGCTGCTAGAATTCCGAGCTGTGCCCCGAGGCGGCCTGGTGGCCCCTCGCTGCTAGTCTGCTCAGAGAGCTGATCCCGGCCGGCAGTCTGCACCCGCAGCTGAGCTTTCTGTGCCTGGATCTCCTGCAGAGCTAAGCTAAGCTATAACTCTGGCCATGCACCTGATTCCAGCCGCTGACTGTGTCCAGTGTGCCGGCTGTTTGCGAGCAGGGGGTCTGGGGCAAGATGGCTGCCCCAGCTGAAGGCACCACGTGACCTTGGCTGAGCTGCTGGTACCCGGCTCTGCTGCTCCCTTCTGGCTGCGTTGTCTGTGCTGGATTATGCTCGCTCTGAGTGCAGGCCCCTGACTCCAGCTGCTAGAGTTCCGAGCTGAATTTTTCACTATTTCTTTTATCATATTTTTCACACATGAATATTCTTTTGTGTGCTTTATCTTTTGGCAGCATCTTTCTTGTCTGTCTCTGCTAGGGTTGTGCCAGTAACACCCATGCCTCTGACTTTTGAGTGCTGGCATTACAGGTGGGTGGCACCACACCTGGCTTGCGTTCTTTGCAGGCTGTGCCAATTTTCCCAAGTCAGAAATTTTGGACACATTGTTTTATTTTGCATAGCAATGAATCCAAAATCTGAAAGTATGAGTCTCTCCAGTTTGATTGCCCACCCACTTTATTTTAGGCTCTCACCAGGATTTTCTGTCTTCCTTCCAAACTCTTCTCCTCATTAGTGCTGGTAACTACTCCTTGGGATGCAGGTCTAGTCATCTAACTTCCGTGAGATGTTGAGTGGGAATGGTATTAGCAAGCAAACGACCTGACTTCTGGCATGCAGAAGTTCACTTTATGTTCCCTCATTATGAATAAGAACAAATTAAGGAAGCATCTAGGGAGGCTTGTTTTTGTAAACCATTTTCTCCCTTTTTTTAAGAAGCCAGAGAGTCTGCTGCATTTTGCTAAGTGCCTTTTCTGTACCTGTGGAGATAATTGCAAAGCTCCCTCCCCATCCATTGAGAATTAACAATTTTGTAATGTTGAACAGTTTTTTGCATCCCTATAATTAGACTCCCCTCATCTTCACATTTTTATTTCTTTGTATGTACTACTAGATGCTGTTTGTTCATATATAGTTGGAGTGTTTACACTGGCAATCACAAGTGATGGAGTGCTCACACTGGCAATCACAAGCAAGATTAGTTTGTGTTTTTTTTCTTCCCTTGTAAACTTTCTGAACTTAGGTTTTGCCGTTTTTCCTTGAAATTGAACTAGTCTATTCTCCCTTTATACAAGCCTTGAACAAATTTAAGTGACATTGGAATTGTGTGATTAAAAGAGTTTAGTTGAAATCTACCCCTCATGCACCCAAATATTTGGGTTTTGTGCTCTTTATGGAACAGTTAACTTACCACTGTGTTCTGTTATAGTTGAATCACTAGAATAAAAATCACTTCACAAGTTTTAAAACTTATTGTTCATGCTTATATAAAGTAGTCTTAAGGTTAACATTTTAAATTAAGGTTGGGAGGTGGTTAAAGCACTTGCTAGGCAGATGTGAGGGAGACCTGAGTTTGGGTCACTGCAGCCAGTTCTCTGCTACACAAAGCTGGCACAGGAGTTGGTGTCTGGAACCCCAGTGCTCTTGGGATGCTGTGGGAGACAGGGACAGAAGAATCCACAGGAGACCATGGGCCAGATAGTCTGACATATACAGTGGCAAACAACAGAGACCTTGTCTCAAACAAGGCAGAAAGCAATGACTGACACTCAAGATGCTCCTATGACCACACATTCATATTGGTATGTGTACCCCTACTTCACACAAAAACATGCATGCGTACAAGTGATAAAATTGTCGGTATGGTTATTCAACCATTTTCATTTCTTATTTTGTGTTTATACTATTGTTTATTAAGTTATTATTTAACATTTAACAACATTTTTTGCCCAAGTGCCAACATTTTATTTACATATTTGTTCTGCTATTTTTCTGCTTTTTTACTTCATTGGTTTAAATTGATAATTCTAATTATCAATGATTCTAAGTACTTGGGCATAACTATAACACTTGTGACATCTGATGATATAGTTTTTTTCCCTGAAAATATATCATATCTTTAAAGAGACTGAACTTCTGCCAGATTTTGAACCAAGCTAAGAGTATTCATCGAGGTAATTTAAGATTATATACTTAACCTACTATCCTATTGTGTACTCAGACTGTTAAAAGTTTAACTTGCCTTTAAGAAGTCAACATAACCAACTTATGGTGCCTTGGATTGCCCATATCATCTGCGTTTACAACCTAACTGATGCATAGCTTTAATATTAAGCTATGGATCTTCCATTTCCTTGACCTAGAAAAATATACCAATGTTATGGTAATCATTTACTGAAAATAACCACCTTAAATGAAACAAATATTTCATAAATGTTGGAGACAATGTGTGGACATGGGTTGCGACCATCTTTTTTTGTTTGTTTGTTTGTTTGTTTGTTTTTTTGAGTACTATTTTGGGCCAGTTGGGTCAGCAAAGTATTTTCTTACTTTGTAAAACTCTGTTAGAGGTTTCAATAAAAAGGTATTCTTCATTTTTTCATACTGCATTTTCTGTGCTGCGCAATAATAAATACAGAGCAAAGCCCATTGTTAGGGAGAGACATGAGACCTCAGACAGGCATGACACACCCAGCAGGCACAGCAGGTAAGCAGCAGGGACAGACAGACAAGCTGGGCCTGTGACCACAGACTACACACAGCTGAAGACATAAGAGGAAGAAGTAGAGACTTCCAATATAGGTTCTTGGTGAAACTGTTCCAAGAGGAAGCTTCTGTCTTTCTTCCTTACTGTGACATTGATACATTTTGGTTCCCTTTGATTAATTCATTAATTAATTCATTAATTGATACACATAGAAGAAATAATTCAATAAATTATTACTTAAATATTTTTTCTTAATTTTAGAGAATATTTGGATAATATTTTATATGTACAAGGACCATTGAATTTTTATATTTTATTAGACTAGGATTTTTTTTTTTTTTTTTTTTTTACCAAATATTCCCATGAACTTTTAAACTTTTTTTTTTTTTAATTTTTATTTTCTATGTTCTATGTTTACATTCAAAAGGCTTTCCCCTTTCCCAGTTCCCACCCACCATAGTTCCCATAGTTCCTCTCCCCCCCAACTGTTCCCCAATCATTCCCCCTCCCCCCTCGGTTTCTTTACTAAACTGGATGCAATCTTTACAGGCCCAGGGTCCTCTCCTTTCTTCTTCTTGGGAATCATTTGACTTGCTATTTGTGTCTTGAGTATTTAGTGCTTCTGGGCTCATTAATATCCACTTATCAGTGATTGCATTTCATGTGCATTCTTTTGTGATTGGGTTAATTCACTCAGGATGATATTTTCCAGGTCTAACCATTTACCTACAAATTGCATGAATTCATTATTTTTAATTGCTGAGTAGTATTCCATTGTATAGATATACCACATTTTCTGTATCCATTCCTCCTTTGAGGGATATTTGGGCTCCTTCCAATTTCTGGCTATTATAAACAAGGCTGCTATAAACATAGTGGAGCATGTGTCCTTATTGCATGCAGGGGAATCCTCTGGGTATATGCCCAGGAGTGGTATGCCAGGGTCCTCTGGAAGTGACATGCCCAATTTTCTGAGGAACCGCCAAACTGATTTCCAGAGTGGTTTTACCATTTTGCAATCCCACCAACAGTGGAGGAGTGTTCCTCTTTCTCCACATCCTCGCCAGCACTTGTTGTCTCTTGAGTTTTTAATCTTAGCCATTCTGACTGGTGTGAGGTGGAATCTCAGGGTTGTTTTGATTTGCATTTCCCTGATGACTAATGATGTTGAACATCTTTTAAGGTGTTTCTCGGCCATCCGAATTTCTTCTGGTGAAAATTCTTTGTTTAGCTCTGTGCCCCATTTTTTGATAGGGTTATTTGGTTCTTTGCGGTCTAACTTCTTGAGTTCTTTGTATATACTGGATATTAGCCCTCTGTCGGATGTGGAGTTGGTGAAGATCTTTTCCCACTTTGTTGGTTGCCGTTTTGTCCTTCTGACAGTGTCCTTTGCTTTGCAGAAACTTTGTAATTTTATGAGGTCCCATTTGTCGATTCTTGATCTTAGAGCATAAGCTGTTGGTGTTCTGTTCAGGAACTTTTCCCCTGTGCCCAAGTCCTCCAGGGTCTTCCCAAGTTTCTTTTCTAGTAGTTTCAGTGTGTCTGGTTTTATGTGGAGGTCCTTGATCCACTTGGAGTTGATCTTAGTGCAAAGAGATAAGAGTGGGTCAATTCGCATTCTTCTGCATGTTGACCTCCAGTTGAACCAGCACCATTTGTTGAAAAGGCTATCTTTATTCCACCGGATGGTTGTGGCTCCTTTATCAAAGATCAAGTGACCATAAGTCTGTGGGTTAATTTCTGGGTCTTCAATCCTGTTCCATTGATCTGCTTGCCTGTTGCTATACCAATACCATGCAGTTTTTAACACAATTGCTCTGTAGTACTGCTTGAGGTCAGGGATATTGATTCCCCCGGAAGTCCTTTTATTGTTGAGAATAGTTTTTGCTATCCTGGGTTTTTTGTTGCTCCAGATGAATTTGAGAATCGCTCTTTCTAGATCTATGAAGAATTGAGTTGGGATTTTGATGGGGATCGCGTTGAATCTGTATATTGCTTTTGGCAAGATGGCCATTTTTACTATATTGATTCTGCCAATCCAGGAGCAAGAGATATTTTTCCATCTTCTGAGGTCTTCTTCAATTTCTTTCTTCAAGGACTTGAAGTTCCTGTTGTACAGATCTTTCGCTTGTTTGGTTAGAGTTATGCCAAGGTACTTTATGTTGTTTGTGGCTATTGTGAAGGGTGTTATTTCCCTAATTTCTTTCTCAGCCTGCTTGTCCTTTGAGTACAGGAAGGCCACTGACTTGCTTGAGTTAATTTTATAACCTGCCACTTTGCTGAAGCTGTTTATCAGCTGTAGAAGTTCTCTGGTGGAGTTTTTTGGGTCGCTTAGGTAAACTATCATATCATCTGCAAATAATGATAGTTTCACTTCTTCCTTTCCAATTTGTATCCCTTTGACTTCCTTATGTTGTCTAATTGCTCTTGCTAGAACTTCAAGTACTATATTGAAAAGATATGGAGAGAGAGGGCAGCCTTGTCTAGTCCCTGATTTTAGTGGGAATGCTTCAAGTTTCTCTCCATTTATTTTGATGTTGGCTACTGGTTTGCTGTAGATTGCTTTTACTATATTTAGGTATGGGCCTTGAATTCCTGCTCTTTCCAAGACTTTTAGCATGAAAGGATGCTGAATTTTGTCGAATGCTTTTTCAGCATCTAATGAGATGACCATGTGGTTTTTTTCTTTCAGTTTGTTTATGTAGTGGATTACATTGATGGATTTCCGTATATTGAACCATCCCTGCATCCCTGGGATGAAGCCTACTTGATCATGGTGGATGATCGTTTTAATGTGCTCTTGGATTCGGTTAGCAAGAATTTTATTTAGTATTTTTGCATCTATATTCATAAGAGAAATTGGCCTGTAGTTCTCTTTCTTTGTTGGATCTTTTTGTGGTTTAGGTATTAGCGTAATTGTGGCTTCGAAGAATGAGTTGGGCAGTGTCCCTTCTGTCTCTATTTTGTGGAATAGTTTGAAAAGTATTGGTGTTAAGTCTTCTTTGAAGGTCTGGTAGAATTCTGCACTAAAACCATCTGGTCCCGTACTTTTTTTGGTTGGGAGGCTTTCTATAACCCCTTCTATTTCTTTAGGGGTTATGGGACTATTTAGCTGATCTACTTGATGCTGATTTAGTTTTGGTATTTGATATCTGTCTAGGAAATTGTCCATTTCCTCCAGATTCTCCAGTTGTTTTGAGTATAGACCTTTGTAATAGGATCTGATGATCTTTTGAATTTCCTCAGTTTCTGTTGTTATGTCTCCCTTTTCATTTCTAATTTTGTTAATTTGTATACTGTCTCTGTGTCCTTTGGTTAGTCTGGCTAAGGGTTTATCTATCTTGTTGATTTTCTCAAAGAACCAGCTCCTGGTCTTGTTGATTCTTTGTATGGTTCTCTTTGTTTCTATTTGATTGATTTCAGCCCTGAGTTTGATGATTTCTTGTCTTCTACTCCTCCTGGGTGAATTAACTTGTTTTTCTTCCAGGGCCTTAAGGTGTGCCATTAAGTTGCTAGTGTATGCTCTCTCCAGTTTCTTTTTGGATGCACTTAGAGCTATGAGTTTTCCTCTTAGCACTGCTTTCATTGTGTCCCATAGATTTGGGTAGGTTGTACCTTCATTTTCATTGAATTCTAAAAAGTCTTTGATTTCTTTTTTTATTTCTTCCTTGACCGAGGTGTCATTGAGTAGAGTATTGTTCAATTTCCATGTGTATGTGGGCTTTCTGTTGTTTTTGTTGTTATTGAAGACCACTCTTACTCCCTGGTGATCTGATAGGAGGCATGGGATTAGCTCGATCTTCTTGTATTTGTTGACATCTGTCTTGTGACCAATTATATGGTCTATTTTGGAGAAGGTACCATGTGGAGCTGAGAAAAAGGTATATTCTTTAGCTTTAGGATGAAATGTTCTATATATATCTGTTAAATCCAGTTGGTCCAGAGTTTCAATTAGTTTCACTGTGTCCCTGTTTAGTTTCTGCTTTCCTGATCTGTCCATTGAGGAGAGTGGAGTGTTGAAGTCACCCACAATTATTGTGTTAGGTGTAATGTGTGCTTTAAGCTTTAGTAAGGTTTCTTTTACGAATGAGGGTGCCCTTGCATTTGGAGCATAGATGTTCAGTATTGAGAGCTCTTCTTGGTGGATTTTCCCTTTGGCCAGCAAGAAGTGACCTTCTGAGTCTCTTTTGATGATTTTAGGTTGGAAGTCAATTTTATCTGATATTAGAATGGCTACTCCAGCTTGTTTCCTGGGACCATTTGCTTGTAAAATTGTCTTCCAGCCTTTTACTCTAAGGCAGTGTTTGTCTTTAACACTGAGATGGGTTTCCTGTATGCAGCAAAATGTAGGGTCCTGTTTCCGTATCCAGTCTGTTAATCTATGTCTTTTTATTGGGGAATTGAGTCCATTGATGTTAAGAGATATTAAGGAATAGTAATTATTTCCTCCAGACATTTTTGAAATTATATTTATTTATTTTATTTATTTTTTTAATATTCGAGAGGTTACCTTCTTTTAGGTTTGATGAGAGGAGGTTTCTATCTTGTTTCTTCCCGGGTGTAGTTTCCGTCCTTGTCTTGGTGTTTTCCCCCTATTATCCTTTGTAGGGCTGGATTTGTGGAAAGATATCGTGCAAATTTGGTTTTGTCATGGAATACCTTGATGTCTCCATCTATGGCGATTGAGAGCTTTGCTGGGTAAAGTAGTTTTGCCTGGAGTTTGTGTTCTCTTAGAGTTTGCATTATATCTGCCCAGGATCTTCTAGCTTTCATGGTCTCAGGTGAGAAGTCTGGTGTTATTCTGATAGGTCTTCCTTTATAAGTTACTTGGCCTTTTTCTCTTGCTGCCTTTAATATTCTTTCTTTGTTTAGTACATTTGGAGTTTTGATTATTATGTGACGGGATGTGTTTCTGTTCTGGTCCAGTCTGTTTGGGGTTCTATAGGCTTCTTGTATATTCATGGGCATCTCTCTCTTTAGGTTGGGGAAGTTTTCTTCCATAATTTTGTAGAAGATATTTGCTGGCCCTTTAACTTGTACGTCTTCATTCTCGTCTATACCTATGATCCTTAGGTTTGGTCTTCTCATTGCGTCCTGGATTTCCTGGATGTTTTGGGTTACAGCCTTTTTGCATTTAGTATTTTCTTTGACTGTTGAATCAATGGTTCCTATGGTATCTTCGGCTTCTGATATTCTGTCTTCTATCTCTTGTATTCTATTGTTGATATTTGCATCTATGGCCCCTGATTTCTTCCCCAGGTTTTCTATCTCCAATGTTGTCTCCCTCTGTGATTTCTTAGTTGTTTCTACTTCTGTTTTTAGTATCTGGATGGATGTGCTCAGATCTTTCGCTTGCTTGATTGTGTTTTCATGTATTTCTTTAATAGATTTTTGTGCTTCCTCTTTCATAGCTTCTACTTGTTGGCCCACGTTCTTCTGTAGTTCTTTAAGTGACTTTTGTCTTTCTTCCTTATTGTCTTCTTCTCTTTGATCCATCTTCTCCTGCATTTCTTGAAGTGATTTTTGTATTTGCCTCGTAAAGGCTTCTAACTTTTGATCCATTTTCTCCTCTATTTCTTTACGAGATTTTTCTATGTGTTCAGCTACCAGCATCCTGACCAGTGATTTTATATCCAAGTCTTGTTTTTCTGGTGTTTTGGGGTATCCAGGGCTTCCTGTTGTTGGCGAACTGGGTTCAGATGCTGTCATGTTGCCTTGATTTCTGTTAGTGACATTCCTTCGTTTACCTTTTGCCATCTGGTTATTTCTGGTGTTAGTTGACCTTGTTGTCACTGGCTGGTGTTTGAATCTCCTGCGAGGCTGGGCTTACCTGTTGTTTCTTTACTGGTGGTTATGCGTGATTGCTGCTCAATGGGATCACGAGCTGGCTGCCACCGGCTGACTTTGTGCCCGGCCTGAGGACTCTGGCAAGTG
Organism: Apodemus agrarius; assembly: GCA_964023405.1. Classification (NCBI taxonomy): domain Eukaryota; kingdom Metazoa; phylum Chordata; class Mammalia; order Rodentia; family Muridae; genus Apodemus; species Apodemus agrarius. The sequence goes on from OZ030007.1 coordinate 26,493,957, forward strand.
TGGGGGAGTGCAGCAGAGCCTAGGTAGGCGCTGATAGGCCTGCCTAGTAGGGAGAGCCTAGCAGATCCCCTCACGTGGTAGCCCCTGATGGAATCTATCTACCTGTGTCTTTCCAGCTGTGTCCTGGTTGCAATATGGAGGCCTGCCGCTATAGCTGGTCCGGGGTCCTGGGGAGCTGGGTGGTTCCGGTTGCCTCAGTGCAAGTCCTAAGCTCACAGGGACCGTGCTGCAGAGCCTAGGTGCCTGGGCCCGCCTCTGGGCGAGAGCTCAGCAGAGCTCCCTGCTCCAGTCCCAGAAGGAGTCCCTACCTGCGCCTTTCCAGCTGTGTCCTGGTTGCAATATGGAGGCCTGCTGCTATCGTTGGTCCGGGGTCCTGGGGAGCTGGGTGGGTCCGGCTGCCTCGGTGCAAGTCCTAAGCTCGCAGGGACGTGCTGCAGAGCCTAGGCGCCTGTGCCCTCCTCTGGGCGGGGGCTTAGCAGCGCTCCCTGCTCTAGTCCCAGACGGGGTCCCTACCTGCGCCTTTCCAGCTGTGTCCTGGTTGCAATATGGAGGCCTGCTGCTGTTGCTGGTCCGGGGTCCTGGGGAGCTGGGTGGGTCCAGCTGCCTCGGTGCAAGCCCTAAGCTCACAGGGACCGTGCTGCAGAACCTAGGCGCCTGTGCCCTCCTCTGGGCGGGAGCTTAGCAGCGCTCCCTGCTCCAGTCCCAGACGGAGACCCTACCTGTGCCTTTCCAGCTGTGTCCTGGTTGCAATATGGAGGCCTGCTGCTGTCGCTGGTCCGGGGTCCTGGGGAGCTGGGTGGGTCCGGCTGCCTCGGTGCAAGTCCTAAGCTCACAGGGACCGTGCTGCAGAACCTAGGCGCCTGTGCCCTCCTCTGGGCGGGAGCTTAGCAGTGCTCCCAGCTCCAGTCCCAGACGGAGACCCTACCTGCGCCTTTCCAGCTGTGTCCTGGTTGCAATATGGAGGCCTGCTGCTGTCGCTGGTCCGGGGTCCTGGGGAGCTGGGTGGGTCCGGCTGCCTCGGTGCAAGTCCTAAGCTCACAGGGACCGTGCTGCAGAACCTAGGCGCCTGTGCCCTCCTCTGGGCGGGAGCTTAGCAGCGCTCCCTGCTCCAGTCCCAGACGGAGACCCTACCTGCGCCTTTCCAGCTGTGTCCTGGTTGCAATATGGAGGCCTGCTGCTATCGCTGGTCCGGGGTCCTGGGGAGCTGGGTGGGTCCGGCTGCCTCAGTGCACGTCCTAAGCTCGCAGGGACGTGCTGCAGAGCCTAGGCGCCTGTGCCCTCCTCTGGGCGGGGGCTTAGCAGCGCTCCCTGCTCTAGTCCCAGACGGGGTCCCTACCTGCGCCTTTCCAGCTGTGTCCTGGTTGCAATATGGAGGCCTGCTGCTGTTGCTGGTCCGGGGTCCTGGGGAGCTGGGTGGGTCCAGCTGCCTCGGTGCAAGCCCTAAGCTCACAGGGACCGTGCTGCAGAACCTAGGCGCCTGTGCCCTCCTCTGGGCGGGAGCTTAGCAGCGCTCCCTGCTCCAGTCCCAGACGGAGACCCTACCTGTGCCTTTCCAGCTGTGTCCTGGTTGCAATATGGAGGCCTGCTGCTGTCGCTGGTCCGGGGTCCTGGGGAGCTGGGTGGGTCCGGCTGCCTCGGTGCAAGTCCTAAGCTCACAGGGACCGTGCTGCAGAACCTAGGCGCCTGTGCCCTCCTCTGGGCGGGAGCTTAGCAGAGCTCCCTGCTCCAGTCCCAGACGGAGACCCTACCTGCGCCTTTCCAGCTGTAGACTAGGATTTTTTATTTTATACTTAATCTATTCCTACAATTTTATTTTTTCATTTTCATCATTCTAGTAATGTTTATTTATTTATTTTTATTAATTGTTTTAACACATTTACATTTCAAATGATATCCCCCCTTCCCAGTTACCCCTCTACCAACCCCACATTCCATCCCCCCTCCTTCACCTCCCCCTTTCCTCTTTGAAGGTGCTCCTCCACCCATTCCCCCACTCCCACCTCACTCCTCTAGAACCTCCTATGTTGGGGCATCAAACCTCCTTCCCCTCCCATTGATGTCAGATAAGGCCATTCTCTGCTACTTATGGAGCTATGCACCCATCCATGTGTACTGTTTGGTTGGTGGTTTAGTCCCTGGCAGCTCTGGGTGGTCCATTTACTTGATATTGTTCTTTTTATGGGGTTGCAATCCCATTCAGCTCCTTCAGTTCTTCAGAGAAAATTTTAAGGGGTTGAGATTTTCTTTTTTTTTTTTTAATTTTTTTAATTTATTTTATTTTTTTTAATTTTTATTTTTTATATTCTATGTTTACATTCCACAGGCTTTCCCCTTTCCCAGTTCCCACCCACCATAGTTCCCATAGTTCCTCTCCCCCCCAACTATTCCCCAATCATTCCCCCTCCCCCCTCGGTTTCTTTACTAAACTGGATGCAATCTTTACATGCCCAGGGTCCTCTCCTTTCTTCTTCTTGGGAATCATTTGACTTGCTATTTGTGTCTTGAGTATTTAGGGCTTCTGGGCTCATTAATATCCACTTATCAGTGATTGCATTTCATGTGCATTCTTTTGTGATTGGGTTAATTCACTCAGGATGATATTTTCCAGGTCTAACCATTTACCTACAAATTGCATGAATTCATTATTTTTAATTGCTGAGTAGTATTCCATTGTATAAATATACCACATTTTCTGTATCCATTCCTCCTTTGAGGGATATTTGGGCTCCTTCCAATTTCTGGCTATTATAAACAAGGCTGCTATAAACATAGTGGAGCATGTGTCCTTATTGCATGCAGGGGAATCCTCTGGGTATATGCCCAGGAATGGTATGCCAGGGTCCTCTGGAAGTGACATGCCCAATTTTCTGAGGAACCGCCAAACTGATTTCCAGAGCAGTTTTACCATTTTGCAATCCCACCAACAGTGGAGGAGTGTTCCTCTTTCTCCACATCCTCGCCAGCACTTGTTGTCTCTTGAGTTTTTAATCTTAGCCATTCTGACTGGTGAGAGCTGGAATCTCAGGGTTGTTTTGATTTGCATTTCCCTGATGACTGATGATGTTGAACATCTTTTAAGGTGTTTCTCGGCCATCTGAATTTCTTCTGGTGAAAATTCTTTGTTTAGCTCTGTGCCCCATTTTTTGATAGGGTTATTTGGTTCTTTGGGGTCTAACTTCTTGAGTTCTTTGTATATATTGGATATTAGCCCTCTGTCGGATGTGGGGTTGGTGAAGATCTTTTCCCACTTTGTTGGTTGTCATTTTGTCCTTCTGACAGTGTCCTTTGCTTTGCAGAAACTTTGTAATTTTATGAGGTCCCATTTGTCGATTCTTGATCTTAGTGCGTAAGCTATTGGTGTTCTGTTCAGGAACTTTCCCCCTGTGCCCAAGTCCTCCAGAGTCTTTCCAAGTTTCTTTTCTAATAGTTTCAGTGTGTCTGGTTTTATGTGGAGGTCCTTGATCCACTTGGAGTTGATCTTAGTGCAAAGAGATAAGAGTGGGTCAATTCGCATTCTTCTGCATGTTGACCTCCAGTTGAACCAGCACCATTTGTTGAAAAGGCTATCTTTATTCCACCGGATGGTTGTGGCTCCTTTATCAAAGATCAAGTGACCATAAGTCTGTGGGTTAATTTCTGGGTCTTCAATCCTGTTCCATTGATCTGCTTGCCTGTTGCTATACCAATACCATGCAGTTTTTAACACAATTGCTCTGTAGTACTGCTTGAGGTCAGGGATATTGATTCCCCCAGAAGTCCTTTTATTGTTGAGAATAGTTTTAGCTATCCTGGGTTTTTTGTTGCTCCAGATGAATTTGAGAATTGCTCTTTCTAGATCTATGAAGAATTGAGTTGGGATTTTGATGGGGATTGCATTGAATCTGTAGATTGCTTTTGGCAAGATGGCCATTTTTACTATATTGATCCTGCCAATCCAGGAGCAAGAAATATTTTTCCATCTTCTGAGGTCTTCTTCGATTTCTTTCTTCAAGGACTTGAAGTTCCTGTTGTACAGATCTTTCACTTGTTTGGTTAGAGTTACGCCAAGATACTTTATGTTGTTTGTGGCTATCGTGAAGGGTGTTATTTCCCTAATTTCTTTCTCAGCCTGCTTGTCCTTTGAGTACAAGAAGGCCACTGACTTGCTTGAGTTAATTTTATAACCTGCCACTTTGCTGAAGTTGTTTATCAGCTGTAGAAGTTCTCTGGTGGAGTTTTTTGGGTCGGTTAGGTAAACTATCATATCGTCTGCAAATAATGATAGTTTCACTTCTTCCTTTCCAATTTGTATCCCTTTGACTTCCTTACGTTGTCTAATTGCTCTTATTAGAACTTCAAGTACTATATTGAAAAGATATGGAGAGAGAGGGCAGCCTTGTCTAGTCCCTGATTTTAGTGGGAATGCTTCAAGTTTCTCTCCATTTAGTTTGATGTTGGCTACTGGTTTGCTGTAGATTGCTTTTACTATGTTTAGGTATGGGCCTTGAATTCCTGCTCTTTCCAAGACTTTTAGCATGAAAGGATGCTGAATTTTGTCGAATGCTTTTTCAGCATCTAATGAGATGACCATGTGGTTTTTTCTTTCAGTTTGTTTATGTAGTGGATTACATTGATGGATTTCCGTATATTGAACCATCCCTGCATCCCTGGGATGAAGCCTACTTGATCATGGTGGATGATCGTTTTGATGTGCTGTTGGATTCGGTTAGCAAGAATTTTATTTAGTATTTTTGCATCTATATTCATAAGAGAAATTGGCCTGTAGTTCTCTTTCTTTGTTGGATCTTTTTGTGGATTAGGTATTAGTGTAATTGTGGCTCCGAAGAATGAGTTAGGCAGTGTCCCTTCTGTCTCTATTTTGTGGAATAGTTTGAGAAGTATTGGTGTTAAGTCTTCTTTGAAGGTCTGGTAGAATTCTGCACTAAAACCATCTGGTCCCGTACTTTTTTTGGTTGGGAGGCTTTCTATAACCCCTTCTATTTCTTTAGGGGTTATGGGACTATTTAGCTGGTCTACTTGATGCTGATTTAATTTTGGTATTTGATATCTGTCTAGGAAATTGTCCATTTCCTCCAGATTCTCCAGTTGTTTTGAGTATAGACCTTTGTAGTAGGATCTGATGATCTTTTGAATTTCCTCAGTTTCTGTTGTTATGTCTCCCTTTTCATTTCTAATTTTGTTAATTTGTATACTGTCTCTGTGTCCTTTGGTTAGTCTGGCTAAGGGTTTATCTATCTTGTTGATTTTCTCAAAGAACCAGCTCCTGGTCTTGTTGATTCTTTGTATGGATTTCTTTGTTTCTATTTGATTGATTTCAGCCCTGAGTTTGATGATTTCTTGTCTTCTACTCCTCCTGGGTGAATTAACTTGTTTTTCTTCCAGGGCTTTAAGGTGTGCCGTTAAGCTGCTAGTGTATGCTCTCTCCAGTTTCTTTTTGGATGCACTTAGAGCTATGAGTTTTCCTCTTAGCACTGCTTTCATTGTGTCCCATAGATTTGGGTAGGTTGTACCTTCATTTTTATTGAATTCTAAAAAGTCTTTGATTTCTTTTTTTATTTCGTCCTTGACCCAGGTGTCATTGAGTAGAGTATTGTTCAGTTTCCATGTGTATGTGGGCTTTCTGTTGTTTTTGTTGCTATTGAAGACCACTCTTACTCCATGGTGATCTGATAGGAGGCATGGGATTAGCTCGATCTTCTTGTATTTGTTGACATCTGTCTTGTGACCAATTATATGGTCTATTTTGGAGAAGGTACCATGCGGTGCTGAGAACAAAGTATATTCTTTAGCTTTAGGATGAAATGTTCTATATATATATCTGTTAAATCCAATTGGTCCAGAGTTTCAATTAGTTTTACTGTGTCCCTGTTTAGTTTTTGCTTTCCTGATCGGTCCATTGAGGAGAGTGGAGTGTTGAAGTCACCCACAATTATTGTGTTAGGTGTCATGTGTGCTTTAAGCTTTAGTAAGGTTTCTTTTACGAATGAGGGTGCCCTTGCATTTGGAGCATAGATATTCAGTATTGAGAGCTCTTCTTGGTGGATTTTCCCTTTGGCCAGCAAGAAGTGACCTTCTGAGTCTCTTTTGATGATTTTAGGTTGGAAGTCAATTTTATCTGATATTAGAATGGCTACTTCAGCTTGTTTCCTGAGACCATTGGCTTGTAAAATTGTCTTCCAGCCTTTTACTCTAAGGCAGTGTTTGTCTTTAACACTGAGATGTGTTTCCTGTATGCAGCAAAATGTAGGGTCCTGTTTCCGTATCCAGTCTGTTAATCTATGTCTTTTTATTGGGGAATTGAGTCCATTGATGTTAAGAGATATTAAGGAATAGTAATTATTACCTCCAGACATTTTTGAAATTATATTTATTTATTTTATTTATTTTTTATATTCGAGAGGTTATCTTCTTTTGGGTTTGATGAGAGCAGGTTTCTATCTTGCTTCTTCCCGGGTGTAGTTTTTGTCCTTGTCTTGGTGTTTCCCCCCTATTATCCTTTGTAGGGCTGGATTTGTGGAAAGATGTTGTACTGGCTAGTTTTGTGTGTCAACTTGACACAGGCTGGAGTTATCATAGGAAAAGGAGCTTCAGTTGGGGAAATGCCTCCATGAGATCCAGCTGTGGGGCATTTTCTCAATTAGTGATCAAGTGGGGGAGAGCCCCTTGTGGGTGGTGCCATCTCTGGGCTGGTATTCTTGGGTTCTATAAGAGAGCAGGCTGAGCAAGCCAGGGGAAGCAAGCCAGTAAGGAACATCCCTCCATGGCCTCTGCATCAGCTCCTGCTTCCTGACCTGCGTGAGTTCCAGTCCTGACTTCCTTTGGTGATGAACAGCTGTGTGGAAGTGTAAGCTCAATAAACCCTTTCCTCCCCAACTTGCTTCTTGGTCATGATGTTTGTGCAGGAATAGAAACCCTGACTAAGACAAATTGGTACCAGCGTAGTGGGGTATTCCTGTGACAACCTTACCATGTTTTGGGGAGGACTGTGGAAGGACTTTGGAACTTTGGGCTAGATGGTCCATTCAGTGAGGAGACCTCTCTGAGATGTTGTGGAGGAGCTTGGAAGATTATGTTGAGAACAGTGCAGAAGATGGAGGCCTGGCTTGTGAAATTTCAGAGGGAAAATTAAAGACTCTTATCAGGGCCATGAAGACTCTGTGGTTCTGGTTAGCTGGGGCTGAAGAATCAGCTGTGAGTAACAAGATACCAGAACCACTAAAGTGAGCCGTTGTGTTACTGGGACTATTGATGCTGGTTAGCTGGAGCTAAGAAATTAGCGGTGAGTAAGAAGAGACCAGCATCACTGAGGTGAAATCTTCTGGGATGTGTTTTCTGAGAGCACAGAGAGTGTGTTCCAGATAGCCAAGGTTGTGCCTCATGCTGTAGCAGGACTTGGTACTGTGTAAGAGTCACCCAGGTGGTACTGCTTTTGAAGGCATGAAGGCATCATGAAGAACAGCTGAGGCTTGGTACAGTGAGAGGCCATGGAAGGCCATTGGTGAAAGTGTACCCTCAGTTGTAATTGATGGCCCAGGACTGAAGGGGTCATGCAAAAGAGTTGAGGCTTGGAGATGCCAGTACTATGCGATGACCACCAAGGACAGCAGCAGCAGTGGAGTACAGGCAGCTGGAACCTAGAAGACAAGTTGTGTGCTACAAAGGGCAGAGCTGGAGAAGTGACCCAAGCCCTTGGAGGAGCCCAGAAGATCGTGAGTTGGATCCCAGACATTGAACCACTGGAGTTTGAGTTTTGCTTTTTTGATTGTTACTGTGCCCTGATATTTTTCCCTCTTGAAAGAAGGTATTTTAGTGGAGCCCACAGTTAAGAGACTTTGAATTTTTAAAAGACTTGGAATTTTAAGATATTGGACATTTTAAAGAGGTTGAACTTTTAATATGTAAAGACTGTGGGACTTTTTACGTTATTTACATCTTGGGGGATGAATAAGAAAGTAAGGGTTGAGGCTTAATAGTGATATGTTGGTGTGTCAAGTTGACAAGGGGTCAATTGTACTGGCTAGTTTTGTGTGTCAACTTGACACAGGCTGGAGTTATCATAGGAAAAGGAGCTTCAGTTGGGGAAGTGCCTCCATGAGATCCAGCTGTGGGGCATTTTCTCAATTAGTGATCAAGTGGGGGAGAGCCCCTTGTGGGTGGTGCCATCTCTGGGCTGGTATTCTTGGGTTCTATAAGAGAGCAGGCTGAGCAAGCCAGGGGAAGCAAGCCAGTAAGGAACATCCCTCCATGGCCTCTGCATCAGCTCCTGCTTCCTGACCTGCGTGAGTTCCAGTCCTGACTTCCTTTGGTGATGAACAGCTGTGTGGAAGTGTAAGCTCAATAAACCCTTTCCTCCCCAACTTGCTTCTTGGTCATGATGTTTGTGCAGGAATAGAAACCCTGACTAAGACAGATGTCTTGCAAATTTGGTTTTGCCATGGAATACCTTGATGTCTCCATCAATAGCGATTGAGAGTTTTGCTGGGTAAAGTAGTTTTGGCTGAAGTTTGTGTTCTCTTAGAGTTTGCATGATATCTGCCCAGGACCTTCTAGCTTTCATGGTCTCAGGTGAGAAGTCTGGTGTTATTCTGATAGGTTTTCCTTTATATGTTACTTGGCCTTTTTCTCTTGCTGCCTTTAATATTCTTTCTTTGTTTATTACATTTGGAGTTTTGATTATTATGTGACGGGATGTATTTCTGTTCTGGTCCAGTCTGTTTGGGGTTCTATAGGCTTCTTGTATATTCATGGGCATCTCTCTCCTTAGGTTGGGGAAGTTTTCTTCCATAATTTTATGGAAGATATTAGCTGGCCCTTTAACTTGTAAATCTTCACTCTCATCTATACCTATAATCCTTAGGTTTGGTCTTCTCATAGTGTCTTGAATTTCCTGGATGTTTTGGGTTACCACCTTTTTGCATTTAGTATTTTCTTTGACTGTTGAATCAATGGTTCCTATGGTATCTTCGGCTTCTGAGATTCTGTCTTCTATCTCTTGTATTCTATTGTTGATACTTGCGTCTATGGCCCCTGATTTCTTCCCAAGGTTTTCTATCTCCAATGTTGTCTCCCTCTGTGATTTCTTAGTTGTTTCTACTTCTGTTTTTAGTATCTAGATGGATGTGCTCAGATCTTTTGCTTGCTTGATTGTGTTTTCATGTATTTCTTTAATAGATTTTTGTGCTTCCTCTTTCATAGCTTCTACTTGTTGGCCCACGTTCTTCTGTAGTTCTTTAAGTGACTTTTGTCTTTTTTCCTTATTGTCTTCTTCTCTTTGATCCATCTTCTCCTGAATTTCTTGAAGTGATTTTTGTATTTGCCTCGTAAAGGCTTCTAACTTTTGATCCATTTTCTCCTCTATTTCTTTACGAGATTTTTCTATGTGTTCAGCTACCAGCATCCTGACCAGTGATTTTATATCCAAGTCTTGTTTTTCTGGTGTTTTGGGGTATTCAGGGATTCCTGTTGTTGGAGAACTGGGTTCAGATGCTGTCATGTTGCCTTGATTTTTGTTAGTAACGTTCCTTCGTTTTCCTTTTGCCATCTGGTTATTTCTGGTTTTAGTTGGCCTTGTTGTCAGTGGCTGGTGTTTGAATCTCCTGTGAGGCTGGGCTCACCTGTTGTTTCTCTACTGGTGAATATGTGTGACTGCTGCTTTAAGGGATCATAAGCTGGCTGCCACCCATGTGATTGTAGCCCCTGATGGAGTCTGTCTACTTGGGCTTCTTCAGCTGTGTCCTGGTTGCAAGGAACTCGGCCTGCTTGGCTCCCAGAGCCTAGTAGATCCCCCGTGAGGGTAACCCTGAAAGGGGTGTCTACCTGGGTCTTTCCAGCTGTGTCCTGGTTGCAATATGGAGGCCCGCTGCTATAGCTGGTCCAGGGGCTGGCGAGCTGGTTGCAGAACACAGCCTCGGTGCTCGGTCAGAGGGCGCGGGGATGTCCCACAGAGCCTAGGCGGAACTAGGCCTGCTTGGTTCCGAGACCATAGCAGATCCCCCCCGGGAGGGTAGCCCTGGAAGGGGTGTCTACCTGGACCTTTCCAGCTTTGTCCTGGTTGCAATATGGAGGCCTGCCGCTACCGCTGGTCCTGGGGCCGGCGAGCTGGTTGCAGAATGCAGCCTCGGTGCTCTGCCAGAGGGCGCGGGGATGTCCCACAGAGCCTGGGCCTTTCCAGCTGTGTCCTGGTTGCAATATGGAGGCCCGCCGCTACCGCTGGTCCAGGGGCCGGGCGAGCTGTTTGCAGAAGGCAGCCTCGGTGCTCGGCCAGAGGTCGCGGGGATGTCCCACAGAGCCTAGGCAGAACTCAGCCTGCTTGGCTCTGAGACCCTAGCAGATCCCCTCCATGAGGGTAGCCCCAGGGGTTGAGATTTTCTACTGGTAGTATTGGAGATAAAAAAATGTAATAGGTGAGACATATGTAATTTGTGGTGATAACTACATTAACAAGAAAGAAGTTTTGATATGAGAGATGGAGAGATAGATTATAGATAAATATACAAAGTTTTTTAATATTGATATGAATAATTCAAGATAATGTGATTAGTGACTGATTGTGGTGTTTGTTGGCTCTTTCTTAGACATATTCATCTTTTGGTGTGATATAGGAAGTACCACTACAAAGTGATATAATGCTTGACGCAGCATATATCAAGTATGCCACTATTTCTTACACTAATTCAGATGTGTATACTGATGTTTCTAGAAGTATATAGCGATGCATAATAGCTCACAGGAAGAGCATCTAATAATCTAATAAACATTATAGGGCTGAAGAAAGGGCTTGATGGGTGAAGTGCTTGTCATATAAACATGAAGGACTGAGTTTGACCTCCAGCACCCATGTAAAAGTCAGTGCAAGTATGAGGTTGCGACTCCAACTCTACAAGGGCGAAGACATGGGGTGCTCAGGGGCTCCCTGGTCAGCCAGTTTAAACAAAGTGGTGAGCTCCAGGTTAAGCAAGAGACCCTGGCTCAAGAGATAAAGTGGAGAGTGATGTAAGCAGATGCCCAGGGCTGGGCCAATGCCCACAGGGGTGGGTACATCTGTGTGTGTCTGTACATCCCCTGTACAGCAACAGGGGTGGGCGCATCTGTGTGTGTCTGTACATCCCGTGTATAATATACATAGACACGCTTTCTTTTGAGATGCTTACCTCATGTCACATTTGATATGATTTTCCACCAACTTCAGTGGAATAAGCAAAGTGCCCCAAACATAAATATAAGTCAGACATTGCAAGGTTTAAATTTCACCCTGCACTCCTGCACTTTGTAGACATACAGGCAAGCAGAACCAGGCCTGAGGTCTGGACTCTTCTGAGAAATAGCTCTATGAATATAGGAGAGAGTCATGGTGGTTACAATGAATTTTTAACATGCACTTTGTTCTATGTATCATATATATATGTATATACATATATACATATACATATATATATATATATATATATATATATATATATATATATATTTGGTTTTTTGAGACAGGGTTTCTCTGTGTAGTCCTGGCTGTCTTGGAACTCACTCTGTAGACCAGGCTGGCCTTGAACTCAGAAATCCTCCTGCCTTGGCCTCCCATGTGTTGGGATTAATGGCATGTACCACCACTGCCTGGCTATGTATCAAAATTTATGTTTGCAGTAATTTACCAAAAAAACAAAAATCAAAAAATGGAAAAACAATGGAAGTATTGAGATTATAGTCATTAAAATAGGTAATTAGCTCAGAAAAATTGATGCCTGATAAGTTAAATGTAGATTAAAGGGACATAGAGCGAAGGAAATAAATGTAAAATTAAGCAAAATTGAAAAGTATGATTATTCCTGTATGATTCAAATTAAATTAAATTAAAACCATGCAAAAATCTAGTTTGTATTTTGTCTGGGTTATTTGCATGTTTTACTGGAGTTGGAAAAAAAGACCTAGCATGAGATAAGCACCTCTGAGAATTTATATTAGGTTAACTTTTTATTGAATTCAAAGCAGTTTAGGTAGAGTAAAATGGGAAGAGTGCATGGAAAGCCACAGAACGAAAACTGACACTGAAGAATGCAGAAGCGCAACGTTTATTTATTAGTTCAACTTAATACCTTCAAACCTAGAGCAATATCTAGCCCATAATGCGTTCCCAATAAATATCTGCAATATTTGTAAGACTAAATTTTGGTGGCCAGAGCCAGCAAAAAAATATCCTCTATATTAATATGAGACCTATTTAGCTAGATCTATTTCTATTCTTTTCAGTACAGATGATTTCCATTTATGTCTAGAGTGTACTACTTCTTGCTCACTAGGTCTAATAACCTAATTAGTGTAAAGGGCCAATGTTATGTCTTGTATAAAACAAGGGCAACCAAAATCCCTATGATCTGAATATTATGCTAGAGAGCTGATATGCCCAGAGGGCGGTGTTCAGGCAGATTGGTGCTGGTGGTGCTGGGTACCAAGTACCAAAAAAACATTTTCCTGTCTGAGCAAATTAGCTCTACATTGTCTGAAGAGACAGTAATGACTACCATGGAGGCAGCTGTCAACCAAGGTGGTGCTGTTTTTCCTCAGGACAGTTCCCAAAGGGTGGGAAGGTCTGCTCCCACTGGGCATGGAGAGGTGCCTTCTGCTGTCAGACAGGACTCATCAGAATTTAGGGCCTCATTCCTCGGATTTTCAGACATGTTGCCACTTTAATTTAGAGGATCTCATTCTTTCCAGTATTGGCCTCCTCATGGGCAGGGAGTTCAACTTGATCTCCAAGTCAGTTCCTTATAAAAGACCTCCGTCTCTCACTTTAACCCGGGTCAGTTCTCAGCTGCAGGATGCAGGAGATTTTAGGTAATTTATAGTGCACTTAACGTGAAATTTGAATCCATGGGCTCACTTTACCAGTTTGCTCAGCACTAGTAGGAGCAACCAGCTAACTTTTTAAAAAGCCAGGCCTTATGTATCCTGCAAGTGCAAAAAAAAAAAAAAATCTATAGAAAGTAGGCTAAATTTTAAGAGGAATTTATTAGGTTGACTTACACATTCACAGGTTAGGTGGTCTTATAATGGGCACCTGCAGTCTTGTGAAGGAGAAAAACAATCCAGTCTAAGCTGGAGCTGGAGAATCAGAGGGACCAGCGATACAACCCCATTGTGAGGCTGGAAACCCAAGAGTTCCCTGGAGAGTAACTGATGGTATGAAACCATGTTCAAGGGCTACAGAATCAGGGTCAGGTGTCTGGAAGATTATAGACATTATTTCTACATCTGCTCAAGAAGAGCCTAGCTTGTGTACACACAGGAGTTCTGCCTTCTGCTTTTCGTTATGACTTAGTTTTCTCCTTTAGTTTACTGAGGTCAAGGTCTTGGATCTGGAGGGACTTACGGAACTTCATGGCACTGGGCTGTTTCTTCCTCAGTGCCTACTATGTATATGGCAGCCTTCACAGGTGTAGGAATAGGAAACTGACTTGCAGTTGACAACAGATTTGTACCTTTCAGTATGTCCACCAAGTGGCCTTGGGGTGCTGCAATGAGGTACGAATCTATCCAATCTCAGTCTGATGGGAACTCTACAGAAAGAGCTCCAGCAGGTTCAGCAAATGGTAGATGCAGACTTCCAGAAGCAGAGCGTTGTTTATGGTATCAAGATCTAGGTCTGGCTTCTGATAACTGCCTGATCTATGTTGTCATCTATAACAAGGAGGAAAGCCTGGAGCTGGTCCATATACTGGGCAGCAGTCAAGGTCCCAACTGAAGACTCTTAGCATACAATTTCATTGGTTCTACTAGCTCCCAGATGTATGCAGCATGGTCAAAACTCAGTTATACTTGTCTCCTACAGAACCATACTCTAGGACCTCTACTGAGTCCTTTAATTCAGAGTCCCTAAGTTTTTTGAGCTGGGTAATAGCAACTTCTATTTCTGTGCATACTAGCTCATCCTTAGTACCTTGAAAATTTAGAAGAAGTGCTGGATGAAAATTTTTATTTCTTGGGTACAAACATCAAATTTCCACTTTCCATTCATTCTGAGAATAAAAATGTGCTGTTCCTGAAAGAGGGTTCTGAAGAGGGGAAATTGTGTGGCTTTTAGAAATGCCATCTCAGGGTTAGAATGGAAATCACATCCAGGGCATTCTTGGGACAGATACCCAAATGACTTGTTATACAACACACCTAAGGCTTTTGATGTATGGAAGGATGTTTGAATTTGGGATGGAATGACCTGGACATTAAGAGTTGGTTTGAGGCTGAAGAAACCTCATAGACAAGTGGGCATAATATGGTTCTGCATATGGGTGTAAAACCAAAAGACTATGACTTGCATTCTCATTATGTGAAGAGGTTCATTTAGGATGTGGTGAGGTGATGACGGTTTGTGTCTTGAAGATTCCTGTGGGCAAAGTTTGCAGACTTAAGGTAACATAAAAGGATAATGGTAATTCTGAATCTAGATACAGGAGATGCTATTTCTTCAGGTATTCTGAAAATAAAGTGGACAACTGAGTCTCATGCAGAAGTGCCATTAGAAGAGCTGAGTAGTTCTCAAAATGTTTCTTAAATGCCTAGTGTCCAGTTCATAACCTTTGTGTCATTAAAACACAAGCGTGAAAGAAAGAGAGGAAGAATGAATGAATAAATTGCCGGCAAGGTTTGGGTTCAGAGAAGAGGTGGAAATCTTCATAAGTATTAGAGATTTTAAGACATGCCAAATTTACTAAGAAGAAAGTATAAATGAATATGTATTAACTGTGTATAAAATGTGTTTTTAATTCCTCCACAGAATAGACTATCCACTTGAACTAAAAATATACAGATTTATATACTGAGCTAAAGTAGATTTATGTACTGAGCTAAAGTAATTGTCCTGTCAGAGAAGGGAGGAAATTGTGCAAACATTTTGACCCTAAGAACATTTTGTCTAAAAAAAGACATCCATTTTGCATTTGTCCTCTGAAATTGATTGCAAATGGGTGTTTATTTAGAAAATTGTCCTCAATGAATCTTAGGTCATCCTTCCTCCTCTTCTGTGTTTCCACTTGTTTTGGTAAGAAAACATTTTTAAATTTTTACTTTCTAATGCTCTGTGCATATTTTGCTTAGCTGTCAGCAGATCAAAGTGTGTATAAGAGGATTAAGCACACACTTAAGAAAGTATAAATAAGGGACTTCTCCACGGCCTCCAGCCTTGCACCAAGGCAGCTGGGAGCAGCCTGCTCATTGGTCCCTTACAGCAGCGGTCACGGTAGGTCTCCATATTGGTACCAGGACACGGCTAGAGAGGCCCAGGTAGACAGATTCCAGCTGGGGCTACTATCGCGCGGGTGGATCTGCCAGGCTCTCTCCACCAGCCAGGGCCAGGGCTGAGGCTCTGCGGGACTTCTCCATGCCCTCCAGTCTTGCACCAAGGCAGCTGGGAGCAGCCTGCCCGCAGTTCCTTACAGATACACTTAAGAAAGTATAAATAAGGGACTTCTCCATGGCCTCCGGCCTTGCACCAAGGCAGCTGGGATTGGGAACCGCCCTCCCTGAGGTCCCCTCAGCACTCTCAGAGGCAGTCTCTATCTTGCAGCGTAGTCACCAATAGAGAAACAGGTGAGCCAAGCCTCGTGGGAGGTTCAAACACCAGCCAGTGACAACAAGGCCAACTAACGCCAGAGATAACCAGATGGCAAAAGGAAAATGAAGGAACGTTACTAACAGAAATCAAGGCAGCATGACAACATCTGAACCCAGTTCTCCGACAACAGGAAGCCCTGGATACCCCAACACACCAGAAAAACAAGGTTTGGATCTAAAATCAATGGTAAAGATGCTGGTAGTGGAATACATAGATAAATCTCTTAAAGAAATACAGGAGAAAATGGATCAAAAGGTAGAGGCCCTTACAAGGCAAATGCAAAAAACACTTAAAGAATTTCAGGAGAATATTGGCCAAAAATGGAAGCCAATAAGGAGGAACACAAAAATCACTTAAAGAAATACAAGAGAACGTGGGCCAACAAGTAGAAGTTATAAAAGAGGAAACACAAAAATTCCTTAATGAATTACATGAAACACAAACAAGCAAATGAAAGATCTGAGCAAAACCATCCATATCTAAAAACAGAAGTAGAAACAACTAAGAAATCACAAAGGGAGACAACTTTGGAGATGGAAAACCTTGGGAAGAAATCAGGGGCCATAGATGCAAATATCAACAATAGAATACAAGAGATAGAAGAAAGAATCTCAGATGCCAAAGATACCATAGGAACCATTGATTCAACAGTCAAAGAAAATGCTAAATGCAAAAAGCTTGTAACCAAAAACATCCAGGAAATCCAAGACACAATGAGAAGACCAAACGTAAGGATTATAGGCATAGATGAGAGTGAAGATTTACAATTTAAAGGGCCAGCACATATCTTCTACAAAATTATGGAAGAAAACTTCCCCAACCTAAAGTGAGAGATGCCCATGAATATAAAAGAAGCCTACAGAACTCCAAACAGACTGGAACAGAACAGAAATACCTACTGTCACATAATAATCAAAACCCGAATGTACTAAACAAAGAAAGAATATTAAAGGCAGCCAGCAAGAGAAAAAGGCCAAGTAACATATAAAGGAAGACCTATCAGAATAACACCAGATTTCTCACCTGAGACCATGAAAGCTAGAAGATCCTGGGCAGATATAATGCAAACTCTAAAAGAACACAAATTTCAGCCAAAACTACTTTACCTAGCAAAACTCTCAATCGCCATAGATGGAGACAACAAGGTATTCCACGACAAAACCAAATTTGCACGTTATCTTTCCACAAACCCAGCCCTACAAAGGATAATAGGGGAAAACACCAAGACAAGGAAGGAAACTACACCCCGGAAGAAGCAAGATAGAAACCTCCTCTCATCAAACCCAAAAGAAGATAACCTCTCAAATATAAAAAAATAATTTCAAAAATGTCTGGAGGTAATAATTACTATTCCTTAATATCTCTTAACATCAATGGACTCAATTCCCCAATAAAAAGACATAGATTAACAGACTGGATACGGAAACAGGACCCTACATTTTGCTGCATACAGGAAACACATCTCAGTGTTAAAGACAAACACTGCCTTAGAGTAAAAGGCTGGAAGACAATTTTACAAGCAAATGGTCTCAGGAAACAAGCTGGAGTAGCCATTCTAATATCAGATAAAATTGACTTTCAACCTAAAGTCCTCAAAAGAGACTTGGAAAGTCACTTCTTGCTGGTCAAAGGGAAAATCCACCAAGAAGAGCTCTCAATACTGAACATCTATGCTCCAAATGCAAGGGCACCCTCATTCGTAAAAGAAACCTTACTAAAGCTTAAAGCACACATTACCCCGAACACAATAATTGTGGTTGACTTCAACACTCCACTCTCTTCAATGGACCGATCAGGAAAGCAGAAACTAAACAGGGACACAGTGAAACTAATTGAAACTCTGGACCAATTGGATTTAACAGATATATATATATAGAACATTTCATCCTAAAGCTAAAGAATATACCTTTTCCTCAGCTCCACATGGTACCTTCTCCAAAATAGACCATATAATCGGTCACAAGACAGATGTCAACAAATACAAGAAGATCGAGCTAATCCCATGCCTCCTATCAGATCACCATGGAGTAAGAGTGGTCTTCAATAGCAACAAAAACAACAGAAAGCCCACATACACATGGAAACTGAACAATACTCTACTCAATGACACCTTGGTCAAGGATGAAATAAAAAAAGAAATCAAAGACTTTTTAGAATTCAATGAAAATGAAGGTACAACCTACCCAAATCTATGGGACACAATGAAAGCAGTGCTAAGAGGAAAACTCATAGCTCTAAGTGCATCCAAAAAGAAACTGGAGAGAGCATACACTAGCAGCTTAATGGCACACCTTAAAGCCCTGGAAGAAAAACAAGTTAATTCACCCAGGAGGAGTAGAAGACAGGAAATCATCAAACTCAGGGCTGAAATCAATCAAATAGAAACAAAGAAAACCATACAAAGAATCAACGAAACCAGGAGCTGGTTCTTTGAGAAAATCAACAAGATAGATAAACCCTTAGCCAGACTAACCAAAGGACACAGAGACAGTATCCAAATTAACAAAATTAGAAATGAAAAGGGGGACATAACAACAGAAACTGGGGAAATTCAAAAGATCATCAGATCCTACTACAAAGGTCTATACTCAACACAACTGGAGAATCTGGAGGAAATGGACAATTTCCTAGACAGATACCAAATACCAAAATTAAATCAGCATCAAGTAGATCAGCTAAATAGTCCCATAACCCCTAAAGAAATAGAAGGGGTTATAGAAAGCCTCCCAACCAGAAAAAGTACGGGACCAGATGGTTTTAGTGCAGAATTCTACCAGACATTCAAAGAAGACGTAACACCAATACTCTTCAAACTATTCCACAAAATAGAAACAGAAGGGACACTGCCCAACTCATTCTTTGAAGCCACAATTATGCTGATACCAAAACCACATAAAGATCTAACAAAGAAAGAGAACTACAGGCCAATTTCCCTTATGAATATCGATGCAAAAATACTAAATATCGATGCAAAAATACTAAATAAAATTCTTGCCAACCGCACTGAATAATACATCAAAAGGATCATTCACCATGATCAAGTAGGCTTCATCCCAGGGATGGAGGGATGGTTCAATATATGGAAATCCATCAATATAATCCACTACATAAACAAATTCAAAGGAAAAAACCACATGGTCATCTCATTGGATGCTGAAAAAGCATTTGACAAAATTTAGCATCCTTCCATGCTAAAAGTCTTGGAAAGAGCAGGAATTCAAGGCCCATACCTAAACATAGTAAAAGCAATCTACAGCAAACCAGTAGCCAACATCAAACTAAATGGAGAGAAACTTGAAGCAATCCCACTAAAATCAGGGACTAGACAAGGATGCCCTCTTTCTCCATATCTTTTCTTTCTTTCTTTCTTTCTTTCTTTCTTTCTTTCTTTCTTTCTTTCTTTCTTTCTTTCTTTCTTTTTTGTTTTTTTGAAACAGGGTTTCTCTATGTAGCCCTGGCTGTCCTGGAACTCACTCTGTAGACCAGGCTGGCCTCGAACTCAGAAATCTGCCTGCCTCTGCCTCCCAAGTGCTGGGATTACAGGCATGCGCCACCACGCCCGGCCTCTCCATATCTTTTCAATATAGTACTTGAAGTTCTAGTGAGAGCAATTAGACAACATAAGGAAGTCAAAGGGATACAAATTGGAAAGGAAGAAGTCAAACTATCATTATTTGCAGACGATATGATAGTTTACTTAAGCGACCCAAAAAACTCTACCAGAGAACTTTTACAGCTGATAAACAACTTCAGCAAAGTGGCTGGTTATAAAATCAACTCAAGCAAATCAGTAACCTTCCTGTACTCAAAGGACAAGCAGGCTGAGAAAGAAGTTAGGGAAATAACACCCTTCACAATAGCCACAAACAACATAAAGTACCTTGTCGTGACTCTAACCAAACAAGGGAAAGATCTGTATGACAGGAACTTCAAGTCCTTGAAGAAAGAAATCGAAGAAGACCTCAGAAGATTGAAAAATATTTCTTGCTCTTGGATTGGCAGGATCAATATAGTAAAAATGGCCATCTTGTCAAAAGCAATCTACAGATTCAACGCAATCCCCATCAAGATCCCAACTCAATTCTTCATAGATCTAGAAAGAGCAATTCTCAAATTCATCTGGAACAACAAAAAACCCAGGATAGTTAAAACTATTCTCAACAATAAAAGGACTTCTGGGGGAATCAATATCCCTGACCTCAAGCAGTACTACAGAGCAATTGTGTTTAAAACTGAATGGTATTGGTACAGCAACAGGCAAGTAGATCAATGGAATAGGATTGAAGACCCAGAAATGAACCCACAGACTTATGGTCACTTGATCTTTGATAAAGGAGCTACAACCATCCAGTGGAAACAAGATAGCCTTTTCAACAAATGGTGCTGGTTCAACTGGAGGTCAACATGCAGAAGAATGCGAATTGACCCACTCTTATCTCCTTGTACTAAGATCAACTCCAAGTGGATCAAGGACCTCCACATAAAACCTGACACACTGAAACTATTAGAAAAGAAACTTGGGAAGACCCTGGAGGACATGGGCACCCTGAACAGAACACTAATAGCTTATGCTCTAAGATCAAGAATTGGCAAATGGGACCTCATAAAATTACAAAGTTTCTGCAAGGCAAAGACACTGTCAGAAGGACAAAATGGCAACCAACAAAGTGGGAAAAGATCTTCACCAACCCCACATCCTACAGAGGGCTAATATCCAATATATACAAAGAACTCAAGAAGTTAGACCCCAAAGAACCAAATAACCCTATCAAAAATGGGGTACAGAACTAAACAAAGAATTTTCACCAGAAGAAATTCGGATGGCTGAGAAACACCTTAGGAGATGTTCAACATCATTAGTCATCAGGGAAATGCAAATCAAAACAACCCTGAGATTTTACTTCACTTCAGTCAGAATGGTTAAGATTAAAAACTCAAGCGACAATAGGTGCTAGCGAGGATGTGGAGAAAGAGGAACACTCCTCCACTGTTGGTGGGTTTGCAAGTTGGTACAACCGCTCTGGAAATCCGTCTGGCGGTTCCTCAGAAAATTGGGCATGTCACTTCCAGAGGACCCTGGCATACCACTCCTGGGTACATACCCAGAGGATTCCCCTGCATACATAAAAGACACATGCTCCACTATGTTCATAGCAGCCTTGTTTATAATAGCCAGAAGTTGGAAGGAGTCCAGATGTCCCTCAAAGGAGGAATGGATACAGAAAATGTGGTATATTTATAAAATGGAATACTACTCATCAATTAAAAATAATGAATTTATGCAATTTGTAGGCAAATGGTTAGATCTGGAAAACATCATCCTAAGCAAGTTAACCCAATCACAAAAGAATACACATGAAATGCAATCACTGATAAGTGGTTATTAATGAGCCCAGAAGCCCTAAATACTCAAGGCACAATTAGCAAGTCAAATGATTCCCAAGAAGAAAAAAGGAGAGGACCTTGGGCCTGAAAAGATTGAATCCAGTTTTGTAGGAGAGTACCAGAACAGGGAAATGGTAGGGGGGTGGTGATTGGGGAATAGTTGGGGGGGAATAGTTGAGGACTTATGGGATGTATGTTGGGGGGAAACTGGGAAAGGGGAAAGCCTTTGGAATGTAAACGAAGAATATAGAATAAAAAATGAAAAAAAATAGAGAAACCTTGCAGAAAAAAAATGTATAAATAAGAAAGAGGCAAATGCTGGGCGGTGGTGGCACACGCCTGTAATCCCAGCACTTGGGAGGCAGATGCAGGTGGGTTTTTGAGTTCGAGGCCAGTCTGGTCTACAGAGTAAGTTCCTGGACAGCCAGGGCTAGACAGAGAAACCCTGTATCAAACAAACAAACAAACAAACAAACAAAAAAGAGGCAAATGTGAAGAACGCATGTTTGCTTGTATGTCCTTTCCTTCCTTCCTTCCTTCCTTCCTTCCTTCCTTCCTTCCTTCCTTCTTTCCTTCCTCCCTTCCTCCTTTCTTCCCTCCCTCTCTTCTTCCCTCCTTCCCTCCCTCCCTCCTTCTCTATCTTCCTCACTCCCTCTCTTCCTCCCTCCCTAACTCCCTACTTCCTTCCTTTCCTCCCTCCCTCTCTCCTTCCCTTCCTCCCTTCTTCCCTCTCTTCTTCCCTCCCTTTCTTTCTGTTTGGAAGGGACACATGGTTTCTCACAAACACTATCCTCACTGTATATATCAATAGCTGCTTGCTGTCTAATCACAGGGTTTAGTCCATTTCTTTTCTTTTCTTTCTTTTTTTTTTTTTTTTGTTTAGTCCATTTCCTGTTTGATTGTTTTTTGAAAACCAGCTATAGCTGGTGTTCTCCATGTAGCCCAGCCTGACTGATCAACTTTTATTTGTATACAGGAAACTGGGAGATTGACCAGGAAACGGAGGTGATGCTGTAAACCATGAATTTCTGCACCCAGTAATCTACTTTCTTTAGAAAAGCTGTACCCCCTTCAGGATTATATAGCCTTCCCAAGCAGCACCATTAACAGGGGACCAATGTTTAAACACATGGGGGACATTTCTCATTACAACTATAATACACTCCTTATTGCTTTCATTCCCCCATCATCACAGGAAATAGCCAGCCGACTCCTCCATCTCATTCTCCCGTTCCCTCTCCCATCCCCCTGCTTTCTCTTCATTTTCACGTAGGATTTCTCTGTGTTCCTTTGGCCATTCTGACTCATTTTATAGATCACACTGGCCCTAACTTCAAAGATTTGCCTGCATCTGTCTCCCTGGTGCTGGGATTAAGGGTGTGCTGGCTTCACCCTTCTTTTTAAATCCATTGTCAAATCGCAGGCTGAGATGGAGGCTGCTTGTTGCATGCTTTTCCCACTGCAATTTTCACATTAAACACCCCATCTCTCTCTGAGCAGCTATTTTAGTTCTGTTTCTCTGCAGACAGAGACTACATCACTTGTTCTCCTGGTGTATAATTCCCTTGTTACTTTCACTTTACTTGTAAGGACTTTTCTATTTCTCAAACTCCGCCAGTGCTGCCTTGCCTTGGGACACCGCCCCAGCTATTCTCTCTGCTCAAATGCTGTTCTTGCAGATGTGCACCTGGCTCACACCCCTTCTCAGACTGAATCCCAAATCCCATGTCAGTCAGCGAGTGTTCCCTTATCTTGTCTTGAAGAGGTTAGCTCGATGCTCCAGTGTAGGGGAATGCCAAGTCAGGACAGTGGGGGGGGGTTGGTAAGCAGGGGAAGGGGGATGGGATAGGGGGGTTTCTGAGGGGTAAGGAGGAAAGGGGATACCATTTGAAATGTAAATAAAACAAATATCTAATAAAATAAAAAAAGAAAAGAAATATCAAAAACAAAATCACAAACAAACCCCCCAAAATAAAACCACTTCTTAAATTATGTGTGCATATGTATATGCACATATGTGCACACATCTATACCAGAAATGGCGTTAGATAACAGCTTCTGCCATCTCTGCCTGCTTTCCTCTGAAGCTGTTCTGCCCTCCCCTCCCCTCCCCTCCCCTCCCCTCCCCTCCCCTCCTCTCCCCCACCTCCCCTCCCTTCTCTTCTCCTCTTCTCTCCTCTTCTCTCCTCTCCTCTCCTCTCCTCTCCTCTCCTCTCCTCTCCTCTCCTCTCCTCTCCTCTCCTCTCCTCTCTTATGTGGGTCTCTCTGGCATGAAACTCTCTAAGTTCAATGAGGGTGGCTTGGAACTTACACAGATCCACTTATGTCTCCCTGTTGAGTGCTGGATTTAAGGTGTGGGTCACCATGTCTGGCTGAGATTACACCTTTATGGATATAGTGTTAGTGCCCCATGACAGAGATGCAGAGATGGGTCTTTTTCTCCTCTGCCGTAGGAGGGCAAAGGAAGGAAGTACTTACTGTCTTTGAGGAGGTGAGTTCCCAACAGACACCAGATGTGCAAATGACTTCATTTCAAACCCAGAGAAATCAGTGCCTGATCTTCATGGTAATTCGTTGCAGAAGTTTGAACAGAGTAGGTCATCACATATAGGTCTTAATTGGAAAGACACTAGAGCTAGAACCCCCTCCAGAGGTGGGGTGAAAAATTCTGGCTATGTATCTTCTTTATTAAAATATGGGCAGAGACATTGTATTATTCTCATAACTAAAATAATCCCTGTATAATTCTGGCATTCAATGTGTTTGTTTTTTTCTATGAAAAACAAACAAACAAACAAACATTCTTGAATTATTTTAAAAAATCTCTTCGCAAATTAAATTTCTTTTAAATTGTAGACATCATGGCTAGCATTTCAATAGAATTCAGATTTTGTGATTCATAAGTAAAGTAAATAAAATCCACATCTAACTAGATGTAGGGTAGAAAAACTCAGAAGACTATGGGCCATTGATGGAAATAGTTACCCTTTATATTAGTCTTGATATTATCTAATATTAGATCTAATTAATGTAATGATATTACCTAATCATTAGACCACTTAATTTAAGAAAAAATTTATATATATATAAAATATATTATATATAATTATATATATAAGTGAATGATCCCTCCATAGTAGGGGAAGGTTTTATTGTGAATAAGAGACAGAAAATATCCAGAGGTATCTGGAAGGGTCCAGACAAGAAAGAAAAACAAGGCTGGACATGGCCAGAGTGATCTACAAGAGAAGGGAGGAAAACAAGAGAGGTAATAGGGAGAAATTAGCCCGTGTAGAGGTGTGTGTGTGTGTGTGTGTGTGTGTGTGTGTGTG
Source organism: Apodemus agrarius (assembly GCA_964023405.1). Taxonomy (NCBI): domain Eukaryota; kingdom Metazoa; phylum Chordata; class Mammalia; order Rodentia; family Muridae; genus Apodemus; species Apodemus agrarius. Next base: position 26,518,272 of record OZ030007.1, read on the forward strand.
TGTGTGTGCACTGACCTGTGCCTGTAAGGAGTATAAAGAGAGTGGGGATCTGAGGTGAGAAGCATCAGGATCAGTCAATCGGCAGCAGATTGAACTCGCCTTAATTCATTCAATCGGCAGCAGATTGAACTCGCCTTAATTCATTTGACAACGTTCCACTGGATGTTAACCAATATTCATTGCTCATGTCTGAGTCTTTGGCCTTCTAGAGCATCATCCTAATTCTTTTTTTTAAATTTTAAAAAAGATTTATTTATTATTATATATAAGTACACTGTAGCTGTCTTCAGACATACTAGAAGAGGGCATTAGATCTCATTACGGATGGTCATGAGCCACCATGTAGGTGCTGGGATTTGAACTCAGGACTTTCAGAAGAACAGTCAGTGCTCTTAATCGCTGAGCCATCTCTCCAGCCCCACATCATCCTAATTCTGTCTGTAGATTTTGGAATGCTACCCATTTCTGAATCCATGTTACCAAAGAACCCCATAGGAGATCATTTATCTAGTCTGTTCAGAAAAGATGTGTCTTATCAGTCTAGTTTTCCCTTATTTAGGACAGTCATAAATTCTACTCTATTTTTTCCAGCTACAGAGTGATGTTTTACCTTTTGGCACACTAGAGTGAGTTCATGTCTTTAACAATTCATGTAGGTTACAGATGTTTAGATGCTTAAAGCCTGATGATAATTTACAACTTCAGCCTCTTGGTTACTTCCGGGAACCTGAGACTGCTCCGTAGCTTCAAGTCTGTTTGTAAGGACAGGGATACAATTATAATGTATGCCAGATGGAACTTTCGACATGTGGCTCAGCAATTAGTTATTCCTCATAATATTTGTATAGATGAAGTATTTTGCAGCTAAGACTTAATTTCAAACTTGCATCTTTCTATTCTGAAAATGAGCAGAAAGGAAATGAGCTTTGGAGTCAGAAGTAATTGGGTTTAATTTTTAGTTTGGCACTTACCAGCCCTGTGACCTTGGGCAAATCACTAAAACTCTGTAAATTAAGTTTTAATTTATAAAACTCTTTAATGGAGCTGAAAGAATTATGGAAAAGTCCTTGCACAGAGCATAGATATTGAATTAATTTTGTTTTCTTGTTTTCCTGTAATTTATCTAGCTATTGCTTTTTGGATGATATTGAAAAGTTAATTGATAATTCCCGTTGAATATATCACAGTGTGTGACTCTATGTTAGTCTTTGATGCCCCAAAGAAGTCATTCCTTTGACCCACTATAGATTGTGTTTACATGTCATTGGTTCTGATTTTCCCATGAACAACTAGATAGTAAGAATATTTAAAACTCACCCTTTAAACATGCCATAAGGTAATGAATTCTGAGCTGAGGAGATTCATGGGATTAACCGATCCATTTATAGATTCATGTATCTAGGACATTTTATACTGTAGAAATTTTATACCCCATTTACTTGAACTGTGATAGGTCTAATATATTATCTTGGGTTAGAAATTTACCTGTCTTGAGATATTGGAGGGCAGTGAATGCCAAAGATGTATCAGACTCTTTTGAGGATTGTTATCATCATTAAAGAGAGTGATTGACAGGTACCAAGGGCAGAGGATCACTCAGATAGCCAGCAGGAATTTCTTTTTCAACTTCCCCATGCCTTCTGATTAGATGAAACTGACCTTTTCCACTCATCAATCCAGCTCAGTTCTTCCATTCCTCTAGGTGTTTCTTCTCAATGACAGGTGTTGCTGTGAACAAAGAAATAAGTATAAATGATGCCATAGTTTTTTCAACTTGACACAAATCTAGACCTATCTGGACAAGGGAGACTGAGTTGAGGAATTGCCTCTGTTAGTCTTGCCTGGGGGCCTATTTGTGGGGCATTTCCTTGATTGATGATTGATGTAGTAGGCCTAACCTACTGTGAATGGTATCATCCTTGGACTGTCCACCTGGGCTGTATAAGAAAAGCAGATGAGAAAGCCATTGGGCAGGCGAGTAAGTAGCATTTCTTCATGATCTCTGTTTCAGTTCCTGCCCTGGTTTTCCTCCAAGATGGACTGTAACTTATAAGCCAAATAAAGTGTTTCATTCTTTAAGTTGATTATGGTCAGGGTGTTTATCATAATCATAGTATCAGAAAGGAAACTAGAACAGGGCATAAGACCATTACCAAAAGAACACACCTCTATGATCTTCAACACATTCTTGGGAACTGTTTTTCTGAAGGATTTTTCTAGCTGTCTGAGTCAGTTGAGGCTGCTATAAATTACCACCCACCAGGCCTTAAAAGCAGTAAACTCTCTCTCACGGTTCTGGAGGCAGGATGTCCAAGGTCAGAAATTCTGCAAGGCAAGGTTCTCTCAGGTGGCCATCAGCTTCACACTGCACACTCATAGCCTTACAGTGTGTCCTGAGGTATGCCTCTGTCTTTTTTTGGGATTATAAATCTAGTCCAGTTGACAATCAAGAATACCACCACACTGAATAGTGTCTAAGTTACTATTCCTGTTTTATAATGCCTACTATGGGTTTTCATTTTGTGTTATTATGTGGTTTATACAAAACATGTTAGAGTTACACATCCCTATTTATCCTATAAACAGCTTAACTTCAAGTACAAAAACTGACAATTTCTCCTTTCTTTTTTGTAAGTCAGATTATTGATATTGTAATTTATACATTTTTATACTGTGTACATTAACCAAGTATTAGAATTATGGATATTTAAAATATACTTTTTAAATTAAATACTGTATTATTAGAGAATTTTTAAGCTGGGAGGTGGTGGCCCACACCTGTAATCCCAGCATACTGGGAGGCAGAGGCAGGTGGATTTCTGAGTTCAAGGCCAGTCTGGTCTACAGAGTGAGTTCCAGGACAGCCAGGGCTATACAGAAAAACCTTTTCTCGAAAAAAAGAAATCCAAAAAAAAGCAAGAGAGAGAGAGAGAGAGAGAGAGAGAGAGAGAGAGAGAGAGAATTTTTAATTTGACTGGATTGTGATGTTTTATGTGCTAATGGTTATCTGTTCACTTTGCTTCAAAGTACTTCTTCCAGCCTGCCTTTCCTTCCTTCCTTCTTTCCTTCTTTTCTTCCTTTCTTCCGTTTTGAGACAAGGTCTCACTATATAGCCTCTGGTTGGCCTGGAACACACCATATACACCAGGATGGCCTCAGGCCCATAACAATCTTTTTGCTGCTGCCTCCCAAGTGTTGGTATTAAAGATATGCATTACCATAGGTGGCCTTTCTGCAATTTTAATAAGGCAGGCCTAACGATGGTTTTGGGTAAGAGGTGGTGCTAGCGGTTTACTTTTCCTGTCATTTTGCTTCTTGGAAAGCACAAAATGAGACTTGCTCTGCCATTCACCAGGAGCCTCTCCATAGGCCTAGAGCAGTGGGTCCACGTGACACTGGGCTCAAACCTCTGAAACCGGGAGCCAAGAACATGTATCCGTTTGGTTGTTGGTTTCAGATGTTTTGACACAGGAATGAAATCATTGTACTGATTTCTTTGAGTCCTGAGCCCAATTTTGTTTCAGCCTAGTTCCAGGGAATATATGTCTTCCGACATTTTTTGTGTTCCCTATTGGGCCAGACATAAAAGGGTCTCCTAGAGAGTTTCTAGGAACACTATAGTATCTGGACATATGCACCTTGTTCTCCCCTCTCCACTGGGATATACCCTGGGGGATTCTCTTTGTGTAGCTCTGTGCCAGCCCAGGAAAGAAACTCCAGTCAAAATCAAGCGACTCCTCTTACTTTTAACACTATCTTTCTTCGTTTCACTGGGCCACTGTGTTAGTCTCTTTTAGGTTCCTATATTTGCCCTGAAACATTCTTATTTTGTGGATAATTGGTAGCTGTAAATGTAGCTTTTATTTGCCTCATGTAATTGTTGTCTCAGAGGCTTATTGCTGAATAAATCCACCATTTCTAGTTCTTTCTGAACTCTGTCTGGGTCAACTCAGCTATTCTGGCTCAAACTCTTCTTTAAGCTGAGTGATTCAGTCTGGCTTCTCTCAGCTTCTGACTGAATTGCTCTTCTTGGCCTCAAACTAACTCTGGAAATTTGTTCTAATCTTCTAGTCCTTTAGCCTTTGCTGACCTGCCCTGAACTGTGTAAACTCACAAAGGAACTCAACTGCACTGCACTGACTCCCTACTCACAGACTGACTGACTTTCCCTGTGCTGCTCTTAAATAACTTTCCTTTCCTGTGCTGCTCTCATGAGAGAAGGGCATATCCTATCACTGACTCATTCTGTCAAATATTTCTCTGATTTATTACTTTGTCTGCCCCTCATTTAGACATCACTTTCAAATATGGTTGCTTCTTTCTACAAACTAATTTTACCGTTATTGTTTTTGATTAAAGGTGTATACTAAGCGTATGTCTGTGTTCCAGACAGAAGAATTAAAAGGGAGTGGCATGTCTGTTTTCCAGCCAGTCTGGATGTGATCCCTTGCTAGAGCAGCCATATTGCTGGATTGAAATTCCTGTGCAGCTAGCTGCAAGGAAAACCAATGTGGGAAATGTGTGTTTTATCATCTTGTTGACATAGACCCATCTTTTTATTCCTTTGTTTAAATGGTGAAACTGATGCTGTATTACCAGTCACCACACTATATTGGTCACTGTATTACTCCCATGATAAACTACCTAGGATAGGTATGAAGAAGAGAGAGTTATATTATTCATAGTTTTAAATGTTGAAGAGTCAAGTTGGAACAGTAGTCCTGGTCACTTTGCCTCAGGTAGAAGTCTTATAATGGATGACATAATGGTAGACTATCATGTGTGTTAAATTTTACAAGAGAAAAAAATTGTTGGAAGATAGACAGACAGATAGTAAGTGATAGAGATCATCACTTAGATCTTAGTTAGAGGAGTGAGAGAGTGAGGAGATACTAGCATTCCTTTTCTTTTCTTGCAGAACCTAAGATCCCTGGATAGCAACAATAACTTCCATCAGAAGAGTATCCCCAGTGTGCTCAATACCCTTCACTAGACTCTATTTCTTGAGGTTTCTATCACCTTCCAACATTGTAACATGAGGACAAAGCTTCGAGGACAGAAACCCCTGGCAGACATACTTAAATTGCATTAGTCTGAGATATAACATTTACATGTAAATATATTTAAGTGAAATAGTAGTTTAATTCACTTGAGACAAATCAAATAAATGACCACTTGGGATATTCAAAATGAAAACTGTGAAGATTTAGCTCTTTGAGATTTAGTTTTGCCATGGTTTTGTGTGTTCTTTCATAGTTAAAGTATCTTGTCTGCTACCCAGACTAAATTCAATGTTTCATGAAGAGCCTGAACCATGAAGAGTATGATGTTCTCTGTTGCTGTCCTGAAACAATGGGACATACATGTCACTTGAAATGCACTCACTTTTTTTTTTTACAATGCCCATTGTACTCTTTGTTTCATATTGAACCTGGAATCAATTACAATCCTCAAGTGTCTTTTTTTTTAATCAGTTCTGATGCCACGTTGAATGTTCTCTAGACTCTAGTACAATTGATATTCTTTAAAAAAAAAAAACAAACAGGAAATAAAATGTCAAACTTGCTATTAAATTTCACTTTGATTTCTGCTTACCAGTGATCCAGCTTATTCAGATATTTTTGGATTATTATTTTCTCCTTTGATTTATTGGCTGTATTCCAAAAACTGTGCTGAAAGTGTGAAAATGCTTACTATGATTTTATTCAAGTAAGTGATTAAACAAAAATAAGCAGAAATGAACCAAGGGCTGCAGTTTTCTGTATCTCATTAGATTTACATCAAACCTTTGATCAAGGTAAAAATCTGTGTATTTACAGATGTGAAAATGCAACAGTTAAGTTCTAATGTGTTTGTAAGTAGTTTGACATTATCCCCTTGCCAGTTTTATAAAAATTATTTTCTTTGTGTTTTTGACATTGTGACTCGGAGAGACTTTTCTCTGATCATGGCTATATAATGTTCTGAGTGCTTCTGTGCTTAGATATGTCTTATTCATTCCTTTATTGGTAATTGGCCATTTAGGAGTATAGCTATAAGCAATCACTTAATGTTCAATCTTGAAGCATTTGCTCTTGTTTGTCATGAGTTTCTGAGACTTTATAACTAGCTGGTGTTCATTAGCATTCTAAAGTACAACTTCCTTTTTTTTCAGGGAATAAAAACTGTATTTACATAACACATCACTATACAAGGATTTTTTTTTTTTTTTTTTAATCTTTTTTTTTTTTTTTTTTTTTTGGTTTTTTCGAGACAGGGTTTCTCTGTGTAGTTCCGGCTGCCCTGGAACTCACTCGGTAGACCAGGCTGGACTCGAACTCAGAAATCTGCCTGCCTCTGCCTCCCAAGTGCTGGGATTACAGGCGTACGCCACCACCGCCCACAAGGATTTTTTTTAAAGGTAGTATCAAGAGCTGGTAGTTAGGAGGGACCACTGAGGAGATTCGCCCTTAGCAAAGACTCCACCTACTTTGCAGAGATGCCTTCCACCTGTTTCAAGTTATCCACCTCACTAAAGGGGCCATGGAGCTCCCTCCAGCCCACGATGAGCTGGGCCTTCTTCTGGCCAATGCACTAAGACTGCATAGATCCCAAGTTGAACCTTCATTCAGCAGATTTAATAATTATTTGCACCCATGTGCTAGTAACTCTGGGCCAATCTGTACCTCCCAGTAGTCCTCATCCTTTTCCACAGCTTCTGCCTCTAACAAAGGACTCTGATTGATATTCTTAAAGATGCTAGGACATTACCTACAAGACAAACAGAATGAACCAACAGCCTGTTCTAAAAGCTACTCTTCTACATTCTTTAATTGCTCAACACTGATTTCATGTTGGGGTCTGTCTTAGTTACAGTTTCCATTGCTGTGAAGAGACACCACTAGCCTGGAACACAGAATCTGGCTAATAAATACTTTGTTCCTACATAGTAACATTTTTATGACATTTTTTTTAAGTCATCGATAGGGCACTTTGGGAATGCACTGGTGGAAGCATCGGGTAGGGACATGACAGAAGAGCTGGGACTCTCTGCCAAGGTTTCAGATTCTGACACTCTTTGTAGCTTTTGTTGAAGCCGATGATATGCTAATTTAATACATCCCAGCAGGTTTCAGGTGACAGCCATAAGAATGTCTGTCCAGACATAGAGGTGAGGAATGAAAAGTGACTGAAAAAAAAAAAGCTCGACATAATTTGTCTCTGTATCTGCAACATCCTAACTTTCCACAATCATAAAATTCTTATCAATCAGCCTTGCAGAATCTCTAGCATAGTTGTGGTTGTTTTTATTTTGGGAGGGGGTGGCAGCAAGTTTACAAAGGGTATTAGTTACTTGAGGCTATTCTTATACATATTCAGAGACATATGCAGTATCTATGGCAACTTTATACAGGGTCACAACACAAGTTTATGTGCTGTCTGAAAGAATAATTTCTGATATTAACGTTAGAGAACCAATTCTTTTGGAATTGCTAGGAGTTAAATTGGGTCCAAAAATACATGTTTAATATTCAAACCTATAAATCACAAATGTGGCTAATCTGTAGACAAAACCTTTGAAAGAGGCAGGTATGGTTAAAATGGGGGCATCAGGGCTAAGTTTTAACCCAGTACAACCTGTGCTCTTACAAGAGATGCAGGTATATAAAATACATGGCTGTCGGCCTCTGATCGAAGAATGACACATGATAAACAATGACTTGAGGATCTGTGCAAGAGGCTGCAGGAGAAAAGGCAGAGGGCCTTTTACCTCAGGTGCATTTTTTTTTCTGGATTGTTCTTGGATGTGATTTTGTGCCTCCTTTCCTAAACATTTATATCCATTTTATAAGACATGTCTATTCTTGTTGGATGTCAGAACATATAGAACCTAATCTGTGCTGTCCTTGGTGTGTCCTAAATCTGGATACGGCCTTCTGCCTTGCTTTCATGCTTTCCCAAATATAATCTATACTATGTGCCGGGTATTGTGTTTAAATTGGTCTGATATGAGAACGTTCTGGGAAAGAGCTGCTCTATTAACAGTATGTGCTTACTGGTGTTTATTTACATGTTTTTCTGAACTCAACTTGGATCAATGCTCTCTTTGATTTGTGTATAAAAGTACACTGAAACTGAAGCAAAATGGTCTACTGTAGTAGACTAGTCTGCTCTATTCTTTAAGGTCCTCAAATTTCAGGTTTTGCAGACAAGATCTGTGTAGAAAGTTGACACATGGTCATGTATGAACAAGCAAGAAAACAGGCACCAGTGTGTGAAGTAAAGAGGACTCAGAAGAAAACAATCATGACAACACTGTTCAGGGCTTCCAGGGTGTGTTATTCAGGGTTTCTTTTCCTGCACAAACATCATGGCCAAGAAGCAAGTTGGGGAGGAAAGAGTTTATTCAGCTTACACTTCCACATTGCTGTTCATCACTAAAGGAAGTCAGGACTGGAACTCAAGCAGGTCAGGAAGTAGGAGCTGATGCAGAGGCCATGGAGGGATGTTTCTTACTGGCTTGCTTCCCCTGGCTTGCTCAGCTTGTTTTCTTATAGAACACAAGACTACCAGCTCAGAAATGGTATACCACCCATAAGGGGCCCTCCCCCCTTGATCACTAATTGAGAAGACGTCTTACAGCTGGATCTCATGAAGGCATTTTTGAAACTGAAGGTCTTTCTCTGTGATAACTCCAGGTTGAGCCAAGTTGATACAAAACCAGCCAGTACAATTGGCTCCTTGTCAACTTGACATACAAACACACATCACTATTAAGCCTCAACCCTTACTTTCTTATTCATTCCCAAGATATAAATAACTTTAAAAGTCCCACAGTCTTTGCAAATTCTTAGATATTAAAATTTTAATCCCTTTAAAATATCTAATATATTTTAAAATTCAAAGTCTCTTAACTGTGGGCTCCACTAAAATTTCTTCTTCTTTCAAGAGGGAAGAATATCAGGGTGTGGTCACAATCAAAAGCAAAATCAAACTCCAACTGTCCAATGTCTAGGATCCACTCACATTTCTTCTGGCCTCCTTCAGTCCTCCCTTAGTAGCACACATCTTAGCAGCACACCTCCTTCTCCTGGTCACTTCTCCAGTCCTGCCCTTAGTAGCACACATCTTGTCTTCTAGGCTCCAGATGCCTGTATTCCACTGCTATTGCTGTTATTGGAGGTCATCTCATTGCATTGACATCTCCAAAATAGTGCTGTCTTCCTCTGTAACTAGGCTTCACCAATAGCCTCTCATAGGCTCTCTTCATGGTGCCAACTCCTTTGCATGAATCCCTCAGTCCTAGGCCATCAATTGCCACTGAGGCTGCACCTTCACCAATGGCCTTCCATGGGCTCTCACAGTGCCGAGACCCAACTGCTCTTCATGACCCCTCCATGTCTTCAAAACCAGTACCACCTGGGTGACTCTTAGACATTACCAAGTCTAGCCACAGCACAAGGTAAAACCTTGACTATTTCTGGAACACAGCCTCTGAGCTCTCAGAAAACATTTCCCAGAAGATTTCACCTCAGTGTTGCTGGTCTTTTCTTAATCACCACTAATTTCTTAGCTCCAGCTAACCAGCATCAATAGTCCTAGTAACACAAAGGTTCACTTTAGTGTTTCTGGTATCTTGTTAATCACAGCTGATTCTTCAGCCCCAGCTATCAAAACCCCAGAATCTTCATAATCAAAACATGGTCCTGATAAGAGTCTTTAATCTTCCCTCTGAAATTTCACAAGCTAGGCCTCCATTGTCTGCACTGTTCTCAACATTATCTTCCAAGCTCCTACACAACATCCCACAGAACTTTTAACACTGAATGGATCTTCTAGCCCAAAGTTCCAAAGTCCTTCCACAGTCCTCCCCAAAACATATATGCTGGTACCAATTTGTCTTAGTCAGGGTTTCTATTCCTGGATAAAACATCATAACCAAGAATCAAGTTGGGGAGGAAAGGGTTTATTCAGCTTACATTTCCACATTGGTGTTCATCACTAAAGAAAGTCAGGACTGGAACTCAAGCAAGCCAGTAAGAAACATCCCTCCATGGCCTCTGCATCAGCTTCTGCTTCTTGACCTGCTTGAGTTCTATCCCTGACTTCCTTTGGTGATAAACAACAGTGTGGAAGTGTAAGCTGAATAAACTCTTTCCTCCACAATTTGCTTCTTGGTCATGATGTTTTGTGCAGGAATAGAAACCCTGACTATGACACTGGGCTTCTAGTCACTAGAGCTGTGAGAAAGTAAACGTCTGTGGTTTAAGGCACTTGGTCTGTGGTAAATTTTTATGGTAGTCCTAGCAAACTGACATGTGTGTCATACTGGCCTTCCTGCCATCGGTTTTTGACAGAGAGCAGGGATTTGTAAGATGAGGGGACTTGTCTAATTCAGGAGCACCTACTGGTACTCAGACAAGCCTACCAATTATATTCCTTTTGGGGCTCTGAATAAATGAACATAAGTTCACATGGTTTGATCTGGCCTCTTTTTTTGATCAGTTCTATTGATAGAAGATCTGCCCATCAATGGGTGCAACCCTACATCTACAGCTTTATGAGGCAAGGATGAACCAGGAATGGAAAAGCAAGTGGTTGGACAATGGTGAATGGAGACAGGAAAAAGGGCACAACTGTCTCTGGGTCTCTGTGTTCTGATGTGGAACTCTGGTAAAGCAGAGAACTCTGAAGTCCACTCATCCTTCCATGTCTATGGGAAGGCGTATTTCACAATGGTAGAGTAGATTTTGCTTTAGAGCAATGGTTTTCAACCTTCTTATTGCTGTGACCCTTTAATCATGTTGTGGTGATCCTCAACTGTGATACTATTTCATTTCTACTTCATAACTTTAGTTTTGCTACCGTTATAAATTGTAATGTAAATATCTGATATGCAGGCTCTCTGATATGTGATCCTCAAAAGGGTTGTGACTCACAGGTTGAGAACAACTGCTTTAGAGGTTCATAAGCTTGTAAGTTCTTAATTATATATACTTTGTAGATCTTTATCTCAAATTTTATCCAAAGTTCTGTACATGTTAGGAATGGATCTGGTCATTGCAAATTTCTTTTATGGTATTCTTTTCTTTACTAGAAGAAGTATATATAAGCTTGTTCTGTGACATACTATCATATCTATAGTATGATAAAATAATTGATTCTATTAGCCTATTTCAAGTTTGAGGGGAGGTGTTTGTCCGTACAATAGGGACAAGAAGGAATTCAGGAATCCCAGGAATGCACCCGGGAAAGGAAACATTCATTGATTATATATGTAGGGCTCTGGGGTCAGACTGCTCTGGGTGGGTCATATCAATATTTTTGGGCTATGATTGTATCCGTTCATATTCTCAAATAAATAGACAATAAGACAAAGATAGATGTGTGAGAAACTTATTGTTGTATTACTTTTTTAGTAACTGTGACCAAACACTTGACATAAGCTACTTGAGAACGAAGGGTTTGTTTTGACTCACAGTTTACAGGATGACATTCCATCATGGGAGGGAAAACATGGCAGGAGAAATATGAAGCAACTTGTCAGTCAAAAAGCAGAAGGTGAATAGAGAATGGGACTGGGTTACAAAACTTTGAGTCTTCTCTGTCAACCTGCTTTCTTTAACAAGGTTACTCCACCCGAAGGTTCCCAACTTTCCCATATAGACCAATGCACTGGGGACTAGGTGTGCAAACACATGAGTGTATGAGTGACATTTCATCTTCAAACTACAAACATTGGTAGCATAGTTTCAGAAAGGAAAAAAGGGGAGTGAGCAGGACCGGAGTAGAGGGAAAAGATGCAGAGGATGCTGCTCTTCTGGGGAGAAAGGAAGGGGCAGAAAAAGATCTGAGAAAGTCATGACCAACACCTTAAGGGGTTCTCATAGAGAAATCTTCTTTTGTGTAAAGAGCCAGGCTTGGGTACCCCCATACTATGCTCTGGCAGATGGGAACTGCTGGTAATAGTGGGGCCACAGTGTAGATGCTTAAAGGTGATGCTGGAGAACATCAGCAACATCCATCCTGAATGGGAAGTGCTCCACTGCAGCCACACTGGATGCTAGCATAATTCATTTCCTCCCCCAGGAAAAGGCTGTGTTTTATTCAAGCAATGGCAAATAGGAAAACAAAGGGGGGGCCCAGGTTGGGACAAATAATACCACCTTCCCCCATAGAACAAAGTGGGGTTCTAGGTAGGGATCAAACTTAGGTCACCAAGCTTAGTGGGAAGTCCCTTTACGTGCTGATCCAGATTATTGGCTGAAGCCTGCTGTGTTTGATTCATTAAGCACCACCATTATTAGACATTGTGGAAATACAAATGTGTATCTGACATATCGTATTATGTTATATTTATTTTCAGTGTTTTGTGTGTTACAAAAGTTCCATAGTGTACCTACAGAAGTCAGAGAACATCCAGTTGATTTCTCTTTCCGCTGTGGGTTCTACACATGAAACTTGGTTCATCGGGACTATAACTTTGTTGTTTATGATTTATAAAAACTTCTGCTTCTCTCATAATGCTTGCAATGAACATTTTTTTAGTGCAAAATCTTCCCAAAAATTAATTTTTATTTTCAACTAAATTATGTTCTCAGTACTCTGTAAATTATAATAGTAATTATAGTAATTATAGTAATATAATAATAATAGTATATAGTATATATAGTAATATAATAATAATAATATTATTATTTTTGTTTCTCCTTATCTTCCTTCTTTTTCTTTTTCTTTTTTTTAAAAAAGATAATTTCCCCCAAGAGACAGTTATGCAATCATCTGAGTAAGAGATTTTTTTTCAAACTTGATTTCTGAAAGTGCTAGTTGATTTTTAAAAATTAATCAATTAATTTGCTTTACATCTCAGTATCAACATTCCCTCTCCTCCCAGTATCCCCTCTCCTCCTAGTACGTCCTCACACAGATCCTCCCCTCACTTCTTCTGCTTCCTTCACTCACTACCCTCCCCTTCTCTTCTGAGAAGCCTCCTCACCCATGGGTCCACCCCAGGTTCATCAAGTCCTTGCAAGAATGAGCACATGCTCTCCCACTTAGGCCAGAGAAGTAGCCCAGTTAGGGGAACGGGATCTACAGGCAGGCAACAGATTCAGGGACAGTCCCCTGCTCCAGTTGTTGGGGGACCCACAGAAAAACCAGGCTGCACATCTATGTGTGGGTGATCTAGGTCCAGCCCTTGTATGCTCCTTGGTTGGTGGTTTAGTCTCTGGGAGCCCCCAAGGGTCCAGGTTAGTTGACTCTGTTGGTCTTCTTGTGGAGTCCCTGTTCTCTTCAGATCCCTCAGTCCTTCCTCCTAACTTTCCACAACACCCCCAGAGCTCATCTAGTGTTTGGCTGTAGGTCTCTGTATCTTTTTCTATTGGCTGCTGAGTGGAGCCTCTCAGAGGACAGTTATGCTAGGCTCCTGTCTCTAAGCATAACAGAGTATCATGAATAATGTCAGAGATTGGTTCTTATCCATAAGATGGGTCTCAATTGGGCCAGTCATTATTTTCCTATTCTCTCACTCCCTGATCTATCTATATCCATGCACATCTCATAGGCAAGACAAATTTGGGTCAAAATTTTGTAGGTGGGTTGCTGTCCTTATCTGTCCATTGGGAGTCCTGCATGGCTACAGGAGGTGGCCACTTCAGGACTTACATTCCCCACTGCTAGGAGTCTCAGCTAGAGTTGCCACCACAGACACTCTGGAGCTTCTCCCACCCGTCTCAGGCCTTTGAGACATTCTGAAAATCCTAATAATGGCACCGTTTAATGAATCAAAAACAGCTTTCAACCAATAATAGTAAAGGCACTTGCTACTAAGCCTGGTGACCTAAGTTCAATCCCTACCTAGAACCCTGCCTTGCTCTATGGGAAGGCTGCTGTTATTTTTTTACGACCCCCACCCCACCAACCACCAATTTCCATTTTCTCTCCCTTGCTTTTCCAACACCTAATGTCTCACCCCTGCTCTGCTTCCCTCCTTTCCCCCTCTCCCACCCAGTTCCCTCCCTCCATGAACCTCTGTTATCTACTTTATTTCCCCTTCTGAGAAAGATTCAACACCCTCCCTTGGACCCTTATTATTTGGTTCTTGGATTGTACTTTATGGCTAATGTCTATGTATAAGTGAGTACATGCCATGTATGTTCTTTTGGGTCTAGGTTGCTTCTCTCAGTTCTATCCATTTGCCTGCAAAATTCACAATTTTTTATAGCTTGTTTTTAATAGCTGAGTAGTTTTCCATTGTGTAACTGAATCACATTTTCTGGGTTTATTCTTCAGTTGAGGGACGTCTGGATTGTTTCTAGTTTCTGTCTTTTCCAAATAAAGCTGCTATAAATGTGGTTAGGCAAGTGTCCTTGTGGTAATGATAGAACATTTTTTGGGTATATGCCTAGGAGTGGCATAGTTGAGTCTTGAGGTAGAACTATTCTCAATTTTCTGAAAAGCTGACAAACTGATTTCTGGCGTGGTTGTAGCAGTTTTCACTCTCACCATCAATGTAAGTGCTCCAGATCCTCACTGGAACGTGCTATCAAAACGTGAGTTTTTGATCTTAGCCATTCTGACAGATCTAAGATGGAACCTCAGAGTTGTTTTGATTTGCGTTTCCCTGATGACTAAGGACTTCGAACATATAAGTGCTTCTTGGCCATTAGAGATTCCTCTGTTGAGAATTCTCTGTTTATTTCTGTACCCCCAGTTTTTAATTGGGTTATTTGGGTCATTTGTAGACTTAGAATTTTCAAAACCTACTTTAACAAGGGTTCTTTTTTTCCTTTTAAAAAAGATTTATTTATTTGATTTATGTAAGCACACTGTCATTGTCTTAAGGCATACCAGAAGAGGGTGTTGGATTCCACTACAGATGGTTGTGAGCCACCATGTGGTTGCTGGGAATTGAACTCAGGACTTCTGGAAGAACAGTCAGTGCTCTTAACCACTGAGCCATCTCTCCAGCCATAATAAGGGTCCTTAGCCACTTTAACCTCTCCTCTAGCCCACCACTCACCAGAGGCAATGGAAAGGAAAAGTTAATAGAGCAAAGGAGGATGTGGACCTGTTGACAAGTAGTTCTTGTGGGGGACTCTACTCTTCATTGTCAGGATATCAGCAGTTCAGTTCACACAAATCAGCAGCAGTAGCTTGATCCACTAGCAATCACCATTCAAGAATCAGCAATGGCAGTTTGATCCAGAAGAAACTGTGAGGCTCTACCCATTTCCCTGAACAGAAGTAGCAAGAAGCTGCTGGAGTACCACAAGATGTTCTTTGGTACCTTTCTCTCTGAGAAAGGCGAAGTGAACCAATGCCACCGTGCCGTCCACCATGCCGTCCACCGTACCGTCCTCTGTCTGTCATGTTATATTTATATCCTTTCCAAACATACTCTCAAGTGTCTACTCTACCAAAACATCCCATGCTTTTTTTCCCAGGCAGCTTCCAGAAAAACACATGTCTGTTCTCAGCAAAACATCCTCCTATATGTCTGCTTCAGCAAAAACATCCTCTCATAAGACAGTTTCCAGAAAAACATCACAGGACACAACTGAGTCTCCAAAGAAACCAGAAGTGTCCACTTCAGTTGTTGGTGTCTGACTTCTTGAATTCTTTATATATTTTGGATATAAGTGGTAGTTGATTTAAATAAAATCTCCCTCCTTAGCAATTTATCTAAACAACAAACTCAGTTTTATCATATATAATGCTTATGTCTGACTCAAGGCAGGTATTCAATAAAGATCTATTAAATTGAAGAATAACTGCCTGTTGTTGCCAAATATTTATAAGGCATAAATAACAAGTGAGCAAGAATGTTGCCATTTTTATGAATACAATTTTTCTTCAGATCCTAGGCCTGGTGTTTGTTTGCCTTAGGGGAGAAATTGAAGAATAATGTGTGCAATAAATGTCTTGGTTAAGTACAGCCTGTCCTGGGTTTGGGTTCTGAGCCCCATTTGAATGGTGGGCTTTGCTGTATAGGTCTCCAGGGATGTAAGCACTCTGCTGTGTTGCTTCAGCAGTCTTTAGAGCAGTAACATTCAACATCAATGTGCATGCGGATCGCCTAGGAGTCTTGTTAAAATGAAAATTCCATCATTTGTTAACAAATTGAAGACCTTGGGCTAAGTGTGATTTGTCAGATACTTTATGTGTCATGTTAATGCAGGAGGAAAGCTCTCAGAAGCTTACTTTAATCTATTTACTTAAAATGTGAATAATCAATAAGGCACCAAGAACTGCATTCATTTCTCCCAGGTACACAGTCCAAGCCTTTGCTTGATTATGAAGCATTAAACTGTCTTGTTCGGATGCTTTGGTAACAACTGGATGCCACCAGTGATTAGTGAGTCTAGTCTAGTGTTTGCCCTGTTCTTCATAAGGTATTTTAGACAGCCTTACATAGTGTTTCAGTTCCCCTGTGTGATTTATGTATTATACTGCATTGTTTTTTTTTCTGAAGTTCAAAGCATTGACATTTTTGTGGGTGTCTTTTCTTTCATTGTAATCCCTTCTTGCATGCTGAGATGACTGTGAAATTCACCGTTATTTCATTTTCCCAGACTTTTTGGAAGGTTCCATAGACTTTTATTTTAGCTCTGCTATTTTATAGTTTACAGTTATAAAATGAAATTAAATGTGAACCGCAGTGCATTTCACCAAAGTCCATGTTACATTTTAAGATGGAGTGCATAAACACACACACACACACACACACACACACACACACACACACACACTCATGACTTCAGGTATAGTCTGTCTAGAGACTTTGGGTTATTTGATTCCACATTTTCTTTCTCTGCCAAATCAGATTGACTTTTTCTTTTAGAAGGCACAGCTTCTACTATAATTGGATCTTTACTAGATAAATACTTGATAGTAGAAAAATAAGCACTCACAGGGAGGAGTTAGTAGCTGGCAAGTGTATGGGTGAGTGCCAGTTGCCCAGGAGAGCACATCTTGCAGTGGAGTCACTTGTGAAGGGAAGAACGCCAAGTATCCTCTATCTAGGGATTCCATTATTGCATTTATGAAGACATCTTGCAGATCTGTGCTGCTTTTCTTCTATTATATTGGATTTCGTGTGGATTTATTACCCGAAATTCCTATTTAAAACGAACCATTAGTAGCATATGATGAAATCCATAGGACTTCTTCAAGAAAAAAAAGTGCACACATAGGCACATAAACTTTCATAATATGCTTTTAAAAAATTCATAGGACCCTAAGAGTCAGAATAGCTGAGGTCAGGCTGAAAAAACATACACAGAGGAGATTCAGGAGAAAGAAAGTGGTAATACAGGTGAGATAAGCAGAAAACAAGGAAGGAAAAACAATAATGATTAATGTGCTCAGGTTGTTGAATGGGACATGCCTGCTTTTAGTTAGAATGATCTCTCTTGTAGTTCTAAGAAAGGACTTACTCAAAATTTACTGTAAGGATAAAAATAAGGGGGAATTAATCATATGTACAAAGACAAATAATATAAAAAGAGAGGAATCACATTTAGAACATTCATCTCGGAGTTGTAAAGCAGGGAGGGTGAAAAGCTATGTATGAGAATTTCAGTTTTACTGACAGTTCCAGTGTAACTTACAGCTGGAATATGGAAGTGTCTGGAACTCAGCAACTGAGTGCTTGGAGCATGTTAAATATGAATTTCTGCTCCAAAAGAACTCTACTATGCAATCATGAAAAATAACTTTCTGTGCCAATGCTTCTTAAATATTAATGCACGTGTCACTCAGTGGCATCTTGGTAAATATTTAATAATAGGTTCTTAGGACCACATTTGAAGTACAGTGTTTGATTATTTCTATGACAACAGCATTTCACTCTGGATGATTTCGTTTCCCAAAGTAATACTATTGAAGGCAAAGCTGGGAAGAAATGCTCACAGTTGACTCTTTTATGATGTCAGCCAATGCTGAATCATTGTAAATCACTGGGGGTCTTGTTTAAATGCATCCTAATTCACCGGGTCTGGGATGAAGCCTGAAGAATTTTATGTCTGAGAACCAACCACTCAGGTCATGCTGTGGCTGCTGCAGCTCTGGGTGCAGTTGGAGCAAGACTCTTACATAGTATCTGTTGAAAAAGAAAAAATACTCATCTGTAGAAAACAATTCAAGTTATAACATTGTCACAATATATAGTGAATATGTTGTATCATATAATATGATCATATCTATAATACATCTACATGTACAGTGAGTTGGTACAAGCATCATTTGTAGCAATAAAACTATAATGAGACTAGTTTTCCCTTTTAAAATTAATGTAGTGGTGAAATTCTCTCCCCCCTTGAAGTAAGCTTGAAAATGAGCTAGGTTAAAAAACATGATCTTGATTATAGAGAGTGGGCCATGAATTTTAATAGTGAAAACTTCAAACCTGATTTAAAATTAAATCTTTCAGTTTGGGTAGTTTTCAGGGGTATAGATGGTTTCATGATCTCCTTCTCTTTTTCTGCAGATTGCTAGCCCTCACTCCCATATGGTCTTTCCGTAGTTGGTGTAGGTGGGTTGGAGGTAGGAGTGAGAGGGTATATGGAACTTGCTTGAACTACTTAGATGGTTGATTTTGGTCCTTCAAGATTGTCAGGTGACTTCTCATGAATTCTATGTTGCATCTTCAGACCTTCATTTTTTTTTTTTTTTTTTTTTTTGGTTTCTTAACTGTCATACCTCAGTGTAGTGGTTTGAATGAGCATGTCTCTCATAGTCTCTATTATTTAAACACCTGATTTCTACTTGGTAGTGTTGTCTGGAGAAGTTAGCCTTGCTGGAGGAAATATGTAAGGGCTGGGGCAGGGCTGCTTTGAGATTCAAAGCTTCCACAGTATCCTCTGCTTTGTGCTTACAGGGTGTGAGCTTCTTCCATCTACCATGCTTGTCGTCTGCTGCCATGACTTCCAGCCATGATGGATTTTTATCCCTCTGGAAGTATCAGCCCAAACAAATGCTGTCTTTTATAACTTGCTTCGGTCACCATATCCTTCACAGCAACAGAAAAGTACCTAATCCCCTCAGCATATAAACACATAAAAGGTTTTAGTCTATCTCCAGTTTCTTGTTGCTGGGATTCCTGACCTTTCTAGACATTCAAGACAATTTCAACCCTTCTGGCTGGTGCCTTCTGCTGGGGCAGATTACCAGCTTGTCTCCCCTCTGAAGACCCCACAGTCTGAAGGCTCTGCAGGAGATCTGCTATAGCCAGGGTCATAGGAAACCAACAGAAACTCAGGGACACAAGAGGCAAGCACTAGACAGGGCCGCCCAGACCAGCTTACACCAGGGATAACCAGATGGCAAGAGGCAAATACAAGACTCTAAGCAACAGAAGCCAATATACTTTTGCATCATCAGAACCTTCTCAGACCACAGGAAGCCCTGGATATACCAACACATCTGAAAATCAGCATGTTGACTAAAATCCTATCTCATGAAGATAATAGAGAACTTTAAAGAGGATATATAAATAACTCACTGAAGAATAACACAATCAAACAGGTGATGGAATTGAACAAAGCAGTACAAGACCCAGAAATGGAAATAGAAACAATAAAGGAAACACAAATGGAGGTAACCCTGGAAATGGAAAACCTAGGAAAAGAGGTTAAGAATTACAGATGTAAGCATCACTAATGGGATACAAGAGATAGAAGAGAGAATCTCAGGTGTCAAAGATAGCTTAGAAGATATTGACACAACTGTCAAAGAAAATTCAAAGATAAAAATCTTCCTACTGCAAACATGGCTACCCCAAATTCAGGACACAATTTAAATCCTAGGGCTTTCTTTCATGAGAAACTTACTCATCTGTAGACTTGAGCAATTCAATATTTTCAGGCCAAGTTCTGCACAGCCCCTCTTCCCTGGTTTTCCTCTGGGTGTTTCAAGTTCTGGTAGGAGCTACCAGGAGAGCAGCTGTTGAAGCTGGGCTCCCTGCCTGACATCTCCAACAGCGGGGTCAGACAGTTGCATTGTCTCCCGTATGGTGTCCATGTAAAGATGCAGCATGTCAGGGGGGCTCTCTCTAAACCTTTTTAATGCTTTTCTTCCTCTGTATCGTGACCATCATTTTGTTTTCAGATGTGATTGTGAATTCTAAGAGCTTGAGAGGACATTGCCCATCCACTCCCACTATGTTTACAAGTATATACTTGAGCTATGCTACTCCTTTTGGTATAGAGGGTCAACCAGGGACTGTGAAATGATGTCATAATGTGAGTCTACAGTTCATCAATCCTATGTTAAGGTCAGACTTTGCTGACCTTACAAATAAGCCATTTTATTCCTAGGTATTTGCCTTCTACTCCCAAAGCACAGTAAAACTTTAAAATAAATATTTTATAGGATTTTTCTTCCTTCATGCCTTCCTATTTTCCCCTCCCCTCCTCCTCCTCTTTCATTGGATACAAGGGAAACCAGGCTTCCCTCTTGGAATTCTTAGTCTCATTAATAAAAGAATTGAAGGCTGACCTTAAGTGGAAATGCAAGAGTAATTTTATCAGTTTTAAAAGAAAGAACAGCAGGGTTGTCATTCTGTCAGTTTCAGGGTCTGCATGGAGATGGAGAATGGAGAAGATTGTTAAAATGCATTTGATATTTAAGCTGACATGGAGGTCAGACACATGGACAAGAATCAGCCCCATCGTGGGGATGATGGCTTTAGAGAATGAATAAGCAAGCCCCAAATAAGGAAAACCCAAACTGTTAAGGGAAAGTATACTTGACAAATGTGGTAGAAAGAAGAAAGGAGATGTCAGGCTTTTCTGAGTAAGAAAAAACAGGCAGTCTTATGAAGCTGCATGGATGAGGACTGGTAAGCTACTGGGGTGGGGGTGGGGATTCTGGGCAGGAAAAGTACAGTATCTTGTAGGCTTTGATTTTTAAAACCTTTTAATAAGGGTTCTCAAGTGCTTTGACACTTCTTTCTAGCCCACCAAACAAAGGCAGGGGAGAAAAGATGGTAAATAGGACAAGGGGATGTGGACCTGTTTAGATGTGATTTCAATCTCATTTGTCAGGATACAAGCAGTCCAGTCCAGTAGTATTGGGATATCAAACATGAATCAGCAGTGGTGGCACAATGCAGCATAAATAGCCAAGCCTCTGTTGAATCAGCAGGTGTCAGCAGAAGCCACCAGAGCCAGCTGTAATGCCAGGAGAAGTTCTCTTCCATGCCTTTCTCAATGAAGTAAAGATCAGTGAAGAGAGACCAACAAACCTTTGCAAGGCCAGCTATGTAAGTGCCCTGTTACTGTCCATTGACTCCTATATATAATCTCTCCAGACATCACATGTCCTCCCATGGGTCTTGCCACAGCAAAACATCATGTGAGTCTGCATCACATGACACAACCAGAAACTTCTACTTCAGTATCTCATTAAAGGGCTGATTATTCCTCCTCTCTATAGGGTGAGCCTGTCTTCCAAGGAATGTCTTTTGGCTGAGTGTTTAATCTGACCCAAGTGGAATTTACATCTCCATCCAGGCCAGAGATCCTATTCTCTTGACTAAAATGATTTTTTCTACTTTAATATATTCATCTATCCTTTCTCTCTTAATCACTAATTGAGCCTGGAAGAATAAATTGCAGAATTTGATTTCAGCTTATAGTTAGGAGGTATGAACAGGATGGAAAAAAACCCTTCAATGTATTATAGGAATTCTTGGAAGTGTAAATACTAGAACAGAAAATAAACAAACCAGAGTAAAGGAATAGTGTTTGATAGAGCAGTTGCTGTGTCAGATGGGAGTAATCAGTAAACGTCTCTTTGAGTAGAGTTCTCATAAAGTCGGAGAAAGGTGAGATCAAAGAATATTCCAGAGACTACTAAAGGCAATAGCCTGGAGGGAATGCTGTTGGTTCATTTGAACAACAGCAGAAGGACAATGAAGCTAAAGTGGAGAGAGGAGACAGAAGAATCACTGGAGAGAAATCTGGAGACATAAAGGGGAAGATAATTGAGAATATAGGAGATATTGAGGAAGCTGGAGAGATGACTCAGTGGTTAAGGAAATATTAAAGATATGGTTCTGATTATTATGGGGGAACTATTGAAGTATCCTATTTAAGGAAATGACATGTGACTTATATTTTTGAGATATCCTTCATGTTTTATACTGAAAAAAAAAAACCAATGGCAGCAAAAGTGAAATACAAAAAAAGACGAGTTAGAGTGTGACTAAAGAATTTTAGTAAAATACAATGGTAGATCATTGTAGATGGAAATAATTTTGGTTGATATGCTTATTTATTTATTTATTTATTTATTTATTTATTTATAAGTGTGTTAACCACATGTGTGTACTACTCGTAGAGGTCATGACAGGGTCAGATCCCCTGGAACTAGACATATAGACTGTTGTTGGCCACCACATAGGTGCTAGGAGGTGAATACAGTTCCTCTGCAAGAACAACAAATGCTCTCAGCTGCTGAGCCAATTTTCCAACCCTGGTTGAAATGCACTTGCATGGTAGATTCACACATCAGAGACTGGAAATGTGCTAGGAAATAAAAAGAAAAATCAAAAGTGATTTTGTTTTTGTTTTGGGTATTGGATAAATGTGGGTGCTTCTAATGGGGTTCAGGGAGCTAGCTAAGGAAGTGCAGAAAGAGTCAAGTGTCACAACATGTAGAGGATGACAGAGGATAGGGTCTAGCTCTGTGATTGATGATTATTAATCTATGTGATTGGAGGAAAGTAGGAGAGTTACTTGGAATCTTAGAAACACACACACTCACAGAGGTAGAGAGGATAAGACACACCCTTAACACATACCTTTAATCATAAACAATGAAGGTAAAGTTAGTTTGTAGAAAGAAGCACCCATGTTTGAAAGTATGTCTAATTGAGAGGAGACAAAGTGATGAATCAGAGAAAGATTTGACAGAATAGGACATGCCCAACTCTCACAAGAACAGAGAGAAAAGGAAGGTCACTTAAGAGACAAGTTGCAGAGAGAGAGAACAAGCTAGACACAGATGAAGACAGACTGAGTCAGAGAATCAGAACGAGCTAGAAGATTAGAACAAATTGCCAAGAAGCCAAACAGACCCATTCGGTAAGAAGTTGAAAGAAGCAAATTTGAATCAGTCAGCATGCAGAGGAGTTTTGAGCCAGAAGGGCTGAGTTAACTGGTCAGCCATAATTGTGAAAGAGAGAGAGGGTGAACTTATTCAGCAGTAAGTCTCAGGGGCTGAAGATATTCTAGGCCTAGATTAGATTGTATTGAGGCTAGAAACTTACAGGACTAGGCCCAGGTTAGCAGACAGAGGCAGTAAGCCTCTAGACAACAATTACATCAGAAGAGTTAAAGAGACTTACACACACACACACACACAACACGGAATATGAGAGAGAGAGAAAGAGAGAGAGAGAGAGAGAGAGAGAGCGCGAGAGAGAGCGAGCTCTTAACTTTATCACTGATTATGTTCTTTGAACTACTATTTAGTTTCTGAGTTCTTTGTATATTCAAGATAATACTCCTTTGTCAGATGTAGAAGTAGGCAAGACACCCCCTCCCCCATAGGCTTTTTACCTGATTATTTCTTTTGCTGTGAATAAGTGTTTAAATTTCGTGATGTTAGAGTAAGAGGAAAAACATGGAGCTCGAGATAGAAAAGGATAATTTTAAGAGGGGAAACCTTAAGAGAAGCAAAAGCCACAGCATAGAAAGAAGTTGGTGACATGGATTCTGATAAGAGAGGGTTGGTTGAGTTTTGTTACAGGAAGAACAGAGAAACACCTCTTTTAACACTACCTGCTAAAAGTTAAGAAGAAGGAACCATGGAAGTTTGGAAAGTCTGGAAAATTATAAAATGATCATTTTTGAGATGGAATGACATAATGCAAAATTTAGTGGTCATTGGTGAACAGGTCAGGATAAGACACATCCACTTGGGAAGCAGAAAAAAGAGACATGTTGAATTTGTTGAAGATGTAAAACTACTAAATAAATTAAATATTGGCTGGCTTTTGTGAACATAATGTGTAAGCATATGAAATAATGTCTAGGATAAAATATTGTGCTTGAAAAAAATCTTTTACTAAAAGTTCTTAGCTAAACACTGTAATTACTCTTGAGGTTTACTAGAGCTGTACATATTTGTGTTCAGTTTAGCACATGAAAATGTATTGAATTCCTAAATGTACTTATTAATATGTGTAATCCTTTATGTGAAATTATTTTGGAGAACTGCTATTTGAAAAATTGACCTCTGAGTCCTGAAAGCTTCACTAGCTACATTAGTAATTTAAAAAGGGTCAAAAATCATTTGAACTGCCTCCAGGCAAATTCACAGCTGTGTAAAATTCATGTGTTTAAACAGCAGATTAGACATAAAGGACAGTAGACCAGTAATTGTCACAGCAACAGAATTCATGTTATTTCAATTTTGACTTTCTCTGAGACCACTTGGACCAAATAGCAATGTTTAACATTTCAAATAATGGAACAAAGTTCCAATGGCAAAATTGTTATAATTTTGTTTGTAAATGTCATTTTTAGCTCATCATTAAAATAGATTCATCCCTGGTGGTGACATTTACTGAATATAGTATTAGACTGAAAAGTACTGTATGCTAAGATACAACCTATTCCATATATTGTGAAAACATTTCTGGAAAGGAGCTTTATCCCAAGGTTGGTGGACTCATTAAAACTTAAAGGAATGTGGAGAGTTTGTGCAATCTGGGATCCTAATTACAATTTGTCTCCATCTATCTTTAACACCCCTAAAAGAGGCATTCCTTGCCCACTGTATGTCACACTCAATATCCTCATAAACACATCAAAAGCTTTGGAAGACATTAACCTAACAAAAATCTATTCTCCATCAATCAAAGGACTAAAAATGTTATCAGATGACGTCGGAGGCCTGCCTGCCTTGCTGCTTCCTGCTTCTCTGCTGAATCCATCCAGGTATTTTCGAGTTGACGTGATTTGTGACTTTGTTCTGCTACTGTGAAACTTCTTGAAACTCCTTCCATATTGGAACCTAGAACTACTGGAGGTAACCCATCTCTTTCTTCTTGGGCCTGGGTTATTTGTATTTGCTCCAAAATAACTCATCTTATTCCCTTTGAGATGAGAGCTGTAGATGTGTGTGTGTGTGTGTGTGTGTGTGTGTGTGTGTGTGTGTGTGTGATAATCTCTTTTTCCCTTGGAGATGAGAGCTTTAGTTGTGTGTGTGTGTGTGTGTGTGTGTGTGTGTGTGTGATAATCTCTTTTTCCCTTGGAGATGAGAGCTTTAGTTGTGTGTGTGTGTGTGTGTGTGTGTGTGTGTGTGATAATCTCTTTTTTTCCTTTGAGATGAGAGCTTTAGGTGTGTGTATCTCTCTCTGTCTCTCTCCCCCTCGGCCCCTCCCGTGTGTGTGTGTGTGTGTGTGTGTGTGTGTGTGTGTGTTGGTGTTGACAGCTATGTTCAGCACTGATTGTCATCTTACCATGAATCCTAAGGAAGATCAACTAACATTTTTGTGCATTTGCCTCAGTCCCTAAGGTATTCAGGTGAAGAGCCACAAGCAGTCTTCCCTCATGCTGCAAGCCTGAGATAGATTACATTTATGTAATCTTATCAAGATCAAACAGACATGTATTTTTGAGTGCTGCAGGGGAAGATGTAAAATGTTGGAGTATATGTGATTAGCAAAATAGAAAAGTGAGATTTTTGACTTGGGATTTCTCAGTTCACAGCCGCTGACCCATTTATTAAAGTAGAACAAAAGGCACAGAATGCAGAACCCAAGCAGCCTTTTGTATAAGGCTCTCTATAATTTGCTTACTACTATGATCAAATTATTGTGTCTTTCCAAAATCATATGTTAATACTTCCTATTATAAATGCAAAAAATACAGCTTCATCTTAAAGGGAATGGGAGAGAGAGCTTATTTTAGAGCCATTTTAAGTGACCATGAAAAGTAACATTTTTACAGATTTCTGGGCTTACATCATGGATGTGTTCGGTGGCACAGATGTTCTTATAACTTAAAAAGTTTGGCTTCTCTGAGGCTGAGGTATTTATAAGCTAAAACCCAGTGTGTGTATGTGTGTGTGTGTGTGTGTGTGTGTGTGTGTGTGTGTGTAAGAGTTTTTTGAGCTCCAAAGAACTTGAGTAGTCCTGTCCCTTTAACTCTGTTGCCTGAAGAGCACATATCATCTTTCCTGGTCTGGCTGTACTCTATGGTTGTGCCTTTCCTAGCCAGTTGCCATCATAGCCCTGTATCTCTGGCATCCCGGGGTTCCTACTATAAACCTCCACCTCTACAGCTTCATCTCCTAGCCTCAGAGGTCTTCAGGAACCGCGGTACAAGTTTCCAGGACCCACTACTCCCACATCTTTCATGCTAGTAAAACTAGTATCATGTGGACAATGCAGCCAGCCTAACATATAGCCCGGATCTCCTGCATTGGCCTCTGTGTGTGCTCACTCTAAGAATACACTCCTCTCTATGCGATTGTTTTTAAGTGGGAATTCTTTTGATGATATGCTGAGCTTGGGCCATACAGAGCATTAGTGTGATTTTCTTTTAACCTCTCTTTTTTTTTCTAATTTTTTGAGCATCACTTTCACATCATTCAGTTTGTCTCAGCTTTGCTATGCAGCAGAGGCTAGTCTTGAAGTCCTGAGCTTCTTATAATCCTCTAAAATGCTGGGGTTACTGGTGTGAGCCACTATTCCTTTTAAATTTTTTTTCTTTATCTTGTTTTTTACAGTCTAGACTTCGTCCTCCTCCTGGTCCACCCTGTGACTGTTTCTCACCTGTACCTCCTCCCCCCCACCCTCCAACTCCCACCCCTAACCCACCAGACCTCCCCACTCTCTGGGGCCTCATGTCTCTCCAGGGTTAGGTGCATCTTCTCTGACTGAGTCCAGACCAGGCATTCCTCTGAAGTATATGTGTTGGGGGCCTCATATCAGCTCGTGTCTGCTGCCTGGTTGGGTGAACCACCATTCTTGAGTTTTCTCTTTAATGGTACTAACTCCTTTAACAATTACAGTTGCTTTCCCACTTACTTTGAATGTAGATTCAAATTCATGATTTCATTTTTTCTACTCTATTTGTTGCTTTCTTCTATCAGGTTAAGAGTAACCAGCAGTAGCTGTGATACAGCCCGAACACCATCCTATATTCAGATTTTCTCTGACAAATTGTTCATTATTTTTTGAATTCAGTGTTACTCAGGATCTCTGGATATGGGCAGAACACAGCCAGATTCTTTCCCAGACTACACAAGAATGGCCTCTTGACCAGGTCCTGATAGATAGTCTTTGCTGCTCTCTGAAACCTTATGAAGCAGGTGTCCCATCTTCCCATTTATTTTAGCATTCTGGTTTTCTGACCCTCCTATCAGAATGTTCCACTCAGCTCTGTTTACATCCTTCTAGTTCTTTTCTAGATAAAAGCTTCAAATTCTTCCGCATTCTTTCCATGAACTCCCAAAGGCTTAAAAACACATAGTCAAGTTTGTCAGGGCACTGGCTTCACTTCTTGGTAACAATTTTACATGTTATTTTTTATTGTTGTTGTGATAAAATACCTAACAAACGCAATTTAAGGATGAAGTACTTATTTTTGTTCAGTGTAGCTGTCCAGCAGCCATGGATGAACTGGGTTACCTGAAAGGGGGGCTGGAGGTGAAAAAGGGTGGAGTGCAAGAGAAGGATGAAGCCAAGACAAAAGTTTCTGATCAAAGTTTAACAGTCAGCTCTGCATTTATATAGGGAAATCCCACAGACCCCATCCTTTGTTTCAGCTGGATTGAGCTGCAAAGCAACCTCAGCCGGCAGTCTACTCTGCCACCCAACGCTGGTGGAGTCTATGTGACATGGCGAAAGTCGTACTTTTAGACCTGAGGTGTGTGTTCCTCGGAACTTAGCCTCCTGGAGGTCCCTGGCATCCTGCTTCTGCAAGCTGTTCCAGTGCATTGATCAAATTCTGTGGATTGGGGTTCTGTGCCTTGTCTTTCTTGATTTTTATAATCGTTAACATAATGCAACCTGGCCAGATCTTGATAGATCAAGGGCCCAAGGGATGTTCAAGGAAACATTCCTGAGAGCGTCATCACTCCAGGGCCTGCAAAGACTGATGCCAATGAACCTGATGACCAGCACCAGGTAATACCAGAAGTGGGACAAAGAAGATCCCCCATTTTCCCAAGCTTTACTTAGAGTTAAGTGGAAGGAAAATGAGATATTTGGAGATGTAATGAATCAGTTATATCAGGAAGAGTTGTTTGTGAGAAATCCAGATATAGTGGATAGTGAAAGGATAAAAGTTCAACAGCTGGTAGGGAAAGACCAGGATGGTGTGTCAGAACTTAAGGAGACTAGTCTGGGAATTCCAACAACTGTAATATATGGTAGGAAGCATTACTCAGAGGGCGTTGGTGGGCTCCTCCAGTAAAAAGGGAAACTCCACAAAGGCTCAGGATAACAGTTCCAAATTGGTCTGACTGGCCATAAAATATTAATAAAATTTACTAGCTATAAATTTGCTCAGACTATAGCTTGGCAGAATTCTAAGTATAGAGTGACCTCAAGTCTGGGTTGATTAACCACTGTCTGGGTACCAAAAGGTTCCCCCAAAACATTTCCTGCTCTGTACTTTTTAGTTTCAAGTTAAGTTTTAAACATGTAACCCCCCATCTGATCATCACCTGATGTAACCTGGCATGAAATCAAAAAGTAGTTCCTAAAATGTGTATATATCTGAGATGTTTACAGAAGTAAAATTGCAGCAGATTCAAACCGCTTTTTGGTGTGTTGTGTCTGTCACTTGCTGACTCCTTACCTACCTGAGTACCAGGACCCTGCTTCTCCCACAGGAGGAGACCCGACTGGGTTTGTCCATGGCACTTCTCCTGTAGGAATTTGACTTCATCTGGGTTGTTAAGGTCCAACTGTGGCAAACACTTAAGGTCTATTTAGCCTGCTCAAGGCTGGGGGAAGGGCACAATTCCCCCCTTTCTGTTTTTTAAAGATGTGTTCACGGGGGCACAAGATTTACTTGTTTTCCATAATCCCTTCTAGGGCATCGAGTGGCTAGGTGCCCATGTTTGACTTAGGTCTGGATCTAT
This sequence comes from Apodemus agrarius, assembly GCA_964023405.1. NCBI lineage: Eukaryota > Metazoa > Chordata > Mammalia > Rodentia > Muridae > Apodemus > Apodemus agrarius. The sequence continues at coordinate 26,547,360 of OZ030007.1, forward strand.
ATTGCTCCTTCTTATCTATCTCAGAGAATAAGCATAGCTTTTTGGTGTTTGTCTGGAGGACACAGCACAGCTTTTTGGTGCTTGTCTTTGTCTTGGGTAGATAGGAGCTCAAGAACATGCTTACCCATCCCTGGCCACTGGCCTTCAAAAGCACACTCCTTCCCATTCAGACCAAAGCCACGAATGACATACGAATATGCACTCAATGAATTTCTTCATATTGATGAATAACTACCATGGTAAATAGCTGAGCTTGCTGAAAGCGATCCTAGGTGAAGGCCAACAATCTGTTTAAGATACAAGGTCCAAAAGTTAAAAGCAACAAGATTATAATTACAAATTAAAGTTGTCTGTGGGGATGTTCCAGGTATTTAATTCAGCTGCTAATTGATAAAGATCAAACACACTGTTTGACCACCAGTTGAATCGGGGATTTAATTTGCTTCTAATACTGTATCCAATAAAGCTCATGTTAAAGGGGCAGCAGGCTTATACTGACCACAGCTGTTTTTTTAACTTTTATTACTCTAGCAGTCATCTTAATTACAAATATGTTATGAGTTAAAAATCCTGAGCCTGTGATCTAACTGCAAACTGTGGCCAATGAAACACTGGCAGTTTAACTATAACTTTTAAATTTCTCTTGTTTTATATATTTAGACCAAAGTTTTCTTGTCCTTTCTAGCTGTAATTTCCAGAGAGAAAGCACCTTGTCACTTGCTGAACCCAATAAACACAGTCTCAGAGATTTATCTAGGAGCTCACAGTGTGAGGTTCTAGTTTGTGATGTCAAGAATAGGCACGGTAATTTTATGAGGTCCCATTTGTCAATTCTTGATCTTAGAGCATAAGCTATTAGTGTTCTGTTCAGGAACTTTCCCCCTGTGCCCATGTCCTCCAGGGTCTTCCCCAGTTTCTTTTCTATTAGTTTCAGTGTGTCTGGTTTTATGTGGAGGTCTTTGGAGTTGATCTTAGTACAAGGAGATAAGAGTGGGTCAATTCGCATTCTGCATGTTGACCTCCAGTTGAACCAGCACCATTTGTTGAAAAGGCTATCTTTTTTCCACTGGATGGTTGTAGCTCCTTTATCAAAGATCAAGTGACCATAAGTCTGTGGGTTCATTTCTGGGTCTTCAATTCTATTCCATTGATCTACTTGCCTGTTGCTGTACCAATACCATGCAGTTTTTAGCACAATTGCTCTGTAGTACTGCTTGAGGTTTCTGTAAGGCAAAGGACACTGTCAGAAGGACAAAACAGCAACCAACAAATTGGGTAAAGATCTTCACCAATCCCACATCTGACAGAGGGCTAATATCCAATATACACAAAGAACTCAAGAAGTTAGACCCCAAAGAACCAAATAACCCTATCAAAAAATGGGGTACAGAGCTAAACAAAGAATTTTCACCAGAAGAAATTTGGATGGCTGAGAAGCACCTTAAGAGATGTTCAACATCATTAGTCATCAGGGAAATGCAAATCAAAACAACCCTGAGATTCCACCTCACACCAGTCAGAATGGCTAAGATTAAAAACTCAAGGGACAACAGGTGCTGGCGTGTCACACATCCTCGGTGGACACTGTGAATTTCCACAGGTAGAGCGCGAGTCTCAGTGGACACTTTGAATAAGCGCCGTCCAAAGCGCAAGTTTCAGTGGACACCTTTTGAGTAAGCGCTGTCCCCGAGGGAATATAGCTGTGGAATTCCCTGGCTGGAGAGGATTTTGAGCTCTTATCTCAGGGCAGCCCTACCTTTGACTTTCCTTTGATCTATTTTGCAGGAATTTCTGGTATCCTGAGCTATATGCAACCAGGCAAAAATATTAGGTCTTTGAACTACAATACTGGCCAAAAAACCTCGGTTCTAGGGTTCTAGGCGCCATCGCTTTGCTTAGTAGTTTACATACTTCCATTGATCTTTTATGGCTATGCTAATGAGAGTGGCACTGACATTGGGAGACTGACTTAACACTAAGATCTCAGGTTCCCTCAGAGAGAGCCAGGTGATAATTAGCTTACTCACTGAATCTCATTAAGACCTAAGGGGTCCGGTTTGCACTCCCTGTTTACGGTTTGCAGTCCCTGTTTATGGATGTCACACAGAAATGTTTTCTACCTGGCTGATTTTACATTTCCTCATGGCAAATGGTTATTGCTAATTGTCTTTTGTGCCTGCTGTACTGGATACATCCTTTGATATGTAAAGATCTCATGTTTAAAATCCCCTGGCTGAGTGCAACAGGTCGCACTCAGACACCAAATACACGGAGATTCTACACTTTTTCTGTGTCCTGGTGTTCTATTTGCCATTTCGCCTGGAACCCATGCATTCCTGCTTCGTGAAAGAATCCTAGCCCCAACCATGAGAGAGTATGGTCCGTAGCACTGGCGAGGATGTGGAGAAAAAGGAACACTCCTACACTGTTGGTGGGATTGCAAGATGGTACAACCACTCTGGAAATCAGTCTGGTGGATCCTCAGAAAATTGGGCATGACACTTCCAGAGGACCCTGTCATGCCACTCCTGGGGATATACCCAGCAGAATCCCCTGCACACAATAAAGACACATGATTCACTATGTTCATAGTAGCCTTATTTATAATAGCCAGAAGTTAGAAGGAGCCCAGATGTCCCTCAAAGGAGGAATGGATACAGAAAATGTGGTATATTTATACAATGGAATACTACTCAGCAATTAAAAATAATGAATTCATGCAATTTGTAGGCAAATGGTTGGATCTGGAAAATATCATCCTAAGTGAGTTAACCCAATCACAAAAGGATACACTTGAAATGCAATCACTGATAAGTAGATATTAATGAGTCCAAAAGCTCTGAATACTCAAGGCACAATTAGCAAATCAAAAGATTCCCAAGGAGAAGGAAGGAAAGGACCCTGGTTCTGAAAAGACTGGATCCAGATTTGTAGGAGAGTATCAGAACAGAGAAATGGGGGGGGGATTGGGGAACGGGTGGAGGGAAGAGGACTTATGGGACATATGGTGAGGGGGGAACGGGGAAAGGGGAAAGCCTTCGGAATGTAAACAAAGAATATAGAAATAAATATAAAAAATAAAAAATATTAGATTGTTTATCACAAAAAAAAAAAAAAAAAGAATAGGCATGGTGAATGCCACAGCTTCAGTTGTCAACTTGATGCAAACCTAGAGTCACCCGAGAAGAGAAAACCTCAACTGCATAACTGCCTCCATCAGAATGGCCTGCGGGAATGACTACATAGCCTTTTCTTGATTGCTGACTGATGTGAGCAGGTGTTACCTGCTGTGGGCAGCGGGCCTGGGCCCACTGTTTAAGAAAGGTAGCTAAATGTGAACTTGAGAATAAGCCAGTAAGCATCATTCCTCTGTGGTCTCTGTTTCAGTTCTGGTGCACAGGTTTCTGCCCTGACAATCCAGTGATGGACTCTGACCCTGGAGTTGTAAGACAAAATAAATCCATTCATCTCTGAGTTGGCTTTGGTCTGTGTTTTATCACAATAGAAAGGAAACTAATACAGCACAAGGGCATAGGGGTGGATGAGCACATCCCACCCACAGCCAGGAAGCAGAGGGATGAGCTCTCCTTCTCATTTTGCTGCTCACTTTCTCATTTTTTAATCAGTCTGAAATGCCAGCCCACGAATTGTGCTTCCTTCCCACTTTGAGGGTAGATCTTCCCACGCCCACTTAACTCTATCTAGACATGGCTAGAGGTTTGTCTCCTCACAGGTTATAGATCCTGCCAAGCTAATAACCAATAGTAACTTATCACAAGCATCCCATTCTTACTCAGGTCTATGCTCACAGAAGGGAGAAAAAATAAAAGGATCTATTGGAAAGTGGGAAAAAGCCAGGAATCAGGATTTGATATGGGAATTTTTTATCATGATATGTAGATCAAAAACTTGTTTATATGGATAGAAAAGTATTTTCAACTGTTCTAATATCCTAATAGACAAATTTTCCATTGTTTGTTTATTACCAGGGAAGTACAGAGGACATTAGCTTCATATAAATTTATACAAATTGCACAGGATATTGCAATATTTGAGAAATATTTTTACATTTCTCAAATGTGTGATTAAATGGTTAACATCAATTCTTTTCCCGAGTGTGAGAAAACATATATTTGGTTATTCAAGCATGGTTTTCACATTACAGGAGATGGAAAAATTCTATTCGTTTGTGATTTATATATCATTTGTTGCTGATAACACTGTACATGATAAGAATTTCAATAAAAAAATCAGTTTACATTGTCACAAGATAAACCACTGAAAACCTTGGCACTGTTTGAGGCTCTTTTTCTCGTTTAGAGCCTGAGTGAATTAGAAAATTTCTATAAAGTTGAGACTCTAAATTAAGTTTTGATAATTTATAAACCCTACAGTTACCTGTCTCAGCCAAAAAAAACTTAGAAATGAACTTTCTCTGGTTTTATTAGCTCAACATTTTCCAACTGATTGTGAAGTGCATTTTAGGCGATTTTTGGGGAGAACATAGACTTCTTTATTCCCTAAACTGCTGCCTCAAGCTATCAGCCTACCGGAGGGGGCTCTCTTTCTGGGAGAGTCTCAGCCTTCAGTCTCTGCCATGGCTTATATCCTCTTTCTTGGATCTAATTTATGCAGATCTGCTGGCTTTACTATGTTAGTCTCTCACATCTGTCGGATAATTCAGGCTTAAGACTATCCAAAGGACAATGCGTTAAACACAAACAAACAAACAAGTAGATAAATAAAGCAACACCTTTAGTTTGTATTAGCTACCAGAATAAACTGTAGACATATGGATGAATTAAAGGTTAGAAGAAATACAAGTCTGAAAAAATGCCAGGAAAGTATGGCTGGACATTTATTTTTTCTTTTTTAAATTTTTTTTAATTTGATATATTCTTTATTTACATTTCAAATGATTTCCCCTTTCCAGGATCCCCCCTCCCTGAAAATCCCATAAGCCCTCTTCCCTCCCCCTGTTCCCCAATCAACCCCCTCCCACTTCCCTGTCCTGGTATTCCCCTACACTGCTGCACTGAGCCTTCCCAGGACCAGGGGCCTCTCCTTCCTTTTTCTTGGGCATCATTTGAAATGTGAATTGTTTCTTGTGTATTCCAAGCTTCTGGGCTAATATCCACTTATCAGTGAGTGCATACCATGTGTGTTCTTTTGTGATTGGGTCACCTCACTCAGGATGACATTCTCCAGTTCCACCCACTTGCCTAAGAATTTCATGAATTCATTGTTTTAAGTGCTTCTTGACTATTCAAGATTCCTTTGTTGAGAATTCTTTTTTTATTAACTCTGTACCCCATGTTTTAATTGGGTTATTTGGGTTGTTGGTGTTTAAATTCTTGTGTTCTGGACATTTATTTCTAAGATAAAATAAATGAACAAATCTCTAAAAATGAATCATACACTATATATTGGCCAAATTTGTTCACAGTATTTGAAAATTAGCATTCAGATAAATAAAAACTAAACTGCATCTATAAATCAAAAAATGTAATAAGTGTGATACTGTATTTTCTTCTTTAAAAATAACCTGTTAAACCGGGTATAGTGGTGGATACCTTTAATCCCAGCACTCATAGATAGAGGCAGGTGGATCTCTGTGAGTTACAGGATAGCCAGGGTTACATAGTAAGACCCTGTCATGAAAAACCAAACCAAACCAAAACAAAATTGTGTTGATTATATAGAGATATTTGGTTTTTTCCCCCAGAGAACAAATTTTGCTTTCAATGACTTTTTCCTACTTATAAAAAATTTAAATTAATTTATATATTTATCTTTAATTTTTCACTTCTACTAATAGTTTAATTTTCTATTTTTGATTCTTATAAAGAAAATTTAGACAACCAACTCCAAACCTTAGTTTTTAATATAAGAAAGTTTTTTGAGTCAAGATCTTGTTTTGTATTGCAGTTTGTTACTTCAAAGTCATCATGGTCTTCTTGCCTCAGTTTCTCGAGTGCTGGAATCTAACACAGACATGTTATGGCATTAATTTTACTCCATTCACTGTAAAAAATCTTGAAAATTTAAAAAAATTCATAAAATTCTAAATGGTTTTTTATCTTTCTTATGGTTTCATCCTTGACCAGTGAGTGATTAATAAATACATTTCTTAAATATCTTGGCCATAGATGTGTGGGTTCAATTCTGGGTCTTCGATCCTATTCCATTGATCAGCTTCCCTGTCACTGAACCAATACCATGCAGTTTTTAATACCACTGCTCTGTAATATTGCTTGAGGTCCGGGATATTGATTCCCCCAGAAGTTCTTTTGCTGTTGATGATAGTTTTAGCTATCCTGGGTTTTTTGTTATTCCAGATGAATTTGAGAATTGCTCTTTCTAGCTCTATGAAGAACTGAGTTGGGATTTTGATGGGGATTGCATTGAATCTGTATATTGCTTTGGGCAAGATTGCCACGTGATCAAAATTCTTAAAATTTTATTATTCTCTATATGCTCATGATATGTGTTTTCATGATATGTGTGTGTGCTCATGATGTATGCAAGTATTCATGATACATATGTTTATGATATGTTTATGTTTTCATGATGTGTGTTCATGATATATATGTTGAAATGTGTGTATTCATGATATGTGCATATGTGTTCATGATATGTGTTTATGACACATGTATGCATTCATGATATATGTGTGTTCATGATGTATGTGTGTATATTAATGATACATATGTATTCATGATATGTATTATATGTTTATATGTGTTCATGATATGTTTGTATTCATGATATGTCCATGTGTGCTTGTGATATGTGTGTTCATGACACATGTATGTGTTCATGATAGGTGTGTGTTCATGATCATGTGTGCATGCATGCGTACCACAGCATGTGTGTGGAGGTCAGAAGGTAACTTTGTGGTATTGGCTTTCTCCTTCCCTCTTTATGTGGCTTCCATGGACTCAGTTTTCCAGTCTTGAGTGACAAGTGCCTTTACCTGCTGAGCCAGCTCACTGGCCTTACTTGATTTTAATTTAATGTATGATTAAAATAATTATTTCAATAACTTAAAATGAATGAATCTTGTTTGCTTAGAAATATATCCTCCAACTCGCCAGAGAACATGTGTTTTTCTCTAGGACTGCATTGCTCTGTAGACCTGGCATGCTTGTTTTCTGAAAACGTACAAGGTGAAGGAGGGGCAGTGCAGATGGGGACAGTGGGGCTCAGTCCCAGTAAGACGCTGAGACTGGACACAAAGCAAAAGCCTCCAGCCACCACAGGACCGTCAGCAGACTTCTGCTCATCTGAAAATGTGCTTGCAAGAATAAATGGCTTTGTCCTACGCCACTGGGTTGATTGATTCTAAAGCCGTGTCTAACGTATAAATTGGTGCTTTGACTTCCTTGTGGACTTTCATAAGAAGAGCACTGGGGAACTGAGCTGTGCAGGTCAGGGCAACAGTAATTATTTTCAATATTTGCTGGCTCAACCGTGAGACTTGTAATCTAGGAAATGGAGTGCAGCTGCTGCAGGAGCTTCAGGAGATGGTTCATAATCCTTGCAGACAATCGAGTTATAGATCTAACAAAGAGCAAGAACTGAGACAGAGTGCTGGAGCCTGCCCACTGCTGACACTCAGGTACCCAAGTACCCATAGGTGCCATACAGTGTGACAGACAGACATTATAGTAAAGGCAGCAGGGAAATCATGCCCTGTATTAGTGACTTTTCTCCTCACAGTGACAAAAATACCTGACAGGTGCACTTTAAAAGAGGGAGGGTTAATTTTGCCTCGTGTGTTTTTATAGATGTGTGGCCCTATGTGCATGAGCAGAACATCAGGGCAGGTGGTGGAGGCTGCTGTTCAGTTTGGGGAGAAGTAGGGATAAGTCACTAAGGATTTGCCTCGCTGGACCTGCCATCCTGGGGTGAGGTCTCACTTCTGAAGTTCCCAGAAACACACATTTCCACAGCATACACTTTGAGGGCAGAGAAGACATGCTGCTACTTTACTGGGGTCAAAATTGGAATTTTGAAGCTGTTATTAAAAAGTAAAAACATCCATTGGCTTAAAAATAAGGACCTCTTCCTTGCATCAGCTTCTTTTTCTATTGCTGTGGTAAAATATCCTGACTAAAGTATTTCAAGGAAAAGGGGTTTATTTTGTCTTCTAGTTCCAGGGCAATAACTGTCCATCACAGTGGGGAAGATAGGGCAGGAGCAGAGAGCTGGCTTCATTTTGCATCTTCACATGGGATGCAGAAAGATAACAGCAAGAGGGGGGGGGGCAGGATACAAATCCCAAAGCCCACCCCAGTGACATACTTCCTCCAGCAAGGATCTATCTCCTAAAGGTTCCAGAACCTTTCCGAATGGTGCTGGCGCCCAGGGATCAAGTGTTTAAACCCACCAGCCTGTGGATGACATTTCACATTTAAAGTACAGCACAGCCCTTCACTGATAGCTCTCTTTCAGATTAAGAATAATTTAAATGGTTTTCCATACATGTAATTTAGACATATATGTTGCAATATGTCTGTTTTTTGTAGGACTTGAGGATAGTAAGTTTATTTTTTCTTCATTTTTTTATTCCTTCTATTATAATTATGAAACTATGCTTGGAATTGAAATAAAAGATCAGCTTTGTCTTGCCATGCTGCTAGGAAAGCCACTAAAAGGAGAAGCATTGTTCTGTGTCTATTTCCCTATGCAGTGAATTAGAAAATTGAAGCAGCCATTCAGGCTCCTGCATTTAAAATAGTTCAGATTAATATAGTGAGTGGTTTTTATTTAAAATTGCTTGAAGTTTTGGGATTCCCCAAGCAATGTCTAGGAGCATTTGTTTCTATTTTTAATGTTTAAAAAAACAAAATTATATATATATATTATATATATATATATATATATTATATATATATATATAAATGTGTAAAGCAACATTTGATACACATAAGTGATTTCTGGAGTCTAGCTAAGTAACACATATTATTTGTCTTTTTGAGTCTGTCTTAACTTGTTGATAGTTCTGTCCAGTATTCATTTTCTTATAAATCTCATAGTTCATTCTTTACAACTGAGTACAATTCTGTCATGTGTGTGTGTATATATATATATATATATATATATATAATGATATATACATATATGATATATATATCATATTAAAAAACCAAACTCATCTGTTGATGGACATTTAGACTTGTTTCTGTGTTTTTGCTATTGCTAATAGTGCAGAAATAAACACAGATTTGCAAGTGTCTCTACAGTATGAAAATGAGTCCTCCAGGTTTATCCCTAGGGATGGCACAGCTAGGTCAAGTGGTAGTTCTAGTTTGAGATTTTTTATAAAATGTCCATATTGATTTCCAAGGTGGCTGAAGTAGTTTATCTTCTGACAGGCAACGCATAAGGATTCCTCTTTCTGGATATTCTTGCCTACATTCATTGTTATTTGTTTTTGTTTTTGTTTGTTTTTGTTTTGTTATTTTGATGATAGCCATTCTGAGCAGGGCAAAATGGGATCTTAAGTGGTTTTGGTTTGCATTTTGCTGATGGCTAATGCTACCCAACACATTTTTCTATATTTCTTGAACATTTATTTTATTTTATTTTTTTACTTTGAGAGATATCCAATCCATTACTTTGATTTCTGACTGGCTGGATTTTAGTGTTAAATTTTTGGAGTTTTTAAAAAATAGATTCTGCGTATTAAGCACATTTCACGTTATTCTAGCTTAATTTCTGTTGTTGTGACAAATACCCCAATCAAAAGCAATGTAAGGGAAGAAGGGTTTTATTTGTCTTACAATCACTGATACAGTCCATCCCTGATGGGAAGCCAGGTAGGAACTCAATCAGCTAATCACATCATAGCTACTGCCAGAAACAGAGAGATATGCATGTACCAGTGTTTCTTGGTTGCTGCCTCTGACTTTATCTTGATTTCTCATGTCTTATATAGTTCATGATCCCTGCCCACAGAGTGGAACTGCCCATAAAGGGTGAGGTCTTCCTGTGTCAATTAACAATGAAAACAATTCTTCACAGATGTGTGAAGAGGCTAATCTGGTCTAGATAGTTACCTTATGAGTCTCTTCCCAGGTAATTGTAGGTTGTAACAAGTTTACAATGAAATGCAGTCATGACAAATGTATTTGATGGCAAAGATTCTCTTCTGCTCTGTAGGATTTCTTTTTAAAGGTCTCATTTATTTCAGGTTGGCTTCAAGTATTCTGTGTATCTGAGGAAGATCTTGAACTCATGACCCTTCTACCTTAGCATCCAAAGTAAAGAAGGTCTAGAGGCATGCCTACTAGATATGATATGACACCATTTGCCAATTTGACTGTCATTTTCTATGCTATTGGAATCCTTTTCAGAGAAAGACTGTCTTTCCCATGTCTGTGTCTTGAAATAATTTGCTGCTATGTTTTCCACTAGCAGTCTCAGAAATTCAGTTATTATGTTAAGCTCTTCCATCTATTTAAAATTTGTTGCTCAAGGTGGGACATACTGATCTGGCTTCAATCTTCTGCATATAGAAAATCAGCTTCCACAGTAGCACATAAGGAAGAAGTTGCTTTTCCCCCAATGGATGTTTAAGACATCTTGTTAAGGATTAGGTGACTGCATCTGTATGGGCTTATTTTTGGTCTTCTTCTGCTCTATTGAACTGCTTCTGTAGCAGTATGATTTTTTTTTTTTGTTGTTGCTATGGTTCTATAGTACAGTTAGTATTGTGATCTTTCTAACATTGTTCTCTTTTGTTTGTTTGTTTGTTTGTTTTATTGTTTAAGATCAAATTGACCATTCAGGGTCTTTTCTAATTTTATATGAATTTTAGGATTTTTTCTAGTTCTGTGAATAATGGTATTAGATTTTTGAGGAAACCATGTTTATTTATTTTTGAAATATGGTCATGATACAACATAAATATTGGCTATTCATGAGCCTAGGATGTTTTTGTGCAAGTATGGGTGTGCATTCTCGCACAAGGACAAGTTTTACATTTTCATAGCTTTTTTTTTCTTTTTCTTTTTGTTGAGGTGTATTCTCTCTTTCCTAGTTCCTTCAGTGCTCTGATCACGAAAGCTATTGACATTGTCAAATGTCTTTTCTGCATCTATTGAGTTGATGTAATTGTCCTTGTGTTTATTGGTTTAAGACATTATCTTTACTGATTTGTGTGTTATACCATTTTGTATGTCTGAAATGAAAATAAGTTTATCATGAATACGCTCCCTAATGTTTTCTTGAATTTGGCTTTCAAGAATTTCAGTGTCTATGTTTATCAGGGAAGTTAGTTTATAGCTTTCAATTTTTAAAAATATTGTTTGGTATAAGAGTAGCTCTAGGTGTATAGCAGGAGTTGCCCATATATCTTTCTTTTTCATTTTGTGAAAAAAATGAGGTGTATTTGTATAAGCTCTTCCCGGAAGACTTGATGAAATTCAACAGTCTAGTCCTGGCCTATTCTTTGTGGAGAGACTTTGAAAAAATACCCCTTTGACCTCATTAACTTGTTATGGGTCTAAGTTACTTATATATTCTTGACTTCCTTTTGGTATGTTATATAAATTTATTCATTTTTTTACATTCTACAATTTCTTAGAATTTAAGTTTCCCAAGTGTTCTCTAATGAGTCCTGGATTTTATTAGAATGTCTTGTAATATTTCCCCTTTCATCTCTAGTTTTATTAATTCTCTGTCTCTTTTGGATAGTTTGGTTAGGCATCTGTCAATCATAGAGTACTAAGCAGCCAGATGTGTGGTTGGCTTGGCTCACTTCTTTTATCCTACTACTATCTTTGTTAAATTCCAAAGCTCTTTCTCCCCATCGTTCTTTGAAATAGAGTCTAATTTTTCCATTCTTGGCTCTTTTTCACCAGGTCACACTGAAGCAGTTTATATTTCCTTTATAAAATCCTTCTTTGATTTACACTGTGCATGTGCACATGCATATGTGTCCCTTCCCCCACTTCAGCATTCAAGCTAGGTGGTTCAGCCTCTGCTCTGCTCAGCCTATGAATTTCCTGGCCTTTGTTCTATATAGAACAACCCAGCCCCACCTGGAAGCTGTGGAAGCATACCAGAGTCAACCACCTGCTGAGATCCGGAGCCAGCATGATCCCAAGACTCTACCTCATGCCTGGGGGTGGGGGGGGAGGGAATCTTCCAGACTATATATTGGGTGACATTTATTAAAATTTGGGTCTGGAAAGACAATGTCTCCTTGACCCAATTCTTTTGCGCTGTTTTCCCATTCATCTTATAAGTTTCTCTTGCAGGGACCAGTCCTCAGTAGCTGCAGATAGCTACAGAACTCAACAGGATGGCGCCAAGATGTGTGGCTGGACTCGAGAGAAAGGTGGCCCTGTCTTAGCGAAGCTTCACAGAAAATGGAAAAAGATGGTATCCTGCACGGTGAGCAAAATGGGTGCTGGAGGATATGGATTAAGTAAGGCAGTGTTGACCCAACATTGAACTCCTTGCTTAGAGGCAGATAGTGGAAAATGGGGAAGAACTTTATAGGTTCTGGATTGTAACCGCAGCTATTAAGAGCTATTCAGGTGAAAAGGAAAGGGTTTAAAAATAGGCATATGTCCTCAGCCTCTAAGAGTTGCTTTAAGAAAGATTGGAAAATGAAAGAGGAGAGAAGGAAAGTGGATATAATTGCCTAACAAGCATGCTTCCCTTTCTATGTATTGTCTGTTCTTTCTATGTCGTCTATTCTTGGTGCACCAAGTGTCTACATGTATGTGTCGTGGCATCATGTGAATGACTTGTCTAAATGTTTCATGTTAAAAAGAAAAATTAATAAAAACTTCATCTGCTGGAGGTCTATCTCTTAATCTAGCCGCACTTCACAGCAGAGGTTGATTTAAGGTGTCCAGCACTCAGCTGGGAGTCAAGCATAGTTAAGAGAAAGTTGCTTTAAAAAGGGGGGCCAACAGCCTCTAGTCAAGAGGATTAATGGTTGTTTCTTTTAAAGAAAAATCTCTACAATTGTGGTTTTTGGTTCAAAATGCTTTTTTTTTGTTTTCCCATTATTTAAAAATAGTTTTTTTTCTTTTTTTTAATTTTATTTTCTATATTCTATGTTTACATTCCAAAGGCTTTCCCCTTTCCCAGTTCCCACCCACCATAGTTCCCATAGTTCCTCTCCCCCCCCATCTGTTCCCCAATAATTCCCCCTCCCCCCTCGGTTTCTTTACTAAACTGGATGCAATCTTTACAGGCCCAGGGTCCTCTCCTTTCTTCTTCTTGGGATTCATTTGACTTGCTATTTGTGTCTTGAGTATTTAGGGCTTCTGGGCTCATTAATATCCACTTATCAGTGATTGCATTTCATGTGCATTCTTTTGTGATTGGGTTAATTCACTCAGGATGATATTTTCCAGGTCTAACCATTTACCTACAAATTGCATGAATTCATTATTTTTAATTGCTGAGTAGTATTCCATTGTATAAATATACCACATTTTCTGTATCCATTCCTCCTTTGAGGGATTTTTGGGCTGCTTCCAATTTCTGGCTATTATAAACAAGGCTGCTATAAACATAGTGGAACATGTGTCCTTATTGCATGCAGGGGAATCCTCAGGGTATATGCCCAGGAGTGGTATGCCAGGGTCCTCTGGAAGTAACATGCCCAATTTTCTGAGGAACCGCCAAACTGATTTCCAGAGCGGTTTTACCATTTTGCAATCCCACCAACAGTGGAGGAGTGTTCCTCTTTCTCCACATCCTCGCCAGCACTTGTTGTCTCTTGAGTTTTTAATCTTAGCCATTCTGACTGGTGTGAGGTGGAATCTCAGGGTTGTTTTGATTTGCATTTCCCTGATGACTAATGATGTTGAACATCTTTTAAGGTGTTTCTCGGCCATCCGAATTTCTTCTGGTGAAAATTCTTTGTTTAGCTCTGTGCTCCATTTTTTGATAGGGTTATTTGTTTCTTTGCGGTCTAACTTCTTGAGTTCTTTGTATATATTGGATATTAGCCCTCTGTCGGATGTGGGGTTGGTGAAGATCTTTTCCCACTTTGTTGGTTGCTGTTTGTCCTTCTGACAGTGTCCTTTGCTTTGCAGAAACTTTGTAATTTTATGAGGTCCCATTTGTCGATTCTTGATCTTAGAGCATAAGCTATTGGTGTTCTGTTCAGGAACTTTTCCCCTGTGCCCAAGTCCTCCAGGGTCTTCCCAAGTTTCTTTTCTAATAGTTTCAGTGTGTCTGGTTTTATGTGGAGGTCCTTGATCCACTTGGAGTTGATCTTAGTGCAAAGAGATAAGATTGGATCAATTCGCATTCTTCTGCATGTTGACTTCCACTTGAACCAGCACCATTTGTTAAAAAGGCTATCTTTATTCCATCGGATGGTTGTGGCTCCTTTATCAAAGATCAAGTGACCATAAGTCTGTGGGTTAACCTCTGGGTCTTCAATCCTGTTCCATTGATCTGCTTGCCTGTTGCTATACCAATACCATGCAGTTTTTAACACAATTGCTCTGTAGTACTGCTTGAGGTCAGGGATATTGATTCCCCCAGAAGTCCTTTTATTGTTGAGAATAGTTTTAGCTATCCTGGGTTTTTTGTTGCTCCAGATGAATTTGAGAATTGCTCTTTCTAGATCTATGAAGAATTGAGTTGGGATTTTGATGGGGATCGCATTGAATCTGTATATTGCTTTTGGCAAGATGGCCATTTTTACTATATTGATCCTGCCAATCCAGGAGCAAGAAATATTTTTCCATCTTCTGAGGTCTTCTTCAATTTCTTTCTTCAAGGACTTGAAGTTCCTGTTGTACAGATCTTTCGCTTGTTTGGTTAGAGTTACGCCAAGATATTTTATGTTGTTTGTGGCTATCGTGAAGGGTGTTATTTCCCTAATTTCTTTCTCTGCCTGCTTGTCCTTTGAGTACAAGAAGGCCACTGACTTGCTTGAGTTAATTTTATAACCTGCCACTTTGCTGAAGTTGTTTATCAGCTGTAGAAGTTCTCTGGTGGAGTTTTTTGGGTCGCTTAGGTAAACTATCATATCGTCTGCAAATAATGATAGTTTCACTTCTTCCTTTCCAATTTGTATCCCTTTGACTTCCTTATGTTGTCTAATTGCTCTTGCTAGAACTTCAAGTACTATATTGAAAAGATATGGAGAGAGAGGGCAGCCTTGTCTAGTCCCTGATTTTAGTGGGAATGCTTCAAGTTTCTCTCCATTTATTTTGATGTTGGCTACTGGTTTGCTGTAGATTGCTTTTACTATGTTTAGGTATGGGCCTTGAATTCCTGCTCTTTCCAAGACTTTTAGCATGAAAGGATGCTGAATTTTGTCGAATGCTTTTTCAGCATCTAATGAGATGACCATGTGGTTTTTTTCTTTCAGTTTGTTTATGTAGTGGATTACATTGATGGATTTCCGTATATTGAACCATCCCTGCATCCCTGGGATGAAGCCTACTTGATCATGGTGGATGATCGTTTTGATGTGCTCTTGGATTCGGTTAGCAAGAATTTTATTTAGTATTTTTGCATCTATATTCATAAGAGAAATTGGCCTGTAGTTCTCTTTCTTTGTTGGATCTTTTTGTGGTTTAGGTATTAGCGTAATTGTGGCTTCGAAGAATGAGTTGGGCAGTGTCCCTTCTGTCTCTATTTTGTGGAATAGTTTGGAGAGTATTGGTGTTAAGTCTTCTTTGAAGGTCTGGTAGAATTCTGCACTAAAACCATCTGGTCCCGTACTTTTTTTGGTTGGGAGGCTTTCTATAACCCCTTCTATTTCTTTAGGGGTTATGGGACTATTTAGCTGATCTACTTGATGCTGATTTAATTTTGGTATTTGATATCTGTCTAGGAAATTGTCCATTTCCTCCAGATTCTCCAGTTGTTTTGAGTATAGACCTTTGTAGTAGGATCTGATGATGTTTTGAATTTCCTCAGTTTCTGTTGTTATGTCTCCCTTTTCATTTCTAATTTTGTTAATTTGTATACTGTCTCTGTGTCCTTTGGTTAGTCTGGCTAAGGGTTTATCTATCTTGTTGATTTTCTCAAAGAACCAGCTCCTGGTCTTGTTGATTCTTTGTATGGTTCTCTTTGTTTCTATTTGATTGATTTCAGCCCTGAGTTTGATGATTTCTTGTCTTCTACTCCTCCTGGGTGAATTAACTTGTTTTTCTTCCAGGGCTTTAAGGTGTGCCATTAAGCTGCTAGTATATGCTCTCTCCAGTTTCTTTTTGGATGCACTTAGAACTATGAGTTTTCCTCTTAGCACTGCTTTCATTGTGTCCCATAGATTTGGGTAGGTTGTACCTTCATTTTCATTGAATTCTAAAAAGTCTTTGATATCTTTTTTTATTTCTTCCTTGACCAAGGTGTCATTGAGTAGAGTATTGTTCAGTTTCCATGTGTATGTGGGCTTTCTGTTGTTTTTGTTGTTATTGAAGACCACTCTTACTCCATGGTGATCTGATAGAAGGCATGGGATTAGCTCGATCTTCTTGTATTTGTTGACATCTGTCTTGTGACCAATTATATGGTCTATTTTGGAGAAGGTCCCATGTGGAGCTGAGAAAAGGTATATTCTTTAGCTTTAGGATGAAATGTCCTATATATATCTGTTAAATCCAATTGGTCCAGAGTTTCAATTAGTTTCACTGTGTCCCTGTTTAGTTTCTGCTTTCCTGATCGGTCCATTGAGGAGAGTGGAGTGTTGAAGTCACCCACAATTATTGTGTTAGGTGTAATGTGTGCTTTAAGCTTTAGTAAGGTTTCTTTTACGAATGACGGTGCCCTTGCATTTGGAGCATAGATGTTCAGTATTGAGAGCTCTTCTTGGTGGATTTTCCCTTTGGCCAGCAAGAAGTGACCTTCTGAGTCTCTTTTGATGATTTTAGGTTGGAAGTCAATTTTATCTGATATTAGAATGGCTACTCCAGCTTGTTTCCTGAGACCATTTGCTTGTAAAATTGTCTTCCAGCCTTTTACTCTAAGGCAGTGTTTGTCTTTGACACTGAGATGTGTTTCCTGTATGCAGCAAAATGTAGGGTCCTGTTTCCGTATCCAGTCTGTTAATCTATGTCTTTTTATTGGGGAATTGAGTCCATTGATGTTAAGAGATATTAAGGAATAGTAATTATTTCCTCCAGACATTTTTGAAATTATATTTATTTATTTCATTTATTTTTTATATTCGAGAGGTTACCTTCTTTTGGGTTTGATGAGAGGAGGTTTCTATCTTGCTTCTTCCCGGGTGTAGTTTCCGTCCTTGTCTTGGTGTTTTCCCCCTATTATCCTTTGTAGGGCTGGATTTGTGGAAAGATATCGTGCAAATTTGGTTTTGTCATGGAATACCTTGATGTCTCCATCTATGGTGATTGAGAGCTTTGCTGGGTAAAGTAGTTTTGGCTGGTTTGTGTTCTCTTAGAGTTTGCATGATATCTGCCCAGGATCTTCTAGCTTTCATGGTCTCAGGTGAGAAGTCTGGTGTTATTCTGATAGGTCTTCCTTTATAAGTTACTTGGCCTTTTTCTCTTGCTGCCTTTAATATTCTTTCTTTGTTTATTACATTTGGAGTTTTGATTATTATGTGACGGGATGTATTTCTGTTCTGGTCCAGTCTGTTTGGGGTTCTATAGGCTTCTTGTATATTCATGGGCATCTCTCTCTTTAGGTTGGGGAAGTTTTCTTCCATAATTTTGTAGAAGATATTTGCTGGCCCTTTAACTTGTACATCTTCATTCTCGTCTATACCTATAATCCTTAGGTTTGGTCTTCTCATTGTGTCCTGGATTTCCTGGATGTTTTGGGTTACAGCCTTTTTGCATTTAGTATTTTCTTTGACTGTTGAATCAATGGTTCCTATGGTATCTTCGGCTTCTGATATTCTGTTTTCTATCTCTTGTATTCTATTGTTGATATTTGCATCTATGGCTCCTGATTTCTTCCCAAGGTTTTCTATCTCCAATGTTGTCTCCCTCTGCGATTTCTTAGTTGTTTCTACTTCTGTTTTTAGTGCCTGGATGGATGTGCTCAGATCTTTCGCTTGCTTGATTGTGTTTTCATGTATTTCTTTAATAGATTTTTGTGTTTCCTCTTTCATAGCTTCTACTTGTTGGCCCACGTTCTTCTGTATTTCTTTAAGTGATTTTTGTCTTTCCTCCTTATTGTCTTCTTCTTTTTGATCCATCTTCTCCTGCTTTTCTTGAAGTGATTTTTGTATTTGCCTTGTAAAGGCTTCTAACTTTTGATCCATTTTCTCTTCTATTTCTTTACGAGATTTTTCTATGTGTTCAGCTACCAGCATCCTGACCAGTGATTTTATATCCAAGTCTTGTTTTTCTGGTGTTTTGGGGTATCCAGGGCTTCCTGTTGTTGGCAAACTGGGTTCAGATGCTGTCATGTTGTCTTGATTTCTGTTAGTGACATTCCTTCGTTTACCTTTTGCCATCTGGTTATTTCTGGTGTTAGTTGACCTTGTTGTCACTGGCTGGTGTTTGAATCTCCTATGAGGCTGGGCTTACTTGTTGTTTCTCTACTGGTGGTTATGCGTGATTGCTGCTCAACAGGATAACGAGCTGGCTGCCACCCACTGACTTTGTGCACGGCCTGAGGTCTCCGGGAAGTGTGGGGGAGTGCAGCAGAGCCTCGGCAGGTGCTGCTGGGCCTGCCTAGTAGCGAGAGCCTAGCAGATCCCCCCACGTGGTAGCCCCTGATGGAATCTGTCTACCTGTTCCTTTCTAGCTGTGTTCTGGTTGCAGTATGGAGGCCTGCTGCTATCGCTGGTCCGGGCTCCTGGGGAGCTGGGTGGTGCCGGCTGCCTCGGTGCACGGCATAAGCTCGCAGGGACGTGCTGCAGAGCCTAGGTGCCTGGGCCCGCCTGTGGGTGAGAGCTTAGCAGCTCTCCCTGCTCTAGCCCCAGGTGGAGTCTCTATCTGCACCTTTCCAGCTGTGTCCTGGTTGCAATATGGAGGCCTCCCGCTATAGCTGGTCCTCACTCTTCTTAATAAACAAGAATTGTTGCTTATCCTGGTTCCGTGGGCAGGGTCTGAGCACCTGGCAAGCTGGCTAGGTCTGACTGACCTGCTACCGGCTGGATGGGAAGCTGCAGACAAGATGGCGCTGCCTGCAGGGGGTTTGGGGTCTGGCCCGCGAGCGCAGAGCGCAGGCACGGCCGCTGTACTCCAAACCGCTAGGCTGTGCGCAGTTCCTGCCCCAGACCTGAGTCCCCGGAGGTCTTAAACTCGGGCTGTCTCTGGTACCTGGTTCCGCTGGCAGGGTCTCAGCACCTGGCAGGCTGGCTACGTATGGCTGACCTGCTACAGGCTGGATGGGAAGCTGCAGACAAGATGGCGCTGCCTGCAGGGGGTTCGGGGTCTGGCCTGCGAGCGCAGAGCTCAGGCAGGGCCGCTGTACTCCAAACCGCTAGGCTGTGTGCAGTTCCTGCCCCAGACCTGAGTCCCCGGAGGTCTTAAACTCGGGCTGTCTCTGGTACCTGGTTCCGCTGGCAGGGTCTCAGCACCTGGCAGGCTGGCTACGTATGGCTGACCTTCAAAATGCTTTTATTCTCTCAAAATTACAGCAAAGAAAAAGAAAAAGAAAAAAGTTTATAAGATTCGTATAATAATTTTATTCCTGGTTATAATTGGTCTTAAAGGTATATTTTGCATGTCTTGACTATAGAAAATTGGCTTATAAGTCATTGGACATAATTTAAAAGGTATAATGTTATTAAGAAAAGGTTAGTTTAACCAGCGACACGTGGCCTGATGCAACACACATTTTATTGGCTTTTTATAATTGGTCTTAAAACTATAAATATATTTTACATGTTTTGACTATAGAATATTGGCTTATTAATTATTGTACATGATTTAAATGGTATAGAGTTGGCAATAAGAGGCAAATTTGGAGCTGGTAGCTCGAGGTTATGGCCATTTTGAGAATGTAAGGCCTCCTTTTTGGGGACCCCTACTCAAATCTCGGGATGGTGCTCCCCAAGAAACTCGAGAGACAGCTTGATGCAAATACATGGGGCACTTTAATATCGAAGCTCCGGGATGACTCATATCTCACGCAGGAGATAGAGGAGTCGACCTCGAGACTCAAATATCGGGCGTTTTTATAGGAAAAGTTAGGGAGGTTGACATGGATACACATAATAGACTGGTTCAAATGGTGGCGGGCAAATTTTTGGCGCGCAATTACATCAGCGTGCAGTACTTGTGGACTGGTACATCAGAAATGCAGAAGAGCAGCTTATCTTTGGGAGGTAGACAGGGTGACACCAGTCCAGATGGCCTGAGACTCAGCGGAGATAGTCCAGGCATGTCTCTTATCTTTATGGCCGGTTGGTTCCCGCAATGCCTTAACAGCAAGTCCGGGTGCATCCTGGGTTTGTACTGCTCTTATTCGTCCCTAGGCCTGTTTGTTTCTTTAGTCATGGGCTCTGAGAAATTTTAACTTCTTTCAGAGCACATGGCATGTTTGACTCATAGAATACAGGCCTCTGAGATGCTTCTAAATTGGCATGGTGTTTTGTGTAAATCTTGGCCTAAAAAGCAGACTTACAGGGAATAAGATGTAAAATAATGTCTCTTCAATTAGTTAAAATGGTGCCTTTGCCATTTAAGGAAATGGATTTAAGGAAAGTGGATTGTTTAGAGTTGGGCTTTGCTTCCAAAGTTATAGTTGCTCTAATGTTATAAGAGAAAATTAAGAGTTAAGAAAAAGATTGCCAATGTGTCATTGACTGCAGTTTGCAGTCTGGTTAGAGGCCGAGATTCTTATATTTTGGAAATGATAAAAGTTAAAAGACAGCTATGGCCAATATGGGCCTGTTGTGACCTTTTTGCGGGTTTGTTGACTACAGTGATGGAAGCGGGATTTAACCCTTCAAGATTAAAAAAGAGATCTCAATGGAAATTTATTTGATATTAAACAGGCTCCTCTGACTACTATAAAACAATGAGTAAAAGTTTTCCTGGAACCCTGAAATTACAGGTTCCCTTTGTTATTTGACCCTCATGTCCTTGCAAGACAGGTGGGTTTGGGTCTGGTCCTAGAAAATTGGCTCAGATTAGAGGATATTTGCATTTGAGGAACCGTGTTCAATGTCTTTGCCAGGGTGGGTGTTGAAGTAAATGATTTTCAAAAGTTGTTGAAATAAGTTAATTGACTAAGATATTACTTTAAGCTTGCCACAGAAGGACTTAAACCTCTGTTTTCAAGGCAGATATAAATTAACTGGCAAAAGATAATTTTACAGGTAATGAGGCTACTGTAATCAGCTGTTTATGATATGTGTTCATTGCCGTTCATTGGCAAAGGAAACGTTAATATAAAATCATCTTTTTTTTTTCTCTCCAAACAAAATTTTACATCTTTCAATGGAGATGTTGATGTGATGGTAAAATGTTATAAGGATGTTTTGGAGGAATGTTTTAAGAGCCTGGTGAGGGCATTTGTTCCTTGCTTCAAGCAACAATCAGATTATTATTAATTGTTGATCTATTGCATGGCAGGCCTTTTTAGGCAAAATTAATACTTGCTATCCAAAAGATAATTTGTTGCAAGTTGCTTTTATATTTCTATACATATGTCCCATGTAAAATACATCAACTATGGGAATAAGGTTTGTATAATTAGATCACATGTTTATTCCTTTAAGTGTCCCCCTGCTTCAGCACAAGTAACTTGGGTGCTCTAGCAGTTATTTTTAAAATGTTAAAAAAAATCAAGCTTTTATTTACCTATGAATAACAAATATAGATGTATATATGGCTCATAGTTTACAACTACTTAGAATTATTCTTTTATTTTCATACTGCTAATTCTTAATTTTTACAATTGTTTATACAAATGTAATTCAAGTTAAAAAGATATGTTATTTAACATATCTAGATATTTGATATAGTTGATCTTTAGAAAGGTACCTGGACAAAGACCTCTTAAGGCAAGGCACATAAGTTTATATCCCAGACAAACTATATGAAAACAATTGGCTATACAGACATATTTTTATATCATCAAAAGGAGTAATGGCTTAAAAATAATTTTATACTTTTTGTGCTCATCAAATTATAAAGATCTGTTCTTAAATGTCCTCAATTTCTACCACTACCACATAATGGTGTTAATTCTAGAGGACTAATTTAATTGTTACAGATAAGTGATACTCATATTTCTAATTTATGTTATGGTATATGCTTGGTGTTCCAACTTAAAATAAAACAGACAATAAAACTGGCCATTTAATAAAGTTATCAAACATTTGAGATGTCTTTGACAATTTAATTCTTTGTTAACCTCAAAGATGAGGTAATATATGAAAAAATTTAAAACAATATCTTCTTAAAACAAGAGAGGGAAGTTTGTATCCCTGTGCATATCATTTAAATTGCTTGTGTATTTTAAAGAAAAATTTAAAATTTAGATGCCAGGAAACTCCTTGCTGAATATATGGTATCCTATAACTAGGCACACTGGTGCCTAGGTGAGATAAAAAAAAAGTTTATTTATTGACATATGACATGATCCTGACTTGATGTTGGCATGTCTGTAATTTTTCCATGAAATGCTGTGGAAGCGTGAACCAGCTGCTAAGTATTGGCTGACTCAAAAATGTTCTCAAAGCCACTGCTCCCATAGTTGGGAAGATAGGCTAATTGTTCTCTAGCAGTTAATTCACAAGCCCAAGGCCCTGTGGCCTGAATTATAAATTTGCAATTGAATTAGATACCTTGGGCCTCCCAGAGACTGTCCTAGCAGTTTTGTTTTTTAGCAGTTAATTTATAAGCCAGGCCCTGCTGCCTGAATCACAAATTACAATTAAGTTAAATATCTTGGGCCTTCCAGAGAAAGCCAAGTTTTCTTTTTTTTTTTTTTTCCTTTTAATCTCTCCCTTTGTGTTTCAAGCAGGTGTCACAGCAATGGTGGGCTGCTTTCAGGTTTGCCAAATAGCAAGTTGGTCAGTACATACAGAGCTTGCCTAAGTTGGTTAGAACAAACAGAGCTCACCTGCAGTTAGGTTACTATAGCAATCTCTTTCCACTTCACCTCCTCATGATCATTTTAGTTTGCCAGCTTCCTTGAAATCCAGCCAGCGTTGTCATGAGATTCTGAGAGAAGATTACGAGAGACTACTTTCTAGAGATAATGTTTAGAGACAGTGCTTACCCCCTGAGAGAATGTTTGTCCCCCATACCTCTCCCTACATCCTGCTTGCTTTCTGTTACATTGCGGTGTGTAAAACAATAAAATTTGACAGCTTGATCAGAATACTGTCTTGCTATCTGTCTCTTGTGTCTTTTGTTCCCCATTCTCTCCTAGGTGGTCCAGGGACCCCATTGACTGTCCTGCGGGTCAGGACAGGTAAGTATCCAAATACAAGAAGAGCCTGTAGGGAATCCTCTGGGCATATGCCCAGGAGTGGTATAGCAGGGTCCTCCGGAAGTGTCATGCCTAGTTTTCTGATGAGCCACGAGACTGATTTTCAGAGTGGTTGTACCAGCTTGCAATCCCACCAGCAGTGGAGGAGTGTTCCTTTTTCTCCACATCTTTGCCAACATCTGCTGTCTCCTGAGTTTTTAATCTTAGCCATTCTGACTGGAGTGAGGTGAAATCTCAGGGTTGTTTTGATTTGCATTTCCCTAATGACTAATGATGTTGAACATTTCTTAAGGTGCTTCTCAGCCATTTGAAATTCTTCAGGTGAAAATTTTTTGTTTAGCTCTGTACCCATTTTTTAATAGGGTTATTTGGCTCTCTGGAGTCTAACTTCTTGAGTTCTTTGTATATATTGGATATTAGCCCTCTGTCAGATGTAGGGTTGGTGAAGATCTTTTCCCAATTTGTTGGTTGCTATTTTGTCCGATTGACAGTGTCCTTTGCCTTACAGAAATTTTGTAATTTTATGAGGTCACATTTGTCAGTTATTGATCTTAGATCATAAGCTATTGATTGGTGTTCTGTTCAGGAAATTTTCCCCTGTGCCCATGTCCTCAAGGGTCTTCCCCAGAGGATTCCCCAGCATGCAATAAGGATACATGCTCCACTATGTTCATAGCAGCCTTATTTGTAATAGCCAGAAGCTGGAAAGAACCCAGATGTCCCTCAACAGAGGAATGGATACAGAAAATGTGGTATACAGAAATGTGGGCTTATGGGACTTATGGGGAGGGGGGAAACCAGGAAAGGGGGAAATAGTTTGGAATGTAAACAAAGAATGTAGAAAATAAAAAGTAAAAATATATCAGACCAAAGCAAACCCAGACCCAGCAGGGCAAATTCCAAATCCTGGGGGGCGGGGGGAGAAGAGCCTGTGGAAACTGTTTTTATTCTATCCACCTCATGGGTAGAACCAATACATGCTATATCCCAGTGCTGCTCACACAAGAGAACGTGTGCACTCCTACTTGTCTCTTTGCTTGTGGTTGGAGTTGGACTATGGAACTGGAAAATTAAGACAAGAGACTTGTTAAGCAAGGATAGACAAGAGGGAAGTAGCCTTTGTTCCTAATCTCACAAAGCCAATAGATCTGAGTGCTTTTGATTACATTGATAAAGTTTCATCTGACACCATTGATATTGTAATTGATAAAATTTTATATACAACACTGATATTTTAGCCCTTATTAGTTTTGTTTTTGTTTTTTTTTTTGACACAGGGTTTCTCTGTGTAGCCCTGGCTGTCCTGGAACTCACTCTGTAGACCAGGCTGGCCTTGAACTCAGAAATCCGCCTGCCTCTGCCTCCCAAGTGCTGGGATTAAAGGCGTGCGCCACCACCGCCCGGCTCCCTTATTAGTTTTTTATGATTTAATGATATTATTTTTTCCATTTCCCCCATTTTTATTGAATATTTTCTTTATTTATATTTCAAATGTTATCCCCTTTCCAGGTCCCACCTGCCAGGAAAGCCCTTATCCCCTCCCCCTGCTTCTATGAGGGTTTTCCCCTATACCAACCCACTCTCACCTCTCCACCCTGTCATTTCCCAACACTGGGGCATCATATCCAGATTTCACAGGACCAAGGGCCTCTCCTCCCATTGATGCCTGACAAGGCCATCCTCTGCCACATATGTGGATAAAGCCATGGTTCCTCCTGTGTACTCTTTAGTTGGTGATTTAGTCTTTGAGAGCTTTAGGGGGTCTGGTTGGTTGATATTGTTGTTCTTCTTATGATGTGCAAACCCCTTCAGCTCCTTCAGCCCTTTCTCTAACTCCATTGGGGACCCATGCTCAGTCCAATGGTTGGCTGTGAACACCCATTTCTGTATTTGTCAGGCTCTGGCAGAGTCTCTCAGGATACAACTATATCAGGTTCTTGTCAGCATGCACTTCTTGACATCCACAATAGTGTCTGCATTTGACGACTGTATATGGAATGGGTACCCAGGTGGGGCAATCTCTGGATGGTCTTCTTCAGTCTCTGCTCCACACTTTGTCTCCATATTTCCTCTCATGAGTATTTTGTTTCCCCTTCAAAGCATCCACACTTTGGTCTTCCTTCTTCTTGAGCTTCATGTGGTCTGTGAATTGTATCTTGGGTATTTCAAGCTTTTGGGTTAATATCCACTCATCAGTGAGTGCATACCATGTGTGTTCTTTTGTGACTGGGTTACCTCACTCAGGATGATATTTTCCAGTTCCATCCATTTGCCTAAGAATTTCATGTAGTCATTGTTTTTAACAGCTGAGTAGTACGCCATTGTGTAAATGTTAGCTCTTATTACTTTTAGTTGTGCCTTCTCTTTTCCCCTCTTACTGGCTGAGTAAGAAACTAAATAGTTTTTGTTTTCCAAGATAGTACATACACCATGGATGATACTTTTCAAATTAGGTTTTAAGACAAGCCCATGTAAGGGAAGAAGTGAGGTGTGTTGGTAGGCCCCAAGTTCAATTTACAAGAGCAAGACCCTGAGTATTGGTGCGCCAGATTTATTGTCACAGGTTAATATGTCCTTAGAGGAAGTGAGTTAATTCTATTTGTCTGCAAAATTATAATACCATTTAGAAACATACGTAGAGGGACTGGAGAGATGGCTCAGCAGTTAAGAGCACTGACTGCTCTTCTGAAGGTCCTGAGTTCAAATCCCAGTAACCACATGGTGGCTTACAACCATCTGTAATAATATCTGACTCCATCTTCTGAAGACAGCTATGATATACTTACATATAATAAACAAATAAATCTTAAAAAAAGAAACATACATAGAATTAAACTAGAAGCTATAAGTGTCTAACTATATATAATCATCCTTAGTGTTCCCAAATGTAAGAATGAGATAAAAAGAACTTCATTATGTTGTAAGAATTAAAGAGGTATTTCAACTAAACTTTTTGGCATAGTAGAGTACATACCAAACACAATCATCACTAGTACTTGCTTATGATACTTCCCTAATTTGCTCTTTCAGTATGTTGAAAGGCCTGTGACTAGAAAGTATGTTTTCTGAGATCATTAAGATTACAGAGTCCAAATTAATTATCCTGGATTTACTTCCCATGTTTGTCAGTTACATTGTGACCTCTGCGCCTTTCCATTTCTGATACACAAGTCAGAGATAATAGTATCAGTGACTTCATTTTAGGGCCAGAAATGAAGATGCAAGGCGTCCATCCACGGGAGTCACATGGAACAGTGCTTGCCTGCCTATACATGCTCCATAAGCACCACTTGTTATCATAGCTAGAAATGGTTTTGTTCTTCTTGGACATTTTGAAAACTTGTGAACATGTAAAAGTAGCTTTTATAGTTTTTGTTTGTCGACATAGATTTTCTTTTGAAAACTGTGAAAGGAATATGGAATTAATCATTGTGCTGACCTCTTGTGTTTAATATCTAGATGACCATCAAAGGCTAAGATTTATGTGTCTGTCAGAATCCTCAAGATACCTTCAATTCTGACACAAAGACTTAAAACTTGGTATGAATGGACACAGGATATAGAGGGATGAGCGCTTAGACAAACTCAACAACAATGTATTATAATGTCTAGAAACAGAAAGGTTCTCTTGATCCACTACAGTTTGCCAGTTTTCATCTGTGGCATGTTTCCCTGCATAAAAACAAACCAGCCAACTAACCAACAACAAAACAAGGATTGATGACTCAGATAAATTAAGTTTTATGCTCTGTGTCTTAAACTTGAGAATGGATGGAGGACAACGTTCTTACAAGCATTTGAAATTCTTGAGGAATAGCACTGAGAAAGAACAGGAGAGCTGTAGGTGGCTGGGTGAGCATCCTAAGACATTGGAAAGTATGTGGCTGGTGGTGGCCATGTAACATGGTGCTTCACTTGTGGGACTCTGCTGTGGCAAAGCCCATGGAAACCCCTTCCCGCTTGTCAATGACCTGTGGTGAATTTGGTGGTGTCTATGTTTAGTTCACACGTGCTATAAGCTCTCCTTGTTTTTGCTATGTTGTTTATCTCATAGCAATATTTAGTTTCATTTTGTCAGTCATGGGCAAGGCTGGGATCTTGCAGGCTGAAAGCCTTATGGATGATTCTATGTTTTTCTCGATAGTCTTTCGAGGAATAAAAATCCTCCTTTCCTCTTTCTGACTCTATTGATTCTCTAGATGTGACCATTAATCATGGTATATTGGGACATGTAATCAAGTCCCTAGAGAAACAGCTGCAGCAGTCATACTGAATAAACCTGTAGCAGTTGTGGATAGCGGTGAGTCCTGCTTGCATGGGGGAGGCTATGTCCGATCAAAAGAGACTTAAAATGGAGAAGCTATATCTAATCAACAGAGACTTGGAAAACAGGGAAGCTATGTCTAATCAATAAGGATTTAAAAATGGTTCTTGGAGATATGCTATGAGGAATTAATAGGTGTATATCAGGAAAGGTTGCTTGGACAATGAGCATGTTTCTGTCTGCAATTTAAAAAATATTATGACAGAGGGGTGGTATCTGATGACTGGACTTAATACCCACAAATGTTTAATCTGTCTCCCACCTTGCATAATTGTCAAACTGCGTTTGGTGTCAGCTGGATATGTGTTCATTACTACAGGACATCCTAGCTAGACACTTATTTTTTATTGAAATTGTACTTTGTAGTGCAAAATAAGATTAGAGGGTGATTTGTTCAGTGAGAGGGAGGAAGGAGGAAGGGAAACTACTGTGGGCTTTTTTATAATGATGGAGCTTTTATAATGCTGATGTTATGATTTCTTTTAATAACCAGTGATATAACTGGAGTGTGATTGTATAAATAAAGATGGCGGGAGCTCTTCAGGGCCACTTGCTTGAAGCCAAGCGCTCATTGTCTTCACTTTTGATGATGCCACACATGTGCCTTCAGGTTCCAGAACCCCACTGGAGTAGGAGTCCAGCAAATGGCTAAAAGTAACCATGTCAGTTAATGTCCAGCTGTTTCAGGAGATCTACCTGAAAAAGTGGCCAATATAAATCACAGGAGGAGTCTTGCTATGCACATACACGCAGAAATACAACATGTATAGATACACACATACAACATACATACCATATGCATACACACAAAAATACAACATATATATACACATACACACAACATACATACATACATACATACATACATACATACCAGAGAACTCTGGGACTAAGGAGTTCAAAGTATAAGCAGGAAGTACTTGACTTGACCACCTGCTGAAATGGTAAGTCTTGTCCAAAACCTGTTGGATTGTGCGTGAGGATCTTGATATAGTCTAATTGCTATGTTAGTATAAGGAGTTATATGGACCCCAACAGATACTTGGATTCTCATTTGTCACAACACAGAAGAGAGGACAGCAAAGTGAATTCTGATGGCAGATACCCATTGACTGACATGGAGACTTAAAGTACTTTTTAGTCAATTTTATATCAAAGTAACTACTGATTAAACTCACCTTTGGCTACCTTGTTTACTATATAGCTTCCCCATATTTAAGAATGTTTTGTGAAAGAAGACATTTATTGAATACATGTCATATGTTGTACAGTCTGTGAAATGCAACACATTGAAATTAATGGTTCCGGGTTGGGGAGAGAGCACGGTGGTAGAGTGCTGAGTTCAATCCCTAATTCTACAGAGGGAAAAGAGAAAAAGAAAGGGAAAAATAAATGAAAAATAAATTGCTTTATTTTCTGTGGGAGTTCACAGCAGGAAAAAATACCTTGTTAGGTTGTTCTGAGACTGGTCTTCGAACAGGAAGGTTTTATACTTACTGTGAGAGAATAAAGGAGGCGCAAGTCTTTCTGTCAGTTTTTGAGGGGTCTGCAGTTTAGAAAGGATTTAGAGAGAACATTGAAGTTACCTAAACCATGGGAGGTACAGATATAAGGGCTGTAGGAATTGAATGGAAGACTTCATTCTTTACATCAGAAACACCCACTACAGAGATATTTGGACCTCATGAAAAGAAAGTGAAAAGTTGAATGTGTTTGGCCTTGAAAGTACCTGGTGAGGGGTTCATGTGGGGGCAGAGTGGGGAGGGCATGAGGTTTGAAAGGCCATAGGGTTTGACAGGAAGGCATTGTCTACTCATGCTATTCAAATACAGGAGGAAGGGAGGGAGGAAGGGATCTGATTGCTATTTTTGTAAATATCTTAGCTAATTAGAAAACTGCTAATGAGTGTAATCATTTGTAAGAAACACCTGGAAAGCATAAATCAACTATAGTCTTTCATAAATACTAGAAAAATCTTTAATAGCTAGCCATTGAGAATAGCTACATTTTTTAAGTATAAAAATCAACATAGCTCAAAAATACCACATATTGAGTAAAACTTAAATAGTTGTTTTGCAAAGAAAAAAAGTAAAATATTTTAAAAGTCATTTTTGATTTTTGTGGTGTGTGTCTGTGTATGTATGCGTGTGGGCGTGCATATTATGATGCATTTGAAGACAGAGGATAACTTCAGGTGCTGGTTCTGCCTTCCATCTGTCTGAAACAGATTTTCTTGTTTTTCACTCTGTACACCAACATTGATGGCACATGAACTTGCAGAGATTGTCCTGTTTCTACTTTCCTTGTTGCTACTGGGACTATAGATAAACAATACTATGTCTGATTTCACATGGTATCCAAATTTCCTTACTTGTTGCTGTGATTAAACATTTTGGCAAACACGACTTAAGAGAGAAGGTTAATTATGACTTGTTCAAAGCAGCTGTCACAGCAGGGAAGCAAGAGCTCAAAAGAAGAGTTGGTCAAGCTGAACCTGTAGTCAGGAAGTGTACACCAGTGCTAAGCTTGCCTTCTCCATATTATACAGTCCAAGACTCCCTGCCCAGGGAAGTCGTCATTGAAGATGTTTAATTATTTTACATTATTAGGAAACATGAGGATAATGGCCTTAGAGTTGGCAGGGGGCCCAGTGATGCAGGATTCCACCTGTTTCCTCTCCTTTGGCTATACTTCCTGAGGCTTCCTGTCTTGTGGCTATAAAAATGGCTGCCAGTCCTTGAGCTCATGTCTTCATACAAGGACATTGCAGGCAGTGGGAAAGCACTGAAAGGAGAAAGGAGTCCTCGTTTCACCAAAGAGAAAGATGATTTATCTTTCCTTGCTCAGCACCGTGTCATTTGGAACATTTGAATAAAGAAGACTAAGAAAGTGATATACACATAGATTATTGATAGAACAGACTGACAAGAATGGAGTTGATTTACTTTTATTTGGGCTAGGACAGAATCAGTTTCCTTTTTGTTAATAAACATGGAGGGGATAATACACAGTAAAGATTAGGTTTGCCCATGAATAATCCAGATCCACCATAACTACTTAGAAATGTAGTGAATTCCTAGAAACATTCAGATCATATTCCTCCCAGATTTCCCCTCTCACTCAGAAAACAAGCCTCATGGTACAAAATGGTGGCAAGCACTGTTCCTTAACAGTAGGATGAAAAAGGGTGAGAGGAGAGCAGGGGATCCAAATGGCATACCCTGGCTGTCACCTAAAGTCCAGACTGGCTGGAGAGATAGCTCAGTAGTAAAGGGTGGGTGCCTGCAGTCTCCATCTTGCACCCTGGTCACAGGCAGAGAGGTGCAGGTATCCAGACCTAATTGGGGCCTGCCATCGCTTGGGTGGGAAACCGCCAGGCTTGGGCCAGTAGCCAGAGTCAGGGCTGATTGTCAGATCATCTCCATGGCATGGCTAGGAGCTGCTTGCACTGTGGTTCTCCCAGGCCCCTACAATGACGGCCTCCATCTTGTCGCTAGGTCACTAGTAGAGAGGGCCAGAGACACAGACTTAATTTGTAACTACCATCACTCGGGTGGAATTCTGCCAGGTTCTTGCCGGTGGCCAGTGCCTGGGCAGCCCAGCGGGACATCTCCATGGCCACCTGGCGTTGTACCAACTTGGTTGGGAACCGACTACTCTGAGGTCCTCTTAGCACTCTTGGCAGTAGTCTCCATCTTGCTGCCTGGTCATCAGTAGAGAACCAACAGGCAGGCCCAGCCTCACGGGAGGTTCAAACAACAGCCAGGGACAACAAGGTCAACTAACGCCAGAGATAACCAGATGGCAAAAGGAACATTACTAGCAGAAATCAAGGCATCATGCCAGCATCCG
The DNA here is from genome assembly GCA_964023405.1 of Apodemus agrarius. Classification (NCBI taxonomy): domain Eukaryota; kingdom Metazoa; phylum Chordata; class Mammalia; order Rodentia; family Muridae; genus Apodemus; species Apodemus agrarius. Next base: position 26,578,897 of record OZ030007.1, read on the forward strand.
AACCCAGTTCGCCGACAACAAAAAGTCCTGGATACCCCAACATACCAGAAAAAGAAAATTTGGATCTAAAATCACTGGTCAGGATGCTGATAGCTAAACACATAGATAAATCCCTTAAAGAAATACAGGAGAAAATGGATCAAAAGGTAAAGGCCCTTACAAGGCAAATGCAAAAACAAAACAAAACAAAACAAAACAAAACAAACAAACAAACAAAAAAAAAAACACTTAAAGAAACTCAGGAGAATATGGGCCAAAAAATGGAAGCCAATAAGGAGGAAACACAAAAATCACTTAAAGAAATATAAGAGAACGTGGGCCAACAAGTAGAAGTTACAAAAGAGGAAACACAAAAGTCCCTTAATGAATTACATGAAAACACAAACAAGCAAACGAAAGATCTGAGCAAAACCATCCAGGATCTAAAAACAGAAGTAGAAACAACTAAGAAATCATAAAGGGAGACAACTTTGGAGATAGAAAACCTTGGGAAGAAATCAAGGGCCATAGTTGCAAATATCAACAATAGAATACAAGAAATAGAAGAAAGAATCTCAGATGCCGAAGATACCATAGGAACCATTGATTCAACAATCAAAGAAAATGCTAAATGCAAAAAGCTTGTAACCAAAAACATCCAGGAAATCAAAGACACAACGAGAAGACCAAACCTAAGGATTATAGGCATAGATGAGAGTGAAGATTTACAATTTAAAGGGCCAGCAAATATCTTCTACAAAATTATGGAAGAAATCTTCCCCAACCTAAAGAGAGAGATGCCCACGAATATACAAGAAGCCTATAGAACTCCAAACAGACTGGACCAGAACAGAAATACCTCCTGTCACATAATAATCAAAACCCCAAATGTACTAAACAAAGAAAGAATATTAAGGGCAGTAAGAGAAAAAGGCCAAGTAACATATAAAGGAAGACCTATCAGAATTACACCAGACTTCTCACCTGAGACCATGAAAGCTAGAAGATCCTGGGCAGATATCATGCAGACTCTAAGTGAACACAAATTTCAGTCAAAACTACTATACCCAGCAAAACTCTCAATCACCATAGATGGAGAAACCAAGGTATTCCATGACAAAACCAAATTTGCATGATATCTTTCCACAAACCCAGCCCTACAAAGGATCATAGGGGGAAAACACCAACACAAGGAGGGAAATTACATTCAGGAAGAAGCAAGATAGAAACCTTCTCTCATCAAATTCAAAAGAAGATAACCTCTCAAATATAAAAAATAATTTCAAAAATGTCAAGAGGTAATAATTACTATTCCTTAATATCTCTTAACATCAATGGACTCAATTCCCCAATAAAAAGACATAGACTAACAGACTGGATACGGAAACAGGACCCTACAATTTGCTGCATACAGGAAACACATCTCAATGTCAAAGACAAAGATTATCTTAGAGTAAAAGGCTGGAAGACAATTTTACAAGCAAATGGTCTCAGGAAACAAGCCAGAGTAGCCATTCTAATATCAGATAAAATTGACTTTCAACCTAAAATCATCAAAAGAGACCCGGAAGGTCACTTCTTGCTGGACAAAGGGAAAATCCACCAAGAAGAGCTCTTAATACTGAACATCTATGCTCCAAATGTAAGGGCACCCTCATTTGTAAAAGAAACTTTACTAAAGCTTAAAGCACACATTGCACCTAATACAATAATTGTGGGCAACTTCACCATCCCACTCTCCTCAACGGACCAATCAGGAAAGCAGAAACTAAATAGGGACACAGTGAAACTAATTGAAACTTTGGACCAATTGGACTTAACACATATATAGAACATTTCATCCTAAAGCAAAAGAATATACCTTTTTCTCATCACCGCATGGTACCTTCTCCAAAATCGATCATATAATTGGTCACAAGACAGATGTCAACAAATACAAGAAGATCGAACTACTCCCATGCCTCCTATCTGATCACTATGGAGTAAGAGTGGTCTTCAATAGCAACAAAAATGACAGAAAGCCTACATACACATGGAAACTGAATAATACTCAATGACATCTTAGTCAAGGAAAAAATAAAGAAACCAAAGACTTTTTAGAATTTAATGAAAATGAAGGTACAATCTACCCAAATCTATGGGACACAATGAAAGCAGTGCTAAGAGGAAAACTCATAGCCCCGAGTGCCTCCAAAAAGAAACTGGAGAGAGCATACACTAGCAGCATAACAGCACACCTGAAAGCCCTGGAACAAAAAGAAATGAATTCACCCAGGAGGAGTAGAAGACAGGAAATCATCAAACTAAGGACCGAAATCAATCAAGTAGAAACGAAGAGAACCATATAAAGAATCAACAAAACCAAGAGCTGGTTCTTTGAGAAAATCAACAAGATAGATAAACCCTTAGCCAGACTAACCAAAGGACACAGAGACAGTATACAAATTAACAAAATTAGAAATGAAAAGGGGGATATAACAACAGAAACTGAGGAAATTTAAAAAATCATCAGATCCTACTACAAAAGCCTATACTCAAAACAACTGGAGAATCTGGAGGAAATGGACAATTTCCTAGACAGATACCAAATACCAAAATTAAATCAGGATCAATTAGATCAGCTAAACAGCCCCATAACCCTGAGAGAAATAGAAGGGGTTATAGAAAGTCTCCCAACCAAAAAAAGTACGGGACCAGATGGTTTTAGTGCAGAATTCTATCAGACCTTCAAAGAAGACCTAACACCAATACTCTTCAAACTATTCCACAAAATAGAAACAGAAGGAACACTGCCCAACTCATTCTACGAAGCCAGAATTATGCTGATAACAAAACCACACAGAGATCCTACAAAGAAAGAGAACTACAGGCCAATTTCCCTTATGAATATTGATGCAAAAATACTAAATAAAATTCTTGCCAACCGAATCCAAGAACACATCAAAAGAATGTAGAAAAAAAGGGTGGGTGCCTGCGGGGACCACCACTCACATCAGGCAGCTCACCATTGCCTGTAATTCCAGCTTCAGCAGATATCCTCTGTGGACCCCGGTACTCATGGGCACATACTGCTCCCATACACATAACTAATATAAAGCATGTAAATAAATAATAAAATTAAATAGATATAAGATAAAATATTTAAAAGTAACAAAATTTCCTTGAGGCCGCTTCTGTTCTGATGCCTGATATTTGGGTATGCGGGCCAACCACATCTGTTCGGGAGGCAGAGAAATGCTCTTTTGGAATGGGTGGATCCATGCCCAGGTAAAAATTAGTGCCTACTGGAACAGAAACTACAACAAAAGAGGAATGGATATCATGATATTCCTAGTAGTGTCCAGTGTGAGTGAGCTCAAATAAATATTCAAGATTATCACTATTCTAAAACTGACATCATCCAGAATGGATTTATTTGTTATCTTGTTATTTATAAGGATATTTTGGTATGACATGTGAACCATGTGGATGGGGAAACATTTTATTTTTTAAATTTATTTCTATTTTTTTCTCACCTAGTGTTTTGGTAAGAGCTAAAGAAAATATTGATGAATGTCACTGGATTTTGCTACTTTATATTTTATAGGCTATATTTGAAAGGTACATTTTGGACTTGGTTTGAGACCTCAATTATTAAAAAAAGGAAAGAAAGAATGATAAATTTCTCAAGAGTCTTAATAACACAACACAGACTTAATACTGTATAAAATTATTATGTGAAATATATTAATGTAGTGTAAACTGTTGAACAGATAAGGTTCTTTTTAAGGTTTTAGTTTTTCTTTCTTAATGGTTACTAGACACTAGATATTAAGATTTTTTATTGAATGGATTTGTGTATAAAAAGCCATACCTCTTTATGAAATTGCTTCTATACAGATGAAAATTTTATATCCATGCTTAGAGATACAAAAGCAATCTAGGAATATAATTGTTCTTGTCCTGGCCTGATTATGTAGCTCACTATAGGAACTCATCCAAATGTGAATACTTCAATATTTTTTGGCAGAAAAATAAAACATTTCTTACTTGCTCACATAAATAATACTACCCAGTAACTCTGTATTAATCCTGGCTTTGTGAATTGAAGTTTTAAAGTCTAAGTAGTCTCCTATTCAAATAATCATTCTGGTAAGGACGGCTGTTTTATTACAAAAGGCATCTATGCAAAATCCATTTGCAATTTCCCTGTCCCTGTTCTTTGGTGGAATGCTTGCACTGAGGAGAAAAGTGAGTTGGGTTTTCATTCCTCTGTTATTGGTGACCAGCTCTCTGAAGACCTGTGATTGAAGTTTGTCTCCTAACAGACACATCTTCCTAATTCTATGTTAGATGATCATGGTTTTGTGAATCCCTTAATGAATTCATTATTCTATGTCCCTAAGCAATTGAGTCCCTGCTGGTCAATGAAAAAAAAAACTGTTTTACATCTTTGGTACCACCTTTAAATAGGCTCTGATTTTATGTTTTGATCTGACAGATGGTATTCATAAATAAAGTTGTCATATGGGGTGTAATAAAATTTATATCTCTGCTTTCAAATGGGATTTTGGAGCCTTTTTATGTACTATTATTCTATATGACTTTGTTATGTGACTTTGTTATTTTTCCCCCTTAGACTCTGCTATTTTGCTAAAATATCAATCATTAATGTACTACTGTATGCAGCACATTGTTCTGGGTACTCTAAAATATACAACCAACCAATCAGATAGAGCTTTTCTGTGTTCATTCATCCCTGCAGCTGATGTAATTATGTGTGGCTACCCTAGACATTTACCCATTTTGTTCAGCTCCCACCCCGATACTCAAAAGCCCCTCATTTCATGAGGTTGTATCTGTCTCTCAGTGGGGAATGTGTCCTCCTAGTAAACAAAGCCCTTGATCCAGTTCTGATAAGCATATATACACCCTACATATAGAAGAGACCATTTAAAGTAAATTCTATGACAGTAAGTCAGTGACCACAGGCAACATAGGTAAACGGTATAATAAGAGAGTCTAGTAGCTAGCCCTGTGGGGTTGGTAGGGTTTTAAAAAAGTGTTAGCATTCATAGGTGGTAGAGATGATGTTTCCAAATGACCAACTCTTTTCCTAAGGGTGAAGTCTTTGCCATTAACTGCCAGGCTTTTCTGGGATTCTATTTTACCCAATGTATTTAATAGCATGAGTCTTATTTCTGTTATAACTAAAGCTACTGATTTATATGAAACTAAAAATCATATTAACAAGTAACAAAAATTAAAATAAATATTTTGAGATGTATGTGTGTATGTATGATACAATAGAAATAGGCAATGGCTCAAAGCCAGGTGTAGTGGAACACATGTAATCCCAGGACAGGGAGGTGGAAGCCTGAGGTTCCGAAGTTCAAGGCCAGTCTCTGCTATATATGGGATTTGAAGCTAATCATGGTCTAGAGGAGATCTGTCTCAAGAATAACATAAAACAAATTAAAAACATGGTAGGTCCTACAAGATAGTAAAGTAAACATCATAGAAAGACTGGATGTTGAGGTAACTCAATAAGTAATTTGAGCCACTAGTAGATGATAGCCATGGTATTAGGTACTGAGGATAAGAACCTGAATATAAATGAAACAGTCCTGACTCTGGGTCTTGATGTCTAAGAAAGAAAACATTAACCCCAGCCCTTGCATTAGGTTTGGCAAGGCTATGGGGCAAATAGGAGAGCATGGAGTGAAACCCATATAAAGGTACTTACATAGTCTAGATTGGTCAAGTAACACATCCCAGAAGAGTGGCATCAAAAAACAAAGGAGAGCCGGGCCGTGGTGGCGCATGCCTGTAATCCCAGCACTCTGGTAGGCAGAGGCAGGCAGATTTCTGAGTTCGAGGCCAGCCTGGTCTACAGAGTGAGTTCCAGGACAGCCAGGGCTACACAGAGAAACCCTGTCTTGAAAAAACCAAATCCAAAAGAGAGAGAGAGAGAGAGAGAGAGAGAGAGAGAGAGAGAGAGAGAGAGAGAGAGAGAGATGAATATTCTTTAGTGAAACTGCAAGGATTTAAAAGTGTGTAGGTAAGGGAAGCTTTGTGAAGTTCTCACAATAACACAATATGTACATATGAGAAAGGATGATACTTTTGTAGAAAATAGAGGCTATGAACTATGTGCTGGCGACCTAGGGAGTGTTGAATGGAGAGGCATGGAATTAGATAAAAAATGTCTCTCCTATGTTTAACTTTGCTTACCAAATAAGGGGTACAACTTTAAGTTTATACATATTATGTTTTATATTTAAAAGTGAATTATCTTTAAAAAGGTAGTGTCAATGTACCTAAACCTATCCCTATTCTTTTATTATCAAAACTTTAGGTAAGATCAAGAAAGGTACAATTTGTGGCTATGGATAGATTGGACATTTATTCTGGAAGATGAAAAATTTCAACAAGAGGCATTTACTTGAAGAGTGTGATTATGTATAACATGTATTTATTAAAAACAATAATTTACATTTATAAAATTCTGCTTATTTCTAAGGAAGTTCATTCAACATCTCATTTTATGCTCATGAGAGTGAACACATCCTACAAAAAGCAAATAACCCTAGATTACATATTAATTTCCTTTGAGATAATACCTATCATCTTTGTGGGACACTTGTTAAGACATTGGGTGCCCTAAAGGGAGGGAAAAACATTGTATCCTACAGGGAATCTCGTAAGTCCAAGGAAATAAACAACTCAATCATTCCAGGAAATTCCTGAAACTGAGCAGATATATTATTCTCTTCCCTCCTAGGTACATAAGCAGTAAGATCTGCTATGAGACACCCTCAGACCAGCTGAGCTGCCTGAAAGAGGAAGAGATCACCTGAGCTTCCTGAAAGAGACATTCTCCAACCCATTGATCTGCCTGTGAGTTGTGGAGTGAGCTCCCGGATTGCTGATTTTGTGAGTTTTTATCCACACTGATGTGGGGTTTTGATGATGCAGCTGTCTTCGAGTCATTTCTACTTCTTTATGTAACCTATCACCTATACTTCACCAAATAGCCCTAATAAACTCATTGGTTCACCAGTTGGATTCTGGTGGTATCCTTACTTTTTATTCCATTGTTGAATTCTTGTCCATGGTGACTGGATGCTTATTTAGTCTGCATACCCTCAGGAAGAGTGACACATAGCAGCTTCATGTACTGAAGAGAATGTTCTGTCTCATAATGGATGACTAAACTTATTCAAGATGCAAATTAAGTTGAAAGATATATGTATATGTATGTATATGTGTATGTGTATGTATGTATGTATGTATACACACACACACACACACACACACACACACACATATATATGTAATTACACTGAGTAATAGTTTTCAGAAGGCCCAGCATGTATACTTCATAAATGAAGACTTAGAGGCTTATGCATGACAGAAGACACATGAACATTGGATTAGGGAATCTATTTCTAATATAATTTTGAGAGTTCTGGTGATCTTTCTAAGGAATGGATAAACAATGTTCTTTCACACAAAGAGAAACAAGGATGATCACTTGTCTTTCAAACCTCTTTGAGTAAACAGCCATTAAAAGCACCTCCTCAGTATCCTTATTTCTTTCAGTTACTTCTGGTTTAGTTTAAAAAAAAATCAGGCCACTTCTTTAAACTGGAGTTATCCTTTAAGCTTGAAAATAGAAACATTATTTTTTTTAGTGTTTTTCCCCAGTTGACTGCACTCAAACCTACTAGGTTTACTTAGAAGCTCAAAGACACAGATGCATTAAAAACACCTTTCAAAACTCAGCTTGGTTTTAGAAACTCAACTTGTTGAGAATGCTTATAGCAATGGGATGGCATTAATTAGATTTGTGGGGTGCTAGCTGGAAAATGTCAATGTCATTACTTGAAGGGTCATATTTGTCGATGGACAAGTACATGTGTCTCTGGGTATTTTGTGAAATATCTACTTACACAGGCCTCCTGGCTGACCTACTATGAATCTGCAAATAGGCTTGCTTGGCATGTGGGAATCCAGCTGATGATAAATGATACCGTCAGTGTTGAACAAGATATACAATTACCAAGGCATCTAATTAACTTGTCAGCCTTAATTAGTTTGAAGGATAGAGTAGTAGGGCTCTGAAAATCTTATTGTGAAATATTGTTATTTACACAAATGCCAAACAACTTATTTTCTAAAGAATACAAATGAGTGATGGTGAGTCAGATAGAATTCATATGCTAAAGAACACAATCACACCAATACACTTTGCACATTTGCTCACTTATAAAGTGTATGAATGATACTTAGCTAGCCAGAGCCCTTGTTGCATGATGTCAGCTGCAAACTCTAACTTGACTGTAGTCTTAATTGTACTTACAAGTTAAAAAATGAGAGTGGGTTGGGGAGAATATAGAAAAACAAAGTGCTGGATGTGAGCACTGGTGGGATCATTCTGCTCTATTACTTCCTAATTGGATTAGAATGCTCAAGGCTTTGAGAGAGAATTTAAGAGGCAGAGTACAGCCTTATTTTCCTAAATAAGAAGTTTTGGAAATAGCATGAGTTGTGATTCTGTTCGTAGAAACGTCATACTAAATACCTTATGCTTCATGGAAAAATTATATCGCTTTTGAGTCAGAAAATGTAGCTTTTGATGGAAAATGACTCAGTAAGAGAGAAACTAGCTGCTGGCTAATTAGGTGCAATGATGTCCATGGGCATTATTTTCTTGACAGTGTTATGTGTGTAGAATATCTTGTGACCATATTGCTATCTCATTACCCTTTCTTATCCATCTCCTACTCTCCCTGACTCCGCTCTTATCAATGAATTCACCTTTTCCACCATATTTTTTTGTGTGTCTGTGTGTCTGTGTGTGTGCATGTGCTCCCTCCTGTGCATAGGAGGGCTCATCTGCTGTGTGTTTGTCATTTGGATATTTGTATTACACTCAGAAGATGATGTTTTATTGTGCCCCTCTCTATCCTCTTACTCTTCCCAACTTTTCTTCTGTGATATTTCCTGGGCCTTGTCAGGGGTGATGGAGATGTCTCCTTTGGGGCTGAACATGCAGCAGTCACTGGTTCTCAGCACTCTGACATGTTGTGAGTCTCTTCACTGCTCTGAAAAAAGAAGGTTCTCTGATCCAGGTTGAGAACAGCAGTGGCCTATGGGTATAAATGGAAATATTCAAAGTGCAGTTTTGCATCAGCGGAACATTCAGGGCCTATGATTTTTGCAGCCATTTTTTTAACAGTACCAGGTGAATGTTACTGTGAACCTAAATCTACTAAGAAAGTGCTGGTTACTCAAACATCAGTTTTGCTATTGTCCCATCAATGGACCTTTTTAGGCACATCAGAATTGTAGCATCCAGTGTCAACAGATTAGGAAGACTGTTTATGGCTCCCCACCAACCTTAGCAGCCTCTAAAGCTCTAAAGCTCATAAAGGGCAAAACTATGAACACTAGACTGTAAGGAGGAAGCTTCTAGCTCAGTCCTGCTTGATTTCTCTGTGTCTTAGAGGCAAAGCACCTGGTGTTTTCAGCAATAGGGTTTTAGTGTCTTGTTCTAGTTGCTAACCAATAGAAATGACAACAGCTGGTATTGCTGTGGGAGCCACTATGGGCTCTGTGGCTGAAAACTCACAGGGTGGTACCCCACTCCTGACAGAGATTCTCATTTAGAATCTATTGCTCCTGGGAATGACTTTAACAACCCATATATGGTCTTATCTTGAAAGGTCACCATTGGAAACCTGAACTTCTTAGCCAGACCTTTTTTGATTCCAGACTATTTTCTTGACTGATTAGTAAGAAATTGCTTTCCTATAACAATTTTAGAATGAATGGAATGGGGGGGGGAGTGTAATAGCTCATCAAATGAAAGGGCAAAACATCCAACTAAAAGGAAATCCACAAGATATTAATCCATTTCAAATGGACTCAGGTTGTAAAAGGGGGCTAAGAAGGAGATTCTCATTTTATTGTTCATTATCTTTTAAGTTACCACAGACAAAGGGTTATTATTCATTTTTAATATAGTGAATTGATAATGGTGTCAAGATAAGCTGCCGAGTCCATCTTGGCCATGCAAGGTTGTGGGATGGTAAAATCATGCCAGAAAGTTTGGTAAGGTAGAGTGGGTCTGAGATCAGGAGACTCAGTGGGCACCCACCTGAGACATAGGTGCTTCTCTGCTCCCTGCCAAATTCCTAGCCTGGAACACGTGCCACACTCCTCACATAAGGAAATGTGACCTGTGGTCACATAGGTCCAGAAGAGAGTTTTCCAAGCTAATGAGGTGTCTAGAAGGTTCAGCCAATAAGCTTCCCTTCCCAGACATTCCTCTCCTCAAAAGCTATTTAATCTCAGGTTCATCCTGAGAAGTGGGTACAGTATGGTAAGGTACGCATCCATTTTCCATGATGCATAGTCAATAAACAGTTTAGAACCATGGACTGTCTCTTTCATCAAGATCCATCAAGGGGAGCCAAAGAGAAGATATTTGACTATTGAGCTGTAGCTTAATTCCCCTGTAGAGGGACTCCCTGCATTTCCAGCCACAACCAGTACCAAGCCAAAGACAATCACTGCTGAGCTCAGTCGAAGCTCCCCATTTCACCTGGCCCTGGGTAAACCGTCCTCAGCTCATGGGCCCCGACTCTGTTGCTTGGCTCTTCTGCGACTCCCAGTGGTGCCTGGATGTCCAATAGTCTGAGGACCACCAAGGCCCTGGCTTCATCACAGGCCAGGGGACAACTGACACTCTTTCCTGACTTCTCTGTGCAGTTCTAAGTGGCAAATGGGGTGAGGGCGGGGGAGGGGGGGAGCAAGACGTCAGGGAATACCAGCTTTGGCTTTTTCACACACAGACTGTGCTTTCCCACTCTAGAGTGGTGTCTCTTGGCACTTCCCTGAAGCCCAGCATTCAGTCAGCAGCAGTGTAGGATAAGCGCAGTCAAACCCTGGAGTAGGGCAGTGCCCTGTAGCAGGACAGAACTTGGACCAACCAAGGGATGGCATGACATGGTTCCTGCCCCTGGACCAGAGTCAACTGTGTGAGCCTCTATCAGTGTCGAAGGCTGCTGTGGGTGTAAGGCTTTTTTTGTATAATAATGTATATATTTTCATGTTTTTCCTTTGAGAAATATCCTCTCTGACAAGATTAATGACTCCATCATAATCAGAGACAGCATGAGTCTGGGAAGCGAGGGTATGGTTAATGTCTCAGCAAAATGATGAATGTTGAGAACTTCAGGACAGCCCTTATGGTTGTGGGAAAAACTCTGAAAACATGAGTCCAAGAATGTATAATTTCTCAACTATACAAAATGTAAGGATGCAATATGAATTTTATAAGGAGATTTGCAAACTTAAAAGGACAGAGCAGCTGCATGAATGAACAAGATTGTCACAAGTATACAAAGGCAGGCAGATACAAAGTCAGGCAGATTCCTCAGTTCAAGGTCAGTCTGGGAGAGAGCTAGGTTAGGCTCAGACACAGGGTAGGAATGTCAATCTCAGAGTGAGATCCCACCCAGCTAGCTTATTGTCTGGGCTTACAAAGGCAAACACATCTCTGAATTAATTTGAAATGTTAAAAAAAAATGTGCTTGCAGCCTTTTTCTAAGAATTGGGAGCTGAGGTCATGGAATTCTGGTTCCAGGGGTAATCAAAAGGGAATCTGGAGAAAATGATTGAATTGATATGTAAATAAAAGACTGGTCCTTGGTCTTGACTCAAGAGCTGAGCTATCTGAAGAAGCTGTCTGGAGATCTCCAGAGAAAGCTGTATTGTGCAGAGGGCTAACTGGACAGCTGTCTCAAGCAAAACATAGGCTGTTAGATTGTAAGCCATGATTGAACTTTGAGTCATTCTTTTTTTTTTAATTGGATGTTTTCTTTACTTACATTTTAAATGTTAGCCCCTTTCCCGGTGTCTCCCCACTCCAACCCCCCTCTTCCTCCTCCCCACCCCACTTCTATAAGGGTATTCCCCCATCCACCTATCCACTCCTGCCTCCCTGCCCTGGCATTCCCCTACACTGGGTCACTAAGCCTTCACAGGACCAAGGGCCTCTCCTCCCACTGATGTCAGACAAGGGCATTCTCTGCTACATATGCAGCTAGAGCCATGGGTCTCTCCATGTGTACTCTTTGGTTGGTGGTTTAGTCCCTGGGAGCTCTCTCTCTCTCTCCCTCTCTCTCTCTCTCTCTCTCTCTCCCTCTCTCTCTCTCTCTCTCTCTCTCTGTGTGTGTGTGTGTGTGTGTGTGTGTGTGTGTGTGTGTGTGTGTGTGTGTGTTTGTGTGTGTATGTATGTGTGCAGGGGTTCTGGTTGGTTGATATTGTTGTTCTTCCTATGGGGTTGCGAACCCCTTCAGCTCCTTCAGGACTGAGAGATGGCTCAGAGGTTACGATTCATTCTTTTGTCACTCCTAGACACCCATTCCTCTGGACTCCTCTCCAAGCCAAGGTTGGTCCTTGGCAATAAGCAGAACGAAAGCAGTTCTAACTTTGGAGAATTTTGCTTACTCATGAGTATTTTCCTTATTGATTTGTTCTGGTGCAAATTCATTACATAATCTGAGGTTAAAATCCTTCTTAACTGGGAACCTATTGACCAGCACCAGACCATGTAAAAGAATTATAATTCCAAGGTTCATTCGCAATGACATGCTTCATTTCCATTGAGAACATTTGTTGAGATGAAGCTGTAATCTTTGTTCCCAAGAGCAATTCAACACAGTTTAAGCCCTCTCTGGATATTCTGTAGGATCCTGTTTTTGCACTGGAAACACTTCATAGGAGAGGAGACAGCTGTGCCCACTCTTGGTGTCCAGAACTTAAATGCTGTATTCAGATTTTTGAATTATCTAATTGCTGCTCTGCCAAAGTGCTCTGACAAAATGTAGTAGAGTCATGTTAGACAGGGAGAGGGCGGTCTGCTGTGGATCACCCCGCAGCTTGCCCAGAATCACGAGCTGGCATGGTTGTTTCCTTTGCAGCTGATGGCCATGTAAGGGATCTATTCAATGCAGTCCTGGAAACCTTGGGAAATATGAGATTAAAATGAGCTTTTTCAAAGCATAACATTTTTGTTTTCTGAAAGTAGATACTAGTATGTGTGTAATATTAGTTCAGCATCTTATTTACAGCAAAACTTGCTTTAAAGGACCCATTGTTTTTAATCGGTGGCACTTAAATAATCAGTCCAAAAATCCAAGCTAATGCTTATAACTCAGAATGTTCTAAATACGGAAGATAAATATGAAAGATTCTAGGTTTGAATGATATTTTTCTTTCCCTGCATGCCATATTTTTATTTGTTTGTTTTTGGTACTACTGCCAAGTACTACATCTCTTCATGTGGTTTCCCTAGTTCTTATGAAGGTGATTTTCCATGTGAATATTGTTCAAGCTGATGTTTCTCAAGGGATCTAGCAATGGAAAGTCACGCTAAGATACCACCAAAATGTTCCTTGGGTGTCCCTGATATATTTCTGTAGCCTGTGAAAGGCCTTGGCAAGGAGTGTTCTAGTCGTCTAAGGGTGAATTTAAATGATCAAAAAGAAACAAGGTGTTGTCAACATGCTGAAGACCCATGTGGTAATTGTTGACAACAACAGGAGCATGTCAAAGATGCAAAGCTTGATCTTGATTCTGGTCTCAGGGTCTTGGGACACAGAGCTCTTGAGGAATTTGACTTCTATTTTAGGATGAAGGGAGGTGACTTCTTCAACACATAAATCTGACAAAACTTAACCTGAGCAAATGGTTTCTACTTTATTTTAGAGCACTCAATTCTGGCCCTCAGTAAGCACCTGGTATAGCTCTCAGTTACCCCAGTGTTCCCTGGATGATGTATGTGTACTTGGACTTGGCTGATCCTTCTAAGTTTGATATGCACATATTTCATTTACTCCAAGATGTGATTAGTTATATGATAGTCTATGATTTAATCTACATGAGAAAGAAAGATGATGAAAGCTATGATGCCAGTGTCTTAAGATGCTGTGATACATCTGTTTTAGAGTAAATGTGCATCTTAGAAAGGATCGCTTGCTTCCTGCTCTGTTTGCATGTGAATGCTAGTCCTTCTTAGCTGGGGGTCTGAATCTTGTCAATGTCTCAAATAGCTTATAAACTCATATAAACAGCCATTTGAAAAGATAGGTGTTTTTTAAAATTTATTTTGGCTTGAGTTTTACAAATTGAATTTATTACTTTGTGTTTTACTCTGGATAGTTTTTAGCACTAAAAACTAATATTCCCTTTCCTCTCTGCATGCTTGTCCTTTTACCCAGTAGGAGTCAGGTGACCCACAAAAGCGCAAGTATCAGAGAGTTCAGGGTCTTCATCTCAGGCTTTGCTCTAGCATGTGGATCTCAGCAGGCAAACTGTCATGATGTTATCTCTCCCTTGAGAACTGTGATAATAAAAAAAAATTGCTGGTTGTTATTTTTGGTAAGATAAATTTTATCTAACCAATTATTTCCTTAGTTCCTTTTAAAAAAATCTCAAGGGGTAGTGTACAGAGTTCCACAGGTATTTTTGACTCAGTTTGTACTGGTTTGCAATTTCCTGTTTTTGAAATTGTCTGTTTCTGGACTATTGACGGGAAAAGCCATCTCCTCCTCCCTCCTGATCAGTATCATCCATATATTTAGAAACTGTTCTGAGTACTGTCTCTGATCCAGATATGATTATAAGCTGCATAAAAATAACATAAAAGACCATAGATGCAAACGAAAATGGACTGTATTTGAGAAAAGACTTGAAAGTATTGGAGTGGGTTGCCTGGCTACCTAATGCTGCCTGCACATGTATAGTATGATAAAGAATGAGGTCACAGAGACTAGGCTAGTGTCATAGTTTGGGTTTTATTGCTGTGAAGAGACATCATGACCAAGGCAACTCTTTTTTTAAAATTTATGTTTTTATTAGATATTTTCTTTATTTACCTTTCAAATGTTATCCCCTTTCTGGTTTCTCCTCCAAAAATACCCTAACCCATCCCCCTATTCCCCCTGCTCACCAACCCACCCACTCCTGCTTCCCTGACCTGGTATTCCCCTATACTGGGACATCCAGCCTTCTCAGGGCCAAGAGCCTTTCCTCCCTTTGATGTCCAACAAGGCCATCCTCTGCAGCTGGAGCCATGGGTCCCTGCATGTGTACTCTTTGGTTGGTAGTTTAGTCCCTGGGAGCTCAGGGGTTACTGGTTGGTTCATAATGTTGTTCCTCCTATGGGGCTGAAAGCTCCTTCAGCAATTTGGGTCCTTTCTCTAGCTCCTCCATTGGAGATCTTGTGCTCAGTCCAATGGTTGGCTGGGAGCACCCACCTCTGTATTTGTAAGGTACTGGCAGAGCCTCTCAGAAGACAGCCATACCAGGCGCTTGTCAGCAAGTGCCAAGGCAACTCTTATAAAAGAAACCATTTAACTGGGGCTGGCTTACAGGTTCAGAGGTTCAGTCCATTATCATCATGGTGGGAAGCATGGCAGCATGTAGGCAAACAGGGTGCTGGAGGATCTGAGAGTTCTACATCTTGATCTGAAGGCAGCCAGGAGAGACTCTCTTCCACACTGGATGGAGCTTGAGCGGAAGATTTCAAGCTCACCCCCACAGTGACATACTTCCTTCAACAAGGCCACACCTACTCCCAGTAGGACACACCTCCTAATAGTGCCACTTCCCATGGGCCAAGCATATTCAAACCACCACAGCTAGTGTTGATAACATGGAGTAAACACAGACATTGGAGAGAAGGTAGTTCAGTGTAGACTTTGATTTTTACCTTATGCGAGAGTGACAGAAAATGAAGGAAATTATACAAAAGCATTCTTCCTGGGTGGAGAAACATGGATGCATGAGAACATGGAATCCATGAAGCTGCTGAGGGGCCATCACAATCATTTCCATGAAGTGGTGGTGACTTCTGGAATTTGGCACACTGAAGGTGCTAGGAGATGGGAAGGCCTTGCATGTATTTGTAATGAAAGCTTCCACACTGAGGCTAACAGATAGGAACTCGAGTCAAGCATTACTCAAGGTTTTGATTCTGAATGTGAACAATGAAATTGTTGGGGTCTGGTGGAGAACTCAGAGCTCATCTTGGAAAGTTAGAATTGAAATGTCTGTCTAATGCAGACTGGAACTTTCAGTTATTCAGGCTGTAGTAACATCTTATAGGAAGACCCATATGTAGAGAATGCCTGCCCCAGTAGTCTTTAAGTTGTATTTTCCACAGCTATGGATCAGAAGATGATCACCATACTTGACGCCTTCCATTTTGTATACAGGGTATGAAAGACTATCTTGTATAGTGGCTTTGCCAACTGGATAGAGTCATGAATAGAGATTATACAAGAATTTTAACTCATTCTTTTTTTTTTTTTTTGGTTTTGTTGAGATAGGGTTTCTCTGTATAGCCTTGGCAGTCCTGGAACTCACTCTGTAGACCAGGTTGGCCTCGAACTCAGAAATCCACCTGTCTCTGCCTCCCAGAGTGCTGGGATTACAGGTGTGCGCCACCACCACCCGGCTTCAAGAATTTTAACTCATTCTTTTGGCTGCTATCTCACCAGTTTCCATGAAACATATCCACAATAATTCCCCATTACTGTTAATTATGGTAGTTGTTCAATAAAATTAGTACATTCTTTCCTGATGTCATTACTTTTGTCATAAATTCTAAATTGCAATGATTGCTTTGTTATTGTTTATTTACATGTAGTTACTTAGTTTCTGTAAATGTGCTACATTTAGATATTTGACTGTATATTAACAATCTCTTGTTGTGTTTCTGAGAGAGATACTCATGTAGTAGAGGCTGGCCACAAATTCCTTATTAGGAACATTCTCTCTCTCTCTCTCTCTCTCTCTCTCTCTCTCTCTCTCTCTCTCTCTCTCTCTGTAGCAAGAGTTATGGCATTTGTAGGGAACGTGGCTTCTTACCTAGATGCTAATATCCAAATTCTAGTCCCCATGACTGTGCAACAAATACTTCTAACTACTGAGTCATTTCTCCAGCCTTAGTTTCTCATTGAATTTTCAGCTCCCCACACATGTTTATATTGTATCAATTTCTCTATTTTTAGGAGAAAATAGAATGATTGAAATATGCTGTTTTGTAGACCTGTAATCCAGACCATTTTTAGCTACTTCCTCAGAATTTGCTCATAGTAGAATCTTATAGTCACATTTCCAGAATCAGAAAAAATAGCTCTTGTCTCTAAGTCAAAGAAAATATTTGACACAGACATTAAAAAGGTAAAATACTACCTTTGTTCCAAGACTAATACCTAGGCAAAATTTCTGTTTGCTATTGTTCAGTACAAGGATTAAAAAAGAATTGATGGATGACATAAATTTTTCTAAAATCCTAACAGTATGTCCACAACTTTAAGGTCATCTATTAGCACTTAATTGAATTCTATTTTGACAAGAGCATTATTTATTCATCAACATTCTTGAGTCTACATGTAACTTGTATTCTAAAATTTGATGCTTTCTCATGATTCTCTTTACTAATTTTATTTATAATTAAATTACTCTTAGTAAGTTTCTTCTCAATTGCTCAAATCATTCCTCAGTGAAAATAAGAAGTAAAAGCTTAATATATATGAGTATACTAAACATGGAAATTTTAAGGGATTAATATTTCCGGTATGATCTTTTTTTGAAAAGAAAGACAACAAAACATTTTACAGATTTCAGGTCCTGTGTTCTCTACTACAAGTCAGTGTATCACAAAAGCAGTCACAGATATAGACTGTTGGGCATTGTGCCAATAAAACTTTATTTATAAAACAGTCATTGTGTGAATTCAGGTAAGGGGCAGTTGTTTAGGTAATTTTTTCAGACAAAGTAGATGCATTCAGAGTGGTATAGCTGTAGGTTTCATGTTGCTCTCCAAATATCCAGGACCAATTTAGAAAAATTACCAGTTTTGTGAAATTTCCTTTATGTTAAGTACATTGTTTATACATTCTTCAAGTGACTAAAATAATTAAGGTCAGATTGTCTTGGGATAAGGCATCTCTTGATGTGTTCTTTCAATAAAAGACACTTGGAAATGTTTTTTTTATTAGATATTTTCGTAATTTACATTTCAAATGTTATCCCCTTTCCTGCTTTCCCCTCCAAAACACCCTATCCCATCCCCCCATCTCCCTACTCACCAACCAATGCTCTCCCTCTACCCTGTCCTGGCATTCCCCTGTACTGAGGCATCCAGACTTCTCAGGGCCAAGGGCCTTTCCTCCCTTTGATGTCCAACAAGGCCATCCTCTGCTTGAGCTTTATGTGGTCTGTGAATTGTATCTTGGGCATTCCAAACTTCTAGGCTAATATCTACCTATCAGGGAGTGCATACCATGTGTGTTCTTTTGTGATTTGGGTTACCTCACTCAGGATGATATTTTCTAGTTCCATCCATTTGTCTAAGAATTTCATGGATTCATTGTTTTTAATAGCTGAGTAGCATTCCATTGTGTAAATATATCACATTTTCTGTATCCATTCCTCTGTTGAGGGACATCTGGGTTCTTCCCAGCTTCTGCCTATTAAAATTCATTTCATCACTCCTATGGGCCGCTTGTTGTATGCCACCAGAATACATGAAAATTTGTCTGCCATGAACATCTCAGTCCTTGCCTTCAAAGAGCCAAATCTTAGTGTTTTGTGCAAACTATTCACTGTCTAATTTAATTATATGGTAACTGTCAGGATGGAAGAGTTTTGTAGTGTCCAGGGGGCTTTCTCTAGGTTAACTTAGAGGTGAGCTATGGAAAAGAGTTATTTACATGAGGACATGAGGCACAGCACATAGCTCTTGAAGTAAGTGAACATGAGGACATAAAGATTTGAAGGGTCTTGTACTTTACAGGAGTCATGACAGACTGTGCTATTACAGTCTCTTCCCATGATAGTTCCTGTGCTCTGGAATAGTACCCATCTCTCTTCCCACATTCATGCTCAAATTCTAGCACATGTCTCTATAAGGAGTTGGTATAATCCTTAAGAAGTAGGGCCTAGCAGGAGGTTTTGTCAAAACCAATTTTGAGGGGTCAAGACTCAACAGGGGAGTCGAGTCTATGATGATGGTATGGTGGGGAGATAGATATAAAAATAGATTTCAAGTTTCCTTGTACCACAAGGAATTTTGTGCTGGGGTGGCCACATGTATTAACACCACAAGTCCTCCTGGGAATCTCAAGGTCTAGCAGGTAAAGGTGCTTTACCCCCATTGGTCCAGCTTGGGATGCATTTTGTTAGTGGACATGTTCCTTCTCCCATAAAACAGTGGCTTGTTCTGCATACTAACCTCATCAGAGCTTTAAAAGACAAAACAAATTCCTCATTTTTATAAAAGTTGACAAGAGTAATATTTTCAAGCCATATAGTATCCTGAAGAACACAGTGAGCAGAAATGCATCCATTTCACTTGCTCTCTCTAGAACCTTCAGCTTCCTGCCTGGTCCATTGTGGCATCTCCATTTCCTGCAGGGTTATTCCCGCCTTGCCAGCATCCAGCTTCCACTTTTCCCTTAGGGCATCTTCTCTGCCTTCTGGTCAGGGACCTTTTAAGACTTGGGTTTTGGCTTTGGAGAAAGAGGGTTAGGCAACAGCCTTTCAGGGCTTTTCCGTGGCTGACTCTTCACCTTGCTTTTATCCATGTTAACATCCACTTCAGCCTATCTTTTGGGCATGGGGGCAGAGGCAAGGGTTGTAGGTCCTCATGCTTGGTGACTAAACATACCATGGGCAACCACAACTAACCGGCCATTCTCTTTGTCCTCCTTAGGTTTTCAGTGGATGGTACAATGTCCACTCCATTCAAGTTAGTGAGGGTGAAACTTCTTTAGGTATCCAGTGGTTCAGATGTTGATCTCTTCCAGAGATACCCACAGATGCACCTAGAGATATTAAGCTATCTGGGCATGGCAAGTTGACACGCCAGATTCAGGCCACCATCATTTCCCTGCTGAACTGTTTCAAGGTACAGCAGCTCTCTAAAGGCCATGTATGTGGCTAGGAGCATAACCTACGTTTTCCTTGCAGTTGTTTTTCCTTGATCCAGGTCTCTGCTCACATTCTCACTGTCCTGGAATTTAATAGCTCAGTAAAGCATTAATAGATCAGCTTTGCCTCACGCTCAGATTTCTTTGCCCAGGCGAAGATTCATTCAGCTAATATTTCTTGAACAAAAGTTATTGTTAGATCATTCTATTTTTAGATGGCTTAACTGCACAGTGTTTAGAGCACTCAGGATACATTGCTTAAAGAAGGGAAATACAAAATCCATGCATTTGCACAACTATTTCTGAGCGACAAGGGAGATAATTTGAATAATAAACATGGTAAATAAATAGTACATTTTAATGTAGGAAATGAATTATGGGCAAGAACATAATCAGCTCTTTCTGGTTTTTATCTGTCTTCCTTTTCTCCTGTTTCCTACACTTCTGTCAATAACCTCTCCAAAGTATAAACTTGATGTCTCATTAATTTTTGCTCCCTCCTTTTTTTTTTTTTGTTTACCCTCCAAGAGTATTAAGTTACTTAGTTTTCTGTCCCTAAAGTCCACTCAGGATCACTTTTTCATATCCACATCTTTGTTGAATCTGCTTCCTCGTGGTAATGGTTAGACAAAGGTCCTTCAGAAATCTAGTTATGGTGGAGCTCTCAAATTCGAAATCAGTCTTTGAGTCATGTAGCTAGCAGAGAGAAAGGCTGTGTAGAGAAGGCTGTGGTTTTGAGTGCTGAAGAAAGAACTCAATTATAAAGAGAAATAGCTAGAGGCCCCATTTTGTTTGATGCAAGGAGACTTCATCATCATCATCATCATCATCATCATCATCATCATCATCATCATCATCATCATCGTCACCAAGGCATGGTCTTTCTATGTAGCCAGGACTGGCTTTAAATTGATGCTGCTATTGTCTTGGTCTTCAGAATGGTGGATAACAGACTGGTGTGTGCTACCAATGCCAAGTTTAAGGAGACTTCATACACATTTGTGTGGTTAGAAGAAAAATAAGTTTGTCTGATGAACACAAGTGCTATTTCCATCAAGGCTTTATCTTCAAGCACAAATTACACATTTTTAAACAACCCTAACCTCTTCTAAAATTGGCAATCCAATGTCCTATAAGAAAATCAGTATCCTTACTCTGTCTTTTGAACCAAGTTATGTCTGAAAGAATTTTGGTCTCTTAACCCTATTGTACTCTGGATTCCAGAAGTGCTTGGGTTTTATAGTTCTTAAAGGCCCCATAATTCTTGACGAATTATAAAATTCTCTCCTAAGCTTCTGGTTTCTTGTAATAATAGGTGGTTCTTGTTGAGTGGCAGCCATTACACTGATCCTTTTTTTCTCTTCATTATGTACATGGCTCCTAGTGTTTAGCCTTTGCCATGTGTCTGTTAATTAATGGTCATTCATCTGGTCAAATAAAGACATGTATCTTAGGATTCATTAAGGTAACACCTCATCTCAATCAAGCATATAGTGTGTAATTTCCCATTTGCATTTCAGTTTGGCTAGTATCTTAGTGAGTGTTTCTATTCCTGGACAAAACATCATGACCAAGAAGCAAGTTGTGGAGGAAAGGGTTTATTCATTTTACCCTTCCACATTGCTGTTCATCACTAAAGGAAGTCAGGACTGGAACTCAAGCAGGTCAGGAAGCAGGAGCTGATGCAGAGGCCATGGAGGGATGTTATTTACTGGCTTGCTTCCCCTGGCTTGCTCCACTTGCTTTCTTATAGGACCGAGGACTACCAGCCCAGGGATGGCACCACTCACAATGGCCTGGGTCCTCCCACCCCTGATCACTAATTGAGAAAATGCCTTACAGCTGGATCTCATGAAGGCCTTTCCTCACCTGAAGCTCCTTTCTCTGTGATAACTCCAGCTTGTGTCAAGTTGGCACACAAAACCAGCCAGTACAGGTAGATGTTTGCTGAATGACATACCTTGTTGAAACTCAATGGTCTTCTGTCCTGTTTCTTGTTGTCATGTCTTCTTCAAACTATGGTGTATGTAGAATGAAAGCCTAAGAGTACAAAATATATATTTAAGCATATTTTGTTTTCACTGTTTGCATATACAATACTAATACAATGCTTAACATGATCAATATTTTATTTCTTTCCCAAATAAAGCAAAATGAGCATTGAAAATTCTTATTTTATTGTAACTAACATGTTATAATTGTAAATACTTATAGGATACCAAGTGTTATACATATGATTAAAGTTGAATGATTAAATAGACCTAATTAATAGGTCACAATATTTTTTTGTGGTGAGAACGTTTGTGATTGATTCTTTTGGAAAATTTGAAATATATATTATTATTAACTGTAGGCATTCTTTGCAAAATATTTAGAAAGAAATTGACTACTTTTTGTAAGTAGTTTTAGCTTTCTATATATTTATAAAATATTTTAATATTTTTAATTGAATATAATTATATCACCTACCTACCTCTCCCCTTTTCTCTCTCCAGCACCTCCCAGATACCCTAACTTGAATCCCTCTTATTCTTCCTCACTCTCAAGTGAATAGCCTCTTTATATTACATTTATATTTGTCATGTACATATATATGTATGTCTAAAAGATTTATTTTTAACCAATGTGTGTGATTACTTTGCCTAGATGCGTGTAAATGTGTCACATATGTGCTGTGTTCGTGAAGATCAGAAGAGGATATTAGATTCTTTGGACTTGGACTTTCATACAGAAGGTTATGAGCCACCATGTCAGTGCTGGGAACTGGATCTAGGTCCTTTTCAAAAGCAGAGAGTGCTCTTAACTGCTAAGCTATTGCTCCAGCCCAGTGTTTGATATCTTTTTACTTCTTCCACATACTAATATTTATAGAGGTAACATCATACCACTTTTATTTAAAAAAATCTGTTGCTATGAACTTATAATGAGTATATTATAATGAAACACTGCTTTGAACTTACTATCAACATCCTTCTGTAACTCCTATTATATGTAACATTTTATCTCTGAAGTAATTTTCTTTTTTTTTTTTTTTTACTAATTATTCCATTCATTTACATCTCAGATGATATCTCACTTCCTGGTTACCCCTCCACAAAACCCCCTCCCACATTTGCTCTCTCTCCACTCCCCTTTGCCTCTCTGAGGGTGCTTCCCCACCCACCCTCTCCTGCCCCACTGCTCCAGTATCTCCATCAATTTTGTATTTTAAAAATGTATGATTTGAGTAATTTGCTCCAGAAAGAGAAGAATGAAGCTTACTCTATGAACTAACTATTAGAATCTGAATGATGCGTATGGAAAAAAATCTTTCTTTTGACTACTCAGATATTTGAATATATATATGTGTACATATATATATATATATATACATATATATATGTATATATATATGTATATATATATATACATATATATATATATATATATATATATATATATGTTTGTGTGTGTGTCTGTGTGTGTCTGTGTGTATATGAAATGCTGGCCCCAGACCGATCTCAGGCTTCACTGAATTGTTTTGAAGGAGAAAATTAGAAAACATGAAGCGCATTAATACCTTCTATTACTGTGACTTTGAGCCATGTGGATCAGGTGTTTGTAGTTTTCTGGAAGCATGTTTGAATTCTTTGTGTCTATGTTTCCAAAAAAAAGAAATCTCACATTCCATTCAATCAAGTGCTCATTTCAATAAAAAATATTTAATGTTCACTGTATGCTTGCCACAGGAGGGGTTAAAATAAGAATCTTAATGCATGTATCCTAAAAGGTTTCACACAAAACAAATACTATCATCTGTGAGTGGTTAAGGAAGGAAACCAAGTATGAAATTTCATAGCAGACAAATTAGCATTTAAATGAAAAGTCACAGATGCAGGCAAATTCTTTTGTTTTAGGATTTTAAGAAAGATGTCAGTAATTTCTTTTCATCAGTCTTTTTCCTTTCAAAAAATGGTTTTACCACCAACATACAAACCTAACTTGATGACGCCAGGAGTCAGTTCACACTCTGGCAAGTACTGAACAAATGTTGTTAGTATTGATCATCATCTGTGGGAGATCATTCTTCTTTACAGGCAGTGTAGTTGAAGCAGGAACGAATCTGGCACACTTATTATCTTTCTGTAGGACTGTAGGAGATTCAAGAGACCTTGAATGTGTAGTTAGAATATGTTTCCAATTTTGTTGTTGTTGTACTTCTATGGAAACTATGCTGGCCTTGTCAGTTATAGGATGCTTGAGTTTTGAATCTTAAATCTTAACCCCCCTTAATAATAAGAGTTTATATATCTATAAAAAGTCAGAGGAATCTCACAAATGAGAACCGTGTATAGGATTGTAGGGTTTTACTATTTATTAAATAATTTTGGTTCAAAATAAAGTATGACTGCTAACCCATATGTAGAATACTAAATTGAGGTGTTTCTTACTCTGTACAAAAACTAATTCAACATATGTTAAATGCTTTGATATAAGATCCGAGACTTCAAAACTGTTAGAAGAAGATGCTGGAAATTAGTTTCAGATATACACAAACAGGACTTTAATAGCAGCAGAAATAACAGCAAGGATTGACAAATGGCATTATATCAAATTAAAAGGCATTTCCACAGCAAAGTTAACAGTTTCCATACTGAAGAGGAAGCCTACAGAATGGGAGGAAATATTTTTTGTTTATTATCCAAATGGGCATTGAAATATAGAACATATGAATGGCTAAGATTCAAACAGGAGAATGAATAATCTAATTTGTGAATGAGAGAGTTAACAGACACTTTTCAAAAAAAATAAAATAAAAGGATGGACAGATAGCTATCAAGTATATGATAACTGTTTAACATCCTTAGACCTCAGGGAAATGGAAGTTCAAGTCACATAGTGATTTCATTTTATACTAGTTTGAATGAGTAGCATTAAGAAAGCAGAAAACCACCCAAAATTGGCAAGAATGCAGCAGGACAGAATCCTAAAACACTTGTGGTTTGAATGGAAACTGGTCAAGTATCATTGCTAATAGAGTTTCATCAGAAATGAAAGATGGAGCTAACAAGTGACCCAGAAGTCTTCTTCCTATGTATATGTCACCAAAGAATGAAAGCCAGCATACAGGGACACCCGCACAGCCATGGTGTTTACTGTTCTACTAGTCTCATAATAAATTGTGTAACCTCCTATGTACCCACTGAGAGGTGAATGGGTAAAGAAAATACAGAACAGAATTGCATTCAACCAGGAAGAGTAATGAAGCCATTTTGACTACAGGAAAATGGTAGAACTGGAGATCTCTCATGTAAAGAGAATTGAACCAAACTCGGGAAATATGTCATTTTTTTCTCTCATATATAGAATCTAAAATGAAAACAAAACAGACACAAAAGTAGGGACACTTAAGTGACAGGAAGGAGACCAGCAGGTGGAGAAGGGGCTCTACCAGAAGGGGTGAGAGGGCAGGAGGTGTTGTATGACCAAACATGTTCTATGTGAATATTGGGAGGAACAAGTGCCTTTGCCCAAATTTCACACCAATGGACAAGAAGACAAAAGAATTCAGAGGGAGTTAGGCTTAAACACATTTTAAAATGAATCCATGGAGAATTTTATACGATGTATTTTTATCATATTCAACCTCCAACTCCTCCCATAACCTCTCTTCCTACACAACTTTGAGTTTTCTTTATTCCCTCTTGGACCCAGGTTGTGCTCTCCATTTAGTCTTAGGAGTGGGGTCTACTCTGGCATGGAAACGACCTACCAGGTGTTACATTATGGAAGGAAACTTGACTTTTCTTCTGGCAGCTGTCAAATGCCAAGTATTGCTCAGATAGGGATGAGATCTTGTGTTTGCCCTCTGTATTTTCTGCTGGAATTCTATCTGCTTTGAACTTTCCCAGCTCTGTGAATGCCGTCTCAATCACTGTGTGTTCACGTGTGCAGCTGCCCTGTTGTATCTGATATTATCTACTACTTCTGTCTGACAACCACCACACACTTTCTTCTGAGAAGATCCTTCAGCTGGAAGAAGGGTATGCCCTTGTTCTCGGCACATTGAGCAGTGGAGGGTCTCTGTGTTAACTGCTATCTACTACAATGAGAAGCCTCTTTGATGAGAGTTGAGAGATGCTGGAACTAGGGATAAGTCATTAGGAGTAATTTTAATACTTTGTCTATCTAATGGATTGATAGTATTGGGTTCTCCATTAGGGCCTATTACCTCTCTGGCCACATGTTATTGGCCCCATTAAAAGTGCCAGATATGGTTCCATCTCATGGAGTGAACCTTAGATCCAGTCAGAAAATGATTGGTTACTTCCATAATATTCACATCACAATTTTCCCAGTAGGCATATCTTACTAGAGCAGTTATTGTAGTTTGCAGGGTTCACAGCTAGGTGAGACTGATGGCTACCTTTCTTCTTTAGTAGCATGCATAGCACCTTCAAGCATGCAAGCTAGTTGTTATTGATGGATGAAACGTCCAGGTGAGTCCCTGCAGAATTTCTCCATGTTCTATGACTCAAGTATGTGGTGTGTTCAGCAAGAGCCCTACATTCATGTTCAGGAAGGTAGCTAAGAGTATAGGCAATAGCTTTTAATACTCAGGATTTATGTAATTCTCTTGACCAAGAAACTTAAATAAGGAGGTTACTTTATCAAGATATTGGTGTTTTTACTTGTTGCATGTTGTATCTAGCTGGGGGAATTTTCCCTCCTTGTAGGGTAACTCCATTAAACTTTATATATATATATATATATATATATATATATATATATATATACATATATATATATATATACATACACATATATATATACATACATATATATATAAATATTATTTCTAATATATATATTAGAAAACTTCTATAGTAGTATGCTCCCATATTTTTTTTCAAAATGCTTTTAGTGTTACTCAGCTTCCCTAAAATTCTCTCTTTATGTGGATTTGAATAAGAATGACCCTAATAGGCTCATATATATGAATACTTTGAAACCTGGGAGTGTAACTGTTTACAAGGATTAGAATAATTAGAAGGTATAACCTTGTTGGTGTAAGTGTGGTCATGTTGGAGAAATTGTGTCACTGGGGGTGCACTTTGATGTTTTAAAATCCCATGCCAGCCTGGCTCTCTCTCTTGTCCAGGAGGTCAGGTCAGGATGTAGCTCTCAGTTGCTGCCCCAGCACCAGGCATACCACCATGCTCCCTGCCATGATGATAATGGACTAAACCTGAAACTAAGCAAGCCTCCAATTAAATGCTCTCTTTCAGGAGTTGCCTTGGTCAGGGTGTCTCTTCACAGCACTAGAACAGACTAAGACATTTCTCTAACTTGTCCTCTCATCCTCCACCCCAATTTAACTCTTTCTGGTTGATTATTAACTTTTAACCCTCTGTACCACAATGTGCTATCTTCCCTCCCTTGAAAGGCCCTCCCCACTAAGCCCTCATAAAAACCTCACCTTGTATGGGTTTTCAAAAAAGAACATACATATCTGAAGATTCAAAGCTAACATCCAGAAATGAGCAAAAACATATGCCATTTGTCTTTCTGGGTCTGGGTTTTCCTACTTAGAATGATTGTTTATATCTTCACACATTTAGCTGTGAATTACATAAGAGCTCAGTATATTTCCATGGTATAAATGCTCCATATTTCCACTATCAATTCATAAACTGATGTCCATCTAGGTTGCTTCCATTTTCTGACTCTTGTGAAGAGAGCCACAAAGAACCTGGCTGAGCAAGTATCTCTGTAGTAAGAAAGAGTCTTTTGGCTCTAAGACCAAGAATGGTATAGCTGGATCACATGGTAGATCTATTTTCAGCTTTTTGAGGAACCACCCTACTAATTTCCATGGTGGCACAACAATTAGCATGCCCATTAACATTAGCATGCCCATTAACATGGCATATGTGTTACTGCTTTCCCCACATACATGTCAGCATCTGTTGTCATTTGTTTCTTTGATCTTCACCATTCTTACTGGGGTGAAATGAAATCTCAGAGTAGTTTTAATTTGTATTTGCTTGACAGCTGAAAATGTTGAATATTTTAATTTTGAGACAGGGTCTTGTTGTGTGGCCCTGCCGGCCTGGAACTCACTATGTAGAACAGGGTGGGCTTGAACTCAAAGAGATTTATTAGCCTTTGCTTTTCAGGTGCTGGGATTAAAGGTATGTGCCACACACAGTTCTGGAAAAGAACCTGTTTCTCAGCCATTTCTTTCTCAATAAGTAAAAGAAGATAGTCATAAGAGGAACTTTTACAGCACTAAGTACCTAGATAAAAATAATCTGGAGACATCTAATATTGACAATTTAATGCTGCACCTTTAATCCCAGCACTTGGAAGGCAGAGGCAGACAGATCTCTGAGTTCAGGGCCAGCCAGTTCAAGGCCAGTTCCAGAGTGTATCCCAGGGCTGCCAGGGTTACACAGAGAAGCTGTTTTAAAAGTCCATGAAATTAAGACTTCGTGTTTCAAAGGACTCACAAGATTGATAGGATTTGAACCAAATTAACTAAAAGAAAGTGAGAGGATGCAAAAATAATAAAAGCAAAGATGAAAAATAACATTACAATGGATACTGAGGAAATTCAGAGGATCATAAAGTCATACTTTAAATATCTATACTAAACTGGATAAATCTAAAGGGAATGATTAATCTATAGATACATAGGGCTTAACTACAATTAAATAAGGATGGAGCAAATAATTTAAATAGACCCATAACAATCAATGGCGAAGAAGCAGCAATTAAAAATCTTCTAACAAAACAAAACAAAATCAAATGCCCAGGTCCAAATGGACATCTCACAATTCTACTAACTTTCAAAACGAAGACCAATATTCCTCAAATTATTCCCTAGAATAGAAAAAGTAAGAAGAACCTTCTCCTTGCAGATCCTTGTTTGCTCCTATGATAACTTGTCAGGTTTAGGACCAGCTGTGTTGGTATGTGAATGGGATGTCAGAAAAGGTCTGACCTTGGCTAAAGAGAGATGTAACTTCTGAATCTAGGAGCCAAACTTCTATAGGCTGTAATGTAACTTTAGCTAAGATGACCAAATCAAACTTCTATGTATATTTACAGAAAGCCAACATTTATCACCAGGAGACTGGAAAAGTCTCAGTCAACACCAATCCTGACATTAGTTCCACAACAGGGTATCATCTATCAACAAGGTAAATTCAGGATATTGACAGAATGCTAAGAATGTTTCATCAAGTTATGCAGTACTTGCTTTTATTACAGTAATTAAAAATGTCTTCAATATATGTATTATTCATATGAATTTCAGAGCTTAATACTTGGGAGTACTGAGCCTGGTTTTAGACAAAAAATTCTTTTGAGATTCTGATGTGATGGAATCCTGGAATCCCCTCAAGAGTATACACAAATTGTTATATGAATTTCTTTTAGAGATTACTAGTAAAATACTTTTATAAATGCCAGCTTAGGGAACTCTATTATCATTTATTGGCATGGGATTATTATATATTTAAAAGAAACTAAGTGCTGGGAAATGCGACTTGCCACCATGGTTTACCTTGTTGATTTTTAGACAGTCTGGAGAAAAAGTCTTAAATGTTGTCTAGCTTTATTCATAATGTTGCTGTCAGTGCAGTCTACAGGTGATTGCTGTGGAAAGGAACTGACCAGCTACTGAATTTGAAGCTGCAACTACCTCTCTATTAATAGTAAAATCTTAATAAACATTTAGTAGGTGACTATCATTTACTAGAAAACACATTGTTAATCATTGGAAGAAATAAAAACAACAAATCCATGTTACTCAGATTATTAATTTATTTCAAAACCAGATATTCAATAAACTAAAACAATAGAACAACATTAATAATACTGTAATGTTCTTGCAACACTGTTTCCAGTCTTTGTTATCACTAAAGAAGCCATGGGATGCTAGTGCTGAAAAGAGAGCTGACAAACCCACAGAATCCTAAACAAACCAGACATGAAGCAGAAAAAGAAATTGTTTATAAATTATTGACTGAAAGATGTAATAAGCATTTTCTGGCCAAGAGTGTACATTGACATTTAGAGGACATTTTGTTCAAAATAAAGCTAGTGAAAACCAGTTAGAACAAACTGAAAAAGTATAGCCTAACAGCATAAAATCACACTCTCACAGGGAAAGGATTTAGTAAAAAAAAAAAATAATCATTGAGGGAAAAACAAATCAAAGCTCCCAGAAGCTTTCACACCCACAAATATGTGTGATGTTAGGTTTCCTAAGAATAGTATTAAAATGACCTTTATAGTCACAAGGAGACCAACAAAAGCACATTCAGATTCATAACAGGAAGTACATATTTTTATATGTAGCACTTCTCTAAGGTTATTATAGCAAATCACTATACAATTGATGGCTTAAAGTGACAGGAATGGGTTCTATTGTTCTGGAGAAGTGGTTCTCAGTGCCTCATCTGCTTTTGATCAATGGCTGTCTGACCTCTGCTCTCTAATATATAGAAAGTAGGACTTAAGCTGTAGGTAAAGCCTCCATTGGGGGTTGAACAACTCTTTTTAAAATTTTTTTTTATTGAATTTTTCTATATTTACATTTCATTTCCCTTTTTCTGGTTCCCCATTCCCCAAAGGTCTCACATGCCCCTTTCCCTCCCCCTGTTCCCCCATCCACCCCTTCCCACTTCCCTGTTCTGGTATTCCCCTACACTGATGTTTTGATCCTTTCCAGCACCAGTGTCCACTCCTTCCTTATTGTCGGATATCATTTGATATGTGGATTGTGTCTTTGGTGTCCCAAGAGTCTAGGCTAATATCCACTTATCAGTGAGTGCATACCATGGGTATTCTTTTGAGACTGGGTTACCTCACTTAGTATGATGTTCTCCAGCTCCATCCATTTCTCTAAGAATTTCATGAATTCATAGTTTCTAATGGCCGAATAGTACTCCATTGTGTATATATACCACATTTTTGTATCCATTCCTCCGTTGAGGGACATCTGGGTTCTTTCCAGCTTCTGGCTATTATAAATAAGGCTGCTATGAACATAGTGGAGCATGTATCCTTATTGCATGCTGGGGAATCTTCTGGGTATATGCCCAGGAGTGGTATGGCTGGGTCCTCCGGAAGTATCATGTCCATTTCACAGGAGTCACATATCAGATATTCTGTATATCAGATATTTATATTAAGATTCATAAGAGTTGCAAAATTACAGCTATGAAGTATAAGTGAAATAATTTTATGGTTGGGGGGGTCACCACAACATGAGGAATAATACAAAGGGTTACAGCATTAGGAAAGTTGAGAATAAGTGCTCTAGAATTTTCAAGTCTGCAAGCAAAATGTGCGTAAGGTTAAGGCTCCTCTGAAGCCTCAGAGGAAGGATTTCTCATTGCCTCTTCCTTGCTCCTATGCTTGTCTGCAACTGCTGGTGGTTGGCAATCCTTGACTGATAAGTGCATCACCCCAGTGTCTGCCTATGGCGTCATGAGCTCTTATTCCTTGTGTGTTCTTATGAACACTCATCCTTGGACCTGGAACCATCCTAATCTAGGATGATTTCATTTCATATCTTGTTTCTGCACAGACCTTTATGTTGGAAAAAACCAAAAGCTATATTCTGAAGTTTCTGTGTGAATATACCATTTTTTGAGAGGGGAGGTGGTTGGAATTTACTACTCTATACGAAATCACTAATTTAAAATAAATTCGCACTATGTTTTAGATTATCATATCAACAAAAGAGAGAACTGATGGTTTATTTATTTTAAAAGTTAAAAGAAAAGGGATTTTTTTTTTGAAATTCAGGATGCTGCTGAGTTGGCAGAGTGCTTCCCTAGCACACATGAGGTCCTGAGTCTGTTCCTAGGCATCACATAAACTGGTCACGATAGCACATGCCTGTAATCCCATTATTGGAGAGATAGAGGCAGGAAGGTCAGAAATGTAACATCTTTCTTAAGTTTGTGAAACTGGACTTTTGGCTACTTTATTGAGTTCTTGTTCCTACCTCCCCACACCATTCCTATCCCTTCTAATCCCCTAACACTAGGTAAGAGAGAAAGAAGGGTAGAGAGCAAAGAGATTGTTGTTCTTGTTATACTACTTCCTATTAAAGGTGTTAAGTTCCTTGGGGGCAAGTTTGATTTTTATCGTCAGCATATCTCCAACCAGCAACCAGAAACCAGCAACCAGGAACCAACAAACATGCATCAAACAAACCAAAGCAGAGCAGTAGCCTCTCTGGGTTCTGGCATTTTTATACTCTCTCAAGAGTTTCCAGAATTCCAAACATGAACTATCTTTCAGCTGGCAAAATTACACCCCTGCCACGGCATGAGACAAATCATAGTCAGCTGCTGTGAGCAATCTGAAGCAGCCCCATATCCCACACCTGGGACCAAAACAAAAACATATTCACATAACATTTCTTGTTTTTAAAAGAAATCCAAATTCTCACTACAAGCTTGAAGCTGATATGTGTAATATGAGACCTTATCTCAAACAACAACAACAACAACAACAACAACAACAACAACAACAGTACTCCCAAATAAAGCAGGACTACTATAAATTGGCAACTATTTGTAGTGGTTTTAATGAGAATGACCCCTTAGAGTCAGATTTGAATATTTGAACCCCAATTAATAGAACTATTTGGGAAGGATTAGGAGGTGTGGCCCTGTTGGAGGAGGTGTCTGTGGTGGATCAAAAGTTAGAAGCCTTTACAAGGCAAATACAAAAATCACTTCAAGAAATGCAGGAGAAGATGGATCAAAAAGAAGAAGACAATAAGGAGGAAAGACAAAAATCACTTAAAGAAATACAGAAGAACGTGGGCCAACAAGTAGAAGCTATGAAAGAGGAAACACAAAAATCTATTAAAGAAATACATGAAAACACAATCAAGCAAGCGAAAGATCTGAGCACATCCATCCAGGTACTAAAAACAGAAGTAGAAACAACTAAGAAATCGCAGAGGGAGACAAGTAACTTATAAAGGAAGACCTATCAGAATAACACCAGACTTCTCACCTGAGACCATGAAAGCTAGAAGATCCTGGGCAGATATAATGCAAACTCTAAGAGAACACAAACTTCAGCCAAAACTACTTTACCCAGTAAAACAGTCTTATGTAGTACATATACATAGAGGAATTTCAGTCACAAAGAAAAACTGTATGAAATAGGAAAATATACTAAGATAATCCAGGTCTAGAAAGACAAATAATAAATATTCTCCCTTATATGTATCCTAGATGTGAAGTTTTAGATTCTTAATAGGGTGTGTCTATAGAAGTCATGAAGACAGAAAGGGCCCGTCAGAGGTAGGGGGAAAAGATTCCTTAATAGGAGCAGGGAATATGTAGAAAATGATATGAGAGAAGAGAGGCAGAGCAGTGAGAGGCCTGCCTTCCAGCAAAGGCACAGAATAGCCAGTCCCAATGGTGTGAGAGTTGGAGAACTGGCCCACCCTCTTGCAGCCCACGGGCACAGTTCAGTGAAGTTGGTTCTGGAGGCATGGATGTAGGTGAGCTGACCCTGAAGGCATGAGAGCAGGAGATCTGACCTTGCCTCTAGCTGATGACAGTAGTGGGTGGCCTAGCTGGAGCAGTGCTAGGAAGTTTACTCTAGTGGTGTGAATAAATGAGAGTGCAGTCTGACCAGCTCAGCTACCACCCAGGCCCAGACCCAGGGCCCTGAGTTGACCCACTCCAAAATCTCTATCACCTGGGAATAGTTGGGATGTTCGAAAGGGCCAGTTCTGATCATCCAAAGCTGCAGCATCTCTGACACAGGGCAACAACAGGATAACTGGGAGGATTCAATATTGATGATGTTACAGAAGCCAGAGATCTCAAACCAGATCAATGATTCATTTTAAGTGAAGATGTGTAGACAGAGGGACACACTGTGACATACTATAGCTTCCATGATGAGGTGTTGCTTTTTATTATTGTTGTTTGTTTCTGTGTTTTTATTTTTGGGGTGGAGGTTGCAAGAGTGAAGGGTAGATATGAGGGGACAGGGAGATGTGCAGGACTGGAGTTCATGATTTGAAACTCATGAAGAATCAACAAAAAGTGAAAAAGAGAAGTTTAAGTGGAGATGGAATCATGATAGGGAAAGGAGGGGTGACTATGTGTAGGTTAAACAAGACTAATGCATAGACAAACACACACACATATTGAATAAATGTGATAAAAATATTGTCCTATTCAAAACTATAATTTTAGCTTGTGGGAACTAATTGAAGGCAGTGTGGTTATTTCCAGTGGTCAAGATCACCTTTGGAAGTGCTATGGATTCACAATTATCACTTTTTTGCTCTGATTCTCCAGTGTTTCTTTCGTTTACTGTGTGTTTGTTCTGATGCGTTGTCTTTCTCCACATTGTGAGTGAGCTAACAGAGAAGCCTTAGGATCTTCAGATTATTATCATTTCAGCTTTACAATACATGACTTCAAAAGCGGTGATGCCCACATACATGATGTTACATACTGGTTCTGATTGTTCTGAATTGGATCACCTGGCAATTTTCAGGCCAACAGTATGGTCAATGGGCCAAGGATCTTTGTCATCCTAGGAGTTAGTCTGTGTCTATATATTCCTGGTTTTTCCCAGATGAGGGGTCGTGAGCTAAGATGGCTGTGTCTGTAGCTTAGATATGACTTTCAGAAGTCTTCTTTCCATTACATTGAAAATATTGCCATTATAAACAGATTGGCCTTGACCTTTGCAAATGCCAGAGGGGATTTTGATTATGGCCAAAGCATCTCACCTGTACAAGATATTGTTTGTTAAAGAGCTTTGGTGTTCATAACATTGCAAGGTACCTTTTTTTGACTGTCTTCTTTTAGCAAACATTTTAGCACCAAGGCAACTCTCTTCTTACAAAGCAATTATCATTAGGAAATGTCACAGTATAAACCTTTGGGCGTAGGAAGAGTGATCTGATTAGTGGCTGACTTAGGGGTCACTTCCCAAGTTTAGAAAATTGTTAGCAAGCAGTCATTAAACACACCTACTGAACAATGGAGTGGTTACTGGGCTTCTCTAAAATTCTAGATACCCAATTTGAAGACCCCCTCAGATCTTTGTTGACAATAGTTAATACTTGGTATATTTTGTTTTCATATATATATATATATATATATGTATATATATATATATATATAGTTTTACATATATACACATGCATATATATATATACAGAATCAATTAAAATATTTATTTAGTACTCATGACATGTTCTGATCATATTTATCTCTGTCTTCCAACTTTTCCCAGATCTACCTCTCTTTCCCTACCCAGCTAACTTTGTATCCTCCCATTTTTCAATCCTGCAAAACCAATTTGTGCTGCCTCAATATTTTTGCATATGTGGTCTTCTACTGGAGCTGTCAAATTACCAGGGTCTATTCACTCTTAGAAAAGCCTGCCTCTTCCTCTCCCAGTAGCCAACAATTGCCAATAATTCCAGGACTACAGAAATGATTGTGCCCAGCTCTCATCTCCATGCTGAGAGCTGGTCTGGCTTGGGTTTGCATAGGTCTTTTGTGTGTGCTATCACAACCATGCCAGTGTGAGAGCCTGTGAGTGTGCAGCTGTCCAGCTGTTTCCAGAAGACACTGTCTGGGTAGTCATCTCTTGCCTCTGGCTCTTACACTCCTGATTTCTGACTTCTAGATTTGCCTCTGTCTTGAATTTTTCTACGTAAGACAGTTAATGTTTCCACTGTATTTTGACAGGCATCTACCATACAAAAATAATAAGGCTTATTGATAAGAATCAAGTATAGAGCTTATTACAAGAATAGAAATGCTTGTTGGAGAAAATGGGATCAGATCCAAGGACGAAAAAGAGATGGAGATGAGTGTATGAAAAGCCTGTGAGCGTGGCAGAAATTGAGCTCGTCACAAAAGTGGGAAAGGAATTCATTTGATGCAGAGGTTGAGATAATCATTAGGTATCGCCAGTGATCTTAACTTTCCAAAACTACAAAGGCAGCCTCTTAGCTTTGAAAGCAAACATTTTCCCAGCATTGTGTTAGAATGCTGGACAATTTAGAGAACAGCTCACTGCACCAATTTCTAATGACACATTCAGTTAAGAATATCTCCTGCCAATGAGGAGTTGGGAACACAAATTTAAAGACATACTCACTGAAAAATATTTCTTTGTGATACCCTTAGATCATGATTGAGTTTGACACCTACCCACCTGAGAACATATCCAAAGAAGTAAGAGGACCGAAAGAGAATGGATCCATAAACGTTAAAATAGTGAGAATATCAGATCTGTTTTATTTCTCTCTCTCTGCTCCCTCTTCCTTCCTTCTCTCTCCCTCTTTCTTACTTCTCTCTCCCCTGTCTCTCTGTCTCTGTCTTTCCTTCCCATCTCCTCCTCACTTTCTGCACATAAATAGCAACCTTAGATGAGATTTGAATTGTTCCCGATCTCATTCACTGTTGCTTAAATATCACATTTACTTCCACCATGGCCCTGTATAGAGAAATTTACTTGCTTTATTTTTTAATTATTAATTTATTTTTAATTCACTTTATATCACTCCTCTCCTCCCCTCACAAATCTCACCCTCCATTATCCCTTCCCCTTGGGTATCACTTTGCCCTGGGACAGCTAGTCCCAGCAGGACTAAGCACCTCCTCTCCCACTGATGTCCAACCAGGTATTCCAGTTAGGGAAAGGGGAATCAATGGCAGGCAATGGAATCTGAGACAGTTCCCTCTCCACTTGTTAGGGTACCCACATGAAGATCAAGCTATATATCTGCTACAAATGTATAGGGCCTAGGTCCAGCCCCTGCTTGGTCTGTGAGCCCCCATGGGCCTGGTTAGTTGACTCTGTAGGTCTTCTTGTGGTGACTGTGACCCCTCTCAATCCTACTCTCCACTCTTCCACCAGACTCCCCAAGCTCTGCCTGATGTTTGTCCATGGGTCTTTACCTCTGTTTCCATCTGCTGTCGGGTGGAGCCTTGGGGGAGAAAGTTATGCTAGGCTCCTGTCTGCAAACATAGTAGAGTATCATTAATAGTGTTAGGGGTTAGCCCACTCCTATGGAATGGGTCTCATGTTGGGACAGTCTTTGGTTGGGTGTTCCCTCGAACTCTGTTCCATCTTTAGCTCTGCACATCTTATAGGCAGGGCAAATTTTGGTTCAAAGCTTTTTTGTGGGAGGGTTAATGTCCCTCCTCCACTGGAAGTCCTGCCTGGTTACAGGAGGTGGGCACTTCAGTCTCCATGCTGCTCCCTGCTGCTAGGAGTTTGATCTAGGGTCACCCCCATGGGCCCCTGGGAGCCTCCCCATTCCAGGTCTTCAGCTAGTCACAGATAATATGCCCCCTCCTGTTGTGTGTGACTTTAAAAACTCACTAGTTCTTCCTCAAGAGCTCTTCCTGAGCTCCCTCAACCTCTTGTGGCGAGCTTTGCCAAACCGCCAATGACTACCCAGGCTGTATCCATTCTCCTGCCCACCTTAGTCGCTGTGGATGGAAGACACCAAACAGCCTTATATTTTAAAACTAGTCAGATAACTCAATGGCTGGGTGAATTCTCCTGCCCATCCTCCTTAGCTATATGTCTGCGGCTCCCTCTGTTCCACCGCCTGCCCTGTTTCCTCCCTCTCATCTCCTTCTCCTCCTCCAGGGACCCGGAAGTTTCACTTTTTTCCCTTTGCCCAATGACTGTGTCCCGCCTCTTTTATTGACACAGTTAAGAACCAATTTGGGAACCAATGCCTCTCCCTACACCCTCCCACCAATTTCTGCTCTCTTTCCCAGCCTTCCCTTTCCCCTCCCTACACCTAATGCTCATCCCTATTCCACTCTTCACCTTCTTTCCCACCCAGTTCCCTCTCTCCATCCACCACTGATGTATATTTCTATTTTATTTCCTTTTCTGAGTAAGAGTCATGATTCCACCCTTGGGCCTTCCTACTTAGCTTCTTTGGGCCTGTG
The DNA here is from genome assembly GCA_964023405.1 of Apodemus agrarius. Taxonomy (NCBI): domain Eukaryota; kingdom Metazoa; phylum Chordata; class Mammalia; order Rodentia; family Muridae; genus Apodemus; species Apodemus agrarius. The sequence goes on from OZ030007.1 coordinate 26,616,845, forward strand.
GATTGTAACATGGTTATCCTGTACTTTTGGGCTAATAGCCACTTATCAGTGAGAACAGACAATGCTTATCCTTTTGGGTCTGGGTTATCTCACTCAGGATGATATTTTTTAGTTTCATCCATTTGCCTGCAAAATTCATGATGTCTTTGTTTTCAATAGCTGAGTACTAATCCATTGTGCAAATGAACCACGTTTTCTGTATCTGTTCTTTGATTGAAGGGCATCTGGGTTGTTGCCAGTTTTTGGCTATTACAAGAAAAGCTACTATGTACATAGCTGAGCAAGTGTTGTTGGTTGTCATATGGAGAAGCATCATTTTGGTATATGCCCAGCAGTGGTATAGCTGTATCTATTCCCAACTATCTGAGAAACTAGCAAATTGATGTCCAAAGATGTTGTAGTAGTCTGCAAACCAACAAGCAGTGAAAGAGTCTTCCCCTTGCTCCAAATCCTTGCCAGCATGTGCTGTCCCTTGAGAATTTTTTTTTTATCTTAGCCAGTCTCATGGGTATAAGATGGAATCTCAGGGTCATTTTGATTTGCATTTTCCTGATGACTAAAGATGTTGAACATTCTTTAAGTGCTTCTTAGCACTCAGAGATTTCTCTGTTGAGAATTCTCTGTTTAGTTCTGTACCCCATTTTGTAATTGGGTTATATGGTTTATTGGAGTCTAACTTCTCAAGTTCTTAATATATGTGAGATTCCATCTTACACCCATCAGAATGGCTAAGATAAACAATTTCAAGGGACAGCACATGCTGGCAAGGATGAGGAGCAAAGAGAAGACTCCTTCATTGCTGGTCAGATTGTAAACAAGTACTCCATCAGATGTAGGGATGGTAAAATCTTTCTTACTGTAGGCTGCTGTTTTGTCCTATTGTGATGGCGTTCTTAGCCTTGCAAAAGATTTTCAGTTTTATGAGATCCCACGTATTAATTGTTGATCTTAGTGCTTGAGGTATTGCCGTTCTGTTCAAGAATTTGTCTCCTGTGCCAATGAGGTCATTGGTTTCCTATTCTCTCTTCTCTTAGATTTTGTGTGTTTAGTTTTATGTCAAGGTCTTTGGTACTCTTGGACTTGAATTTTATGCAGGGTGATAGTTATGAGTCTATTTGAATCCTTCTACATGCAGAAATCCAGTTAAACTAGCATCATTCATTGAAGATGCTTTCTTTTTTCCATTGTATGGTTATAGCTTCTTTGTCAAAAATCAAGTGTCTGTAGGTATGTGCATTTATTTTTCGTCTTTGATTCCATTCCATTGATCAACCTGTCTGTTTTATTGCCAATAATAGGCAGTTTTTATTACTATTATTCTGTAGTACAACTTGAAATCAAGAATGGTGATACTAGAGGAATTTTAATTCAGCAGCATGGTTGCTCTGCCAAAGAATGACATCCTAGTCATTCTTGACCTTGACAACCTCCTAGGTTGATGTGATCTGGTTGGAATGCAGACAAACTCTGGATTACAGTATTGTCTGGCTAGAATACAAACACACTCTTAGTACAGACTTTTAATCACTAACAATGAATGTAAGGTTAGTTTCTAGAAGGAAGAAGCTATGTTTGAAAGCGTCGTCTAATCGTGTGGCAGAAAAAGTGTCAAATCAGAGACTTGAAAGAAGAACTCAGAGCTAGGATATGTTCAACTGTCATGAGCACAGGAAGGAGAGAACACTGGGAAGAGCATCACAGGGAGTGAAGAGGAGTGGCAGCTTTACAAAGACAGGTGGCAGAGAGAACAAGCTAGACACAGGTGAAGACAGAATGAGAAGGAGCCAGAAGATTAGAACATACTGCCGAAGTTAGTATGAGGCCAAACGGAGCAATTCTGGCAGAAGCCAAGAAAAGCCAGATCAAACCAGTCAGCTTAGAGAAGAGTTTTGAGCCAGAACAGCTGAGTTGAACCAGCCAGTTCAGAAAGAACTAGAAAGGGTGATCTTACTTAGCAGTAAATATCTGAAATGACAATTATATCTAGCAAATAAACGTTACATTTACAGACATGCCCCTTAGTGACTCTCATGTTTGTGTGCACAGTGAGGCTTTTAAGACTAAGCACATTCATCTGCTCACTCTTTGGCTCCAGAGTTAATCTTTCCTCATAAGGATTTATACTCTGGGTCTCTATAAATCAAAGTATGATAATTTAATGATATCACATACAAAAAGGAAAATAATAAAATCAGAGTGCTATAAATAAAAAAGTTTTTCAGGGTCTCCTGTAATGTACCACTGTATACAGTTTTGAAAACAAAAGTTTTATAGGTATTGGTGATCAAATAATTGTTTTTTATAACTCTCATATCATTATAACTCCACCAAATGAACACATTAATCATTTAAATGATCACTCATTCTTGAATTTTCTTATAGGAAGTTGCTTAAAGAATAAGTAAGCACTGAAATTCATTTAGCAAAGACAGTGCAGCAATAAGTATAATTTACACCAATGAATAATTTCTTTAAACTAATGACACAAGAATTCCAAGTCCTTAGGAGCAAGGAAACAATAAGTGCTTAAGGCAACAGAAGTGCTGTTTTGTATATGCATATTTAATTATTATGTTATGGTATGTGGTTATTGTGTCAGTTAAACACAAAGGGTTCAAATGAAACCTGGAATATTTCTTGCACATCTTCCCAAAAATAGAACCAGCCAAAATCTGTCACCCAGGAGCTCAAGAGCATGAAAATCATGGATCTGACCTGGATGCTTCTCAATATTTCCTTTGCTGGGACAAGGACACATCTGATGAAGCATTGCTTGAGATTTTATTTGTTTATTTATTTATTTCACCTTTAAGCAATGCAAAGCTGAGAGAAAATCACTGAAAAGACCAGCACAGTAATGAATGGGCTCCAAGAGTAAAATTTGCTGTTTGGACAGAAATGTTGTGTAAGAATGGACAAGTGTCACATGTTCTGAACAGCAAGTCTTCTTGGCTGAGAAACTCCATGTCTATGTTGAGTACAGACTAGGGAAGAAGTTGAGGGAGACAACCAGAAACCCGTTACACCAGGTAATAACTAAGGTTCCTGATGACTCTGTGTTTAAGTTGCTTGTTTGATTTTTTTCCTGTTAATTTCATTGATACCCTTCTTATTCAACTTATGCATCATTAAATTGATATACATTTTATTGAATTATTTTGCATTTTAAAGATAATGAAATACTTTGAAGTCATAGTTATAACACAAAGATGAACTTGAGGAAAAGGGAACAGCCCCTCTAAGTAAAACTTATTTTTTTTCTTTTTTACTGGTTTACTTTCATAGGAAGAAAAGTCGGTGTATACCAAGCTCCTTGAGTACTCTAATGGTTTCTTATTTAGTCTGTGTGTTTCAATATAGGTTTCCCCTTATCTTTCTCATACTGCAGACTAACAAAAACTTTTAAAATATAAATTATATATATATATATATATATATATATATATATATAATTAGTTTAGTTGTGACCCACTCTTGACTGAGATTGTCAGTTGACAACTATGATAGAGACAAAATTCTCCACATGGATATCCTATTATATAGGGTTGCTATAACAAGGCACCATGGATATGTATTATCTTATACTCCAGAGGGTAGAAGTCAAAGGATCAAGGTGTCAGGTGACTTGGTTTCTTCTTCAGTTGATTTCTTCTTCAGTCTGTTCTTGGCTTATCAAGGGTGGTGTGCTCTCTCTCTCTCTCTCTCTCTCTCTCTCTCTCTCTCTCTCTCTCTCTCTCTCTCTGCCTGACTCCTACTCTTTTTCAAGGACATCACTCAGGGTTGATTAGGACCTATTCTCAATATATCATTCTGATTTACCCCTTAATGGCCCTAGCTTAAAAAACAATTGCATCATGAAGTAAGGCCATTAAGGCTTCAATATATGATTTATGAGAGACAGAATTCAACTGAGAAAGCTGATGACCTATTGTGCTTGTTTTATGCTTCTCTGTGTTCATAAGCTTTTGAAGTTCCCATGCTAAAATGAACAGAAAAACTTACCACAGAAACTTTCAGGGCTGGGAAAATTCTATCTTGGCAATTTCAGTGATGCTTCTAAAGGAAAGATGTAAAAACCTGTTGATACTTGCAGAATTGCTTGAAGAGGGATTCATTGATTTCTATACTTTTCCTTTCTTGACAGTTTCCAGTAGTGTCTGAAAAGACACTGTGAGGCCATGATTATAGAATTTCAAGTTCAGATCATGAACACATGTTTCATAATTCAAATGTAGCTCCCATATGTAAAAAAGTAGATTCCCCACTTTATTTTGACATTGATATTCAACTTTCATGGAATCTGAAGATTTATACTGAACCTGGTGATTGTCAGACACAGACTACCATGACTGAAGTTAGAAGTGTCACATGAAATAGTATACAAACAGGAAGGGAAAAGGGTAGCAAAGAAACAGATCTCGCTTTGTCACATATTTGCTACAGCCTGGACAATTCACCTTCCCTCTTATGTGAAGGGATCCCATCCCCCCTCCCCAATCTGAGATTGACCATACCCTCACTAAATTATTTCTAGTATAAATGAACAAGAAAGCGAGTAAAATTCTGTTCTAAAGCTATGGCTAATACTGAAGAGGAGAATAAGAAATAGTGAATGTTTTATATTCTGATAAAGTTTGCCCCAGAGTTACTAAAATTTTGGATTGTCACTCTGTATATTTAGCTCCCAAGATACATACAGAGAAGTCTTTGGAGGAATGGGCAGATGTTAGAACAGGGACTTCAGCAGCCAGTGCTGTGCTTGTGGTAGGACATTCTCTTTCCTTCTAGAGGCAAGGAGGATGAGCTGAAGGCCAAAGAGAAAGAATAGGTTGAAAGTAGGTTTGTGTGCAAGGAAAAGGCTGGTCTTCCATGCTAAGGGAGTGACCTGGATTAATCCACCTATCTTTCTTTCTTTCTTTCTTTCTTTCTTTCTTTCTTTCTTTCTTTCTTTCTTTCCTTTTTTCTTTCTTTCTTTCCTTTTTTCTTTCTTTCTTTCTTTGTTTCTTTCTTTGTTTGTTTCTTTCTTTGTTTCTTTCTTTCCTTTTTTCTTTGTTTCTTTCTTTGTTTCTTTCTTTGTTTCTTTCTTTGTTTCTTTCTTTCTTTCTTTCTTTCTTTCTTTTTCTTTTATCCTTCCTTCCATTCTTCCTTCCTTCCTTCCTTCCTTCCTTCCTTCCTTCCTTCCTTCCTTCCTTTCTTTTTAACAGATCAGAATAAACAAATATTATAGTAGGAAAGGAAAGAATTGAATAACTTTGCAAGATGTCTAGGGCTCTCATAGATCTAACAGTGACAGCCTGGCTTTATTTAAGTTTACTGATCATATGCATCTGAGAGGGAGGATGGCCAGATTCTGCAAGACTGGTTTAGTTCAAGGCTAAGAGATGTTGAAAAAAATGTATCTGCAATTAGATTATTTTATTTCACTAGCAGTGGAGAATCTACAGAGGTGTGTGTGTGTGTGTGTGTGTGTGTGTGTGGTTTTGAACTATTCTTGTGTAACACGTGGGAGAGTCTGGGTGTAGAAAGCTGTCATTCAGGAAAGAAAAATAAGAATACTGTGACAAACATATTTTATAGGCAGTTTTAGGGCCTCATACACATAAGTACAAAGCATTTGAAATTTCCCAGGATTCTTTTACCTGTCTAAGTAATGAAAAACCAGAGTATGAGAAACCAGAGAAGAGGAGGGCGAGAAACATGCTAAAAAGGGTCTTCTCTTTCCTTTCCTGCCTGGTTTCACCAAACCTGTCTTCTTTGTAGGAAAGGGAGGCTTTGGATTGGCACATGGTGTTTTGTTTTAAAATGAACTGAACTAAGTTCCCAAAAGTGTCTGTAGGTGTATTAAATGCTTAATGTGTAGTTAAGGAATAGGTGGGAGCTGTTAAAAAGTATCTGATCAGAAATGAGGCTTTGGAATGTAAACATAGAATATAGAAAATAAAAAAAAATTAAAAAAAAAGAAGAAATGAGGAAGTAAGCTGGGCGGTGGTGGCGCACGCCTGTAATTCCAGCACTCTGGGAGGCAGAGGCAGGCGGATTTCTGAGTTCGAGGCCAGCCTGGTCTACAGAGTGAGTTCCAGGACAGCCAGGGCTACACAGAGAAACCCTGTCTCAAAAAAAAAAAAGATTAAAAAAAAAAAAGAAATGAGGAAGTAGTTAAAATCATTTCCTTTTTATACACCAGAATGAAGAATCAATGTACCTTGGCACCCCCCTCGATGTGTTAGACAGCGGAGTCAGCCCATGCTCCCCTCCCTCTCAGCCCTCTGTGCTGCTGGCCTGCCTCACAATAGAAGCCAACAGGGTTCACGTGCCATTTTGCCCTTATCTCAGGGCGTGGTATCACTTCTACCTGTACGTGCTGGGAGTGACCCTGGGAAGGGTGAGCTGACTCTACCGTTGCTCCTTACGGAAACCCATTTTATCTGACCACTGCAGTGATGCTCTGCTATTTTCCGGATGTCACCTTGTGTTCTCTTCTGTCTCGGCAGTCATACACATCTCATCTATGCACACCGTGTCTCCTCAGGGGCACAGAGGTGTGCTATACCTGTACTATGCCAGAAAGATTTCATGGAACTGTCTTCCAGTTGTCTCAGTCCTGAAAAATTTTGCCAAACCAGAAGCCAGAATTATTTCAGGGAGCTCAGTAATTCCATGCATTAATTCCTGGCGCTGGTTTCCATGTGCCAGTAGCTCCGTATCCTCAGCATTGCGTGTATAAGCCTGTACCATGGACACACTTTGCCTTTCCACCCATCGCCAGCACAATGCCATTTGTCCTCTGGGCTGAAGTCTATCCATTCTACCCCCACTTCAGAGTCTCAAGCAGCTTTGTTTTGTGGCTTTGAGGTAACTTTTCCATCAGCTTCTAGTGGCTTCAAGCTTCCTGTCATTGTTTTTATACTGTGATATGCTTTAATATTTATCCCTTGACATTAATCCTCTTTATTTTTACAAATATGGTATAAAGATCTTTTCTTTAAGAATTTTGAGTAGGAATGGTTAAAGTACAGCTAGCTATGTTTTGTTTCTGCTCTGTGTTTAATAACCACTTCATCATTAAGGTTTCCTGTCAGTTTCTTGATGGCGGGCAACACTGCCCTCCTAAGCCCAGTGACCATTGGTGCTGTAACCAGAACAGCTGTGGTTTACCCATGAGATACTCTCCACGTGATTGGGTCTGTTGATATTTTCCCATAGCAGGAGCAGGAGAGAGTAGGGTCATTAGAACCCCACTCAGATCTCTGATCACTCCCTCCTGCAGCTACAGCCCACCTTATGGAACCACTCAGCTGCACGTGGTCTCCAGAGGTGCTAGTGTGTACAGAGGGTGAAACATTGCCTGAAGAGACACTCAATCTACACAGCTATGGGAAGTCATCATCCATGCTGGGAAGAGACTTTCCAGTGCTGCAGCCATTTTGGGAAAACTCATACTCCAGTAAATAAGCCCCCTAAAATCTCCTAATTAGTTGACAGCAAGGTGGGATTTTATTGGGTGATCTTTCACTGGCACTCTATGAATGTAGGGTGACTATATATTTGTTCAGCAAAAGTTTACTAAATGGCTGGGGAAAGCTGTTTTACCCTGAAGTAGTTCGAAAGGCGAAGCTGCTTCAAAAACTAATTTTTTTTATTGCAGCGAATTATATATTAAAAGATCTCATCTATTTTATGAACTGCAAAATTATTTTAAATGTCCTTTTAATTATTTTTCAATAGAAAATGATGTAGAAGCTTAAGGGGTTCTTGTCAGACACATGATCATTACTTTTGTCAAATGTGATTAGATTGAGAAATACATAGGAGATTAATTAGTAAATGACGCCTCTGGGTATATTTTCTGGAGTTTAGCTCAGCATGACAGACCCACGCTGAGGGAGGGTGGTGCCATCCTGTAGGCTTGAGATCATATGGGATAAAAGAGAGGAAAGAAGAATCCTGCCTGCAAGGCCACCTCTCTTTGGGCCTCGTGTTTGCCATGACATGGTCCTCTCTGTTCTGTTCTGTTCCACCTCGGCCTTCCCACTGTGATAGCCTGAGACGTCTGAAGCCATGAGTGTAAATAAATACTTTGCTCTTGGAATTCTTCTTTAGCATCTGTCGACGAAGTGAAGAGTCTGGGTGCTTGATCACTTTGGTCTTCGCCTTTAATATCTCAGACTCACCCTGCCTGTTTCTCATGAGCAGAAGAGTCCTCACTACTTTCTGGCAAGTTAGTTGCGCTGCTTTGAGGTATGGATTTAAACAAATAAGCATGCATCATTCAGCTTCGCAAACTCATTTGAATGAAACAGATCTATAGTAACTTGCCCTTTCCCCAAGTGTTCTGGTCTCCACCTCGCCATTCCTTGCCTTTGCTACGTATGATGCACCCCCTAGACAGCATGGGCGATGCAGGCAGATCTACACAGGAAGGAAAGAAAGTTGTCAATGTTAAGAGATAGAGAATGAGCCAGAGACACCGAGGCAGGCTAGTCATGCTGCAAAAATTGTTTGGTACCAAGTTCCCATTAGCAGTTTGGAAGATGAAAGCCGTAGCAAATGACATGACTGAAATCAGAGAACATGACACTTGCAAGAACTCATGAAAGGGAGAACTATGTGGGGTGAAGGGACACTGGTGAGTTGACATAATTAGGAAGGTGTGTTTATTTAAAGAAAATAAAGAGAACTGCTTAGTTTTACAAGTCAGCAAATCATGTTGACAGTATACCTGCTTGGGTGTATATCGCTGGTGTCCCTAGTGTCAATACCTCCTGCTTTATTCACACTGTCCTCAATATCAAGTAATACTCCATGCATCTGCGTCACATGGAAATCACATTTACATTCCTTCTTTTTATGATAAGTATCTTCTAATCATAAATTAATAGTTCAACTCACTAATATCACACAGCAGATCATGTACAAGAAATAAAAAGGGCCAAGATGAAATGAATAAAGAAACCAAAAGCAAAATGTTGTGTATTTACAAATCTGATTTCTTGAAGTAAAAGAACAGTGTAGGGTAATGCCAGGACAGGGAAGCAGGAGTGGGAGGGTTGATGATCAGGGGGAGGAGGAATGGGATAGGGGGTTTTTGGAGGGGAAACAAGGAAAGGAATAATGAAATGTAAATGAAGAAAATATCTAATAAAAATGAAGATTGAAGAAGATCATACTCTATTCCTGTTATGATAATCTAAATTATGACTTTTCATTACTCTGGTGACATAATCTTTATGGGAAAGAGATTTTGGAAAGAAATTAATAGCTTTAATTGAATGTTCAGAATTACTAAAAATTGCATTTAATGTCTGTTTTATACAACCAGCAATGAATGAGTAATGATCAATGAAGATCGTACAGGTCATTAAATGAAAAACTATTATGATATAATGTAAATTCTCTTAGAATCTGTATTTTAGCTAACATTTTGGTATGATAATATAAACTATGAAAATATCTCTATGCCAAATATAAAATCTATTCTATAATATATGATTTTATTGATTAAAAAAGTCTAAATTCTACATTCTTTTTCTACAGTTCATAAATCAAGTGACAGAAGTTAGATGGAGAGAAATTAGAAGATCTTTCTACACTTTAGAACAGTTGTGCAAATTCTGGGTTTCACGCCATCAAAATCTGACTTTTGCCACAGATTATCTGAGTCAGAATTTCAAATTTGAGGCTGATAATCTGCCCTGGGTCTTTCTTAAATGCTTTACATAAATTTTAAAGAATCTGTGTCCTATATATTGCCACTCCAAATTGAACTACAAATTAACATATTAGAACAAGCCATACACTAGTAAATAAAAACATCTTATAGACTGTAACTATTTCTAAAGCTTATAATTATAGCCCAGCCCATGGATAAACCTGTGGGAGATGCTGAAAATTTAGTCTATTAGTTTATTATGAGGTTATTGAACTGTCATGACAACCTAAGCACTTGACTTTCTCACTCAGAAGTTGTAGAACATCATCTATTTTGGTATCAAAAAAGGAAGGTTTGGGGAATGAAAGTTGAGCATTTAGCTCAGGGCCTCATACCCTAAGGGTACATTCTATGATTCTATAGCTGAACTGCTCCTTTAGGCACACACTGTCAATTTATAGTATTTATTTTTGAATATCAGTATAAGTCTATTTTCATAAGCCTAAAATGGCAAAAAATAAAACACTGGGAGACTCATGGCAGAAGAAATACAAATACATCCTGAAGAATGTATGAGACTGACTTGTAGAAGGTGAGAGTTTGTAATCTACTTTCTGTGCTCACAGATGTTTCCATAAATTCACAAAATGTTTCATCCAGTGGAAAGAATAAGACAATGGACAGTGACTATAATGAATTATCTATGAATTGTTGAGTTGAAACTGCTCATTTTTCTTGGAAGCAATGAAATAAAAATTGATGAAACTCATTCAGGCTTCCTGTCTGTAAGAATATGTGGAGCTGAAGACAGAGACTCAACCAAGCAGGGTGTATGTCCTCTGATGACTCCTCTTTAGGTAGATGAAGGCTGTGTTGAGGCCCCTTCTCTCTGGTGTCCTCTGGATCCATATCCCCCCTACATCTTCCCCTTCCTCAATAGTTTTTAATATTTCAGATTTATGATCTCATGGCTCAGGGCCCTGCTTTATTAACTGACATTTTTTGTTGTTTGGTTTTGTTTTTTTTCGAGACAGGGTTTCTCTGTGTAGCCCTGGCTGTCTTGGAACTCACTGTAGACCAGGCTGGCCTTGAACTTAGAAATCCACCTGCCTCTGCCTCCCAAGTGCTGGGATTAAAGGCATGCGCCACCACGCCCGGCTAGGGCCCTGCTTTAATTCCTGGCTTTTAGCTCATGTTCAAGGTAGGAAGGAGAAAAAGGTGGATGGAGCTCTCTATTGCTCTTTTAAAAATGGCAACAAATCCAACCTTTCCCCCAAAACTTCCTCCTGGAGTTCTTTTTGACTTCCTTTTGCTGTGTCAAGGGAAGCTAATCTTAACTTCTGGCAGTGTTGGAAGGCTCAGCTTGCAATGACTTTAAGGTTAGTCAAAGAACAACCTCACAATCTCTGTTACTGTAATGCCATTCACAATTACTCAGGGGCCTGGACTCTTGGAAGGACCACTAAAATGTAAGTCAGCTGTGGTGCTGGGCATCACAGTGGAGGTTCTCTTAGAGCCTGCTCTGTATTTCTTACTATTCTTTGCCTGTTTTCTGTAGTCACTGCTTCTTGCTCCTGCTCAGTTTCTGGGGGGCAGTTTGGTTCAGTTGTGGAGCACATAGGCTTGTTCACACTGCAGCTGAGTTGTATCCACTAGGCATGTGAACCAGGCAGCTTGCCTCTGTGACTCTTCACAGCAATGTTTGTCAGGAGCTGTAAACAAAATGACTCAATTCCTCAAGACACACTGCTAAGCATGGTTAAGTGCTTCAAGAGTGCTGATTATTATTTTGAATTACCAATTTTGCCTTACAAAATAATAGTACTCAATACATAGAAGAATTTAGAGCTCTTTTCTAGTTTTTTCTCATTTTTGATGGGTAAGTAAAATATTTTAATGTGATGGTGATGACAACACCAACTGCAATGTGTGTGTGCATGTGTGTGTATGGGTGTGTGTGTGTGTGTGTGTGCACGCAAGTGTGCATGCACTCTTGCTCGCATGTGCCCATGTGCATATACCATAGAGCACATGCAGAGCTCAGACAATAACTTTGTGAAGTCAGTTATTTTTACCTTTATTTGAGTTCTGGGGATTAAATTCAAAATTTCAAAAATCCCTGTGTCTTTGTTTTTGTTTAAGTGTGTGTTTGTGTCTGTGAGTTACCACAGACACATGTTTGGATGTCCACAGAGGACACAGGTGTCAGGGCCCCTGGAGTTGGAGTTACTGGCAACCTAACATGGAGTCAAACTACTCAGATCCTCTGAAAGAGTAGAAAGTGCTCTTAATCACTGAAACATTTACACACACACACACACACACACACACACACACACACACACACTCCCCTTTAAAATAATAAAAACCAAGGGCTAGGGAAAAATCTAATGTGCCTTGGGATGGGAGTAAGACTACTTGGGGGTGATGATACATCAGAAGGAATAAGTATGTCAAGGAGAAATGCAGAAATAATCTGAGACCAGCTGTGACCTTTGTTACAGTTTTGCTCCTGTTCAGTCTGGTTTCATCTTCCAATTAAAACATTCACTTTTGGATGTAATAAACATTCCTTATTGCCTTTCATATTTAAGTAATTGAAGTTAATCTCTTTGAGGGAGATCTCAGTTGGATTGATGTAAGCTTGAAAAATTCATTAAGGAAAAAACTAATAAAAGAAACTCTCCAGTGAGCAATGTGGGTATTATGGTCTTAGCTCTTGAAATACAACAGAGCTTCTGTCCGGGCCAAATGCTTAGCTTCTGACACACAAAGCGGGATTACACAACAGTGCAAAGACAGCAAGGCTATTGTTTTAGGAGAGTTTATCTACTTGTTGTGCTGGTAAGCCAGCTGGGAGAACTCAGCACACACCTGTCTCCTAAGCCTTTGTAAAAAGGTAGCCTGAGATTGGAGTTTTAAAGAGGGGGAAAAAAAAGCAGAGAAGAGGGGAAAGCACTCTATGCCATTTGATTAAATCATTCCTTGACTAGTAATTCATATGAACTGTCTTCTTTGCACAGCTACAACAGCCTGTTCTTTTTTACTTAATTCTGTAGATTGAATTCATAGTTTCACAGGTAGGCCAGTGCTCCACCAGTGAGACACAAAAAAAAACGTCTGATTGAAGGAAGATGAAATGGAAATGGGAATGGGGTGGACTTGCTGTGTTAGAGAATATGCTAATAGATCTGGATGCTGAGTGGGTGGTACCTACCTATAACCCCAGCACAGCACAGGCCTGGAGAGGAGAATCCATCCATATGAATAGCCTGGGATACAAACAAGTGAGACCTATTTTCAAAACATCTTTTTAAGAAGGACCAAATTTTCCACAAGTTGATAGATTATTGTTTGTAAATATCAGGGCTAAATCATCTTCTGAAGAATGTTAACTTAGGAAATTTCAGGTCTAGATGTTTTGAGCAGAGTTTGAATATGACTGGGACACCATGAAGGAATAAGAAAGGAAATTCTAGGCATACATGTTTCTCAACTTACGTTAATAACCAGAACAGAGAAATGGGAGGGGGTGATTGGGGAATGGGCAGAGGGAAGAGGACTTATGGGACATAAGGTGAGAGGGGAACTGGGAAAGGGGAAAGCAGAAAGCATTCAGAATGTAAACAAAGAATATAGAAAATTAAAAAAAAATAAGGGTTCAACCTCCCCTCTAGCACACTACCCAGCATCAGTAGTGGAAAAGAAAAGGTTATTAGGGTATGGGGGAAATGGACCTGTTTAGAAATAGTTCTTTGGCGTGATTCCAATCTTCACTGTTCTCAGTCCAGTCCATGAGCAAACACCCAACATGAACCAGCAGCTGCAGTCCAGTCCACACACGAATCAGCAAGGACAGTTCAATCCAGAAGAAACCTGAAGGCTCACCAACCAGCCCGAGTCAGTGGAAGCAGCAAGACTCCACAGGAACCTCATGAGAAATTCGTTGGTGAGTTTCTCTCTATGAAGTCACCACAAGAAGCTCAGCAACACAATGTAATATGAACCAATATATCCATGTTGTCAGTAAAGACTAGTAAGCCAGAGCATAGAAAACCAATGCTCTAGCTTTCACTGTCTGTGGGGTCATATTTATATTTCTTCTAAACATTACTCATCCTTTCTCATGTCTACTATAGCAAAACATCCTTTCACCCGTGTGTCCCAGCAAAACATCATTTGAGATAGCTGACTTTCAAAAAAAAATCCCCAGAAGGTTCCACTTCAAGTAAAAGACAACAAACATTCCTCATCCCTTTCAGATCCAGTCTTTTCTGTTAGCTCATGGAAGTGATCTTCACTTGTTTGAAGCTTTCGGAGTTCCTCTTCTGAGGAACTTCTGGGAAATGTGTTAAAATTCATCTTTGGGTAATACAATTCTTTATTCCTTGAGGTTGCATTTCATTTTTTGCAAATACTTAGAAGTCAAAAAAGGTGTCTAGAATAAGGTAGATATCAGAATACTTAAAAAAAAACACCAAAATGCATGAATATACAACAATGTGAGATGTTTTCTATAACTATTCATGAGCTGAATGTTAAGATAATGCCTTAAGTGAAGTATAAAGCTATCTGATTAAAAAAAAAAGCTTCATTGGAATTCACTGGAATAATTTATACTTCCCCAGGTTGCTTTTAAAAGACGTATGCTGATTTGCAGTGTTGCTCTTGATCACCTATGCTTACCATCTCATTTAAAATCCTTGCCCTGTGCAGTCCATTTGCAATAGGTGCTTTTAATCAACAGTTTCTTCAGTATAAGATCTCCTCATGGTATTTTTAAATAATTGCATTGGTGCTGAACAGAGTTGTCTCAATATATACTTTAGTTACCTCAGATGAACAGAGGAAAAAAAATATAATTTTCCTGGTAAGGATCTGTGGATAATGGTTGGGTTCTTTTATTAGGAGCCTAAAGAAAAGTGTATTCTCTCTCTCTCTCTCTCTCTCTCTCTCTCTCTCTCTCTCTCTCTGAAATAGATACTGATTGCAAAAATAGCTCTCTGTAGATTTTCCTCTGTATAATGTTCCGAATTTCTTCATTATACACTCTGTCTCTATGTCTGAGCATTGTGATCTAGTTTCTTATACAGTGACAATTCTGTCCCAAGAAGAAAGTGAATTTAAGGAGAAGTTACATAAAAGATACAATGAGCCAGACAGTTCCCAAACTGAAAGGTCTCTTTGCTTCATGATGTGATAAATGATGTGCCTGAGATAAATGCAAATTTATAAGTGAGTGTGTGTTCTGAGAGTATGCCTATGTACAGACCATGCCGAGAGGAAATAGTCTAGGAAGCTTAGTGAGATGACGCCTAAAATGGGTAAAGGAGAGGAAGTTGATTGGATATCACACAAGAAAATATGGGAGAGTGACAAGATTGGGTATGAAGAACATCAGACCACGGTGCAGATGTGATAGTCTAGGACAAAGTCACAGAGAGATCTATGTGAGACTGCTGAGAGTAGCAGCTAGTGCCAGGCATAAATGACTATATATGTGCACCACACTCATGGCTATGAGCTATAGAGGAAAAGTGTGGACTCCATTGGAAAGCTAAAGTGTGAACAGAAGTCACTAGAAGCTGGACATTGTCAGCAGCTGCACTACTTAGAAAGATGAGTATCACATCTCTATGTCTGCCACAGTGTGCCTCTGTCTGTGTGCTTGTGTGTGTGTGTGTGTGTGTGTGTGTGTGTGTGCGTGCGTGTGGTGTGTGTGTTACTGTCCTGCACAGATTAAAGTTCAGACAGGAAAGAGGTCTATGCTTAAAGTCTCCGAGTCTGTAAGATGCTATGCTGTCATAGCACACATGAATGGATTAACTACATGTAGTTGACTTAACTTGGGTCGTTTCATAAAGATTCTCTTCCCTCAAGTGGCAGCAATTCTTTCGTTGTCCCTGATACGTTGGGCACCAGAGGAAGTCTGGAAGTGGGACTCCTGGAATCGAAGGTTGCAACCAGAGAGTCATCATACTCTTGTTCATTTCCTTTCCATATTTGGAGAAGTCACATGGGAGAAAAACAAGAGAATATTCTGGAAACCACATTTGTCCTTGTTCAGGAGCAGGAAAATGAAAAGAAGGAGCCTGAAGAAGGAACTGGGAATGGTGTCGTTTATCTCTCTGATCATGTCAGCCCTCACTGACTCTGCGGGACAAAGAAGTGGAAAGAATGGGTTAGCCTGCAGGGACCCCAAGTGCCACATACTACATAGTCATCTATTCACCACTTTTATTTTATTAACAATTTAACTTGTTTTCTGTGGTACCAAGAGCAAGAGCAGACTAATTTCAGCTCAGCATAATAAATAGACAGGGCCACAGCTTGTGCAATTTTACGTCAGAAATGGTTTTTTTTTTTTTTTATACTGATTTTCACACCCATTTGTAGCTCTATTTTTGACCATGTTGGGGGAGGGGAGGCAAAAAGGTATATGTAACACATTTTGAACAAAAATATAGAAATATGCTGGAGCTATAGTCCTTTTCTTCAGAAACCAGCATTTGTACCTCTTATTTTCATCAATAGGGCTGATATTATTTTATGGATAAATTTCCCAATCAAATAGCTGGTGAAAACAGATACCCTGTGTGGTCTAATGTGGTTATAAACTCACAATGCTTATAGTATTTTCTCCATATTACATTAACCAACAGATACTTATCTAGTACCCACTATATGGCTTCTGATTGAGAATTTCATGGTATAGTGTATAAATACATATAATACATAGTGTCTAGTCTATTTGGACAGAACAAAACCAGATTGATGTAAGGCAGTGTATATTCAAGCGATGAAATGAGGACAGCTTCAAAGCTAAGTGCTTAGCAAGGGGTAGATTTGAGAGTGAGGATCTAGACAGACTCCTCAGAGGCAGACGAATAGGGAAACGATCCACAAACAGATAAAGAAAGATGGCAAACGTCTGGCTTCTCCCTCCCTGTCATTGGTCTGAGACAAAGGCCTGGTGAGCTTTTTCTCCTGCCAGTGGGGTCCACTTTGATCTGACTGGTCCAGGCTAGTATATGTTCAAAGCTGGACTTGGACATGTTTACTCAAAGTTCTGGACTTACCTTTGTTTTCTGGGCTATACTGAGCAATCCTAAATTGGGAAAGAGGACCCATTTCAGCCCACCCAAGCCACTTAAAGTACTCAGTTTCTTATTGGGGGAGGGAAAACACTTGTCTCTTTTCTGTTTTTCAGGGTTTCTGTGTACCTTGCGGTGTGGAGATCACATGCTTCTTCAATTGTAATAAAGCTTATTTCTTGTTGCTGCCTGATGTGCCTGAGATTTTTTTCTACTCTTTAATTGGTAGGGGAAATGGTCCAGACTCCTAGATGGTAACTGTCTTAGTTAGGGTTTTACTGCTGTGAACAGACACCATGACCAATGCAAGTTTTATAAAAGACAACATTTAATTGGGGTTGGCTTACAGGCTCAGAGGTTCAGTCCATTGTCATCAAGGCAGAAACATGGCAGCATCCAGGCAGGTATGGTGCAGGAGGAGCTGAGAGTTCTCCCTCTTCAACTGAAGGCGGCTAGTGGAAGACTGACTTCCAGGCAGCCAGGGGGAGGGTTTTAAGCCCACACCCACAGTGACACACCTACTCCAACAAGGCCACACCTCCTAATGAGGTCACTTCCTGGGAAAAGCATATACAAACCATAACATTCCACTCCCTGGCCCATTAAGCCCCACTTAAAGCATTCCGTGGCTTTCCAAATGCAAAGTCCCAAAATCCACATTCTTCCAAACAAAAGCATGGTCAGGCCTATCACAGCAATACCCCAGTCCCTGGTACCAACTTCTGTCTTAGTTAGGGTTTTACTGCTGTGAACAGACACCATGACCAATGCAAGTTTTATAAAAGACAACATTTAATTGGGGTTGGCTTACAGGCTCAGAGGTTCAGTCCATTGTCATCAAGGCAGAAACATGGCAGCATCCAGGCAGGTATGGTGCAGGAGGAGCTGAGAGTTCTCCCTCTTCAACTGAAGGCGGCTAGTGGAAGACTGACTTCCAGGCAGCCAGGGGGAGGGTTTTAAGCCCACACCCACAGTGACACACCTACTCCAACAAGGCCACACCTCCTAATGAGGTCACTTCCTGGGAAAAGCATATACAAACCATAACAGTAACCAATTGGAGTTGGTTAAAGAAAATGTGGGGAAAGTTGGATGCAAATTTCGACATTGGATATAAGTTAGGTCCTGAATAGACAGAAACCATAGAACAGTTGGAGACATCAAGGGGGCAACTTTGGGGAACACAGACATTAATATTGATCTGATCTAGTTGGATGACTTCTGCCTGGAGAGAAGAGGGGAAATAATATGAAGTAATCATTTGACTCTGGAGTCCAGAAGATTGGAGCTCTGGGGTTAGATATGGCACCAAAGGCAATAAGGAATCTTTATAACAGTGAAATGTAATTGGGGTGTTATGTGAGAGACTTCTCCTGGGGAGACAGAACACACACAGACACACACACACACACACACACACACACACACTTCTACTCATCCCAGAAAGGGAAACCATTATAGACCATCCATCTTGGTGAACTGTGAGGTTTTCTGGGCTTACAAACAGAAGTGTGGGTGAGGAGTTACTTACAGGGGCAGGGATAACTCAAAAGCAGCTGCCTCACTCAAAAGCCCACCCCCCTTGGGTGATAACTGGACTCACAAAAGTTTGTATTGCTGTGGAGGTCACAGCTTGTGGTCAGCTTGGCAGATCTGAACATCTGGGCTGGCCAGACTGCCCCTTCCAGCTGTTAAGTCCTATCAAGCTGAGCAGAGGCCTTCCAACATCTTCCAAGTTTCTACTTTCCCAGCCATGGGAGGTTTCCTTCCTTCCTCCCATGAGCATCTCTTTTGGCTCCACAGCAGGTATTGTCTGCTCATGTGTAGCTGAAGAGGCTTTCCTCATACATATTTCGCCTGCCCTCTGATGATCAGAACCCTTTGTTTTAGCAAATGTACTGTTAGAAAAGATTAGTTTCCATGGGTGAGTTTAGATGAAGCCTCAAAAATTACTAGGTGGGTGGGTGTGGTTTCTGTCAAGTTCTATGGAGACATATGGGCTTCTGTCTATGGAAGTATCCATGGGACAGCTGCTACTGTGCGCCTAACTGGACTGAAGGGACTCTGGCCATCTCAAGTGTGGAAAACATGGCTCTAGCAGGCTTTGCCCTTCTCCCATATTTCCTCTTCCTTGCTAAAACCATTAGATCATATTCCTGAAGCTCTCTGCCAAGGTCTATATCATTTGGTCACTGGTTGCCCTCCCGTTCTCCCTTGACCTTTTCCTGAGGTTGACCACCACGAACCAGCTACCAAAGTCCAGCAATCGGAAGCTCCCTTTGGCTCACCCAATTAACATGCCCGTTTATAATTAAACACCTCATAGCCAGGCAGTGGTGGAACATACCTTTGATGCCAGCATTCAGGAAGCAGAAGCAGGAAGATCTTGAGGCTAGCCTGATTTCAAAGCAAGTTCCAGGACAATCGGCTACACAGAGAAACCTTGTCTTAAAAAACCTAAGCGAACAACAACAACAACAACAACAACAACAACAACAACCACAAAATCAAAAACAAAAATCTAAACACCTCATCCTAACATGGGGTTTCTCCTTGTCCCTTTATAAACTCCATGTTCCTGTATGCCATGCCTGTCTCTTCTCTTTCCAGAGTCAGTTCGTTGTCCTTCCAGGACAAATACTCCTTAGCTCTCTCATGCTTGCCCATTTTTTGTCCTCTCCTTGTTCTGCTCTCCATCTCCCTCAACCTCTGTCTCCTGTCTTTGACTCTTAGTCCCTGCCCTCTGTCTCTCTGGGGCAAACCAATCTCCTCTGTGCTGAGCACCTGGTCTTGGGCATCCTGAGGCAATCTTCTTCCTTGCAAGGGCTCTTTCAGGCAGGAACAGGCTGAGAACCTGCCTGCCCCCCCTTCCTTCTGACTCTGTTTCTGGTTTGGATAGCACTGCAAAGTTTGGATGCAAGCCAACTTTTTCCTAGAGTCGTAAGAGCCCCCCCACCCCCCCCATTTCAGGTTTCCATGAATAACCTGAAAATTCTGGTCTCGTCTTTTGTCTGGCTAATTCTCGCCTGGCCCTGCCTGAGTACAACCATCAGGTTTCCTGTGTCTGATTTTGGTTCTGTGTCCTGTGAGCTCTGCTCCTCTTCTTTCTGGATCCTCCTTTTTGACTCTCAGATCCTTTCCTCCCTCAGCCATCTTAGTTCCTGACGTTTAGGAACCCTGTTTTCTGGTTTGGAATGACTTCAGTATCCCAAGCTAAGTAAATAGCAACAAGAACAAAAACTGGACAATGATGTCTGTCTGTGTCTGCTACTACTCCTGCCCATGGCACCTATGCGCACGTGTGGGTGATGTTGAAAGGAAAAGTATTGGTTGAGTGGGTAGAGAGGTTGGGGGGATCTGGGAGGTTGGGAAGGGAAAGAATAGGATCAGATATATTGTAGGAAAATATTGTTAAATAAATACAAACATTGAAGAATGATGATTTCCTCTCATTTGCATATCTGTTCTATAGTTTAATCTCAGGGAAAACAGATGCCTCTAAATGACTGAGGCACCATATAGGAAATACGATAATAAGAGAAATATGTTAAGCTCTTATTTCATTCTATGATGATAGTCAGTATGACAGACCTGTCAGTCTGAGTTGTAGCGCTCATGGATGGTCTCAGTTAGGTCTTAGAAGAATGCTCAGGGTGTCCATCTGACAGGTAAAGGAGTTTATAGAGTTAGTTGGTTAGTGAGGAAACCAACGCTCAAACACAGGAAGCCCATTGGCTGGCTAGGGTCTCCAAATACTTTCTTTATCATGAGATTAGCATAATTAATGGAGTGTTTTTCAAAGATTACTCTTACATCTGCCAGAGAGCCCAGAGAAGGGATTAGTCTGAGGGTTATTTCAGTCTGAAAATGTCAAGTGTTTGAAGCAGATGCTAAAGTGGAACACTTGTGTGTGTTGTGTTCAGAGTAACATCCCAAGGCAGTGTGAGTAATAGGCAGAGAACACGAAAGTGGCAATAAAGAAATTAACAAGAACCTCATGTTCTACTAAATGAGCTAGACAGGTTTGGTCTTTTGTTGTTGTTGTTGTTGTTGTTGTTGTTGTTGTGGTGGTGGTGGTGGTGGTGGTGGTGGTAGTGGCTGTTGTTTTGAGACTGGGTCTCTCTACATAGCCCTGGGTGTCACGAGGCAGGAGGACCTCTCACTAGTTTATTAAAGGTAGTTGCTTTCCTCTGGGCAGTCGGGTCTTATACCACAGAAATAATGCTTGAGTGCCCCCAGGATCTATGCACTAGAGGTTTGATCTCCAAGTTCCATCAGGCTTTGCAGCAAGTCCTTTACCCACTGGGCCATCTCATTGGTCCTTTGCTTTGTTTGCATGATGAGACGAAAACTCAAGGTAGTTTTACTTTATATTTCCTTGATGGGTAAGAACGTGAACACTTTTTACATAACAATGAACATTGTGCTTCCTTCAAGAACTATTCAGAGAACAAGCCCATTGTTTGTTGAAGATTTATTATTTGTGCTCGATTTTCTTAAACTTCTCTTTGTATTCAAGATATTAACCTCCTTTCTGAAGGATAGCTGTTAAAGACTGTCTCCAACGTTTTAGGCTGCCTCTTTACCATGTTGGTGGTTTCCTTTACTGTGAAGAAGGGTTATAGTTTCATGGAATCCTTCTTGTCAATTATTTGGGTTATTAGATTCCTTTCCAGAAAGTTTTTGCCCATGTCGCTATCTTGGCTCCTTCCTAATGTTTCAGTGGTTCATATTTTTATATCTAAATCTTTGATTAATTTTGAATTTATTTAATGCAGGATTAAAAATATGGCTTGACTTTATTCTTTTGCATGTACATTGTTCAGTTTTTCCAGGGGCATTTGTCCAGGATGTGTTTTTGACATAGGTGGCTGTATCTATGTGGGTCCTCTATTCTAATGCATTGGTCTATATGTCTCTTTTGTTTTAGAATCAGGTTATCTTTGTCATTCTGGCTCTGGCAGAATAACTTGTGGTTAGTAATTGTGGGGCAAGTGGACCGCGCCACCAGGCAGAAGAGCTGCTAAAGTTGAGAGATCCAAACCCCATGTAACCACAGCACTCCACTGAGAGGACCATGACAATCAAACAATCAAGGGGGTCAAGTCTCCTAGCATGACAACCTGCGGTTCTCTGTGCTAATGAGGTATCTGGGTAGTGTTCAGTCAAAGAGCTTCCCTTCCTGAGCATTACCTCCTGCAAAAGGTATTTAATCCCTGGTTCACCCTGAATAAGGTGTATGCATCTACACTCGCTATCAAGTAAAACAGTTTGGAAAGACTGTCTCTCTCTCTTTTTTCCAATGGTTAATTTTTTTTTATTCTATGTTTACGTTCCAAAGGCTTTCCCCTTTCCCAGTCCCCCCCCACCATACGTCCCATAATTCCTCTCCCCCCAACTATTCCCCAGTCATTCCCCCCCCACATGATTTCTCTGTTCTGGGTCTACAAAACTGGATTCAATCTTTACAGGCCCAGGGTCCTCTCCTTTCTTCTTCTTGGGAATCATTTGACTTGTTAATTGTGCCTTGAGTATTTAGGGCTTCTGGGCTTATTAATATCCACTTATCAGTGATTGCATTTCATGTGTATTCTTTTGTGATTGGGTTAACTCACTTAGGATGATATTTTCCAGATCTAACCATTTACCTACAAATTGCATGAATTCATTATTTTTAATTGCTGAGTAGTATTCCATTGTATAAATACACCACATTTTCTATATCCATTCCTCCTTTGAGGGATATTTGGGCTCCTTCCAATTTCTGGCTATTATAAACAAGGCTGCTATAAACATAGTGGAGCATGTGTCTTTATTGTATGCAGGGGAATCCTCTGGGTATATGCCCAGGAGTGGTATGCCAGGGTCCTCTGGAAGTGACATGCCCAATTTTCTGAGGAACCGCCAAGACTGTCTCTTCATCAAGGATTGCCAATGGGGTGTGGGGAGGGCTTTGTCAAAAAGAGCCAGCCCCAAATCTCATGGAGAAGGCCTCCTCTCTCTTAGACCCTCTGTACTCACTTGGAAACAAACTGGGTTCCACCGTTAGTACTGAGCTCTGCTTTCCCCTTCCTGCTGGTGTACAGATGCCCTGAGGGGAATCCTGGACCTGAGAGCCCTGTTTCCAACTCCTACATGGACCCCAGCAACTCCTGGGTACACAGGAAACTGGGAACCACAGCAATTACCCAGGCCCAGCTGTTTTCTACCTGAGGAAACACATACTGAGCACCTTCATCTCAGACTGTGTTCTGCCTCCCCTGAGTGGTGTGTAGTGCTCCTGGCATCCCAGTGGTGAGGCGGACACAGCCCAGCAAGTGATTGTGGGACAGCCAGCAGTATTCTTTCTAGTTAGAATAGCTTCAGCTATTTGGGGTCTTGTGTGTTTCTATATGAATTATGATAGTCTTAAGGCCATTGAGGATGAACTCCTCCCTCACGGCTGGCTTTGGAGCCCATTTCTGCTTTCTTGGATTGGATATCACAGCTGCTCCTTCTTAATAATTTAAAATATCATGATATGTTAGACATTTTAAAGATTCACTGAGGTTCTTTAAGGTCAAAAGAATAGAATCCAAGTTTTATTCCTGGCTCTGAGTAAAAGACATTTTATTTTGATGTGCACCAAAAGTTAGAACATTACTTATTATTGTCTTTTCCTTAAAGAGTTGATCCAACTGGGCCTGTTAATTACCTGGCTGACTCATCATTTGTCCTGCTAAGAGATGAGAGGAATAATTGACCCTTAATAAGATAATGTAATCACCCTTCCCAAGTCTACCCTGCCTCATGACACAGCTATTTACAGAACTTTTCTTATGCAGGACTGACAAGTCTATGAATTCCAACCAAAAAAAAAAAGTGTAGTTTTTCTTTCTTTTGATACTGTTCAAAGCCCAAGGCATGCTTTCTCTGATTCTGTGGGCTATATCTCGGTTCCTCTGAAGAACCCTGCCCTCTTCCACCATGCAGCCACTTCCTGACTTCTGCTGATGAACATGCTGTGTTTTATGCTCCTGATTCAACAGGCATGGCTTTTCCCCTTCCACAGAAGGAAGGCCATGCTGGAGGTTATGAAACTCAGACCTTAGCATGATTTATTTGTATTTGTTTCTTGTTGCAATGGGCTTCAGGTAATGCAACAGTTCACAATTGGTCAATGTGCTAAGGATCAGTGACTGTTTATTGCTTAGTCCCAAGTCAGACATCTATTTCCCCTCACTAAGACTCATGCAAAGTTGTGAAAGAAGGAACAGAAAGAACGTATGGTCTAGAGGATGGAGGAGATAAGTGTCATGAAATGCTGTCTTCTGGACATGACATGGCTGTTGGAATTGTGAACTTTACATCAGCCATCTTGCCTGCACAAGAACTGCATAACATCAAGCCAACAAGATCATTCAACATTACAGACCCCCTGGATGACTTGAACTCAGTGGGTTACAAAAACAAAACAAACAAAACAAAGAAACAAACAACTACTACAAACAACAGAAAGAACAACAACAAAAGGAGAGGACCTGACGGTGGGCTGGGGATGTGTTAGGGGATTACAAGGCGTATGATGGGAAGTTGGGCGTAGATAGGATCAAGATACATTGTGCACACCTATGAAATGGTCAGGACTAAATTTAAGAAGGTAAATAATTAAATTATCTTTTAACAAAAGGAATTTTCACAGCCAGTGTTGCTAATTGTGCTGGAACTATTGATTCTCAATTGGCAAGGAGCTTTATCTGAGCACTGTAGCATGAACTTTCGCTTTTCTTCTTAGAGTATACCACAATTGTTTCTCCTGATTTTCTGTCCTTCCTCAATTTAATCTCCTGGGTTGGTCCTTATCTATGTCTGATTTGTAGCTATTTATTTATATGACAAAACTCTTACTGTTTGGTAAGGTTGGCAAAGAGAGAAACTAGACAAAAGGTTGAGTGACTCAAAGACATTACAGCTTTATTTGGAGAGAACCTGGAGAGGAGTGTTGAGTGATCTAGACCTGAAATCTGTTTTAGATGGGATAGTATCAGGGAGGAAGAAGGGAGGGAGAGCCGTGAAATTTTATTTTACTTTTTGCCCTGAAGTCATCCATTGCTAGGGAAAGCTAGGAAGGCAGCTTGTGTGGTTGGTTAAAAGGTGACCAGGAAATATCTCTTACGATCAGCTATTACTAGTGTTCATAGTTTGGAGAAGGAAGAATCTCAAGATAGAAGATGGACCCAAGTTACTTTAATTTCAGGAATAGTCATTATTTGGTGAAAATAGAGGAGCTCTACAAGTTGGAATGAAATAGTTAACAAAGAAAATTTTTTCAAAATCTAAAAGCATTTCCTTAAAAATGTTTTCTTTTGTTGACAAAAATATATCTCCATAGATGTAACTTTTTCTATTTTTCATACTGAATATTTCCTTTTTGTCTTCTCATTCCAAAATTTCTGAATTTAGAAGAAATATTTTCTTAACAAATATAATAGCTATCTTATGAATATTTTAATGAAAACTCAGAGGTTATTTGGAACAAAAACATGGAGATTATCTCTTAAGTATCTAACAGTCAGAAAGTGACAGGTAAGCATGTTAGCAGCCCTGAAGGCATTTCTTTATCCCATCAACAAATTTAAATTAAATTATTTATTCAATCTCCATAAGCTGCAAAGTACTATAGCTAATTTTATTTGAGCGTTCATTTGTAAATAGGTTTTGTAATGGAATCTCATGTCTGGGAAGGAATGTGGACAGTCTAAAGAGACATAGGGACCTCTCCCTCTGGCAATCTGAACTGTTGGAACTAGATACCCCAGGAGAGTAGTTTCCCTCAATAGTTTTATGCTGGGAGAAGGGAAAGGTTGACACCTGATTCAGCTGGAAGAGGAAGTTGTCTTTTGGAAAGGAGGAGAGATTTCACAAAATGCTCACAAGAGATAATTTTCCAGACCACCTTGCAGGACAGATAAAAGCTGAAACAATGATGGTTGTGCACACACCTCGATCAGGAACGCATGTCTCTTACTCTCTATTAAAAGTTAAACTTCATGTCATTACTCCAATGTGTACTGTAGGGAGGCTATATCTCTTTGTCTTTCTTTCCAGGGTGGCCATATTGAACTTTTCTTTTCCCTGCTCTTCATAATTAATTTGGATCATCTAATGCATTTGCAGATTATGGGCTGCTCTACCGGACTTGTTAGGGCTGCTAGATCATGCAAACTACCACACAAGTAGAGAATTATTATATGCACATGCATGAGTGCACATGCTTGCATGTACACACACATCTCACAAACAAACAAACAAAATCTCCAACAATTTTGAAGCTTTCATGTATCACTTGTTATCACTTGTCAATTTTTTCTTAGAGATTTATTTCCAGGAGCCATCTAGGATAGGCTAAAGGCTAGAAAGTGCTTTTTCTGAAGGTGGCCTAACTTTTTTGCATGAACTGCAATGGTGGAACTCTAAGAGGCAAGGCCCAGAAGAGACTTCATCTCAGGATTGATTCTTGCAGCTGATATGCCTTTCCTGTCATCATTAAATTAATACAATAATCCCTGGTCATTAGCCCACCCTATTGAGCAGATTTCTTGTAGATCTACCAAGATGTACTGTCTGGTAGTAATGCTATATAGACTAGTAGATGATTTCTTAATTCCTAATAATGATTCTATAGAATTCCTAGATAAATACAAGTCATTTTGGGCCCTGTTTAAAATGAAAACTGCAATTAGGACTCTGCAGGCCTTCATGTGTCATAAGTTAATTGCATTAAGGTAGAAAGCCAGTTTGTAATGGATTTACGATCAAGCATCCTTTCAGATAAACTGTGAAACCATTATCTGATAACTAAAGGTCATAAAAGGGAATGGATGATTTCTTGTAGGTGCAAGAACAGAAGATAAAATATTGACTGAGTTTATCTATACAAAACTTTAATCCTAATGAGGCACTCGGCAGATGATTTGCCTCTTGACAGAACCGTGTCAACTTTTTAAACTTTTAGTGAACCAGTGGAGCCAGTGGCAGAAGCTTAGTTAGATAACTAGTCTTAATGGAAACACTTGTAAACAACTTCCCCTTCCAACTGGATCAAGTATCAACCTTTCCCTTCTCCCAGCATAAAACTATTGAGGGAAAACTACTTTCCTGGGGTATCTTGTAACTCCTTATTCAATTTTTGATTTGAATTTATGATTTAATTTGTTGTGGACTTTTGCAAAAAGATGCTTGAACTACGATGTGATCATGTGTCCTACAAAAGTACAAGAACCAGGAACAATGACAAGAAGATAGAGCAGACAGAGCAGAACACAGAGAGAAGTAGCTACATGGCGACTAGAGAGAGCGTGGAGGCAGCAGGCTGCTTCTTACCAGTGGGCAGGTTCTTTCTTGACAGCAGGGCTTCTTCTTACTGACAAGGACAGGGGTTTCCTCTGACATACTTGGGTTTCTGTTACTTAGCTATAGGAAGGTAGAAGCCTTTTATTTCTCTATGCAATAAAGGTTGGAGCTTATTTTTCATCCAGAATGAGTGAAGGTGTGTGTGTGTGTGTGTGTGTGTGTGTGTGTGTGTGTGTGTGTGTGTCTAGGTATGTAAGTTGATGAGATAGATGTTGGGGCCTGGTCAAAGTTTATGTGGTATGATTTTGTGTATATGAATGAGTATATGATTTTATGTGTGTCTGAGCATATTTGCTTATGTAAATGTTTTCTTTCTGCCAGAATGCCTCTCTTTTCCTAGCTCAATAAAAGTTAATTGCTCCAAACCTCCCTCTCACCTGGTCAGTGAGAGGTGAGGCTTCTGGGCAAGAGAGAAAGGAGCCCAGTAATAAATCCTCTACTGAATACCCTGCTCTGCACAGCATATGCTAATTGCCAGACAATTATAAAGCAAGCAAGAGGCAAGTTTTCTAGCACTTATTCAAGCACAGAGAGTTATAAAGTCAGTTTATAAAGTAAGAGTTAAGGCTTTCAGGGCTTATTCAAGCACAGAGAATTATAAAGTAAATAATAAGAGAGATAGAGCTAAGTTTTCTCAGAGC
Organism: Apodemus agrarius; assembly: GCA_964023405.1. Lineage (NCBI taxonomy): Eukaryota > Metazoa > Chordata > Mammalia > Rodentia > Muridae > Apodemus > Apodemus agrarius. The sequence goes on from OZ030007.1 coordinate 26,644,621, forward strand.
TTAATGAAGCGTAGAATGGCAATAGTTAAGTTTTTTAGCACAGAGCAGTGGGAAAGAGTTAAGTGTTCAGTGCTTAATGAAGCACAGAGTACATTGTTAGCACAGAACAGTAAGAGTTAAGTCTCCAGTGTTTAATAAAACACAGGAATTGATAAAGTAAAATAAAGCATAGTTAAAGACAAAAGAAGCCCTCAGCTTCAGCATTCAGCTCCGTTAGAGAGTTGAAAGGCCAGAGGTCAGTAGACGTTTGACCTGCGGCTGACACTGTGTCCTGCTTCAGCACCTGTTCCCCTCAGACCAGGCAAGCTCATGGCAGTTTATTTTATTTTTAAAAATGTTGGTACATGTGGGTATGTGCACACGTGAGTGCAGGTGCCTGCAAAATCCACAAGAGGGTGGTAGGTCCCCTGGAGCAGAAGCAGGCAGCGGTGAGCAGCCTACTGTGGGTGAGGAGAACTGAATTCAGGTCTCCACAGGAGCAGAGCGTGTTCTTAGGGCAGAGCCACCCTCTACCCCCAATTGCCAGTTGTCGACTCTCTGATTACAACCTCTATAGCACTGAACATTTTTAATCCTAAGTATGCATTTCTAAATGCATTAAGCGAAATAAAGGTCAACACTGAGTCTTGCAGTACAGACTTAAGGTAATATTTCCCTCATTTTAATAATTAATCAGCAGAGAAAGATGCCCTTGAAAATGGAAATAACTTTCAGTGTTATTTTAGACCAAAAATTTTCTCCATTTCATATATATTTGTGTGTGTGTGTGTGTGTGTGTGTGTGTGTGTGTGATCATGCTGTGAGACAGTCTGTAGCCTGGTTGAAGCAAGGCCACTCCAGAGACCCAGTAGAACAATCTACAAGGGACAGAAGCCGTGAGCTATGCTCCCAGACTGCTGACTCAACTCCATAATACTGTGGTCATCAGTTACATATGGCCACGCCCCAGGCTCCTAGCATTTTGGCTAGACTCCACCCCTACAGTCACCTGGCTATGGCCAGGGTTAACTGTGCGCGTGCGCACATGCGCATGCAAGCGCGCCCACGAACACACACACACACACACACACACACACACACACACACGAGGGCACACTGTTCCATGTGTTCATTTGTGCATCTTAAGGACAAAGGGAAAAAAGAAGAAAGAAGGAAGAAATACAACTGGAGTACTAATGCTGAGTGCTCTTGCTGGGCCATTCATGTTAGTTCTGTTCTACATTGTCTCAAGGAGTCTTGGATGGGATCCCTGAGTAGGCAAATCATGTTGTGTCTCATTGCAATTGTTCTTAAAAGCGGTTCAGATACACACAACAGCTAGGGTTTTAAACTTACATAAAATGAGAACCTGTGGAGCCCAAGGCCATGCATGCATTCTAGCTTTAGAAAGTTCTGGATGTCTTTCCCCCAAAGTGTTTAGTGGAAATAAAGAAATATCTATGAGAATCAAAGTGTCAGCAAGATAAATGAGGCTAGAAAAGCAAGGTAGCCAAGCAGAATTGAGGCTTGGGTAGACAAGGCTCCTCAATGGAGAGACTGGTAGTGTCACGGAAAACAATTACAGTACGGAAGCTTTCAGGGTCAGGGGCACTGGCTTCTGCATGTGACATCTGTAGAAACTCCATTCCTTATTGCTATTGTTACATAGGTAGTTAGATATTAGCAGACTTGTAGGTTACTGAGGAAAGATTTCTACCTCATAGCTAGCAGTTTATACAACCAGGAATTAAAACTGTAGGATTTGTAGAGGAGTGCCTTGTTGGGCATCAGTGGAAGGAGAGGTTCTTGGTCCTTTGAAGGCTCAATAGAGGCCCCAGTGTGGGGAAATTGAGTGGGGGTCGTGGCAGTGGGTTGGGTGGAAAAACATATTCTTAGAGGCAGGGGGTGGGAGGATGGGTTGGGGGTTTTCAGGGAGGGGGGAAACTGGGAAGGGGTATAGCATTTGAAATGTAAATGAAGAATATATTCAATAAAAAACAAAACCAAACAAAATCTGTAGGAATGGTCTCATGATTATGAGAGAATGGTCTCTCTCAATTGAGGACACCATCTCCTTAGGACATCTTCTTGACAACTGTGAGAACAAAACACCTTTGAATAAACAAGTCCAGTGCCCCCATATCTAGAATTCTTTAATAATGTTGCTATTGCACCTGTTCATGTGGGTCTATTTCCAAGAACTTATTCATGGAATCAGAAGTCATTAATGTCAAACAATCTTTCTTTATGTAAGACTTTAAATAAATCAAGAGGATCTGGGCAGTTTCTCAGACAGTTCTGGGAAATATACAGAGAAAGGAGAATCATAGACTTCCTTGGAAAGTTGTCAATGTTATTTTGGCTTAGACCTTAATAGATTCTTAGAGAACTGGATTGGTTCAAGGGGCTAGATAGTATGTGTGGAGATTGCAAACAGTAGCTCTTAGGTATCTATGAGGACCTGGAATAGTGTTGGTAGACTACCCAGGGTAGAACTCTAACACCCAGGATAAGTTGTGGAAATGTTAGCATATCATGGTACAAATGCTTAAGCAGTTAAAGAGCAGTAAAGTAAACCAGCGCACCATTCCAAATGGGCTACTATTGGCCAAGTCATGAAAGGAAAACCTACTACTTCTAAAGTGTCTTAAAAAGTTTATGCAAATACACAGGTTAACTGATTTCTTTTTCTGGGAAGGTACAATCTACCTTACCAGATTCCTTACCAATGTGGTCCAGAGGAAGGGACCCTTTAGTTTACAGAGGCTTGTCATTTGCATCACTAAGTCTTACACTATGGCTTGGATGTGAAATATCATCCACAACCTGATGTGTTTGAATACTTGGTCGATAGCAGGTGATGCTTATTGTGAAGGTTGTTGAATCTTTTAGAGGTGGGACTTTACTTGAAGAGGTGACACTGGGGACTGACCTTGAGACTACTTGGCCTGACCTTACTTCCTGTTCATGTTTTGCTTCCTGAGTGCAGATGCAATATAACCAGACAGCTTCTTGCTCCTGCCATCCGTATCCATCCGGAACCGTAGGCCCAAACAAACCCCTTGCTTAAGTTACTTTCTCCCTTAGGGTTTTATCATGATTATCCCGGGTTCTTCCTCTAAGCCCAGCACTCCCAGAAATAAGACTCTGACTCAAAATATATTTACAAATACCTTGGTCATATAGCTAGGCTCTTCTCTGACTAGAATATAACTTAAGATAGCTCATATATTTTAATCTACATTTTGCCACATGTCTGGTTACCTCTGCTCAGGTAATATGTGTCTGTCTCCTCACATCTTCCTGAGCAGATGTCCAGACCTGGCTCTATCCCAGAATTCTTTCCATCTCCTGGATGTCCCACCTTCTATTATACCTTCATCTATAGGCCATAAGTTTTTAAATTTACAGGTGATGCATCTATACAATACACAGTATATTCTCTCTACAAGACTTAAGAGATAAGACTTTGATAAACCAGATATAATACGGCTGATTTATGAAAAGGTCCTATAAAAATGGGAACAGGAAGCTGTTTTTGCAAATTGGTTTCCTTAGAGTTATCATAGAAGCTTGACCTCTGCCTCATGGAACCCAGGCACAACTGAACTGATCGCATAACCTGGGCTCTTGGGGAGGAGAAGCCGGCAACTTTGTGTACCAACTCTAACGATGCTTTCTTGGTACTGTGTGCGTATGAGAAAGGGCAAGGGCGAGAAGGAAGAAAATGTCATTTAGGATTCCTTCTCCCTATTAATTTACACTTGTGGTAAGACAAACTATCAGAGTAGGAGGAATGTGGTAAAGAAGTTCATGTCGTGGCAGGCAGGAAGTCAAAAGAGAAAAAGAAAGGGACCCCAGTCAAGGTGCATCTTTCAAGCCATAGAAAGGAAACCGACCAATGGTGTTTCAGAGTTTGGCATGTGGACCACAAAGGGAAAATGTCACTGGTTGTTACCCGCGCCCATAGGTCAGGACTTGAACTTGGGCCTTCTGCAGGAGTGGTGTGCTCTTAACCACAGAGACACCTCTTGAGCCTCAGAAATGACTTTTGAGGTAAAAAACAAAATATATGACTGAGGAGAACCCAGAGTACTAAGGAGAGAAGGATCGCATAGACAACATTATAACTACTATTCCCACACCTCAGTTAAAGTCCATAATGGATCTTTTTTTCTTCTTATATACTTATATAGGCATACAAGATGAAACACTTAAACTCTGGGCCCTAGTTTATTTGCTTTTAAAGTAGGCATAATTATGTCTTCATGATGAAATGATACAAAAATGCCTTAGCACAGTGCCTGATGTATAACAGCCAATAGTTTTAGAAATGGCCTCCTCCCATCACCCTTTCCCCATCTCTCTCTCTCTCTCTCTCTCTCTCTCTCTCTCTCTCTCTCACACACACACACACACACACACACACACACACACACACACTTGGACTACAGAACACTGGTTTACAGTGGGTTATCAAGAACGGAGGAAGGACAGGGTTTGATAGAGTACCGAGAGCCTTTGGATTCATTTTCTTCGACCCCATTTGTTAACTCAGTTCTGGGCTTCCCGGACCTTTGTGACCAGCACTGCTCGGCCATTCTTTTATCAGCGCTGTTGATTCTGACACAGTGCTGTTACGGTGTCTACCAAATGGCACTGGCATTTGCTTTTTCCTCACCGTTATTTCCTATTACGTTGCCTTGTATAATGCAGAGAGGCAGAGCTTATGCGGGCAGATCTGCATTCTTACCGCGCTCAGAAACACCACTTTGCGCTTGGGCTGTAGCCTCTACTCCAGGGCTCTTGGGATTCTGATCTGTGTCACAGGTTTGGCATTTTGAACTCTCAGCAAAACACTGAAGTGAAATATTTTGAGGAGTGTTTGCAACGTAGGTGATAAGATATGATCGCTCCACTCACAAACCCAGGCCGCCATCTGCCCCCACCCATCTTCATGTCTCTGCTGCTCTGCTCTGCTCTCCCCGCAGCTGCTGTAGAAAGGAACTGACTCACAGACACTGCTTTCTTGAGGAGTTTTATAACATCTGTGCCGAGTTTTCATATCCTCCTCATTAATCATAATATAAATTTCTACAAGGCAATCTTTGGTTCATTTCAGTGTCTGGGAATATGCCAATTAGTTCCTTTAATACAGGGTCATTGAACTATAGGGTGGAAAGAAATCTTAGCGATTATTATTGCTGCTGATCACTTTATAGACGAAGAAATTAACTTTTCATTGCAGTGACTTTTCAAAGCCTCATGGATGGTTACAGTAGACCAGAGAGTGCAAATTAAGATATTTAAATCTGTATGCTTTAAAGATAATCTTGATGGGCTCATTCTTAATAGCTGAACAGTATTGCATTGTGTAAGTGAACCACACTTTCTGTATCCATTCTTCTGTTATAGGACATGTGAGTTGTGTCCAGCTTCTGGCTATCACAAACAAGGCCACTATGAACATAGTAGAACATGTGCCCCTAGAACATGTGTCATGGTAGGGCATCTTTTGGGTACATGCCCAAGAGTGGTATAGCTGGGTCTTTAGGTAGATCTATTTCTAGTTTTCTGAGGAACCACCAGACTGATTTCCAGAGTAGTTGTACCAGTTTGCAATCCTACTAGCAGTGGAGGAGATAAGAGTTCCTCTTTCTCCACATCCTCACCAACATCCTGAGGTTTTGCTCTTAGCCATTCTGACTGGTGTAAGGGGGAATTTCAGGTCTTTTTGATTTGCATTTCTCTGATCACTATGAACAAGCAGCTGGAAGAGTCTGATACAGATACTTGCACCTAATCAGCAGTCTGAAGTCAGGGACTCCTGTAGTTGAGTTAGGGAAAGGCTGGAGGGAGCTGAGGAGGAGGGCAACCCCATAGAAAGACCAGCAGTCTCAGCTAACCTGGATTCCTGATTTCTTTCAGACACTGGGCCACCAACCAGGCAGCATATACTAGCTGATATGAGGCCTCTGATACATATACTGGGGTGGCCTGCCTTGTCTGGCCTCAGTGAGAGAAGATGCACCTAACCCTCAAGAGACTTAAGGCCCCAGGGAGTAGGGAAGTCTGGTGGGTTGGGAGTGGGGTGGGGTGGGGTGGGTGGGGATATCCTCTTTGAGACAGGGGAGGAAGGATGGGATGAAGAACTGTGGAAAGAGGACCTGGAGGGGGATAATGACTGGACTATAAAAAACGATTGAAGAATAAAACACCACCACCACCACCACCACCACCACCACCACCAACAACAACAACAACAACAACCAGACAGCTAAGGAATGCTTAGATCAGGAAAAAAAATCTTTCCTGGGAAAATGCACATCAACTGGTTATCAACACTAAATGGCCTGCCTGAAAACCTATACAAATAATAAAATATGGACTGAGCAGGTTGAATTTATATATTTAAGAACACACACACACACACACACAATATACATATGTACAACTGTGCCCTTCCCCCAGCCTTGAGCAGGCTAAATAGACCTTGGATCTGTGGGCTCTCCCTATCTACATATAGTGCTAAACATTAAACTTTGAGCCTTGATCGGAAACCTTTGTCTTGGCTTCATCCTTCTCTTGCCCCCCTATCTTGCTTGATAGGAGTGGGAGCATGATGGGAGGGTGATGGGAGGGTGATGGGAGGGTGATGGGAGGGTGATGGGAGGGTGATGGGAGGGTGATGGATGCAAAATAAAAGATAATCTTGAAGGTTGGTATCACTGAGTCTTTGTGCCTTGGCCCTTTCTTTACCAGGTGTGTGATCTCAGGTCCTAATATCTCTCAAAAAAAGTTATAAACTTCAAAAACTGCTTTACAATAAACAAGGTAAGGCATGTAACAAATCTGCCAGTGTGATCGCAAATGCTGAGTCCCCAGTGTTCTATGATGTTGATCAAATGAGCCCAGTGCTGCTCATGTGTTTTTATCTGTTGACTTGCTCATTATGGGAATTAGAAAATGGGTTCTCTATTTTAAAGACTATTTATTTTCTAATCTCTGGCTCTTCAAGACAGAAACGTTCAGCTTATATAAGTTTTCTCAAAATATACTATTCCAGGCCTGTAATTATTTGCAGCATTTTCCTATGATTTTTTGTTTTGACATTTTTCAGGTCTCAGGTTCAAGTTCATATTTTCTTATTCTTTAATGTGAATCAAGTAATATTTAAATATAATTCAGAATTTTTGATGTTCTAATTCATCATTTATTATCATTATTTTAATTATACCTCAGTCTAAGTATAATTTGTAATTCTTGATTTGTAATTCTTAAATGAATTCGGACTTTTTTACTGGCTGAATTTCACCATTTGGCTGATGAGATATTAAGTCAACATTTGTCTGTATTCCCACTTAAAAATGTTTAAGTAATACAGAAGGCATAAGCCTTTCTTAATACTCTTTGTACTAAAGATGCTTCCAGCCAAATATATCAGAATTTTCAGAAAGCTGGATTCAGAGCTGAGTGAGCCAGTGAAACACACCAGGTCATTCAGAATGCAGATCCACTTAGCTCAATAGCAGCTTCTTGGCTACATACCTATTGTGAGACAAGCAATTCATCAGCAGCCTCAGGCATGTATTTCCTATATAAAAAATACTGGGGACTTTGAAGATAGGAATGGCAGGTTATATTTCTCTATCTGTTCCTTCTTGATGTCATTCTCACATTTTCTTTTTATGCTCTTCCCTTAATAATCCCTACCATTTCATCCTAACTATCAAAGATCCTCAGTGAATGGATGCTTGTTGAATAATGGTACAGTGAAGAATGCATGGTATTCTTGCAAGTTTCACTATGCCCCCAACTCTTTTTCTATCATACGTATAAAGGGTATTTATTCATATCACTACTGTGTGGAATCTCAGTATTGTTCGGTTAATGAACACCTGCACTAATTATTTTTAATCTATCGAGGTAATTAAGAAGACATGGCTTTTCTGGAATAGGCTTTTGTGTAAAATGTCTACTAGCTGTATATCCCAAGTCTAGTATATTTTGAGTAGAAGAGTATATTCAAGTCAATAATAAGTCAGATCTATAAAGCACAATTTGAAGAACTACCATTGTTTATGTTTTGCTGGCAGGGAATGGCATAAGAAATTAAAACCTGGCATTTTGACACAAAATAGAAGTGGAAGAGATAATTTCAGCAGAGAAGCTGAGGGAAGATAGGAATTAAGGTGATTAAGGATGGGGACTTAGAGTATAATTTACAACACTTTGGAATAAATGTACGAATCGCTACTCTATCACTATTTGGCAATGGCCTGACTATGTAAAAACTCTGTTTTAATTTCTTAATCAATATGGAGGGACCAACATGTATTTGTGAAGATTAAAAAGGATTATTATAAAGTACATAATATAGCACCTGGTACATGCTGTTTTTTTCCTCTCACAGGAACTATATATCAGAAACTCCGGGTTTGCAGTATTTTAGAGTTTTTTTTCTGGTAAACTCACATCTGTCAGACAGATCACTGAGAGCATCTTTGCATAGAATGGCATCTGATGAATTTGTTTTGAGTGTAGTTTCTCAGATCACAAAGTTATCAAGCAATGGTTGAAGTATTTCTCTCTTTTCTTTCTTTACCCTCTTCCTTCCTTCCTTTCTCCCCTTACTGTCACAATCTGAGGCCTGCCCTGGTCCCACTTGGGTTCTATTGCCCCCTTTCCCTTTTTCTGCTTCTGAGGCTTAGTTGCTGTTTGGGTCCTCTAAACTTTTGAGTCTTTAGAGGTTTTTTTGTATGATTAACAGGTCAAAGAAATCATTTCTGTGACTCCAACAAGACCAACGTGTAGCCCATAGTTGTTTTTTTTTTAAATTTTATTTTATTTTATTTTATTTTCTATATTCTATGTTTACATTCCAAAGGCTTTCCCCTTTCCCAGTTCCCACCCACCATAGTTCCCATAGTTCCTCTCCCCCCCATCTGTTCCCCAATAATTCCCCTCCCCCCTCGGTTTCTTTACTAAACTGGATGCAATCTTTACAGGCCCAGGGTCCTCTCCTTTCTTCTTCTTGGGAATCATTTGACTTGCTATTTGTGTCTTGAGTATTTAGGGCTTCTGGGCTCATTAATATCCACTTATCAGTGATTGCATTTCATGTGCATTCTTTTGTGATTGGGTTAATTCACTCAGGATGATATTTTCCAGGTCTAACCATTTACCTACAAATTGCATGAATTCATTAGTTTTAATTGCTGAGTAGTATTCCATTGTATAAATATACCACATTTTCTGTATCCATTCCTCCTTTGAGGGATATTTGGGCTCCTTCCAATTTCTGGCGATTATAAACAAGGCTGCTATAAACATAGTGGAGCATGTGTCCTTATTGCATGCAGGGGAATCCTCTGGGTATATGCCCAGGAGTGGTATGCCAGGGTCCTCTGGAAGTGACATGCCCAATTTTCTGAGGAACCGCCAAACTGATTTCCAGAGCAGAAATCAGGGTTGTTTTGATTTGCATTTCCCTGATGAATATTTTGTTTTAAAGTTTGAAAATGTTTGTTATGTGGTTGTTTTCCTTTCCTTTCCTGTTGCTGTGATAAAGTACCCTGACAGAAGCAACTCAAGGGAGAGAGGTTTATTCAGTTCACAGGACAAGAGAACAGCCTAGTAGGGCAAGGAAGTGACAATATCAAGAGCTTAAAACAACCCTGAGATTCCACCTCACACCAGTCAGAATGGCTAAGATTAAAAACTCAAGAGACAACAAGTACTGGCGAGGATGTGGAGAAAGAGGAACACTCCTCCACTGTTGGTGGGATTGCAAAATGGTAAAACCGCTCTGGAATTCAGTGTGACGGTGCCTCAGAAAATTGGGCAAGTCACTTCCAGAGGACCCTGGCATACCACTCCTGGGCATATACCCAGAGGATTCCCCTGCATACAATAAAGACACATGCTCCACTATGTTTATAGCAGCCTTGTTTATAATAGCCAGAAATTGGAAGGAGCCCAGATATCCCTCAAAGGAGGAATGGATACAGAATTTTATTTATACAATGGAATACTACTCAGCAATTAAAAATAATGAATTCATGCAATTTGTAGGTAAATGGTTAGATCTGGAAAATATCATCCTGAGTGAGTTAACCCAATCACAAAAGAATACACATGAAATGCAATCACTGATAAGTGGATATTAATGAGCCCAGAAGCCCTAAATACTCAAGGCACAATTAGCAAGTCAAATGATTCCCAAGAAGAAGAAAGGAGAGGACCCTGGGCCTGTAAAGATTGGATCCAGTTTTGTAGACTCAGAACAGAGAAATCGGGGGGGGGGGAATGATTGGGAAATAGTTGGGGGGGAGAGGAATTATGGGACGTATGGTGGGGGGGAACTGGGAAAGGGGAAAGCCTTTGGAATGTAAGCATAGAATATAGAAAATAAAAGGCTTGCTGTGGCTCCACTCCATTTACACAGCCCAGGATCCCAGCCAGGGAATGGCGCCGCCCACAGTGGGCGGCATTTTCCCACCTGGTTAAATGAGATCAGGATAATCATCCACAGGCATGTTCAGAGGCCAGAATCTCAGGTGATTCTAGATTCTGTCAAGTTGATGCTTGATGCTAACATTCAGAAGGGTGTTATTTGTCTGAGACAATTGTCATCATGAAATTACAAGTATTAAAAATCAGTGATATCCTCGAAAACATTGGAATATACTAAGAAGTACCAAAAAGCAAAAGTATGTTTTTGATATTTGTGAGAAGATACATTGAACATAGGAAACTGAATTCAGTAAACATTTCTCCAAGGACTACTATTTTTATGCTCATTTGTTCCACAAATATTGCTTGAGAGTCTCTTGGGCACTGGAGTAAATCAGTAAACAAAGTATGTGAGGTCCCTGCAATGATGAAGTTTATATCTAGTGAAGAAGACAGATTAATAAAATGTACACATGTGCGTGTGCACACACACACACACACACACACACACACACTTCCTTCATAACTATTATTATTTCTGAGTCTCAACATTTTCTCTCCCTCACTACCTTAATACAATCTTTCCTGAAGTACCTCATCATGGACCACTTTCAAACATCAATTATTGACTTTCAACTGCTCCCCATTCTACCATTCACATTCCTACAGTTATTTCTAAAATGCGGAGTTAATTGTATTCTTTTGATTATAAAAACTTTTATGTTTTCGATTACCTTCTCACTAATGTCTGATTTAAGTTTTGGTTCTTGTCTGCTCTCCCAACCTATTTATTGCCTGACAACTTGAGTCATCTGTCCTCTCAGCTACCACTCCAAATTTCACTGAAGAGCTATTCATTCTTTGGTAGAGAAAACAGCCACTTCTAGGAGCAAGTGTTTCCTCTTATCGTCAGTGATAAGCCAACAATGCACCCTACTAATCATCTTTCTTTAAAGCAGTGGTTCTCAACCCTTTTAATGGCTGCATATCAGATATCCTGCATATCAAATATTTACATTATGATTCATAACAGTAGCATGATTACAATTATGAAGTAGGAACAAAATAATGTTATGGTTGAGTGTCACCACAACATGAGGAACTGTATTAAAGGGCCACAGCTCTAGGAAGGCTGAGAACCACTGCTCTAAAGTCTGTGAATGGCCCTGACTTCCCACTTCCGCTTCACATTCTAGATCCTTGCAATTTTCTGTGTATTTGTTATTCTTACCTGAATTTGATAGTTTCTCATATCAGTCATTTAAAATATACAACATATTCCTGGATTTTTGAGATGACTCAGTGAGAAAAGGCACCCATCCCTAAACCTGTAAGCCTAATTCTTTTTTTTATTTAATTTTTATTTTCTATATTCTATGTTTACATTCCAAAGGCTTTCCCCTTTCCCAGTTCCCCCCCACCATATGTCCCATAATTCCTCTCCCCCCAGTTATTCCCCAATCATTCCCCCCTCCACGATTTCTCTGTTCTGGGTCTACAATACTGGATCCAATCTTTACAGGCCCAGGGTCCTCCCCTTTCTTCTTCTTGGGAGTCATTTGACTTGCTAATTGTGCCTTGAGTATTTAGGGCTTCTGGGCTCATTAATATCCACTTATCAGTGATTGCATTTCATGTGTATTCTTTTGTGACTGGGTTAGCTCACTTAGGATGATATTTTCCAGATCTAAACATTTAGCTACAAATTGCATGAGTTCATTATTTTTAATTGCTGAGTAGTACTCCATTGTATAAATATACCACATTTTCTGTATCCATTCCTCTTCTGAGGGATATCTGGGCTCCTTCCAATTTCTGGCTATTATAAACAAGGCTGCTAAAAACATAGTGGAGCATGTATATTTATTGTATGCAGGGGAATCCTCTGGGTATATGTCCAGGAGTGGTATGCCAGGGTCCTCTGGAAGTGACATGCCCAATTTTCTGAGGCACCGTCACACTGAATTCCAGAGCGGTTTTACCATTTTGCAATTCCACCAACAGTGGAGGAGTGTTCCTCTTTCTCCACATCCTCGCCAGTACTTGTTGTCTCTTGAGTTTTTAATCTTAGCCATTCTGACTGGTGTGAGGTGGAATCTCAGGGTTGTTTTGATTTGCATTTCCCTGATGACTAATGATGTTGAACATCTTTTAAGGTGTTTCTTGGCCATCCGCATTTCTTCTCGTGAAAATTCTTTGTTTAGCTCTGTACCCCATTTTTTGATAGGGTTATTTGGTTCTTTGGGGTCTAACTTCTTGAGTTCTTTGTATATATTGGATATTAGCCCTCTGTCAGATGTGGGGTTGGTGAAGATCATTTCCCACTTTGTTTGTTGCCGTTTTGTCCTTCTGACAGTGTCCTTTGCCTTACAGAAACTTTGTAATTTTATGAGGTCCCATTTGTCAATTCTTGATCTTAGTGCATAAGCAATTGGTGTTCTGTTCAGGAACTTTCCCCCTGTGCCCATGTCCTCCAGGGTCTTCCCCAGTTTCTTTTCTATTAGATTTAGTGTGTCTGGTTTTATGTGGAGGTCCTTGATCCACTTGGAGTTGATCTTAGTGCAAGGATATAAGAATGGGTCAATTCGCATTCTTCTGCATGTTGACCTCCAGTTGAACCAGCACCATTTGTTGAAAAGACTATCTTTTTTCCACCGGATGGTTGTAGCTCCTTTATCAAAGATCAAGTGACCATAAGTCTGTGGGTTCATTTCTAGATCTTCAATTCTATTCCATTGATCTACTTGCCTGTTGCCATACCAATACCATGCAGTTTTTAACATAATTGCTCTGTAGTACTGCTTGAGGTTGGGGATATTGATTCCCCCAGAAGTCCTTTTATTGTTGAGAATAGTTTTTAGCTATCCTGGGTTTTTTGTTGCTCCAGATGAATTTGAGAATTTCTCTTTCTAGATCTATGAAGAATTGATTTGGGATTTTGATGGGGATTGCATTGAATCTGTATATTGCTTTTGGCAAGATGGTCATTTTTACTATATTGATCCTGCCAATCCAGGAACAAGAAATATTTTTCCATCTTCTGAGGTCTTCTTCGATTTCTTTCTTCAAGGACTTGAAGTTCCTGTTGTACAGATCTTTAGTTTGTTTGGTTAGAGTTATGCCAAGGTACTTTATGTTGTTTGTGGCTATTGTGAAGAGTGTTATTTCCCTAACTTCTTTCTCAGCCTGCTTGTCCTTTGAGTACAAGAAGGCTACTGATTTGCTTGAGCTAATTTTATAACCAGCCACTTTGCTGAAGTTGTTTATCAGCTGTAGAAGTTCTCTGGTGGAGTTTTTTGGGTCACTTAAGTAAACTATCATATCATCTGCAAATAATGATAGTTTGACTTCTTCCTTTCCAATTTGTATCCCTTTGACTTCCTTATGTTGTCTAATTGCTCTCGCTAGAACTTCAAGTACTATATTGAAAAGATATGGAGAGAGAGGGCAGCCTTGTCTAGTCCCTGATTTTAGTGGGATTGCTTCAAGTTTCTCTCCATTTATTTTGATGTTGGCTACTGGTTTGCTGTAGATTGCTTTTACTATGTTTAGGTATGGGCCTTGAATTCCTGTTCTTTCCAAGACTTTTAGCATGAAAGGATGCTGAATTTTGTCGAATGCTTTTTCAGCATCTAATGAGACCATGTGGTTTTTTTCTTTTAGTTTGTTTATGTAGTGGATTACATTGATGGATTTCCATATATTGAACCATCCCTGCATCCCTGGAATGAAGCCTACTTGATCATGGTGAATGATCATTTTGATGTGCTCTTGGATTCGGTTGGCAAGAATTTTATTTAGTATTTTTGCATCAATATTCATAAGAGAAATTGGCCTGTAGTTCTCTTTCTTTGTTGAATCTTTTTGTGGTTTAGGTATCAGTGTAATTGTGGTTTCGAAGAACGAGTTGGGCAGTATCCCTTCTGTCTCTATTTTGTGGAATAGTTTGAAGAGTATTGGTGTTAAGTCTTCTTTGAAGGTCTGGTAGAATTCTGCACTAAAACCATCTGGTCCTGTACTTTTTTTGGTTGGGAGGCTTTCTATAACCCCTTCTATTTCTTTAGGGGTTATGGGACTGTTTAGCTGATCTACTTGATGCTGATTTAATTTTGGTATTTGGTATCTGTCTAGGAAATTGTCCATTTCCTCCAGATTCTCCAGTTGTGTTGAGTATAGACTTTTGTAGTAGGATCTGATGATCTTTTGAATTTCCTCTGTTTCTGTTGTTATATTCCCCTTTTCATTTCTAATTTTGTTAATTTGGATACTGTCTCTGTGCCCTTTGGTTAGTCTAGCTAAGGGTTTATCTATCTTGTTGATTTTCTCGAAGAACCAGCTCTTGGTTTTGTTGATTCTTTGTATGGTTCTCTTTGTTTCTACTTGATTGATTTCAGCCCTTAGTTTGATGATTTCCTCTCTTCTACTCCTCCTGGGTGAATTAGCTTCTTTTTGTTCCAGGGCCTTCAGGTGTGCTGTTAAGTTGCTAGTGTATGCTCCTTCCAGTTTCTTTTTGGAGGCACTCAGGGTTATGTGTTTTCCTCTTAGCACTGCTTTCATTGTGTCCCAAAGATTTGGGTAGGTCGTACCTTCATTTTTATTGAAGTCTAAAAAGTCTTTGATTTTTTTCTTTATTTTTTCCTTGACCAAGGTGTCATTGAGTAGAGTATTGTTCAGTTTCCATGTGTATGTGGGCTTTCTGTTGTTCTTCTTGCTATTGAAGACCACTTTTACTCCATAGTGATCCGATAGGAGACATGGGATTAGTTCGGTCTTCTTGTATTTGTTGAGGTCTGTCTTGTGACCAATTATATGATCAATTTTTGAGAAGGTACTGTGCGGTACTGAGAAAAAAGTTATACTCTTTTGCTTTAGGATGGAATGTTCTATATATATCTGTTAAATCCAATTGGTCCAAAGCTTCAATTACTTTCACTGTGTCCCTGTTTAGTTTCTGCTTTCCTGATCGGTTCATTGAGGAGAGTGGAGTGTTGAAGTCACCTACAATTATTGTGTTAGGTGCATTGTGTGCTTTAAGCTTTAGTAAAGTTTCTTTTACGAATGAGGGTGCCCTTACATTTGTCGCATAGATGTTCAGTAGTGAGAATTCTTCTTGGTGGATTTTCCCTTTGACAAGCAAGAAGTGACCTTCTGAGTCTCTTTTGATGACTTTAGGTTGAAAGTCAATTTTATCTGATATTTGAATGGCTACTCCGGCTTGTTTCCTGAGACCATTTGCTTGTAAAACTGTCTTCCAGCCTTTTACTCTAAGGTGGTGTTTGTCTTTAACACTGAGATGTGTTTCCTATATGCAGCAAAATGTAGGGTCCTGTTTCCGTATCTAGTCTGTTAGTCTGTGTCTTTTTATTGGGGAATGAGTCCATTGATATTAAGAGATATTAAGGAATAGTAATTATTACTTCCTGACATTTTGGGCGTTATTATTATTTTTTTTTGTATTTGAGTGGTTCTCTTCTTTTGGGTTGGATGAGATTGGGTTCCTATCTTGTTTCTTCTGGGGTGTATTTTCCCCCCTTGTGTTGGTATTTTCCCCTATTATCCTTTGTAGGGCTGGGTTTGTAGATAAGTATTGTGCAAATTTGGTTTTGTCGTGGAATACCTTGGTTTCCCCATCTATGGCAATTGAGAGTTTTGCTGGGTATAGTAGTTTTGGCTGAAGTTTGTCTTCTCTTAGGGTCTGCATGAGGTCTGCCCAGGATCTTCTAGCTTTCATGGTCTCAGGTGAGAAGTCTGGTGTAATTCTGATAGGTCTTCCTTTATATGTTACTTGTCCTTTTCTCTTACTGCCTTTAATATTCTTTCTTTGTTTAGTACATTTTGGGTTTTGATTATTATGTGACGGGAAGTATTTCTGTTCTGGTCCAGTCTATTTGGGGTTCTATAGGCTTCTTGTATATTCATGGGCATCTCTCTCTTTAGGTTGGGAAAGTTTTCTTCCATAATTTTGTAGAAGATATTTGCTGGCCCTTTAAGTTGTAGATCTTCATTCCCATCTATCCCTATAATCCTTAGGTTTGGTCTTCTCATTGTGTCCTGGATTTCCTGAATGTTTTGGGTTACCAGCTTTTTGCATTTTGCATTTTCTTTAATTGTTGAATCCATGGTTCCTATGGTATCTTCAGCATCTGAGATTCTGTCTTCTATCTCTTGTATTCTATTGTTGATATTTGCATCTATGACTCCTGATTTCTTCCCAAGGTTTTTTATCTCCAACGTTGTCTCCCTTTGCGATTGCTTAGTTGTTTCTACTTCTGTTTTTAGATTCTGTATGGTTTTGCTCAGATCTTTCAATTGCTTGTTTGTTTTTTCCTGTAATTCTTTAAGGGATTTTTGTGTTTCCTCTTTTATGACTTCTACTTGTTGACCCATGTTCTCTTGTATTTCTTTAAGTGATTTTTGTTTCTCCCCCTTATTGGGATTCATTTTTTGCTCTATATTCTCCTGGATTTCTTTAAGTGATTTTTGTCTTTGCCTTGTATGGGCTTCTACCTTTTGATCTATTTTCTCCTCTATTACTTTAAGAAATTTATCTAAGTGATCCTCTATTAGCATCTTTACCAGTGATTTTAGATCTGAGTCTTGTTTTTCTGGTGTGTTGAGATATCCTAGAAAACCCACATTCAATACCCAGGACTTATGTGATGGGAGGGGAAAAACTGAAGGCGGTCCTTCAAATTAATTGGGAACACTGTGGCATGCCCCCTCACCAAATAATAATAATAATAATAATAATAATAATAAATCCATCCCTGCACATTCCCAAAATGCACTATATAGTATTATATAAAACTCTCCTAACACACATTCCCCATTTTTCTCCTACCACTTGCCCACCCGCTTACTCCACTTGGCTTGTGTGTCCTCTACTTAATGGAAACTTAAAC
Organism: Apodemus agrarius; assembly: GCA_964023405.1. Classification (NCBI taxonomy): domain Eukaryota; kingdom Metazoa; phylum Chordata; class Mammalia; order Rodentia; family Muridae; genus Apodemus; species Apodemus agrarius. Next base: position 26,661,957 of record OZ030007.1, read on the forward strand.
CTTCCTATCATCTCCTTATATTCCCTTGTTTTTCAAGATACTAATGATAGTGACTGATAAATCCTCATCTTACAACTCAGGAGCCTTTGGCATGAGCCACCCAGGCTGTCCCTCAGAATGGGCTCACCCTCTGGGATACTTGTCTTCCTCAGTCTCCTTGTGCTCAATGGTCACTTTTTAACCTGAATCTATTAATGTCTATGCCCTTGCCCTGGCTTATTGTATGTAGCTACAGTAGCTCAGTGCTGATAATTTCGCAATTAAATAGCCCTGTCCTTTTCTATAGTCTGAGATTCAGGACAATATAGTCCAGTGTTTGTTGAATATATTGATTTAGATGACTATTATGTATCTCAAGCTTATAATTCACAGTCTAATTTGTAACTGGCTATGTAACCCAGGCTAACCACAAACCTGAAATCTTACTGCCCTAGTCTCCAGAGTGCTATGACTACAGGCATATATTAACTCGCCTGACTAAAAGCAGATTAATTATTAATGTTTTTAATCATTTCTTATAAATTCTTCACAGATGTGGCATGCCTTCATTCTCTTTCCCTAGCTGTGGTAAATACTTGATACTTCACATTAGTGAACATTGAGAAATAAGGATTAATGTATATTAAATTATTATGATGGAAAATATCTAATAAAGTGGAGCTCTCCAAAATACTTCTTAGGGTAAATTTCTGCCTGTAGGAATTGGGGATAATAGCAAATTTCCATTAAAGTTATGAACTGGGACTATGTATGATAGAAAAGAATTCTTGGGCATTCGGGATGATATTTCTGGCTTTCTTCCTCTATGTTTAATCTGTTGGACTTATATTTTCATATCACTTTCTTCAGAATGGTTTTTCTTGATGCTGTTCAGTGTTATCAAATACATAAATGTGGTAAAGGCAATAGTAACATTTATTATATAAGGTAATGGAATGAAGGCACATTTACAGTGTATTTGTTTCTTTATGTTAGACAGTCTTCAGAGTTGGTCTGCTGTGAAATAGAATAATAAAAATTATTTTACTTTTCATATAGATACTGAAGAGGAATTACTTTTTATTTTCCTCTTCTAGGCTTATTACTATTATTATTATTATTATTAATGTTTTAACCAAGGAAATCTATTTAAATCTCTTTCCCTCATTTTCTGTTATTTTGTTTGCTAAATATATACATATCCTTGGGAAGAGTAGGAAATTTCAGCTATTTCCCAAGCTGTATTCCTTGAAGGAGCTCTTCCTGTGAATAGCCAGGACACAGCATTAGCCTATATTTCTCAGCTTAGTAACTTGCCTGCTGGACTCAGCTTCTTTTGCCCTACAGGGCCCCATCTGCAGTTTTAACGATATCGATGATTAATTCTGCAAAAAAAGAGCTTGAACTGTGAAGCAGCTCCTGGGAGCTGAGTCCCACAGAGTGGTCACATGCTCAGAGGCATCTCTACCGCAGGGACAGAAACATATTCTTGAGATGGTCTATTATGCTGTTGAAATACAGTCCTGAAGCTTCTTCTCTGGGTAGCTCTGGGGTAGTCACAGAAATAGGCTAGATGACCCTCAGCCAGTGACAATAGTGACCTATTTTAGCCTCCATCAGGACTGCTTGTGAGATGTCAGAACTTGGATTGTTTCTCACCCCTAAAACAGAGATAATTCTGCAGTTCATACAATTTGTTATTTATTATTTGAAACTAATTTTCACTTTGAGATTTTACTATCAGAGTCTCACTGTGTAGGATGATGCATTGGTAATATTTTAGCAATATGGAAGAGCCTTGGATTTGAGACTATTATTTCTATCAGGTATGAGTCAAATGATCTGGGAAATAGGCTACTTTTGTTTCATTGTAAAATGTTCTTTCTCAATATGGTTGAAATATTAAACCGTCTATATATGAAAGTATCTGGTACAATGAGCCAAATCAGCATGGAACTGCAAAGGTAATTGCATGTCACAACAATTTCCTAAGCTGGTGGATGTTGGAGAACTCTGCTATTAAGGTCATAGTCCCCATGTCCAGATGGCTCTCTGATCTCAGCACAAAACTGAGGACTCCCTTTCTCTGGGGGGGGGCTTCCCTTTCTCTGCCTGACTTTGTCTGGACACTGTCCCTGAGCACAGGTACCTGACCTTATCTAAAGAACGACCCAGTGCAGAGCTCTCTGCAAGTGGTGCATGGCTCAGCACCAAAGTCCCACTGTGGCTTTCCTCCCACATGATAATTAGGTGTTATTATCAATAGATGAATTGATCCTCATATAGATATCCTATCCCTGGAACAATAAAGCAGAGGGGCCTCACTGCAGTGGTCTCTGGAAGTCCTTTGGTCACACTCACGGCCATCCAAACCCTGCTCTCTGCTTCTGCTCCCTTTGTCCTCATGGGCTGGTGGCCAATGACCCCTGAGGAGAACAGAGACCCACAGGTGGAACATCTGTATTCCTAGCTGTCTCATTTATTCTTTGAATTCTTTGGTATTTTAAAGGTAGAAAGTAGCAACATACCTGTGTCTATTTTTAAAAGGATCCTAAGTGTGGATTAGCATGTGTTGTCTAAAACTTACGTCAAAGTTTCTTAAATGAGCTAGAAAATGATATGGACAAATTTATTCACTTAGTGTTTAATTCATTGAAGACATTTAGAAATTTTATTTCAGTGACACTTTCACTAACAAATTACTTTTTTAAAATAAAATAAAAGCAAGGTAATCATACAGAGTAACTTAGAATATGATACAGTATCAAGCAGCAATTATTTCCCCATTTCTTTTATAAATACCCCTCTCTTCCTGAAAACACTTTCATTCTCTAAACAGTTTGAGTTTCACTCTCTTGATTATAAATGGTGAGAGTAAAATATCTATTATTACCCCCACTCAGCTCCCACACACTGAATCCATTAATCCAATTTTCATACTGTTTTAATTTAGAGTGTTAAAGGATTATTTTATAACAAGATACAGAGAGTTTCAGGCATATGGTTATAAAATATTTACTAATTATATTTTAGTACCTTAGAATTAAAAGCCATTTTATCAGTTTCATATTTATAATTAAGAAAAATAAAAGCCCTGCCAGTTGTCATAAAAGTTTATTATTTACCGACACTCCCAGATGTCTCCCAACCTGATCTCACTTCTGCATTGCTGCTTGTTCTTACCACTGGACCCTTCCTTACCTTCTGGATTTAGTTGATGAGTTTGCTACTCTTTCTGCAATCATTTTATTCTCTAAACACCATTTCTTAATATAACCAACTGTTATAAAACTGTTAAACAAAGCCACCAGTTTTTGAATGCTACCACATAGTTATCTAATTCCCAGAAAAGCAGTTTAAACTTGATCAGTGGGTGAATGATAAACCCCATCCCTTAGACATCAGTGCTCCCTGTATTCCAGTGATTTCACACCCCATTGCACTTTCTCCTCCTGCCTCCCTGCTCTCTGTCTGGTCCCAGCCTCATACACTTCTTTCTTTGAAAATGACATGGTTTTTCCTTCCTCATTGCCAAATGTGCTTAATACTTTGAGATGGCTTAAATAATGTGAATTAATAGAATTTGGATTTTAAGACCCACAGGGATGAGTTCAGGTCACAGCCAAGATCTGGAGATGGTTGGCATAGTTACGTATTACAAAACAAGGGACTCATAAAAGCACTGATGAAGGCATCAGCATGTTTATAACTGGGGCTTTATTTTAATCCTGTCCTTGATGCTGATTAATGTTATGATTCCAGAGGAACAAACTTAGCAGAATGGAAAACAACACCTCTTAATGAGGAACGCAAATCATCTTCTCACTGGAAAAATTTTGACATTTTGGAAAAAGGAATTTGAAGGGAAGAGAAAGGTGATGGTTTGGATCAACTCTAAGAAAGACATGAGCTTTGAGAAAGAGCTTTAAGAACTGAGAGATAGCCTTACCTTCATGAATACTGAAATAAGCTTTATAAGCAGGGTAACTGTAGACACACGGCTGGGCCCTAAGTGTAGGGTAAAGCATTTGTCAGTGGAAATGGAAAGGTACTTATGATTACAGAGAGAACGATGATCAGTAAGAGAAACACTGTGTGTGTGTGAGAGACAGAGATAGATAGACAAGAGACAGTGACAGACAGAGAGGGACAGAGAGGCAGAGACACAGAGGTAGAGAAACAGAGACCAAGACAGAAGGACAGAGAGACAGAGAGTGCATGAGGTCGAGCAAGTGAGGCTTTCTTACATCATGTGTAGCTGCAGGGGTGAAAGAACTAGATAGAGTAAGAGGGAGAGGAGGATGAGTCCTCTGTTCCCAATGTGTGCTGTTTTCTACTTTTCCTCTAAGTGGGAGGTAGATTGTTTGGTTTGGTTGTCCTGATGATGGTGCAATAGGTGAATTTTTCCAAATGATATTACCAAAGGGTAATGTTTTTGTTCCTAGTCATAACAAATAAAAGCCTTTAATTGAAACGTCTTAACCAATTTATGTATGTGAATGTCACATGTTTGTCTGCATTTGCATTGTGTGTTCATATGAAGGGCAGAAGTTGATGGTGGGTATTTTCTTCAGTCACTTCTCTTCCTATGGTTTTGAGGCAGGGTCTCAAAGCTGTGATAAAAATTGGTGGCTTGTGTCTCAAGGAGATCCAGAAGCATTTTCATTTGTAATGGTGATGGGATTTAGATTGTAAACCTGCCATTATTCCTTATACTGTCTTTGTCTACCAATGTAGAAAATGAATTTCATTCCGTGAAATTCCTCAGTATTAGATTCCATTTTCACTCAATATTTTATAAAATCTCCACATATATTTCAGACAGGTATGTGATCATCTAAGATGCATTAAAATTTATTTTTTGAGCAACATAGTAATGACGAACCAGGCAGGTTGATGGTCTCATTCAAACTTGAAGCCATTTTTTGACTGAACACTATATATATAATACAACATCGTTAGACTAAATACCGTAATTAAATTGTCAATTCTAGATGTATTTTCTTCCTTTAGGTAAATGTCTTAGAAAGAGTGTGATTTGACTTAATGGGAGTTTTGATTGCTCTATAGCTGTCTGAACTATACAATTCTACAGCACATTCCAGGCCCATGAGAGATAGGACAGATCAAACAGGGCAGTCATTTGAGAGTGCCAGGCAGACCCTAATGGGATTGTGGTGTGCTGTGCTTTATGATCTTTATGATCTTAAACCAAAGATACACTGGGAGCACTTACCAGCTTCAGGTATTGTTTAAGTTAATAGTTAATGCTGGTGATTAGAATGCATCAATGATCATTATTTTGCCAGATACTTTGTTGCACAGATACTCTCTGCAATATTTTTTACTTTGCTCCTTGTATTATTATTAGTAGAAAATTTCATGAATTATTTTGTAACATGCTCATGATATGGTCAAACAGATAACATCTGAACTGTCTGTTATTTCTGATGCTGTTTTTAAATTGTTGTGATAAAACAAAGGCCAAAATGTATTTAAGAAGGAAAGGATTTATTTCATCTTACAGTTTCCAGTCCACTACCAAGGGAAAGCTAAGGACTCCTGGCAGGAACCTGGAGACAAGAACTGATGCAGAGGCCATGAAAAGACATTCCTTATTGCACTCCATAGCTTGCTCAGTCTGCTTTAAAAAATACAATCCAGGATCATCAGCCCAGAAGTAATACTGATCCCAGTAGGCTGGGCCCTCACACATCAATCATTAATCAAGAAGATGTTCCACAGACATGCCTACAGGTCACTATCAGGGATATCTTTTATCAATTAAACTAACTCTTCCCAGATGACTCTCTCTTGTGTCAAGCTGACACAAAGCTAGCTGCTATGTCAAAAATGACTTGAGTAATCATGTACTTAATCAAGGAATATTTATTTAGTTCCAGCTATATAGCGTGTAGTATTGAATTCTATATTAGAAAGGTAAAAGTTCTACTTATGTACAAATGCTTTTAGAAAGTGAGGAAGAAAATAAACAACTGTAGCATATGATAAAAACAAAAATGACAGAAAATACAAAGGTACTGAATGATGGATTCTGTGTATGTATGTATTCATATATTTATGTATTATGTCTGTCTGTCTGTCTATCTATCTATCTATCTATCTATCTATCTATCTATCTATCTATCATGTGTCTTTCTATTTTTTTCCTACAATAAGAAAGATTTACCAACCCATAGTTAAAATTTCTGGCCCAGAATTATTCCCATCTAAAAGAACTGCAAGAACAAAAAATGGTGAAGAGACTGAGAGAAAGGCTGTCCAGTGACTAGCCCAACTTGGGATCTATCTCAAGGGGGCAGAGGAGGAGGGGTGGGCACCAAGGCCTGACACTATTACTACTGCTATGATGTGTTATAGACAGGAGCCTAGCATGGCTGTCCTCTGGGAGGCCTACCATCAGCTGACTGAGACAGATGCAGACACTTACACTGAACCATTGGACTGAAGTTGGGGACCCATATGGAAGAATTAGGGGAAGGATTGTAGGAGCTGAAAGGGAGGGAAATCCCATAGGAAGACCAGAAGTCTAAACTAACTTGGACCCTAGGGAGTTCCCAGAGACTGAGCCACCAACCAGGCAGCATATGGGGGTTGGTCTGAGGCCCCCAACACATATATAGCAGAGATCTGCATTATCTGTCCTCAGTAGAAGATGTACCTAATTCTGGAGAGACTTGAGGGAAGGTGCATATAGGGGCCACCTTTTCAGAGGCAAGGGGGAGGAAGGATAGGTGAGGAATTGTGGGACAGGGAGGGAGAGGCAATGGCTAGAATATAAATAAATAAAATAATGAATTAAGAAAGAATCCTTTATTTTACGTGTGTAGGTGTTTTGTATGCAGCTAAGTACATGCACCACATATATGCAGTGTCTGAGGAGACCAGAAGAGGGCGTCACATCCCCTCAACATGGATGGAATCATAGATAGCCATAAGGTGCCGTATGGATGCTGGGAATCGACCCTGGGTTATCTCTATGGCTCTTCAGCACTGAGCTGTCTCTCCATCATTAACCCTTTATTTTCCGAGGCAGCATCTACCATGGAACCTGATGCCCCTCATTCCGGTAGTCTGGCTGACCACCACGCTCCAAAACCCTTGAGGTTGAACATTCTAACGGGGAAAATGCAGACCCGTGCCGCCTTGCCTGGGAATCTGAAGTAAGGTCGCTACACTTGTGCACTAGCAAGTTCCTTGCCAACCGAGTCATCTCTCAAGCTCAAAGTCTTCTGTTATATGACAGGATATGAAATAATGTTTTAGAGATTTTGTTATATGCAAATATATTATTAACGGCAGCTACCATGCCATGCAATAGATGACTAAAACTTATTCTTACCATCTAGCTTGAGCTTTGTCCCTTAGACAAAAATCTTCCTCTGTCTGTCCTCTTTTCTTCTCAGCCTCCTAAAACAACCTTTTGAATCATTTCTATGAAATCAGATTTTTTTTTTTTTTAGATTACATACACACAGGTTTTGTGTCTCTGATTTTGGCTTATTTTATTTAGCAGTGTATTCTCTAGGTCCACTCAGAGTTTCTAATGACAGTTTCTTCTTGGGGGTTGGTCTAGTACAGTGCATACAAATACTAAATTCTGAACCCCAACATCTTGTGGCCCCACCTCCCCAGGAGCAGATTCTCATGTATCTCAGTCTTTGTTGTATAAACCTTGCTCCCCAACTTAAAGCTTTTGCTTAACTAAAAGTGGCTCCCCAGCCAGGAATTTCAATTACTGGGCTGGCTTCATAGATGGGACCACAGGGAGAGAAAGAGGGCAGAAAAAAGGGGAGAGGAGAAAGAAGACAGAAAGAACAGGAGGTCTCCATTAGATGTGACAGACCAGGAGCACATGGCCAAGTGACATGCCCCCTAAGGAGAGACTGAGGGAGGAGAGATAACCTAGGCAAAACTCAAACAGCACACACTTGGGGAGCTCAGCTGGAGAATTGACAGTATAGCATGTAGAAAAATAGGGATAATTTGCCCAGTAATTGTGCTAAAGTTAATAAAATAATCCTAAGGACACTTCCTTGGAATTCCTAGAGTTTATTAAAATATATTTTAAAAATCCATTTGTTTTTAAAAGGACCCATAGTATTCTGTTGTGTGTATAGCTCATATTTTTTTTTCTGTTAACAGGTAGGCAATTCCATAGCTTTCCATTATAGATGAGGCTTTAATTAACGTGGACTGCACACGTCTCTTCTACATACCAATTTCATTTTTTGGCTACGTGCCCAGAAGTAGGATTGATGGGACACGTGTTGAGCTAGAGAGGATGGGGAAGCAGGGTCACAAACCTAGCTCATCTTCTTCCTTTTTCATCCTAACCCCCAGCATAGCCAGCCTGTCTTTCAGTCCTGGAAGAGATGGCCATTTTCTACTGTGACCACAATGTGTTTTCTCAGACTCGGCTGCTTGAGACAACACAAATTTATTATCTGATAGTTCTGTAAACTGGAAGTCTGATTGAACTCATTGGACTGAAGTTAAGTCCCTTGAGGACTGAGCACTTTTCTGAAAGCTGAGGAGAGGATCCATTTTCTTCTTTCTGTAGGCTCGCTGTCCTTCAGCTCTTGACTTATACCCAAGCTCATTTTTATTTATCCTTCTGAACACTTTGCCATTATCTAATAGAATTGGGCCATGGCCATAAAATATTTAAATAATTTATTTTCTCATTGTTCTAGAAGCTAGAAAGACAAGATCAAGTTATCATTAGGGTGTTTCTGGTGAGGCTTCATGACTTGCTCTTCATTGTAAAGGAAGAGAGAGAGAGAGAGAGAGAGAGAGAGAGAGAGAGAGAGAGAGAGAGAAGTGAGAGTTGAAATGGGCCCCTTTGAGAGTAGACACACTAGTCCTGTGATATCTGGGTCCTATTTTTAGGATCTTAATTGCTTCCACAAAGATGGTATTCAAAATACAGTCACAATAGGTCAGAGCTACAGTCTGTGAATCTTGGGTAAACCTAACTCAGTATATACAACACACAGCAACATTTCCTTCACTGATTTTAGAGGTGATCTTTAGAGGTGAATATGCTGCCTAGAACAGAGAAATAGTTTTCTTTCACAAAGTTCCCAATCTCTAGTTTCACAAGCACCATGCTGTGTGTGCTGATATCGTGATCTCTGAGATTCTAGCTTTATTTTATGTAGTCATATAGTTGAATATGTTATTACTAGGCCCATGGCCTTAAAATAGCAGTATATTAAAATTGTCATATAGTCTCCACACTCAGAACTCTTGGACGATCCCAGGAACATTTTCTTTTAGTTTGTGAAATACACCATTAGCCCACTTCAAATATCTGTTAAAGGAAGCAAATAACTTCACATGAAGGCAATATCAAAAAATAACATCCCCTTTCCTTAATACACATGGGAGGAAAGGACTGTAATTTAGCAACAGATGTGGAAGTTTGCAATTCTTATTAAAGCTAAGCTCCAATATGTACCAAACTGCAGAACAGAGGATATGAAGAGAAAAGTGTGAAAATAGCTTCTGCCAATTTACTTAGTAAAACTTGAAGGAAAGGCTGGCAAGAATCTGGTATATATTAGAAAAAAATCTTGGCATTTGTGAATGCAAAATACATTAGATATATGAATTATGAAACCACAGGCATGTGGGTGTGGGACAATGCCACTTTGTTAACTATATAAGTGCAATTAATGACAGGGGGCAGCAAGTCAACTACATGATTCTACAAATACATTGAAAAGTTTACGTATGCTTTGCAATCTTGATGGCTGCCAGGTGTTTCAAAGAGCAATTCATAATATATACAAATATGGACATACACTCATTTATATAATAATTATAGCTATTAGTAAAGTAAATAAAATACAGTGTAAAAACAGGAGCCCAAACTATCTCTGCAGTCTAAATGCTGACTGGCTGCAGTTGTTTCTGGTGGAAAGGCATGGAGGTAAGTAGCTACGAGTCACAGAAAGGGTCAATCCAGGGCCCACTCCTAAAAACACCACCCTCTGCATTGCTTTAATTATACCTTGGACTGTATAAATCTCTACAAGCAACAGGAAATGTTTAACCACAATGGAGGACTAAGACTTAGTAGCAGACTCCACTAAAGACATGCATGCACTCACACACAAAAGATGGTTCTAGAGTAACCTTTAGAATTTCATAAACCCTCTTTAGTGACTACCACATATGGATTGATTTTCATGGGATGATACATGTGGAATAAATAAATGCAACATTGTATAACCTAGACCTAGACATGGCAATCACAAAGCAAAGTCCCCTTTTTGGTGATGTTTTCTTTTTTCTTATGTAAATAGAAACCCCAGTATCCTAAAACTGAGGAGCCTCAGTCAGTTCTTCAAGACCAACACACAAAGGACCTGGACATCACATCACGTCACGTCATGTCACGTCACGTCATGTCACGTCACGTCATGTCATATCACATCACAGAAAAACCTCAAGACACCTTTCTGACCACAAAGCCTGTTCTTACCAGGTAGTAGGGACCAGACTCTTATGAATTGTGTGACATCATTGATTCCTTTACCCGATTTTTGGTTATAATATAGAGGAACACTACAGATATATAGGAGAAAGGCCTTCCAAGGAAAGATGGTTTTTGGCAAGGAGGTGGGAATCCCTCAGCCACTTCTCTTTCACAAGCCTGTATAGCTATGTATTTACTAAAGACTCCCGCTTGAACATCCATAGACAATTAAAAAAAATAAAACTTCATAGAACGGAATGGCTGGCCCCGCATTCCAGGAATGCTCCTCGTGCTTTCTGTCATTGCACATATTGTGGCTGTTTTGTTCAGTTACCTCATCTGGAGATGTGTTGTTCTCATTTCTTTGCCCTCATCTTTACACTCGCCAAATGCTTCTGGTTACTGCTGTGCTCTACCAAGTTCCGTAGAAAATATCTCATTCATCTTCAGCCAGAACAAACCAAGTCAACAAACAAACAAACCTGCAAGATAAAAACTCAAACGAGAGTAAGTTCTTGATCTTACAGGGTCCAGGGCTTACGTGTCAGGTGATCACATGCTCATCTCCACACTGTGATTCAGGCTTGTGGGCTCTGGCATCTCATGTATCTGGCTTCTAAGGCTGATCTTTGGAATTGAAATGTAGTTTATGTTGCTATTTACTATTATGAGAGACAGTATCATTTCATTGACAAATTTGTGGTATATACTTAAATCGCTTAACAGCCTTTCTAAAAGGGAAATAAATGGCACAGAGAAGTATGCGTGGAATGTTTCATGGTGAAGACAAAAACCACTATTTCTGCTCTTACTCTAATAGAAATAACTCATTTACATAACATACTTCATTGTATGGAAGAGAAATGTACTGAGAAATGTATTGCAATTGGCCACCTTTATTTTCAGATATGATTAAGTGGGAGGAGTGAAGCTTCAAGTAACCAATCGTCACTCTCAGTGCTGTTCTCGTCTCGGTTCTTTAGGGTTCAGGCTCATTGCATTTATGATGCTGCCTTCCCATTATTTCTCTGGGCACTGTATATCTGCTACTATTTCTGCTTCATGTGCTGTTCATCTTGTTCTCCATTCAGATAACAATTATTATTCAGACTTAAGAACAAAGTATAATTATATATATCTATATATGCAAATGGGTCATAATGAAACTCACTTCTCTGCATACTAACAAGGTAACATTAGTTAATAAAAAAAGCTACAGGGGACAGAATATCCTATGTTCTTGAGGTAAGTTATCTCTTTTGTAACTCCTGAAAACTCATGAGAGTTTTTTGAAAAATTGCTTCTTGTGCCAGACTGTTTCTTCACTGGATCCTTAGTATGTAGCAACAAATAGAGGCTTAGTAAATATTTCTGGAATGCATATGTAGATAGATGAACTCACTGAATCAGTGTCAATATAGATACATTATAAGGTAAGTAGGAAATAAACTGATAAAAGATAATCTGAACTTATTGGGTTGTAAAGTAGAAAAAATTCTATAGAAAACCTTACTTAGGCGTGTTGTGATAGGCAGGGACCACAGCAATGCAATAGGATCTTCAATCAACAGAACAAGGCACAACTCAACTCGGTAAAGCATGGCCAAGTTGGATTTTATACTTGAATTACAATGTGAGAGCCTGCGGATGGGACATTACCAGGAAATATCAATGATATTCTAAATTTTTCTAAACTAGAATAACTTAACCAGGTTCTAATTGTAAACAAACCAGGCTGGTAAGAAATCACCTGTGGGTTTGTAGAAGGTGAGAGAGCATCAGATATCAAGGATTATCAAATGCTGAGGATGGAGCTTTTTTCTCAGTTGGCTCAGTAGGGTTATTGTCCAAACTGGAATTTATGAGCAAAGTTTACACAATGCCTAAGCAATGGTCCAGGGGTCTGACGAAGCTTTGATTAGGCGATGTCCGTGAGAAATATGTTCATGAGCAGAAACAAAGTCAGAGAACTGCTATAATTTTGGGTAGTTAAAAAGAAAAAAAAAAACATCAATGTGAAAAAGAAAGACATACTGTCTAACACAATTAAATACTTAATTGTGTTTGACCTGCAGCTGTGTAGGGTTAAGAAACCGTGATGATTTTCTTAGGATGTTTAATTTCAGAGAAGGATGTTTTTGGAGGCTGTGGCAGTCAGTGATGGCCACAATGCTTTGGTTCAGAAATCACTCAAGCCTTATTTTTATGTCATACTTTCAACTCTTTCCTTATTTTATAGTCAAAGACACCAAAGATCAGAGAATATTGGCAAATGATCTAGGAGCAGAGACTCTCATTCAGATCTGTCTTTGATAGCCATGGCACTTAAGTGTCAACGACAGAGACTATAACACAGGCGTGACACGGGAATTAAATGTAAACCATGCCCTTGCGTGTTTGGTTTCAACTTAAAGGAAGCACTGGATTTCAGAGGGAGAGGAAGAGGGAGAGGGAGAGGGGGAGGGGGAGAGGGAGAGATGCAGAGAGAGAGAGAGAGAGAGAGAGAGAGAGAGAGAGGAGAGTTATAGCAGTTTAGACTTAAAGACAGTTATAAAGAATTATTTTTTATTTCAAATTTCAGATCACAAAATCAATCTCAGACAATGGCAAAGTCTAGAATACAAGTCTTGTGAGCCTTTCATTGGGAGAATGGGAGCGGAGATGTCAGGCGGCTGTCTATGGACACTGCATTTCAGAGCCATGATAAAAACTGATGGAAAGAAAGACGACCTTACAGCAACCAAAACTCTATCTTAAGGTGGCATAAGAAGGTGGTGGCCAGAGCTCGTAGCCCATGTCCCTGAGACCAAATGAGTGGGGTCTTCTGACTTACATCGAATTATGTAGAAGGGAGCTGCCCTAGGTGTACAAGAGAAGGCTACATCCTCCCACTATAAATTAGAGAGTCACAGATTCCTTTCAAGGGATTTTTGAGCAAAAATATCATCCTGACAAGAGAGCATGGAACTACGGAGCTAGTGAGGTGGATCCACGCGTAAGGCGTTTTCTAGCAAGTCAGCTGAGCAGAATTTGATCCTCAGATCACACAGAGTGGAAAGAGAAAACTGAGTTGACAACTATCCTCTGGCTTCTACACCTGCTCTGGTGTCACATGAACACAGACAATAAATACATTTAAAATGAGTGCAGTTAGGACCAGATGAGGATTGTAGTCAAGATGTTGCATATTAGATAGAGATTTTTTTTTTAAATTGGATGGAATTACAGTTACAGTAAAATGAAGTAGAAGCGAAATCGGCAAGAGAATACTAGTTCTAGGTACAAAGAGATATGTATCGGATGGGATGGTTTGCAATGCGGATTAAAGATCAAGGACGGTAGACAGGCAAGGAATGCGAGGCGAGGCAGATGGGAAGTACTTGAGCTCTAGGCAGCCTTGGGTCCAGCTGGGGCTTTGACGACAAATTATTTTCTTGCTTCTGTGAACTCAGAGCTAAAGCATTTGAAGCAGTAAGGGGAAGAGATGGGATTTGAAGCATTACAAGCAGTGTGCGACCAAACGGATAAGTACGCACAATGACCTTTGTGTGAATGAGAGAGGAAAGCATCGTGGCGCGTTCACTGCTTAGTGATGTGTCTTCTGGGCTTCTCGCCGAGCTGGTAGAGATCAGAATGGCTTTAACATCCTCTTCAGCGTCACTGAACTTTAGGCAAGCTTCTCTTTCTTACAGATAGTCTAACCCAGAGGACCTCCCTTCTCAAAAGACTTGCTTTCGAAACTGAGTAAAACTAGCAGGAGAGGAGGTCCTCCCCAGGGAAGGACACGTTAATTGATTGTCTAGTACTAAATGGGTCAGTCCTGAAAACATACTTACCGTGGTGGTTTAATAGTTATGGCCTTCATAAATTCACATGTTTGGTTGTTTGGCTATAGGGAGTGGCACTCTTAAGAGGTGTGGCTTTGTGAGAGGAAACGGGTCACTCTGGGGGGATACGGGGCTTTGAGATCTTAAGTGATCAAGCTACACTCAGTGTGAAAACAAATCCCTTCTGCTGCCTTTGGATCAAGATGCAGAACTTTTGGCTCCTCCCACACCACGTCTGCCTGCACGCTGCTGTACTTCCCACCATGATGATAACAGACTAAATCTCTGAAACTGTAAGCCATCTCCAGTTAAAGGTTTGCCTTTATCAGAGTTGCCTGGGTCATGGTGTCTCTTCACAGCATTGGATACGCAAAGGGAACAAACGCACACAATTAACATTTAATGGAGGCAACAGGCTATTCGTAGGAATATAGGCATCTGTACAAATACATATGCGTATGCAACAACAACTGATGGAAGAAACACCGCGGAATTGAGGAGAGAAGGGAGGGGGTGCATGGGAAGGCTTAGAGGGAAAAGGGGAAAGGGTAAAATATTATAATTAAATGACAAGCTTAAAAATAGACAACAACATGAGAAATCTTGTGATCATAATTCTTGTGTTTACAAATTTTTAAAAACACCATTACTAACTTTACATGGAAGAATTGCCTTTCTCAATGCCTTTCTCTGAAGCTATCTCTTTGAAAGGTAGTAATTAGGAACAGCAGGAGACTAACTTCAGCCTGCCCCTTGCTCTAAGTTGCAAAGCTGTTATGGGTTAGAAAGATAAGAGAATGTTTACCGGAGGCTAATTAGTAGACACAATTCCTTCTGACCCAGGGGCTTAACACTGTCCATCCATTTAAATAGAGAGTGATTTCTGCTCAGTCTTCCATCAGAGACTTGAATTGTCTTCTTTTCTAACCTAATTTTGGTAAAATTTTGGCTTTAATAGTAGCTCATAAGTCTTTCCCATCATTTTTTTCTAAAGGCTAAGTTTGCAAATCTTGCCTGTTTCTTTCTTATTAACATCTGGCTGAAAATAACTACATAATTTAGGAGATTTGATCATTTCACACACACACACACACACACACACACACACACACACACACAAAAGTTTCCAAGCTTGGTAAAATGTCTTTTTTTTTTTTGCATTTTTTTATTGGATATATTCTATATTTACAATTCATTTCCCTTTTTCTGGTTCCCCAACCCCAAAGGTCCCACATGTCCTTTTCCCTCCCCTGCTCTCTCATCCACCCCCTCCCACCTTACTGTACTTGTACTCCCCCACAATGATGTTTTGGTCCATTCTAGCACCAGTGTCCACTCCTTTCTTCTTGTGAGACATCACTTGATATGTGATTTATGTCTTTGGTGTTCCAAGCTTCTAGGCTAATATCCACTTATCAGTGACTGCATACCATGGGTATTCTTTTGAGACTGGGTCACCTCACTTAGTATGACGTTCTCCAGCTCCATCCATTTCTCGGTAAAATGTCTTAAAACAAAACCCACCACCACCACCACCACCACCACCACCACCAAAAACAAAATGAACAAACAAAAAACCTGAGTGTAAGTACGTATGCAAGACTCCTTTCCACGGCTTTTAAGAACAGCATCGAATACTTACAAAGTCACTAGAAGTTTACCTTTGAGTAAAATAGCATCCCCCCCACTTCCATTTTCCGAGTCACCCAGGCTGATTCAGTTCCACTGTGCTCACTCATACCCCTGCTCTCTTTAGAATTACTGTATTAGCTGGAGGCACCATAGATGACTGTCTTCTGAGAGTCACCCTCATCTTTATGCTCTGTCTTCAATGACAAATCTGCTTCTTAGCTAATGGAAACTGTAACAGCCTTTCATCCTGCTTATAAAGAAAAATGCCAAGGTCATGTATATTAGAAAAACAAATTAAAGCTTGCTTGCCTTGCGGGGGGACTAAAGAGATGGTCGTTAGGAAAACTTCAGCTTGGAAACTGTCTTAGAATGTAGTTTCAAAAGTATGATTCAGAGGTTTTTATGGATTGTAACTAATGAAGACATTCTTCATTGAGACATTAATTTCATTCCGAAATGCTTATTTCCATGAATTGTCTAGATATTAGCTTGAAAATTATGTAATCATCAAATACTTGTGAATATGTGAATAGACACAGTTGTGTTGGTATGAGCCGTATTATTATTGAAGAAATCATAGTAACAGGAACTTAGAGAAGAGAAACTAGTATCAATGTGTGCTACATTGTGCTACAGAGCTAAGTGCTTTGTAGATGTTAATTTGTCAGTCTTGCATGCCTTTGACTATGCAGAGTTTTGTGGCTCTCAGCTAGCTTCTCTGGAAACCCTACACAGGGAAGGATCACAAATGCCCCATTAAGACTGAGCACCGAGTCCCCAATGGAGGAGTTAGAGAAGGGACTGAAGAAGCTGAAGGGGTTTGCAACCCCATAGGAAGAACAACAACATCAACCAACCAGACCCCTCAGAGCTCCCAGGGACTAAACCACCAACCAACCCATAGCTCCAGACACATATGTAGCAGAGGATGACCTTGTCAGGCATCAATGGGAGGAGAGGCCCTTGGTCCTGTGAAGGCTCGATGCCCCAGTGTAGGGGAATGCCAGGGTAGGGAGGCAGAAGGGGGTGGGAGGGGTGCACCCTCATAGAAGGAGGGGGATGGGGGATGGAATAAGGGGATTCCAGGGCTAGGGGTGGGGGACCGGGAAAGGGGATAACATTTGAAATGTACATTAAGAAAATATATAATAAAAAAAGATTTAAAATACCATATGATAAAGTCAAAGTTGCAGAACTTTTTTTGGAGGCCATTAAGGCAAAACTACTTTCCCCCTGATCAAAACAAGAGATTCTACTTAGGACTCTAGGTGGAAATATGATACTCTGATCTGTCCCTAAAGATTAGAACTATTTATAGTGAATAGGCAAAGTGGAAAAAATGGTTATAGTCCTAACTTACAAGAAGTGCCATTCACCTGCTGCTCAAGCTCCTGCAGGGGAGAGACAAGGGTGGTTAATGAAGCCAAGATTCTATCTGGTGTCTTCCATTACCTACAGTTATAAAAGTCCATGCACCCCCCCCCCAACTTGGTTCAGGGAAGGCTGTACACTTCTTTCTCCTCTTATCAAAGAGAAACACTACTCTGACTTGTTTGTTTGTTTTTACATGTCTAGATTTCCTTTAACCTTTATTTTCTTTGTTGCCTGAGTTGTAAAGGACCAGGGCGAGTGTCTTACTAGGTCTGATGCACTTTGCATAATGGAGATCCCTTACCCCACTGTGTGCTGCTTTTCTCCCCCAGTTTTGAAGCATTAGCTGAAGTTCTGAGTCTGTAAAATGTTTTCCTCCTATGCTGTAGTTACATGCTTAGTCCTCATTTAAGTGTAAATAACTCACAAAGAAAGACACTGGCCAAAAGAAGATGAGAGACAGGAAGATGTTTTGCACTGAAGCGAAACAAACCAAACTTACAACTGAGCTAGTCACCCTGCATAATCATCTGTCAAAGAACTGGATAAAAGCTTAGGAATCAAGGATTAGGTTATAAAAATCTCTAAGAGGCATTCAGATATTATTTTAATTATCTGCAAATCCTTTCTATCTTTATTCTGCAGAGTTGAGTTTCACAGAATTCTCCTACAAAACCAGATCATTAATCTCAAATGATTTCAGAGGCTGAAAAAAAAATCTAACTCCTGTTTCAGTCTCCCTAGGAAACCATCTGGAGGGTATCCATAGTCCATTTGCCTTTCCTGAAAATTTATTTTGCACAGAAATGCTTTAGGAAGGTCAATTACTACATCAAAGATGACAAAATCTATTTTATATATTGACTTAATGCTCATTCTCTTAAAACTCAAAATTAAGCTGGATTGATTTTCTGTTTGCTAGCAAGCTTATATTTCTGTTTTCTAGTTCCTGTGAGCATGAAACATGGACAGTGGACTCAAGTGAGACTTCATGAAAAGGACAGTTCTATCCATTTACATGTATGGGTGTGCGTGTGCATGCATGCATGTGTGTGCATGAGTGTGTGTTGGAATATCAGTCTATTTCTCCGGTATCACACATGGGAGTGGAAGCAAGTGTGTTTTACCCTTTACAAAAGTCTGCCAACCTTTTCATAGAGTGGGTATGCCTCACTCATGGTCTCTTTATTTGGACTTTTTCCTTATACAAAGCACTTGCTGATGAAAACCTTGTAAGAGTAAAGCCATTGCATCACCTGGACCAATTTGGGGAGTGAGGCAAAACCAGGAAGACATGGCCTCCTAAGAATGGGATCTGTGAGCAGCATTATACAGCACAGTCTGTTGAATTATGAAGAGGGTTATCCCCTATTCCCATGGTAGTCCTGAATTCACTCACTGGTGTAACTTAGAAGGCCCCTGTTCTCTGTAGCCAAAAGGAAGCTGTTACTTTCTCATTGTAACAAGAAATAACATAATCATTCATCACCATTTCCATACATGGATTTTTTTCTTCTGCGGAAGACTAGTGTTTAAAACCTAATATCTTAAGACTTAGCCCAAGGACGTACAATATAGATTAGACCACAATAAGAGTTTTTCTCAGGAACTGTTAATTCATAGAACCCAAATTACTCAAATTATGTTAGCTTTATCTATGCAATAGTCATATGACATATAATTTAATTATGTATTATTAGATACATAAATGACAATTGTCATTATAATTTTTTTCTGTGAAATTTTTTGCTCTCTGTGTATGTGTTTATGTGTTCACCTGTGTGTGTATAAATGCACATCTACATATGCATGTGTGAACTTGGAGGTCAAACATCAACACCAGTATTTTCATTCCTCTCTTTGTGTTTTGGGACAGGCTCTCTCCCCCCTCTGTCTTGGAACTCACTGAGGTGGGTACAATGGCTGGCTAGAAAGGCCCTGGGAGTCCTCTTGCTTCTCTCTCCTCAGTGCCCAGAGGCATTTCAGGGAACTGTTGCTGTGCTTGGCTTTTTATGTGAGTTCTGGGGTTCTGAACTCAGGTTGTGATGTCTGTACAGTAAGCCTTTAGTGCACTGAACCATTTCTCCAGCTATGAAGACAGCACCTTTGTAGCTCTTACATTTTACCAGAGTTAAAGTTATGGCCCAGGGTCATTTGTACTGAGGAAGACTAAATCCAGGGGCTCAGGAGAGTCAAAATGAAGTCTAAAGAAATGAAGATGAGACTCCAAACAGTTCCAGTTCTTCCCTCATCTGAGCTCAAAGGGAGGAATAATAATAATAATAAATATAGCCCATTTTAACCTAATGACCCATAAAGCATAATATAAAGGCACAGGGTTAACAAGTTCATGCTTAAGCTCTTTCCCGCCCCACCCCCTGCTCCCCAGTGGTTTTCTTCAAGTTTTCCTCATTTTTTTAGGTCCAGAATGGCTTATGCTTGTAGCCTGGCTGCTCTCTTCGCCCTCTTATTACCTTTCTCACGTGTGAGGGAGGCTAAGCATCCACAAAATTTCTGTCAGCTGTGCATTGTTGGGAATAATTCATCTGTATCCTGGCCATATGATTATTCATAGCACAATAGACATTTCATTCAAGATTAATACAATTCTGGCAAAGTTTAAGATATCACATAACATGAAGCCCAATAAAAAAAGCCAGCTTTTCACAGATGAACTGCATCGTTTATTTCTAAGACAATATTAGGTACTTGGGTTTGAATAAATTCTAGAGAGAGGAGCAATATCTGTTCTTTTAGGCTTTGGTTTGTGGAATCTACATTCGACATTTGCAGCCTTTCCATAATTTGATGTTTAATGCTTGGCAACTCCCTAGTCTAACCTTGAAAATCCACGACTGTAAAAATGTCACTTTCTGGAAGTGAGAACTATTTAGAACTTTATATTGGCTCCATGTTTTCTGTGTTTCTGTCAGTTGCTTTGTTTCCCTAGCTTTTCCTTCCTTTTCCCCAGAGGCTGCTAATAAACTTCATGCTCCCCTTAATCACTTTAGACTGCCACTGCTAACGATGCACAAAGCTGTCTCCCCCAGCAACCATATTCTTGGCTCAAATGTATACCTTTGCACAGTGAGGCTATCTTGGAAAGCAAGTTAATGCTTGTCTGCTCAGACCAATAGACTTGTCCATAAAGAACCTTCATATAAAAACACTTCCTAAGATGATGTAGTAACAATGAAAGGAAAAATTGTTGTCTTAGTGTGAATGACACAAAGAAATACTTTTTTGCATCCATTACAGTTTTAGACGACAGCTCCTGTGCTATAGGACTGTGGTTGCATGTGTTCAAGGGCTGTTCTGCTGCGTTTTTATTAGTAGCTCCTGAGTATAGATTCAGGGTAATGACGATTATGGTGAAATCGTATAGGTTAAATTTCTTAAAAGCTGATTAAACTAAATTCAATTTAGGGATAGATTTATAGCCCGATCATTGAAGGCTTCCCTGTGATGTATAAAACTCTGGTTTTAATCCCTGCTATCAAATAGTTTCGAGAACACCATTGGGTGCCTTTGCTTTGTCAATATGAACACCTTAGGACCTGGGAGTGCTGGGTTTCTGTGGTCTCAGTATTATATATTGATATTCCTATAATTTTGAAACACCGAATTATATCAACATGCCCGTTCCAGCTTTTATTTCAGATAATTTTGGAAGATGAATTAGCTGATCTGTAGACACTGCAAATAATGCTTGCTTCCCAAAGACAAAAGCACTGTGCGTGCCCGAGCAGTGAAATTGTAAGATCATTATTTCTCTTATTATGGACATAAATTTCTACCAGTGCTCTAGAAGTTTAAGACCTAGTCCCTGAGACAGACACAGAAGTGGTTGTAAATGAGTTAGGTTGCAAACATATTCTTGAGAATTTAATTACGTCTATCTCAAAGCATATAAAAGACCATTCTGTTTGTCTTCGCAGGAGGATTTAAGTTTGCCTCAAATAATTACCATTGTCAGCATCTGCCTCAGCTTCCTTGTGTCATATTTAAGTGAAGATTTTGATTCCTGGAAGGTATAGCCTTTTCAGAAGTCGCGGCCATTCTTCCCAATGAGTCAGTCATCCAGGACATAGGTATACTTATTTATACATTAATTCAAGGAAATTTTATCAATTAAATTTTATTTATAACACATATTTAAATATGAAAACTGTACATGTTAATAAAGGGCCATGTGATATGTCAGTATGTGGAAACATGGAGTAGCATTTATTAAATTAAAAATGTCCATGTTCTTCATCAGTTATTAGCTTGTAAGGTTCCAACCGGTGAATGGTTGTGTTAACTGTCAGCTTGGCAGGAGATAGACTCACATGAGGATTAGCCTTTGGGCAGACCCGTGGGGGTCATCTTGATTGCACTGATTGGGGTGGGAAGTCCTGCCAACTGTGGGTGGCTGGCCCCATTCCATGCGTGGCATGTCCTGGCCGTAAACATGCTGCAAGGCAGCTGAGTAGCAGCGTGCCTACATCCGTTATGCTCTGATTCCAGATGTGGGTGCAATGTCAGCAGCTGCTTCGAGGACCTGCTGCCTTGACCTCTCTCTGTGATGGGCTGTACTCTTGAGTTGTGAGGTAGATAGACTGCTTCTTCATTAAGGTGTTTTCATCAGAGTGTTTTACCATAGCAACGGGAAAAGACAGTAAGACACATCTGATCTATTGGTTTTAATCTATAGGTTTCTAGGTGTCCCGAGAGAAAAGAAGATATTCCGAAGATGTTTGTGCTACACCTTACTCTGGCTGTCGGGCTATTGGAAGATGATCTCCAAGAAGTTGGGGGTATCTCATGTTGGGAGAAAGAACTTTAAAGAGCGATGACTCTGTGTATTGTGCCAACTTCAGAAGAGTGGAAATGCACATTTATAGATTTAAATAGAGTAGCCTTGCCTGGACAGGGTTCAGGAAGTTGTCTTTTTGCATTCAGCTCATTTCTTTCCCACAGGAGAGTGCACATGGAAGACCAATGGCTTTTAGTGAACGCCAGTGGTGCCGTAAGCAAGAGTAAGTCAGGTGTAACTCATCCCTTCTCTGAGGGCTGTTGTACGAAGAGTATATATAATGGTTGACATCAGTAATTAGAGGCTCTACTCACCTGGGCAGGGATACAAGTGAAAGAGAAAGGTGGTAAGGTTCTAATTACCTCCAGAAGCACATGCTCCCAATGACTGAACTTCTTGTCTCAGGACCTCACTTTCTAGAAATTTCTGTTGCTTCTCATAAGACTGCAGGCTCTCCAAAAGTTTTCAATACATGGCCTTTGGGAGGACACTGTATATATATATAAACTATAGTAAAAATCTGTGATGCCGACTGAGAAGATATGCACAGGAGGCTACAGAAGACCAACTTGTAGTTGTTGACTAATGGAGGTATGTGGTGGGCTATCCTACTCTAGTTCTCATCCTAGAACTTCATTTGGGTGACATGGGGAAGGAAGTAGCTTCTAACTATATATCCCTAAGCAAGCTTGACAAGACTGCTTGTGTGGTAAATGCCTGCGCCTGCCTCATTTAAAACAGAAAGTATTGAAATATAGTTTTCTGGACTGTTGGAAAAACTGTAATGGGACCAGTTAATTAATACATACTTGGAGAAACTGGACAGAACCTTAATGCTTTCCTGGGAAAAATGTGTGGGTTGCTTTGAGAGGTTAGTAGGGGGTGTTCTTGCGGGCCACTAAGTAAATATATGAATGCCACTTGGGACTCTGTTGTACTTTTGTTTGTTTGTTTGTTTGTTTAAGAACCCATGAGTCTGTCAGGTTAAACATGAACTGAAGGTTCTGTACCTCACTTGGTGCTCATTTAGCTAGGGGCACGAATAAGGGCTGGACTCTGCCTTTATAAGGACTTCTTGAAGGCAGCAACAGAGCTTCTCTATTTTATGTCTCAAGATTATTTTCATAATTCTACATCTTCTTTTTGTAAAACCAATTTGATTTGACAGTCTCAGAATGAAGAACCTTGAACCAAATGGACAGAAGTATTAATAAATGTGTATATCTGAAAACCGCAATACATACACACACACACACACACACACACACACACACACACGGTTTTCAATGGTTTCATTTCAATGAATTCTCCTTTAATTCCATTCTTCTGTTATTCAGTAAAATGAGGACCAAGTGATCTTGAGAGAAGAGACAATAATTTCATCATACTTGTTCTGAAATGTTTCTAAGTTGGGAGCTCAATAGAAATCTCCAGCTACAGTTCCTGAGGATGGCTGATGTGTGAAATCTGTTAAAGCACACTCAGTATCTCTGGTGAAGATCAATGTTTAAAAAGCAACAAGTGTTAGATATATTCACAGATATGGACTACATCAACTTAACTATGTTTCTTCCTCAAGATGGGTGGGAATTGAAGCTTTCCATTTTGAATTTTATCAAATCAGGATCAGAGGTTAATATACTTTAATTACACTGCCTAAAGGAAATATTGAAGAAATAGCCTAAAATTTATTTTGAAAATTAATCTTTTACTTTCAAGTTTTTATCCCAAATGACTTGCTTTTTGGTTATTTTTATTACTTTGTTTATCTCACAGATATTCCAGAATAGATGGTAGAAGGGTAAAGAAATGTATAAATATGTTTGAACTTCTAATACACACTTACTTTAGGGAATTTCTTTCTAAGATATTTTTTTCTATATTAAAACTCATCTACTTTTGTTAAGAGTTCTTTGCTTTAGTAGTTATTGTGCCTGTCACCACCACCACCACCACTATTTGAAAAACTTAATGGAATCCCACCTTCCTCTTTGTATGTCTTTTCCTTTCTGTTTCCCTGTTCTTTATGCTAATGAGTGCAGAGCTTTCCGTTTCCACAGAGGACCAGCACTTGAATTCTTTTTGTGTCTAAAGTACCCTGTTGAGGGCACAATGTTCATTTACTAGTTTTTTTTTTTTTTATGATTGAAAGAAAATAATCTTTTTTTTTTTCTGGTTTGAGTTTGTCTTGGTAACTTTGTTCGAATACTAATACAAGAGGGATAGGATCTCTGAAGTTACTGGGGTTTTTGCTGCTGCTTTCTTCCTTCAGGAAACTACCCACAAGTATCGGTGGTATCCTTCTGCTCACCACAAGAAGGCACTACTCTTTTGACCCATCAAGGTAGTTGAGTTTGTAGTCTATGCTTTTCCTGTTTCATCGGTTCTCTTCCTCTGCTGAGATTTTCCAGTTTCAAAATAGATCATATTGCACTTTATTGAAAATTGTTAGATAATAAATAAAAATTGTTATTCTCTTTTCTATTCATATTATGTTTAGGCTTAATTTTATTTCCTTCTCTGATCATTTATAATGGTTTTATATTATAGAATGTATGGATGTTAACCTATGGGGATATAGATTCTTTCTCTTTTTTCCAATGAGTGATGATTTGCTTATTTTAATATTTAACAATGTTTTTGGAGGTGTAGGGGAAGGGAGTAACATCTTCAGTCTTCTTGGAATTTTGTCCTTAGTTCTACGGTGTCTGTAATAGAATATAGTAGCATGCTTCCACTTGAGAATTTCTCTTCCTCCAGTTGTCTAAAGGGTTATCCCACTACACCCTCTCCTTGCTGAACCTTTTTGTTGCTGTTGCTAATAGTCATTGTGATTGAAGTAAGATGATAGACTCTTAATTGTGCTTAATTGTGTTCCCTGAATGGGTAAGACTGTTGAACATTTCCTTCAAATGCTAATTGGCCACAGTTTGAGATAAGTTTTTGGGCATAAGGTTTTGTTTCTTCATTTCTTCTGGGATACATTTTTCTTCTGTGCAACCCTCTCTTCCTGCTTTGGGACAGTTTGTTTTTTTTCAGTCAGAATCAACTCAGCGTGGCAGGAGGGCCTCATGTATGTGTTAAGGCAGCCATGAGCTCCCTTGGTGCCTTTTAGGTGCATTAAGGTCCTTGGTACATTTTAGTTGCCTTGTTCACTAGATATGTTCAATGACTAGTGAATCCACATCTAAACCCTTATGTTCACCTTTACTCTCTGCATTATAAACACGTGCAGCAAAAGTTCAGCACTTCTTTTGGAGTACCGACCCTGTGTCTAGCCCCACTGTTTGGCCTGGTGTACCAACAGACGCCATTGTACAACTGGAATATAGCTTCTTTAAGGTGACATCTTTCAGATGCTTGTTGGCTTGATATATATCCTTGATGTCCTGGGCACTTTCATGGTGTTTTTAAAGTAAACACAAAGGCTTGAACTTCTTGATTTGCATGAATCTGTAGGGTTGTCACTACTTGAGAGAGTAGTGAACTATCTTCATAGGTTATCTCAGATGCCTTACAGGTGGCTTTGGATTCTTTATATATTTAGGTAGTAACCCATTCTCAGATGTATTATTAGCAAAGAAGAAATTACACCTGCACTCTTGTATGGAATAACCATAAAATAAAAAGGGAAGAATATTACCAAACTAATTTTATAAACCCAATATTTCCCCGATAACAACAGATAGATCTGGACAAAAAGAAAGAAGAGAAAAGAAAGAAAGAGAGAAAGAAGAAGAGGAGGAAGAAGAGGAGAAGGAGGAGAAGCAGGAGAGATTATAGAACAACTTCACTGATGAATGTCTGTTTGAGTTGATGGTTTAAATCTTTTGAAATGTGCATCCAGAAGTAGAGTCTCTTGATGGTATGATAATGATATTACTGATTTATTGAGGGGTGTTCCCAGTAGCTTCCCATTTTACATTCCCACTAGCAGTGCACAAAAGCCCCACTTTTTTCACCTCCTCATCAACAATGGAAATTTCAGCTCTCCCATTCCCTTCCCAGTGATGTCAACACACATGGGTGCTACTCGTGGTTACACGCTGAGCTGCAAGGGTCACAAGTGTCTGATGACCCTTCCTGTGTTCCTGAAATGCACACATAAGCCAGTATTCAAACACCTTTTTCTTTTGGAGTAATATAATTCTATTTAGACTTTTATCATGCATAAGTACTTATTTGTAGCTAGACATGATATATTACATCCAACGTGTATGAGGTGTAAACCATGCATGGCACTGTAACCTTCTTTTCAAGAGTTACAAGGACGATTTTCACATTACACGTGGTATGTTCCCACTGACAGATTTTTAATGTTGAAAGTGTAAAACCAACATTGCTAGTTTTTCATTGCTGGAAGGTGATTCATTGCTTGAACCCTGATGAATTCTGAGTTAACTTTTAGTACTGAAAGAATGTTCTATGATCCATAAAGAGCAAAAGTACTCCTCAAGATAGCTGCAAGCCATCTTAGTAGAGAAAGACGTGGCTGGTTTCTCTAAAATAATGAGAAGGCAGAAAAGAAAAGAACCCCTGTCATTTATTTTATTACTTTGTTTTATTCAAGGCTTTAGGATTTCATTTGAGCTATGCTAAATTTTAGTTTAATGCATTTGAATATTTCATGACTTTAATGTCTGCTTCCAAGCTCTTAAGAACTGAGGCAATGGTGCTGGCGGTGGTGGTGCTGAGGATTGTCCGAAGTTCCTTGTGTGGAGGCCCCTGGAAGATGTTGGGCATCTTTCTTCACATTTCCTGCTTTTTCCCCTCGAGAAAGAGTCTCTCGTTGATCTGGGAGCTCCTCGTTTTGACTAGATTGCATGGACAGGTGCACGCCTCCATGCTTAGCTTTCGTCAGTTCCCGGGGCGGTGCGCACAGTTAGTATTTCTATTCATAGAGCCTTTTCCTCGGTCCCTAGGATAAGAAATTTTAATCTCATACTATGAAATGTCAACTACATAAAGGGTTTAAAATTTTAATGCAACCATTAGAGTTGCTAACTCCTCTTTTGTCGATGCCAACGAATGAGGAAGAGCCTTTGACTTGAAGAATATAAATAAATCTTAAATGCATTTTCTGTATCAAAAAGTCAGAAACCCTGCACATGCCTTTTAAATTAATATTGAGAGTCTGTATGTAAATATACATAGGATGCATATATGCATAAATATGTGTATGACAATATTCACAAAGTATAAAATGGAATTATATTTTCTTTTTTGACTATAGAAATATGTTATTTATTAATCAATCCACTTACAAAGCATGTGGCTTAAAGCAAGCTTATTGACATCTTCAAATATGACCCATGGGAACATGTCTTCCACATACAGACAATGGTATTACTGCCTGGATGCACTTGCAATCTTGGGCATATTAAGCATATTTAAACAAATAAAACTAGGCTATCCTGTATATGAAAGTATCTTGCTAATATGCATCCTGAAGTGGATTAAAACTTCCTCCAAAGGAGAAATGTTGCTATGTTAACTTTCACTCTACATTATGTTGTGAATCTTAAATATAGAAAATAAAATTTTTACATCAGTGATCAACTTTTGGTAATGTCTGAAGTGGGTGTCTATAACCATGGCAACAATAGCTTGACAATATAATCTGTGCTTCACAGTATCTACAGATTTATTGTTTTCAAGTTTAGAGAGAAATAGAACAAGAGACATGTAGATTCAATTATTTAAACTATTAAAAAAATCCCTTAAAAGTGATCCTGGGACTCTTAGAAGTTCTATGAATGCATAGATACCTGCCAATGACTGAATCCTAAATTCTGATTGAATGACTTTATAAAATTAATGTAAGCAGATATCTTATTCGTGCTTAGCAGAAGACTTAACAAAATTCAACATGTCTTTTTCAATTTCCCTATTTTTTTTTAAATCTTCAAGTGTATACAATCCAGCTATCTCAAATTAGTATTTAGTGTTCATCAATGCTGTTTCACAGCAGCAAAAACTGGGTTAGTGAATAAAGTTCCAAACTGCAGAGAGAAAGATAAATGGGGTCAGAACTGCAGTCTAAGCATACGGCATCAATAGCAACTCTGTCTTGCACTGTGCTGGAAGAAAGGACACACCAAGAAAATTCCTATTGGTCACTCTGGTCGTGTGAGTGCCACCTGCTTCTGATTGATGCGGGTTACATTCTGTTCCCAGTGTTATGGGCAGTACTTAATTCAGAACTCCATATTGTAAATATACAGCAGCCATTTTGTCCTAATTTAATTAAGGTATGTCTTAATATACAGTATTATCATTTCCTAGAGAATCTTTACACATTAAACTAAATTACATGATTGATTAAATTAAAGGTTTGTAATGGATAAAAAAATTCATACTTTTTAAGGTACTTTGTAAAAAGAAAAGACTGCAAAACACTTCATACTAAAGCAGCTAATCTTGCCTACAAGTTTAGGGTCACAAGTCTATAATATGTGCAAAGGAATGCAATACAAGGAATCATGCAAAACTACACTAAAATGATACAGGAAGTAATGCCAAATTTAGAAAAAAACCCACAAAAGCTTTTATAAATACATCAAAATCAACCGTGTCCATACGTTGTAGGTCTTGGCAGTTGCTGTGCCCACGTAGCAGTCAGTACTCCGAGTTCAAGGCTTCCAGATCTGCGCAGGTAAGTCATGCTATCTTCGGCTGACTGCAGGACCAGGAAGGATGGGAATGAGAGGGACGAAGAGTTCTGAAACACAATGTCAGCTTTCACTTGGCAGCGGGCCTCGAGGTCCACTCTGCCTAGGGGGCTCTTCTTATTGGTGATCAGCCACTGGTCGACACATTTGGTGGAAAAGTATATACACAGAAGGCGCTTCACATCTTCCCTTTCCTCTAAAATAGACAGATGGTCGTTTTTGCCCCCGTGTCTTCCTCAGTCCCCCCTTTCCCATCTAGTGTGCAGTGTAGTCTCCTCTTTTTATATTTATGTGGATATGTACATCTTTCATTTGTTCCCTGGGAAGCTCCATGATTGACATTGCCTAAACTTTCTTCCAGATGAATCAGTTCCCCAAAATTTCCCCGAAAAGGACCTCTGAATGATGCTCCATCTGGTCCTGAAGAAACGTAACAGATGTGAGGATAGCCTGCCTTGCCAGGGACAGATTCAGAGGTTCAGTCCAGTATCATCAAGGTGGGAATATGGAAGCATCCAGACTGGAATGGTGCAGAAGGGGCTGAGAGTTCTGTATCTTCATCTGAAGGCTGCTAGTGGAAGACTTGGAATTATATTTTCTAATTATATTTTTCAGTGTGAATAAATATAATAGATGAATTATAGTGAAATTTTAGAAAAAATCTTAATTATTTTATATTTTATAGGATGCTTTTCTTCATGTGTGAGATAAAATTTTTGCAGTTAATTGCTGTAGATGCAAAGTGTTTCCTGGTATTTTCATAGATTCATTCTAGTTGTTGGAAGGCAGGGAAGGAAATATTGGTAAATGATAGTCTTTGATTTTTAAAATATAGTTTTATGTTTTAAACATTTAAATGTTATATTTTAATATTTCATGCATGTATATAATGAAATATATACTGTCCATTTACTCCTTCAATTCCACTAAGAAGCCTCAACATGCCCCTCCCAACTTCGCTTCTCTCTGTCTCTGTCTCTGTCTCTTCTCCTTCCCCCTCTCACCCACTGAGTCTAATTAATGCTGTCCATATTTATGCGTGGGTATGAGAGACCACTGGAGCATGGGAAACCTACAAGAATCCATACCCTCAAAGAGGGATGCTCCCCCTTTCCAAATAACTATTATCTGCCAATAGTTTCTCAGCAAGGGGTGGGGCCTGCAGAGTTCCTCCTCCATCTATGCTGGAATGTGGGCTGGATTCATCACACGAGGGACCTGTGCAGGTGACCACACCTGCCTCGAGTTCATGAGGGCAATAGTCTTGCCATGTGCGGAAGACACTTTTCTGTGGCGTTCCTCCTATCCTTACCTGTGCTATTTTCTTCTGTCTCCTGTTCCATGGTCTTCCCTGTACTTTGGCAGGAGGTGTGACTGATAAACATGAGGATGTACTTGGTGACAGAAATAGTCAATTGGAAACACCTTAACTTTTGAAAAAGTTATTTTATTTTTTAAAGATTATAACAATTAAATCATCTATCCTATCTTCTTTCTCTCTCCAAATCCTCCCACATATCCACCCTTGCTTTTTTAAATTTATAGCTTCTTTTTATTAACTGTATATGCATATGTGTGTATACATCTATAAATTATTTATAGATACATACATATACACACATACATACATCATAATACATATATATACACACATACATACATACATACATACATACATACACATTCCTAAATACATAAGTACAACTTATTCTGTCTGATAATGTTACTTGTATGTATAGTTTCAGGGCTGACCATTTGGTATTGGATAGCCAGTTGGTGTTCTCTTCCCCGGGGAAGACTATTCCACTCTCAACAATCCTTACCTGCCTGCAACCTTGGAGTAGGGTTGAGGCCTACTGCTCCCCTCCACTCCCCATCCCTGTTAGCAGGTCTAATGTTGTCCTTGTTCAGCTCAGGTTTAGGCAGTCATTTTCATGAGACCTTATTTTTTAAATCCCACATTTCCTCTTTTGATCCAAGACCAATTCTGTTCTCTCAACTAGACATAATGGAATAAAATACTTAGAAGAAACAGAGCCTAAAAAAATTGGCCTAGAGTCATTCTTGAGAAGTGGTTATTTTCCTTTCAGTTCTTTTCCTTTGAGCTTTGAGATGCTTAGTATTTGTTTTGTGTGGTGTTTGTGGTTTCTAAGAGACAAGGAACTCTCACCAGACACATGGAAGACTGGCAAAATGGGCATAAAGCGTCAGTCTCAAAGTCGCCTCTGTCTTGCTGTGGGAAGTCTTGAGTCCTTGAATTCACTTTTCTTTCTGTTGATAAATAAAGGGCCCTGGGGACATCAAAGTACCCCTTAAAGCCATCAGAAGGAATAATCGATACAGTTGCCTGGGAACAGTCTTTTGGCCTTCATGCTCCTTCGTGGGCCCCCATCATCTGATTGTCAGCTGCTCAAGATCCCTATTTCTTTTATGCTGCATAAGTTCTAATGCATTTCTCTGAAACAACAGCCCAAGTGCTGAGCTTTTCTATGGCCTCTTACGGCACAGCGTTTGCTGACAAGACTTTACCTGTTTTTAGAAGACAGCAACACTTTCTCCTCGACTCTCCATAGCACCTCAGAGGGCAATATTTTCCCCCAAGCTCCACTCAAAGCGTTCAAGCAAAAATGTGCAGGTCCTGTGAACCTTCAGAAAACAGAAGGGTGAGCTCAGAG
Source organism: Apodemus agrarius (assembly GCA_964023405.1). NCBI lineage: Eukaryota > Metazoa > Chordata > Mammalia > Rodentia > Muridae > Apodemus > Apodemus agrarius. The sequence goes on from OZ030007.1 coordinate 26,693,417, forward strand.
AGTCAAAGCCATGATCTATCCTATCTTGGTTCTTCCAAACATGTTGCATTTAAGGAGATACTAAAGAGGGGTTTAGAGCTTTTATTATCTTTCAATTGTGAAAAAGGAACCAGCTGAAACTGATGTGTGTGTACTCCTTATTCCCGGCCCAGAGAACCTTTGCCAAAAGTTAATTAAATTCACACAAAGTCTCCATAGCTTGATTGAATCTTTGGGGCTCAGGCTTCTTTTATTTTATGGCATTCAGTGGGTTTTTATTATGCGAAGACTGCTACCTCTGGGAGAAGCTACCTTTGTGTTGAGGAAATGTGCCACAGCCACGAGGCTATAAGCTCCCAGACACAGTCTGAGTTTATATGAGGATAACTGAGACTCCTCACAGAAATTTTATGAAGATTCAGTAAGTTAATTCATGGAAATTGCTCATAATTATGACTTACATGAAACAGATTTGATATGATTTATTGAGTACTTGTGTTGATTTAGGACCCATGATAGTAGAGATAAAGCTATATAGACATTAATAATCTATTATGCATGGTTGAGGGAAATATTTTTTGCAAAATTATTGGAAAAATTAGAACACATACAATCACAAAAAGCAGAAGATACAAAGCTAGGTATGATTTTTTTTAAGTTTATGAGAATCAAATCTTGACAAATAGGCATTTATGCATATGTCTTACCCTGTGGTTGAGGGTAAGGCATATTTAATGATTTAAATGAAAATGCAGCATTTGTCTTTGCCATGGTTTCACATTTTGTTTTGGATCTCTGGCTTTGGAAATCCTAAGTGAAACTGAGCTACAAAAGGACCTTATTTGTAGCGTTGTGATTATAGGCTAAGTGTCACGTTGCCCAGAAGGTGGAGGGCAGAGGGATTATACGGACACTTAAGGGCTTGAAAATGTTCTGTGGTTTCTCTTTTTTTTTAAATAGTTATTTTTAGACATTTTATTAAGGTATATTGTGTCACTGCCTTGAATTATTTTTTTGTGTTTCTCTTATGTTGGTGTTTCTGGGATAATGTTGGAGTTCTGATAGAGATCCAAATGATACCAGTTGTACCCCAAGTTGGTTCTTGTTGCATATATATGTATGTATGTATATGAATATGTGTATGTGTATATAAATAAGCATATATAAATGATGAATGTGAATAATAATGTTGACCATGGCTGCATTAAGCCTTCTCATGCAGTTCCTTTAAGGCCACTATCATTTTCAACATTTTGTGATGATGCAATCAAGTCTGAATTCAAATATCTTGGTGATGAATATAAACAAATTATTGGTGTGAGTATTATGAAGGACTTTCTTTGTTATGTGAAATAAAACAAAATAATATGAAGTGAAAGCAGCTGATAATTAAGTTCAGTCTTAGTTTCAAAATCAATACCACTAAGGTGACCTTTTAAAATATCATTTCAATTTTTCTTAATACAAATACATACATCATCACAAAGAAAAATAATTGAATTTTGAGTTCCTTTGAAAAAATATCTAGAAAGTAATTTCAGATACCTTTTCACTACAGCAATGTTTAAGGAATTAAAAAACTTTGTATGATAGAAATCAGATATATTGTTTTAATAGGAATGGTTTGCTTTCAAATATGATCACTAAGACAGGGGTAAACAGCTGTAGACTTTATCTACAGTAACATTTTACTGCACAAAAATATATTGTATCTAAAATCAAATAGTCAGCCCTGAAAGCATACTTACAGGTAATATTAACTCCATATTTAGGATTATAGATGTATGTAGCAACAACTAATGAAAAAAGAAGCCATAAGTTTGAAAAAGAGCAAGAAGTGGTACAGGAAGGTCAGAAGGGAAGAAACGAAAGAGGAAAATGGTATAATTATAGTGTAAACAAAAAATAAAACAAATAATTAATAATACATTTTGAAGAAACTGTAAGAAGTAGCCTAAACTTATGCCTCATTGAGTTCTCAGGGCTGCTGGGCAGATTTTTTTTTATTCTGGGATTACTCTATGTGAGAGCATGCTTTACTCAGACATGCTCCTACACTTGTTGTGTGGCTATGTTGGGCAGTGCCCGGTGGCCTCAGAAGAGCACCTGGGCACCCATTCCCACATGGCTCTAAAGGGAGCAAGAAGTTATGATCAGTATTTTTCTTGAGCATGAAACTGATACAAGCCTCTTGGCAATACATCCCCCTTTGTGGGATGAACCTACACCAGACGGCTGGGGAAAGGCATGAGAAAGCACACGCGGTTGTCACGTCACCAGACTCTGAGTGCGGCGAAGACATGGTCTTTGCTGAGTTTATCCTTCACAGCATTTCTAGGTGACCACAAGCCTGCAGTTGAGCAGACAATACATCTTTTCTGTTTTAAAATAAAATAATAGCAAATTGGCAAGCAGTGTTTGAAGGAGGCTGTTCAGTCTTTATCGATTTTATTTTCCATCTTCTTTTTTGTGCAATGGGTGAAAAAATTTACCTGGCACTGTTTGTCTCCTTTCTTTTTCATTGGCAGTTTGTTTTCTTAGATTTGGAAATATAATCAATAGATTAAGTAGGGATAAAAATCTAAAATGCACCCTACCTTTATTCCTCAAATGATTGTTTATATCTTTTCTTGAAAGAATTTCTCATGATGAACCTATTGGTTTCAGTGCTGAATATTTTTGTTTATAAATATCACAGCAAGCTTTGAACTGTAACATCTACTTAATAATACTAAGAATATTTCAAGGACTAAATAAGTTTATATATCCTTCTATAGAAAAATATATCTTTGGTTTTCTACTTATTAATCCATAATTCTTTCAACCATCCATCCATCCATCCATCCATCCATCCATCCATCCATCCATCCATTATGTATCATCTATCTTTCCATACTTACAGTTTTAGAATATTAATGAATAACAAACAAGGGAAGATGTTTTGTTAGTGGAATAATACCTCAGAATTATTAATTTTTCTGTGGTTCCGAGGCAATGCACAATCTCATAACTCATCCCCTTTACTGTATACACATTCCTCACTCCTAACTTTTACCCTCACCCTGGACTGGATCTTACTCTATTCCCATTTTTATATTTTACTTCTTTCCAGGTGGAGACCTTAATGTCTCCACCCACTCTGGACCCCCATCGCATTCCCATTTCATCTCTGGCCTTAAGAAGTACATTTCAGACACGAGACTGACACATGTATCAACGTGTAGATGCCACTGAAAGGCTGGGTTTCTTGAGTCTTCCTGAAATGAAAGGGACAGTATTGATGGCTCCATGCCAAGACGTTAAGTTTCAAATGGCGGTTGATCTTGGGTAGTAGAGATTCACTACTTGTTTTTATGCTGATGAGGATTCGGTGCTCTCCCAGCCCTAGTGTCACAGACAGCAACATCCTTGATCATTTGTAACTGGGTTAGTACCCATTCCCAGTAGTGTGATGCACAGCTGTGAAGCCTGAGAAGAATTGCAAGGGACACTGGCATTTATTCTTTTGTCTCTGAATTAACGATATAGCGCAGTGGTTCCCAACCTTCCTAACACTGCGAAGCTTTAATACAGTTCCTCATGTTGTCGTGGTCCCCATCCCCCCAACCATAGCACTATTTTCTTAGTTACTTCATGACTGTAATTTTGCTACTGTTATGAACAGCAATGTAAATAGCTGATATACGACTCCAAAGGGTTGTGACCCACCACTTGAGAACCCTTGTTGTAGAGGGTCCTGCAGTGGAATTCAATGTTTTTTCTCGCCAGACCTCAGCATCATTTGAGTGCTGCCTATTGAGGACCATGGCTTCGCTCCCCACTTAACTTTAAAGCCGTTCAGTAGCATGGAAAAGTGTGGGTGTTTCGGCCCCTTGCCTTTGCATGTATTGTTTGCTATTCTTGGGTTTTTCTTCCCTCAAAGCTTTTCTACTCATCCTGTAAGATGCAGTTCAGGAGTCTTCTCTTCTGAGAAAATGATTCCTTCATCTCCTTCCTGTTTTCTCTTCCAGGTAAATAGAGGTGTCCCCCAAGCCAGTTCCCCCATCTCCCCTATTCCTAATCGCTTATCATATTATATTGAAGTCAATTATTTACCATAGTAACTGAGTGCAACCTGCCTTTTGATGATTCAGCAAGATGAATTCAACAGTGACTGATGATGTATTAATCACCCACCTCTTTGTCATGGATAGCAACTATTGTCAAAGGAACAAAAATTAATAAAAGAAAATGATAACATGGGACACTTTTTTTTGTTTTTCAAGAGAGGGTTTCTCTGTAGCTCTGGTCGGACACTTGTTCTTATTATATATCTGTCAAATATTCTGAGTAATTTTCTTTCCATATTGGAATAAGAGGTAATGGCTGATATTTTGCCATTTTCTCCTAGGAATGTTGTAATGTCCTGGTGTAGAATTTTCCTGGGCTACTCCAAGACTGAAAATAATAATCAGACCTGGCCAGACTCGCCCTTGAAAAGGCTGCACATTGGGGGGAGTTTGGAGTTAGTAATTGATCTGCATCAAAACTACTGCATGAGATATGAAACACATGTGTGTTGAACATTGGAATGGCCAGATGGCTGTTTCCTTGGATTACTATTAGACAGACAAATACAGCATTTACTTCTGGTTTATGTGGTTGTATTGCATACAGGTGTAAATTGGTTCTGGAGTCCAACTCTGGGCTCAGTTGTCATCATAAACAAACTGCAATTTGGGCAAGATGCTTACAGTTTCTTTCCTTATAAGTTAAAAATTGCATTAAAATTCATAAGCAATGCACAGCATTCAAAATATTGGTGCTTATTTTTAGCAGAAAATAAACAGAGATGATTGGAAATAAGAATGTATTATACTTGCTGAAATAAATATGTTAACTTAAAAAATCTTACTAAATTGAGCAAGTTTCTTTTTTCTTTTCTTATATATATTTTCTGTTGGCAACATTATAATATAAATTGAGCAATAGCTAAGACAATGTTATAAGTGCTCTTACGTCCTTGGTGCTATGTGCCCATCATGGATATTTATATCTTGTGTGCATGTTTCCTGGAAGAGTATCACAATGACAAACTGAAATATTACAGTGGTCTCAAGCGCATTCATTGCAGTAAAATTTCATGTGAGCACTGAGAGTATCAGCAGCACTGCTTGCTGTATTGTGCTTAGCAATTTATCTCCTGCACCCACTAAGGGTCACCCTTACTAATCAGGCCAGTTATCATGAACTAGGTGAACTGCATTCTATACAACAGGATTCCCAGAGACTCCGGCAGGCACTAAAGAGAAATGGAAATCTTATCTATGAAGAGTTTCTCTCAATTCCTAAGAGGAATAAAGAAGTGGAATCTAAGGAAGATCATACCCAGAGAGAAAGTGGCCATCTCTTTGAACTTAAGACTAGATTATGCTTTTTCATTCTGAGAGCTTATGTACTTTAGTGAGAGGCTCACAGGACCCAGTAGGGATGACCTTAGCTAAAATGCCCAAGAGTGTGGAGATGGAACCTGAACAGACCACCTCCAGGATATAGGCATGACTCCCAGTTGAGAGATGGCGCCACCCCACCCATCTCAAAATATTTGATCCAGGATTGTTCCTGTCTAAAGGAAATGTAGGGACAAAAATGGAGCAGAGATTGAAGGAAAGGCCATCCAGAGACTGCCCCAACTTGGGATCCATCCCATGCACAGGCCCCAAACGCTGACACTATTGCTGATGCCATGTTGTGCTTGCAGACAGGAGCCTGGCATGGCTGTCTTCTGAGAGGCTTTCCCAGCAGCCGACTGAGACAGATGCAGATACTTGCAGCCAACTATTGGACTGAACTTGGGGAATCCCTATGGAAGCGTTAGGGGGAGGACTGATGGAACAGAAGGGGATGGCAACCCCATAGGAAGAACAACAGTGTCAACTAATCGAACCCCTCAGAGCTCCCAGGGACTGAGCCACTGACTAGCCTTTGGCTCCCACTACATGTGTAACAGAGCATACCTATTCTGACCCCGGTGGGAGGGAATGTACTTGGTCCTGTGGAGGCGTGATGCCCCAGAGAAGGGGGATGCAAGGGGAGTGAGGTGGGAGTGGATGGGTTCCCCTCTTAGAGGTGAAGGGGAGGGAGAGGGAGTGGGGATTTGTGGAGGGGGACTGGAAAAATGGGGACAACATTTGAAATGTACATAAATAAAATAATTAATAAAAAATCAAAAAACAATTCTTTTTGCTTTTCTATTTCATTCTTTAAAGCTACAGAGTCTCTGCTGAACTTGACACCACTGGGATTTTCCACTTGGTTTCTTCTTTGTTTCAGATTCTTAATGGAATACTATGTGCTCCAAATTTGATGCTACTAGTACACATTTTGAAATCAATTCTTTCAGTTATGCACCTTACAAAGCGTCCCTAACCACCACACTTACATATAAAGATACCCTCCCAAGTAAAGGCCATATTGTTTGAAGCCACTTTCTTTTTGGGGAGTAGAGTTGAAACTTGTTTTAGAACTATTCTTAGCCCGATGAATTTGTACAAACCCCAAGTTGAATTCATTGAAATATTCATTTGCTCTCTCAGAATCTTAGGGTAGCCCTCCAAAAATTTATTATCAGTTATTTGAATGGTGATGGGAAAGAAACTTAATTTGATTGAGAGTTTGTTTTTGTAAGAAGCAGAATTTTGAAAAGATTAGTTTTATTTGAAAAATAATAAGTGTTTATAAGGTACAGTGCAATCTTTCATATATGTATATATCCTGTAGATTAGCCAAGATGCCTTAATAAGTGGAATAATGTTCTAATATATTTTTTGTTCATAAACAAGGATTATTTTGTGGCATTTGTAATACATCTAGAATGCATTTTTATCTTGCTATAAGATACAAATATTGCAGTATGATAAAACATATGGTCCTAGAAGCTTTGCAGCATGTCCTGAACTCACAGATCAAGCAGGTCTAAGCGCTTTAGGCTGAGACTGGGTTGTTGATCATTGCCTGTGAGATGTGTCAGGGCCACAGTAGTCACCTTTTAATTTACACAGTGCCTTTGTGAAAGCGACATTCTATTTAGAAGTAATCATGCTAATTATCCCTAATTATGATATCGGCTGCCTATCAACAGCCAATTTTAACCTTTAAAACCTGTAACAATTGTTTTTTGTGCCTGCAAGCCAGGGTAAAATAACCTTGAAAAGCTGCATGTGTTTTCCAAGAGTTCAGTTTAAACAGCATAGACACACCTCAGAATATTGTTTAATATTTTGTTATTTTTGTGTAGTAATGAAAGGAAAATAAATAGGTTTAATGTGGATGAATAAAAAGAAAATTAGAAGTTGGGATTCTGACAGTTGAAGACACCCACTTAGCTCAAATGTAATTTGTTTTTCTCCAGGTGTATAATATAATATAATATAATATAATATAATATAATATAATATAATATAATAATATGTTATGTTATGTTATGTTATGTTATGTTATGTTATGTTATGTTATGGTTATTCTTGTTGAATACCCAACCTTCTGCATTTGAGGGTTTCCCACTGTATGAGGCAGATCCTGCCTTTCATTTGACAAGTAGAAACTCTTGGGTCAAGGAACAAACACATTAGCTTAGCTGTACCAGATTTATACAATGGACTCAGGCTTTGAAGTCTCATAAAGCAAAACAGCAGCAACACAGAGCAGTGTTCCAGTCGTGCTGGTATAGATCAAGACCCAGGTTCCAGGCATGGGAACAACAGTAGTTCTAGCAGAAGACTTGGGTCTGGGGGATAAACGTTTTTCAAACAATAGTGATTTTGACTCATAGTTGCAGTGGAAGTTTAATTACAGTAAGACCTTAGGATGTGACTTGGGTATGGCCAGTGACTGCATAGCCCCAGGCCTGTTCTAATACTGAGGGTTACTAGTATGTTTTATTAAATTTCACTAGGTTAAGATTATCAGAGCTAGTATCTACTTACAAATGAAAACACTGTTAATGTATTGTAATAATATGCTATAATAATAATTTCTATTATTATCAGTTTTGTATTGCTGTGTATACTCCACTAAGTCTGGGTGCTCCTGGAGGTCAGAAGAAGGCACTGTTTTCCATGCAGCTGGAACCACAGGTAGCTATGAGCTGCCCAACATCAGTACTGGCAGCCAAACTCAGGTCCTCCGCAAGGACAGCAAATGATCTGAGCCATCTCTCCAGTCCCCAGAGGATTATTTTCAATGTATGCTGAAATTATAATGTGCTTCTGAATCCGGGATAAATTCTGTCTGTAGATCAGGAATTTGTACATCTAATTCTAGGGCTACGCTCATAATAAGGGATGGACTGTTTAGTTTTATGGGGCATTTTTATTTGTGAAGAGGAGAATTTATCCTTCTACTTTTTGTCACAGTCTTTTCAATGAACTGTTTTGAAGGTGTTTTTCACAGAATTCTTTAATAATGCACCATCAGGTAAGGCGCTTAAACCTCCTGTTCCTCTGCAGATTTGTCTGCTTTACGTGCATCAGTGCGTTGCCTTTTGCAGCTAACTTCTTTCATGTAGCACTGTGGCTGTGAGATTCATCTATATTTTGGTGTATATCGGTATTTAATTTTTTCATTTATTTATTCATTTTACCTCTTGATCACTGCCCTTTTGAAGTCCCCCTCACACAGTCCCTCCCCTCATATCCCTCCCCTTCTCCTTGAGAGGGTGGGGCACCTGAGTATCTCCCGACCCTGGTGCATCAAGTCTCTGCTGGGTTAGATGCCTCTTTTCTCACTGAGGCCAGATGAAGCAGGCCAATTAGGAGGAAAGGGACCCAATGGCAGGCAACAGATTTAGGAATAGTTCCTGTGCCAGTTGTTGGGGGTACCCACATGAAGACTGAGCTGTACATATGCTACATACAAGCTGGGGGCCTTGGTCCAGCCTGTGATCTTTGGTTGGTGTTTCAGATTCTAAGAGTCCCAAGGGTCCAGGTTAGTTGACTCTGTTGGTTTTCCTGTAGACTTTCTATCCTCTCTGGGTCCCCCAGTCCTTCCTGCAGCTCTTCCATAAGAGTCCTCAAACCCCATCCAATGTTCGGCAGTGGGTCTCCGCAATTTATTTCAGTCAGCTTGTGAGAGGAGTCTCTCAGAAGACAGTTTTATGCTGGATTCCTGTCTGCAAGTGTAACAGAGTATCATTGATAGTGTCAGGGGTTGGTGCTTGCCCATCGCATGGGTCTCAAGTTGGGCCAGAGATTGGTTGGGCATTCTCTCAGTTTCTGCTCCATCTTTGTCCCTATATTTCTTGTAGATAGGACAAATTTTGGGTCAAAAATTTTATGGGTGGCTTGGTATCCTTATCCATCCACTGGGGGGGGGGATCCTGGCTTGCTACAGAAGGTGGCAACTTCAGGTTCTATATCCTCACTACTAAGAGTTTCAGCCAAGTCATCCCCATAGACTTCTTGGAAACCCCCACGTCTCGGTTTTCTGGCACGTCCTAGAGATGCCCCACCTCATGCCAACCTCCATCTTGTTGGATGCTTAGGATAGGAGAAGTCTTGTTATCCTCTACCCTCTTCATGCTGAGATGGTTGGGAATGAGGTTTGTATCCAACTGAAGACAAAAGACTAGATGAGGAAAAGTGTCCTGTCAACTTCCAAAATGGAATGGGCAGTGCAAGTCACTGCTCTTCCCAACGTGAAAATGTTACTGGGCACTACTCATGGAATCGTGATGGACACATGAAGGGAGTCACAGCAAAACTGAGTAAGCTTTAGAAAACTATCTTCATGATTCAGCCATAATCATATGAAGTTTGACATATTCTGGAACCCAAGTATGATCATAATTAACTGCTTTCTGAAGAAAGAAGTTAGAGTCATATGCTTCAAGCTACTTGCTCTTTTGTTAATTGGCCATTGCTAACTCTTCCCTTGTACAGGTTTCCCACCCCAGGGCTCTAGGGAATCTAGGAACAGTCATATACAGTGCACGGGACCTTACAGGAGCTCTGGAAACCGCTCTAGTGCAGTAACTGAAAAATCTTAGCACAGGAAACAATGACACAGATTACAAAGGGCTTCCCTGTCTCCCTGCAATTGCAAGATGAGATGTTTTAAACGCACTTCTGTTTAGCTCTGTCCTGCTCATGTATTAACGAATAATTCTCTCATCAGTACAATAAGAATATTGTTATTTTCTATTTTTATTGATAAGTTAAGTGGGGCTCAGAACAGATAATGGTTTCCTCTACATACTAGAGAGCTGTTAGCAGGACTGGACTTAATTCTAGTCTCTCAGTTGGGAAATCTTGGGGGCCACTGTTCTGAGACACAGTGTTCTACCCTCCTGCTCTGTCTAAAGAATGATCTTCTGTAGTTTGGTAACTGTGCTTCTCCAAATTACCGTTTCTTTCCTGAATCAAAGGAACTTAGGAAAACCATTTCAAGAAGCAAGGCAAACAAGAAAATACAATATAGTTTGACAGCTGATTGTCTGGGGGTGCTTAGAATTGATTCATAAGATGTTTTAGTCATTACATAGGAAGATCTTAGGAGTTTAGTAATTTTTGTATTACTTTAATACATTTAAATGAAAACATTTTTTTCAATTTACTAACACATATGCAAAGAGTATGTACTTATTAAATATAGTCAGCATAATTATCACAACTTGAAAAATACTTTACTCACTTGTTACAAGGTGTATATATGTGAATCTTATAAACACAGATTTTTCTCTCTCTCTCTCTCTCTCTCTCTCACACACACACACACACACACACACACACACACACACACACACACACACACACATCAATTAGTGGCCTTACTTATCCCTGATGTGTATCTTCTCAATTCTTGTTTGGCCTGAAGGGACTTTACTCCAATCTTGATTTCCTTAACTTTTGCCACATGTCTAAAGACACAGGAAGCCAGCTATTCCAGTTAGTAGTTACATTGTTGCCATTTTAATTGGTCAGACTGAAATGAGTAGTTTTCTGAGGGATTTATGCAGTCACAAAAATTCTGAGCTGGCCAGCATTGTGTTTGCATTTATTTTGTGTTTCTTGGGTTTGATATCAAGCCTTCTGGCATTTGGCATAGGATGTGAGGACGGAAGCACTTTGAAGCTGGTCAGATGCCTGTTTCTGAGAGACTTTCAGACACCAAAGAGAATGTGAGCCGGCTGCTGGGTTAGAAATGTCGGTGCCCTAACGTCGGGAGGTGGAATAATAAATACAGCAGCTCGCTGAAGCGCTGACAGTTATGCTAGGTTGGATTCTGTAGTAAGCAGGCTTGTTGCTTCCTCTGAATGTGAAATAACAAAACAGGATCCTTATTTTTGATTCACCTTTTCTTTTTCAAAAGAGAAACAAAATACTCATCAGCTACTTTATTTTTTTTTCTACATTTCCCTCAAAGTATTCTATTTTTTTTTCCTGATACTTAAATATAAAAAGCCCAAGATATTTTATCTGTCTGTCTAGGACTCTGAGTCTGTGTCTGTAAACAGTGAAAAAGATTCCATCTGAACTTTAATATTAGAGGGTAGCTTGAATTTTTGGAGGCAAAGCCATACAAACTCTGTCAAATATGCAAACATGGCCTTCTTGAAAGCAGTACCCTGAAGCCAACCTCCGTGTGCTTCATTCTGCAATCCAGTGTTGAAATTCAATGAGAAGGGCTTATATCTTTTCTATTCGTTTTTTTTTTTTTAAAAGTGTCTTATTGTTTAAACTTCTGAGATTGAAAATGTCTGCCTGCGACGTCCCGGTCCCCGTTTCACCAGGAGCTGTGAGCAAATGACATCAGTCAGCCTCCCAAGGCCCTCAGAAGCTAGTGTGTGGGCCACAGCAAGAGTGCCAGCCGAAGGGAATCGAACAGAGCCGCAGCAGGTGTGTGGGGAAATCCAAACAAGAGTCAAAGCAACTGATTATGGCAAGAACCGCCCTGGAAAGGTCTTACAAAATTCTCCTGAACTTGCCTACTATGAGAGCCAGGAGTCATGTTCTTCAGATGCAATTGACCGAGGATGACGACTCTGAATTCGAAGGCCAACTTCACATTCGCTGGCTGAGATTACTAAGGCTGATTATGCTCCCATGACTCTAAATGTCACTACACCAGCCCTCTAGGCCCGTAAATTTAAGAAGAGACATGACACACAGTAGGTTTTCATGATGACTTTATATTTGATAAGCACTTGCATATTTTAAGAATAAACATTTTATAACACTATATTCAGACGATGGGGTACTTAATACAATTGCTAAGGGGAAACATGCACACAATGCTTCATAGACATCGCCGAGTGGTTTTTGTGGCAATCCTGTTGGAACCTTCTGCCCTTTTGGTTTCAATTTTGAATTGAACCCTTGAAGCAGTTGCATTCATTTTTGATAGCGTTTTTCTGCACACTCATTGCATCTGGTTGTCTGCTTGTTTATTGGCGTTATTAAGGTAAACTCAAACACATAAAATTTCTTACTTTAGAGAGTTGAAATTGTGTAACAATCGGGTATTTGTGGTTTGGGCTTCAAATGAGAAAGAAGTACTGGGGACAAATGCAGTCATAATCCACCATGATTTACTATCAGGTAATTGCCTCTGCCATGCTCTGCAGAAGCATATTTAGTTCTTATATTGACAGAGCATGCAAAGAGAAAAAGTATTAGAGGCGATTATTTTAGACACTTTATAAAACCTGCTTGAATGTTGGAAAAGACAAGTTTGTAGGACAAACCTCATTGCCAGAAGGCTTATGATTTCGTGAACAGAATCAACAATTGTAGTAACGTAAGGAAAAATGACTTGTAAAGAATATAATCTGGAAGACACATTCTACATTTTCCAGATGCTTCTTATTTTGTGCTGGGCCTCTGAAATATGCCTACGTACGGCAGATCCCTTAACTGGAGAGGAAGTAATATCACAATGTACTCCGAGCATAAATCAATTAAGGGAAGCAGTTATAGGGATAAGAAAGGAGACGCCAGAAATACTAATTTACATTAGATAAGTCAGATAAGCTTCAGGAGGAGCTACATACATACATACACACACATACTTCAGTATCACCAACTTATTTCCTTCTGGAGGGACATTTCCTTATCTACGTACAGACAATTAGAGTTTTGTGCCTGAAAGCATGTCCTCTCCCTCACCAGTAGCTTGTGTCCCCAGGGTTTTATGAATCTTCCTTTTCTGGCCAGCTACTTAGGAGTCTACGTCTTCTCTGATTTATCAGTACATACATTAATATTTTCAATTTGTCCTTTGGTAACTCAGCTTACACTTGAAATATATTGCGATACTCCCCCAATGGCCTTTGTTTTTTTTTCCCCCAGTGAGGAAGGAAGAGAAGGTTGGCATGACATGACCAATAAAGTTCATGATTTTGCCTTTTTTTTTTTTTTTTTTTTTTTTGGATGGCAGTGGGAAGTGGCTGGCTTGGGTACTTGGAGATGCTAGTGTCTGGCTTGATAACTTCTAAGTACCATTATCTTGTTACCCAACTCAAGCAAGTGAGTTACAGAGGCAAATATGAATCTGTCCTTCTGGATTAGAAGCTATCTTTAGTGTTTTACAATCTACATAACTTAAAAACAGATCGTGAGCAATAAGATAACGACGATGGTAAAGATTTCCTTTGTCGTTTAAGGCCCCAAATTTGGCAGCAACTTAGTTTAGCACTCAGAACACCCAGTGGCCAAAATGAAATGAAATTAATTCCTTGGGAAAAATAATCAAGAGAAAGACATGCTATGTTTGGGCAAATATTTGACTACCTCTCCTTTCCTGCTAAATGTTCTGGAGGGAATTTCTCAGAGTTTTCATTCTATGAAATGAATGTTCTTGAGCAGAACCTGCTTCCTACCACGTCTTCCTACTCTTCCGAGGCTGATTTTTCTGTGTGTGTGGAAGTTAGTCATTTGCCCTTTCCACTTCACAGCCACACAGAACTCCTGTTTTATGTAGGTCATATTTCCCTTTGCTCGGTATCGCATTTTAGAGTTTCCTTAATCTCCTGGAAAACCCCTCTGCTGTTTTGCTGTCACAAAAATACATCGCCATGGTTAAATTACAGACACTGGATACTTAGGGCATTTTTCAGATCCACACTTTGCACATTGGTTGCATATGACCATTTAGATTCTTAAAGAATAAATTGAAGGTTCAGTTTTCTTTGTGCTGGATGATATGTTGGTAGTTTTTGTTACATTTAGAGTCCACCTTTCTCAGATTAAGCATCCCTACCTAAGAACTGCCCTTCTGCTTCCCAAAAGTACCTAGAACAGGGTCTGGCATGGTTAGGAGAGTGAGGGACCTGGGCCGGCCTCACGGTGGCCTTCACCTAGGGACATGGATTTAGGAATATTCATCCACAGAGATATTGGGTGAGCTTATGAAACTTGACGTGGTGGAGGCAGATTTGGAATCTCTATGGGAACAGCCGTTGGCATTGGGGTCTCTGGACACCACCCTCTTCTTGCGGCTGGGCTTGGCCGGGTCCCCATCACTGGGGTCAAACAGCACGGTCACTGACTCCATCCTGCTCACGGTGTACAGGCTGCTCTGCCGTGTGGGATGAAACCTGGTGGTCTTGAGCTCCAGCTCGTCGTAGCTGGAGACATGGATGAAAGGACACCAGCGAAATGCTCTCTTGAAGCCTGCCCGAAATCTGAGAAGCAGGAGAGAAAAAGGCAGTTTCAGGTGGGCATTTCCTTTGGATGGCCAGATCGCACAGACACTAATCATGATTTAACCCTGCTTTAAATTTGACTTTTTAAAAAATTCACTTTACATCTAGATCACTGTCCCTGACCCTGTCACCCTCTCTCAAATCCCTTCTCCATCTCCCCTCCCTTTCTACTCTGAGAGGGCGGAGCCACTCCCGCTCCCAGGTATCCCTCCACCCTGGCACATCAACTCTGCAAGGTAAGCCACATCCTTCCCACTGAGGCCAGACAAGGCAACAGCCCATCGAGAAGAACGGAATGCCCAGACAGGCATCAGCTTTTGGGATACCCCCAACCTCCCTTCAATTGTTAGGGAACCACATGAAGACCAAGCCACACAACTGCTACATAGGTGCTACTTAGGCGGCAGGTGGTGGTGGTGGTGGTGGTGGTGGGGGCCGTGCTAGGTCCAGCCCACGCTCAATCTTTGGCTGGTTTTCAGTCTATGATAGCCCCAAGGATCCAGGTTAGTTGACTCTTGTCAGTCTTCCTGTGGAGTTCCTATCCGCATCGGGGCCCTCAATCCTTCTCCCAACTCTTCCATAAGCCAAAAAATACAGGGTATCCATGCTACGCTCCACAGATTTAAGTTTGACTTTTTATATAGGCGTGTGAACAACATCAGTACTGTGAGTTCTTATTCTAAAAGTATCATTTCCCATCATTAGGGAAATAATTCATCAAATTGAAAAAAGCATGGCCTGGGGTTATCAATGGGGCAAACGGATTGTTGGCAGTGATTTCATACATTTACACACTCAATCACAGGAGGTTGTCAAGTTAAGGCTTTAAAAAATGGCATACTCTATTCCAAAAACACTTTATTGCAAATAATTGCACATTTACAAATCAGTCTTGTTTAATGTTAAAATTGTTAATTGTAATGGTTTTATTTAATCATATATAAATGTTTGAAATCCTTGTCACTGTATGCTACTAAATGCAGTTGATTCAAAGCAGATTAATTACTTACACGGTGGCTTAAATTGAGATATGGCTTATACAATTAATTTAAAAAGAGTCCATTAAGCACTTAACGAACTTAAGGCACAGGTCTCTTGGTGTCTTCTCAAGTTGAGAAGTTGGACTGTGCAGTTACTTACATCTACATAAAGAACCATTTCTATTGGTGTGCAAATCCCTTGGTTTATTGAAGGGACTATAGTAAAATTTAACCTTTTTTTTTTTTTTTTTTTTTGGACAGGACCTTGCTATGTAGCCCTGGCTCAGTGCAAATTCACAATCCTTCCTTCTGTCTCTGTTTCCAAAGAGATAATAGGCATATGCCACCACATGTGGCATGAATGATGTTGCTTAGAAAAGATCTTTGAAAAATCCTTTACTTGATCTCTCTAGCTACACCCTCTCCATCACCCTGCAAGGCTATGTGGGAAGGTCAGCGATTCCTTGCTCTGCCAGTAACATGTGCTTTGAAGGCTATTGATGAGAGAGCTTTCTTCACAGAATCCCCATCATGTATCCCATTATTTCTCTCTCTCATAGAAAAAATTATTTAATTGCATTGACGAAGCCTTGTCCTTGGGAATGTGGATGAACCTCCACTCAAGAGTTTCTTTTATACTGGTAGATAAAATTCTTAAGGTTTTAAGGGAAGAAATTTGCCCATGTAAAGCCCACCTAAAGAAACCTGTAGTGTGTGCTTCTTCTCAACCTGTGGATTTAGACCCCTTTGGGAGTGGGGTGGGTCAAACAACCCTTTACAGGGGTCACCTAAGATCATCAGGAAACACAGACATTTACATTACAATTCCTAACAGTAGCAGAAGTACAGCTGTGAAGTAGTAACAAAATAATTTTATGACTAGAAGTCACCACAACATGAGGAATTGTATGAAAGGGTCACAGATTGGCAAAGTCGAGCTTCTGATCTAGTGACATTTTTGAGAACCTAGGTTTTAACATGGGGCATTTAGTGAAGCAAGAAAAGCCCACAGAGCCTGACAAATGCAGAGGTGGATGCTCACAGCCAACCATTGGACTAAGCACGGGGTCCCTGATGGAGGAGTTGGAGAAGAGACTGAAGGAGCTGAGGGGGTTTGCAGCTCCATTGTGGAAGCAACAGTGTCAGCCAGCCAGACTCCCTGGAGATCCCGGGGACTAGACCACCAACCAAAGAGGGAGGGACCCATGGCTTGGGCCCCATATGTGACAGAGGATGGCCTGTTGGACATTAGTGGGAGGAGCAGCCCTTGGGCCTGAGGGCATTGGATGCCCCAGTGTAGGGGAATGCCAGGGTGAGAAGGCAGAAGTGAGTGGGTGGATGGGGGAGCAGATAGGTGGTTTCTGGAGGAAAGACCTGGAAAGGGGACAACATTTGAAATGTAAAGAAAATATCCAATAAAAAAAGGAAAAGCCCTCAAGAGCAAGCTCTGTGTTTCTCTCTGAGTTCTTACACTCTTTCCCCATTCTTCCAGGGAAGGTGGAGGTGCTAAGAGACCCATGCACCAGCAGTATTGTATTGCTTTTACCTTTTGTTCAAACAGCAGTAGATGATGGGGTTGTACATGGTTGAGCTCATTGCCAGCCAGAAGCTGGCCAGGTAGACCTGCTGGATGTATTTCCACCTGTTTAACTGTTGGTAGATCGCCGTGAGAATGAAATACACATGATAGGGCAGCCAGCAGATGGCAAACGTCACCACCACAATAATCATCATTTTTACAACCTGGAAAGGAAGGATAAACTTACTCTGAGCAAGTTAAAAAAAAGTCATTAGAATAGTTTAAATATCTCTTTACAAGTTATTTTTTTAAGTAATATAGCTAAATGTATAAAATTATAGCACATGTAATAAATAGCTGAAGCACTGTAAGTGGTAAAGACTAATGTATACTCTCTAACTATACATACATACATACTTATATAAACTAAATATCAAAATGTATGTTATACCACAACTCCATCTATACCTAATAGTAAGTGACATTAAGACAAATATAAGAGTATATTTCCATTGATCTGGAAAAAGGCTAGGAATGTAGTTCAGTACTACAGTATTTGCCTAGAATGCACAATAATAGCCTGTTCGAATTTTCTGAACCATGTGCACACACAAATTGATCTTGAGAAGCTGTTTACAAAAACCCATGGAGAGCGAGGCAGGAGCTTGGCTAGGCTGTGATAGTCTGCAATATGTAATAGTGAGAATATATTTAGGTAAACTGAGATTATGGAGGTATATTATTCTAACAGGGATGGGCTGTTTTTTCATTATTTGTCATAGTCTTCTCAGACCTATAGACTATTTAAATTGTGTTATTATTATGTTTACTAGACAACTGTCTGTGTATTATTTTGATTCTATATGTTAGAGACACTTTCTCTGATTAGTGATAATTAATATAATAACCTAAGGAAATTTTATTAACTTTCAGTTTATACATAAGTGATTGATTATATGATTGGTTTGCTAGCATCTTTTACTAGGATGTAGAGATGGATGTTGCTTTCACAGCAAGGAGAATGCCTGTTCTTCCCACATAATCTCAAATTGAATCTTCTAGGATTCTAAGTTTCATTTTTTTCTATAATTTTGAAGCTTAGTATCCTGTAAGATTCCACTTGAGTAGGATGTGATTGTGTAGGAATTTCCTGGGAGTTGAAACATTTCATCCTGAAGGAATTCCCCTTAGGGCTTAGGAAGCTTTAAGTGAAAATATTTCCTCCAGGAAGTGGAGTGGGAGGCTCGTGGGACTCAAAAAGTAAACAACTCACATAGCCTAGAAAGTTGGAAGTTGAAAGCCCTTAGGGGTTCCTCCCTACCATTATAGAAATAGTAAACAGCTTCTGGAGAAGAGATTTGGCCTGCTAGTTGCTTGCAAGTCATGCAGAGTGCTCCTAGGGCGGAGCCTTCAGGGGTCAGTGTTTGATGATGGAGTTTCTGTGAGTTGCTTCTGCTCCTTCACCCATACTACCGTCAGTAACACGAATAAACTTAGAAGTTCATCAATTTGTATTTTGCTGTAATTATTACTCTGATCGGCCATTTGTTCCCTATCCTGGGAATGGAAGTTTTTGTCATGCCTCGTGCCCAGGTAATGTTCATATAACATACTCGGTGCTTAAACCAGCACCAACAGAGCCAAAGATGGGCTGAGGAGGAATGGTTCCAATGCTATGAGTACCAAGACACGGAACTGAAGCTGATCCATCAAGGGTGGGCAATCTACAGGAGACATGAAAAGAACAATGTGCTTTCTTGCCATAGTGGTAGTTTCATGGGCCTTGCTTTGGGTGATAAGACATGCAATTAAGGCCGGGTCTTTTACCCACAGGGAAAGCCTGGGTGCAGAGGCCTCAAGGGCAACTCAAGTGGGCCTGTCTTACATTTTGTGATATACAATGCTGTGTCTGCTTGGAATCAAGTTTGATGAGTAGAGTCTGCTGCATGATCGCAGAGATGCCACGATAACAATCAAAGGTAAGTAACAAATATTACAGTCCCCGAGGGTAACATATAAGGAACAAGATATATTGGTGAGGTTTCCTGGCTCATGTTTGTGTGTTAAGAAATGCATTTGAGACAACTATGAGGCAGCCCAAAGGGCACTTGCTCATATTAAGGGTGACTAGGAAGGGAAAAGGAGGTGTACTTAGCATCTCTGCAATAATTCATTATGTAGAAAGGATTGGATTAAAATGAGGTGAAAGTAATGGATTTTTATTCCTTAAGGTTGGCAGGATACAAGGAAAAGAAAGCACAATTTATATCTGTGCTAAAGGGTCTTTCTTTGGATCAAAAACTAAAAACAAAACCAGCCAATGAACAAACAAATAAAAACTCAAACAAAATAACGTCAGCCAAACCAAACCAAACCAAGCCAAGCCAAGCCAAGCCAAGCCAAGCCAAGCCAAGCCAAGCCAAGCCAAGCCAAGCCAAGCCAAGCCAAGCCAAGCCAAGCCAAGCCAAACCAAACCAAACCAAACCAAACCAAACCAAACCAAACCAAACCAAACCAAACCAAACCAACTACTCCCACCAAAACAAAACAAAACAAAACAAAACAAAACAAAAAAAACCAACAAAAACCTTGAGCTCAGGGGAGGAGTTGGGTTGTGAAAGGGATCTAATGATTTAAGGTGAGTGACAGGAAAGGAGATGACCATAAGAAAAGCCGTGCTTGACGTCCAGTCTACCAGGTCAGACAGAACCAAGTTCATAGTTATGATAGAGATCACTGGATTGGTATGGGGCATTAGTGTCTTTTTCTGAGCCCTATTGTGGAACATGACTTTTGTGAAGTAGAAGAGGCTTCAGTGGATTCTAGAGCTGAGGAGCTCGAGGATGGTCCAGAGGAGCTGAAGGGGTTTACAGCCCCCATGGGAAGAAAGATGATTTCCGCCACCCAGATGCCCCAAGACTCTCAGGGACTGAACCATCAACCAAGGGGCACACATGGTTCCAGCCAAAAATGTGGCAGAGGAAGGCCTTGTTGGGCATCAGTGGGAGGAGTGGTTCTTGGTCAGATAAAGGCTCAATAGAGGCCCCAACAAAGGGAAACCAAGGGGGGGAGGTGGGAGTGTGTTGGGTGGAGGGGCATATATGTGGAGGCAGGGGGAAGGAGGAGGGGGAAGGGTTGGGGATATCGGGAAAGGTTTTACCATTGGCAATGTAAGTGAAGATGATATTCAATAAAAAAAAATAGAAAAAACCAGTAGATAGGATGCTGGGCTTAGAAATTGTTTGCCAATCTTGTGCTTCTGTCCACAGCCATGTATCTCTGAGGGAACAGCTACAGCTACATTTCAGGCCAAGAGTCTACCAGACCTCAGGCACACAAGCATAGTCAGGCTAGGCACATAGCACCAAACAACTTAAGCCAGTTTATCAAGATAATGAGTATGGGGTAATACATGTGGCCCACAGAACCATGCAAGGATGAAGATCCTAGATAAGTGATCACATCTATTGGAACTATATTAGACCTCGCTACCACATTTTTTCTTTTATATTTCCTTAGCTTCTAGTTTGCAAGATAATTTTTCATTTGCTTGTAATGATCCATAGTGAACCGTCCCCATATTCTCCCACAGTTCCTCTGTCTGTCATGAAATGCCTGGGACATTGCTTTGTCATCCAGCATTTCCTCTGTAAATAAAAAGTCTCATTATAGAGTTGGCATAATGCTAACTTATGAGTAATTTGCAGATTTAGAAAAGCTGCAAACATAAAGCTGTACCTGAAAGAAGCAAAAAGGGAGATCATGTCACTCAAGGTACAAAGGACAGGCACAGCTCTAAAATTCTTGGGAGTACATGGTCCAGTAATGCGCATATGAGAGTTCATAACATTATTGAAAAAAATTTCATGATTCTATATATAAAAAGGCAACAAGTATTCCTGGAGATCCTTGGATAAGGAGGCATTCATATCATATTTTGCCCAAGTTGCCTACCCTCTATATAACTTTATAAAAAGGTATTCCATATAGAACGAGACAGAAAGGCACAAGATACTTTTGACCACACTAGGATCTTTGTAGGAGAAGTTAAACATCTGTGTGCCTCATAACTCCTCTGTCGTGTTAAAAGACTCCAGAATCTAAGAAGACTGTAGCTAGGAGCAGCATCCCAAATAAGTGGTTTTGGTCTTGGTCAGAGATGGGGACAGAATCTCAGTGTACAGCACTTAAAGTGTCACAAGTGATAGAATCTTTCTCTGGCTCCACCTCTGTCACAGAACAGACAGTTTGTCTAACTAAGGGTTGGCAAAGCCTCTTTCTGGGAAGATACATAATCAAATGCTACAGAGGTAGCATCCATATTTATAGCAATAT
This sequence comes from Apodemus agrarius, assembly GCA_964023405.1. Classification (NCBI taxonomy): domain Eukaryota; kingdom Metazoa; phylum Chordata; class Mammalia; order Rodentia; family Muridae; genus Apodemus; species Apodemus agrarius. The sequence continues at coordinate 26,714,910 of OZ030007.1, forward strand.
GGTGTGGTGTTTGCAAACCATGTAATTAATGCCACACAGGCTGTGTTGGGGTCAGTGGCATTTTAAGATACGGAACATGCTCAAATAATTGAGCCAATGGCTAGGTCAGATGACATGTTTGAAAGGACAGCATCCATCCCTCTAGATGTCTGGAACACAAACGTCATGAATAAAAACAGTACACAAGAATGGGTTCTCAAAAATTTTAACCCAGAAGTGCTCCTGTATAATGGAAATACAGGGATAAAGAGTGGAGCAGAGACTGAAGGCCATACAGAGACTGCCCCATCTGGGGATCCATCCAATATGCAGCCACCAAACCCAGCCACTATTGCTGATGCCAAGAAGTACTTGCTGACAGGAGCCTGGAATAGCTGTTCCCTCAGAGGCTCTGTCACAGCCTTATCAATACAGATGCAGATGCTCGCAGCCAACCATTGGATTGAGCATGGGGACCCCAATGGAGGAGTTAGGGGAAGGACTGAAGGAGCTGAAGAAGTTTGCAACCCTATAAGAAGAACAGCAGTATCAACCAACCACAACCATCAGAGCTCTCAGGGACTTAACCACTAACCAAAGAATACACCTGGTGGGACCCATGGCTCCAGCTGCATATGAGCCATGTCTTATCTGGCAGCAATGAGGTTGGCTTGGTCTTGTAAAGGCTTGATGCCTCAGGGTAGGGTAATGCTAGGGTAGTGAGGTGTGAATGGGTGGGTGAGTGGGTTGGGGAGCACCCTCATAGAAGCAGGGGGGACGGGATTGAGATAGAGGGTTTACAGAGGGAAAACCAGAAAGGGGAATAATATTTGAAATAAACAAATAAATGAAATATTATAAATAAATAAATGAATAGTGCTGGATAGCTATTTAGTTTATTATAAATAAAATATTTAGTTATTTAGTTTATTATAAATAAAATAATAAAATAAAGTAAATAAACAAAATAACAAATGAAAATTGAAAAAAGAATTGGTACTTGTAATAATGTAAATGCAAACAGATACCATATAGCTGGAGAAAGAATGAAAAACATAGTCAGTGAGCCTAGGCTTGGCCTGTGATGATGTTGTTCATGCAAAGGACCATGAGTTCAATCGCCAGTAAGGCACACATGCTAGTTAAGATGGTAGGTGGCGATCTACAACACCCCGCCAAAGCTCAGGGAACATCATAGAAGGGAGAGCATAAAGAATGCAAGAGCTGGAGGGAGGGAGAAAGGGTTGCATAGCAATTTCCTCCTAGTTGAAATATTCTGTCTTGATGTGAGTCTTCTCGAGGACTGAAAAGTTCTAAGTTAAAACATGGCCTCTAGGAAGTAGGGGGGGGATTTTGGAGGACTCGGGAAGTAAACAAACTTCACATGTCTAGTGAACAGGAACAGTATAAGGTTCATAAGCCTCCTTCCCAAGCTATAGAAGCACTCAGCAATCACCGGAGAAGAGATTCTCCGACACTGAATGCCTGCAAGTCACACAGAGAGCTCTAGGGATGCAGCGTTCAAGGGAGAGGCATCACCCACTCTTTTGGGGTGAGCTTTTCAGTAATGCAGCTGCCTTTAACTTGTCCACAAGCTGGACTTCAGTGTAATCATTACTCGGGTCTGTCTTTGATTCTCTATCTGCAGACAATAGAAGTTTCTGTTGTGTCTCCCCAGGAAAAGTCTCATGATAATGCCAGCTTCTAACTCTCCTCTTCCTGCCTTCTGATTGGTGAAAGGCACAGAAAACCCAACAGAAGATCAGTCTCTAATGGACTTGGAGCCAAATAAGCAGACGAAGAATGCCTGCATGATGAGCAACAGCTGGAGGAAAGAAATGAATGCAGAATGTTTTATGTCTCTATAAATGAAGTAACATCTCGTCTATGTGTTTATGAGCTAGAAAAGTACCTTGCACTGTGTGTTTCATGGATACGATCATCTCTCTAATATTTCTCATTACTCAGACAACATAAATCTCTCCGTACTTCCTTGGGAATTTAGAAATAAGTTCAGAATGAGATATAGCCAACAAAACAATTTTGAGGCTTAACCACAGCGAGATTAACATAACTCAAAGGTAGATCCTGATGTGTGGCCCATGAGGCATCTTTGGCGTAGAAAAATACATTATTTATGAACTCCAAACTGCCGTTTGACTGCGAGTTGTGAATTTAGATGTGAATTGGCAAGGTTAAGACACATGAGAGACATTATTCTAGAAATAGACAAAGACTGAAATGGATCAATGTGGAAGGTAACATTTCCCGTAGGGCCTGAAAACTGTTACGGTACTGACCTGGTGGGAAGTTAACCATTAGAGCAGAAAATCCAGGTCAATAGCTCAAAGAATGTTGTCATTGCCTCAACCATGTGAAGTCATTTGACTTTTTGTCTTTATTCCTTTAATGTCATTTTATCTGGAGATCAAATTTCTGCAGTTAGTCTCATGTTTCTTACTCATGTGTTTATAGAACTCAAATAAGGATCACACTTTAATTAATTAAGTAATAATTAATTAATTCAACATTGTACATTTCAACAGGTTATGGTCTCTCTGTTCATTAGAAAACTAAAGACTGAAAGATTTAACTGCTGTCGTTTGTGGGATGATGTTAGGTCTTCATAGTAAAACTCTTACAACTTTGTTTTTTTATTCAGGCTGGAAACATTTGTTCCCTTTGTTGAATTCAGAAAAATATCCTGGGAAATATAATGATAGAGGGCAAGTGTATCCATTACCTTGATGCTTAGAGCATAATGACAATAATAAGAATTTAAGAGCCTTGTAAAATGCACAGTTATGTGATGATATGAACATTTGTCAGTAAAATAAAAATATTTATGAACATGGACCTGACATTGCAATAATTAGCTAAATGTAAGACCTGGCTGCCTGCTGACGGGATACTGGACTGAATGAAGTTGGGCGTAAGAACATCCCACTATCCCTTGAACGAATGATGCGAGCTTCTACCCTGCACCATTCCTCTTGATGCTCTGCCACCCAAATATTCTGCTTCTAGATGTTTCCAGGGCTAATGCACTCATGACCCTGAAGCCTTTGCACAACTGTCATGTTTTTTTCAAGACTCTCATTTAGTAATGTGACCTGCTGTCTTTCTAGCACAACCAGAACCAATTACTATGTGCCTATTTTCATCTAATTTGTTATGCTTGTTCTTTATTGATTTTTACTCCTTTACAGATACATTCTAGATACATAGATGGCAGTTATATATAATGAGTTCTTAAGACTTTAAAAATAAGAGAATGAAAGTGAATGTAAGGCACCCTCATAGGTAAATGGTATCCAAGGTTATATACAGTAATGAGTGGTGGGTGTCACTTATTCATTAAGTTTTGAGTTGTTTTATAATATGTATATATAATAAGTTATTTATTGTCCTTCTTTATGGGAAATAAACTTAAGTAAATAGAGAGAAAGAATGAATATTCAATAAATATAAAATTATACTCTTTGGGGAGTACAACTGTAATGTGTGTGGAGGTGGAAGAGAGGCTTGAAAATTTCCAATTCACGTGCATAGTGTAAGGGTAGGAGCTAATCATAAAATCTACACGTAGTCCCTCAGGCCTTTTTAGAAGTATATTTGAGGTGGATAAGAAGTGGATCTTAGGAAAACCCAAAAAAGACCTTAAAGATTGTTCTTAAGTGAAATAATTTTATATTTTACCATATTTATTTCTATAAAATACAGTCACTTACCTCTCAGCTTATAAAACCTTGAAGCTTCTGAACTTTGACGGCTCTAGGTACATGTGTGTATTTTTTTAGCATTTATTTATTTATAAAGCATATACATCTTTCTCTCTCTCTTTTGTGTGTGTGTGTGTGTGTGTGTGTGTGTGTGCTTGTGTATGCATGTGGAGGTCAGAGGACAACTAGTGGGGTTTAGTTTTCTCTTTCCACCACTTGGTTTCCATGATGGAATTCAGCAGCCAGGCGTAGTGGTAAGCACTCATATGACAGGCCATCTCACCCACGATCTTGTTTTTATATAAATACAAAAGTAGGTTATTTTGGAAGATAAAAATTGTTTTGGTGAATGAAATATTACAAATATATAAATTGTCTTCCTCATAAAATAGTTAGAAGTACAGACTAAGCAGATTGTATTTATGTATTTAGAAATATTTATGTATGTTCATATAAATACATGCATGTAACAAAAGTTAGTGGAAAGAGTCCATTAATTTTAAAGAGAGCAAGGAGGAGCGTATGAGAGGGTTTGGAGGATGTCTGATCTCAAAAAAAAAAAAAAAAAACCCACCCAAAACCAAACAAAAAATACTTAAAAATATCCTGTAAACTTAAAAGAAGGAAAAAGTCCTTGAATGCTGAGAGCAGTTGTTACAGGGCTGCGGCACTGATGGGCCACAAAAGCTAAGCAGAAAGGAGAATAAGCAGGCCAGACCTAAACTTCCTGTGAATTTTAGGTTCCATTAGAGTGTGGGATGGAGATATTCAAATCTTTCATCACCCATTAACAAATTTTAATGCAACTGGATTGAGAGGCTGCTCGATGCTGGGTATTTTTTGATGTTGAAAAGGGTATATTGCTTCTGAGGCAGTGGGATTTTCCATGGCAGTTTGTGTGGTTTACCATCCTTTGTCATTAGTTCAGGATTTTAGGGGGCAACAGGAAAGATGCATAGAAAAGTGACATAGATCTTAAATGGCCTTGATACCTTTTTGTACTTATTTACTTAATTATATAGATCTGTTATCTACCTATGTATCATGTATGTATGTATCTATGTATCATCTATGTATCTATGTATGTATCTATCTATGTATGTATCTATGTATCTATCTATGTATCATCTATGTATGTATGTATCTATCATCTATGTATGTTTATTTATCATTTATCTATATCTATATAACCTATCATCTATCTATCTATCTATCTATCTATCTACCTACCTACCTATCATCTATCTATCTAAGTATCTATTATTTATTTTTGTGTGTTTGTACGTGTGTGGGCACATGTGTGCCATGGCATGCATGGAGGTCAGAGGGCATCTTAGAGAGCTGGTTTTCTCCTTTGACCATGTGGGATTAAGGGATCCAATGCCCGTCCTTAGGCTTGGTGGCAAGGGCCTTTACCAGCTTATCCAACTCTCCTGCCCAGTGCCTGCTCTTAGTAGTTAAAAATACACTTTAACCACATATGCAAAATCGGAACACAAATTATGTGCCAGTGAGATAAGTACCCATTTTTTCTACCTCTAACAAAGGGAAAACGAAAGGTTAGATTTCTGTGTCTCATACAGGTTAGACGACAATGCCTGCAGCTGTTCTTCTCTCTCACATTCGATTACAGCAGGATGGGTGATTTTATGACTTAGGTCACAAAGAGTCAGTCTAGGAAATTAAAACATTGCTGATTATTAGAAAAAAACCCTGTAGCCACATTTTCCCAGTGCAATAATATTTCTTTCTGAATATCTAAACAGTCAATCTTGTGTGAAAAAAAAAGATTTTTGAATAGCATCTCTACAGAGCATGTACTTTTCAAAACTAATCAGTAGACTGCATCCTATCCCTTCCTTTATTTGTTCTCTGGGTTAGAAACTTCAGTTGAACATTGCTTTGAAAAATATAGACCTTTCTTATTTGAACTACAAAAGTAACAGCAAAGAAAAACATCTAAATTTAAAATACTATTCCTCCAGTTATTTAAGCTAGGTTTTGGCACTTCGGTTTCAAAAACAGTGCTTAAAATTTTCATTCCAAGTTAGAAAAAAGATCTGCATATCAGTGAGTTCAGAAAAGGTGAGGCTATAGCTGTATTATGAGCATATTATGGTAGTGATATTAAGGTCATCAAGCAAATAAGACTCCATTCCAAATCCAACTAGTTTTGGATATTGCCTCTAAGAAGTTATATGAAGCCCATGTGAATAGAGACAGCATCTCTGCTCATGTGTCAGATGAAATGTTTGTATATACATAATGTACTTGCAACTTATTTTCTATACTTTATTAGACACTATTAATTTTAGTGCCATGTTTATTTTCTCACTGAAAACATAACCTTTAGGACAGTTGTAAGATTTTAGTACTAACAAGATTTAAAATAACTGAAGAGATGTATTCCATAGTAAGGAGATGTGTGGCATTATAAAAATACATGAAAACAAAGGAAAGACGGATTAATTTCATGGAATTATGACAGTAAATTACAGATAACCTACAGAAGTTTTTCCTAGCCTGTGTGATGCTATATCCTGAAATCGGAATATCACGTCATTAAATGTGATCCTATTTAGATAGATGCTGTTTGCAGATGTGATTCGGTTAAAAAGCATGATGGTAGGTCTCCAACACAACTTGTGGTTTTTTTTTCTGAGAAGAAATGATCTGACACAGACACATCCATGGGACAAGACATGAAGGCATGGGGAGGAGACTTACATCCAGCTGCCTCGAGTAGGTCAGCTTCAGCAGACAGCACCCTGTGCTGCTCCTGTGCTTACGCTCCCGACCTTCCGAGCGGTGACAAGGTGACCCTTGTTATTTACATCTTTCAGTCTGGTATTATATTGCCCCAGAAAAAAAATAAATGTGGAATTTGTTCATGGAAAGTGGGGTGCTGGTGTAATAAATATTTTAAAATGTGCTGAGGCTTTAGAACTAGGCTATTGATGTTGGGCAAAAGAATTAGGATATGTAATCAAGAGTCTGGATTTTATTTGAGAGACGATTGATAAAACAGTAAGTATGAAAGGAAATTTTAGTGAGGGCTCATAAATGGAATAGGACACTAGGGAAGGCTTTTACGTTGCAGAGATGTACATGTATAATGATGGATAGAGTATTCACACAAGTATTTTATCTGTGTCTGGTGAATTCTGGGATAAAATGCAAACAGTGTTATTGGACAATGGAGGAAAGACAATTTTTTCTATAAGCTGGAACCTATAGAGCCAGATAATGTTCTAATGTCTGTGGAAAGCAGAGCTCGTGAATGAGGAACTTGGATATTACTAGAAGTGAATTCTAACCCGTTCAAAGGCCTGGCCTAGGTTCTCTTACTGTTTCTGACAAAACAGGACATAGATAAGGATAAACCATTGCTGGTCTGTCTATATGACAAAAACTGTGGAAGGGCTTCCTGGAGCGAACATAGACACACGGCCATGCCATCATTTGCTGCAGTGGCTACAGGAGACGACGCAGGACCTAAAGCGCTATCTCAGTGGATAGCAGAAATAGGAAAAAGTTTTTGCCAGCAGAGAATCTGTCAGCTTGGATTTGGAGACAGAGATGAGATCACATCAGGGAAGGCACGCATGTGTTTCCCTTCCAGACAACGGAGGGAAGGCAGCCGCGAGGTTAACAGGGCTGCCTTGTCGCTACCAGCCCAGAGAACACTCATCTACAGTGCCTTGGTCAATCACGTAAATGCGGTGGAATTTGTTCCACTAGCTCTCAAACTTTCTAACCTTCAAAACTCTGAGAAGGTGAACCTTGTTATTTGTATTTTCAAGTTTATTATTCTGTTAGTCAGAAAAAAAAACAAGTGTGGAATTTGTTTATGAAAAGTGGGGTATTGATGTATGTAATAAATATTTTAAAATACCAAGAGTTTTGGGGCCCATCCCTGGTCTTTTCCCAAGTTTTCCCCTTTAGAAGGGGAATATTTGCCCTGTGCCCCTTCTGCAGTTGTACTTTGGAAACAGGTAACTAGTCTGGCAAGACAGCTGTTATGTGGCAGACTTTTCAGGGGAAGATATAACACACACACACACATACACACACACACACACACACACACACACACACACACACAAACGTACACACATTTATTCATCCCTGAAAGGGAGCCTTTGAGAGCTCCTAGTAGTGATTGTACTAATGTCCAAGTTGGAGAACCAATGTATTTTTTAGGTCACTAACAGGAGTACATGAGAGGAGTTCCTTACAAGAGCAGGGGTGCCTAAAAAATCAGGTCCATCATGAAAAGCTCACGCTAATATTGATGAAGACTCACAGAAGCTGGCTGCAAGCCTGGAGCTTTCTCAACATCCTGTAAGCAGTCTACAGGATCAGGGACTCTCTCCTCAATTACAACTTCTGTCTACAGCTGACCAATTGCTTCTCTAGGCAGGTATTTATTCCTTTGTTTATGTGGGGCAGGAGTCATTAGGAATTTTTCTATTCTTCTAGACATGTGACCTTTATGTGCTGAGTCTCTTAGAGTTTCCTACTCTCTCAGGGAGAGAAATGTGTCAACTGGGAGGAAACTGTTGTACGATAGCTTTAGAAAGAATCTTTATCAGAATGAATTTTCTTTCAATTCCAACCCATTTTTCAGGTAAGATATATATGTGTATATATGTATGCATATGTGTGTATATATATATATATATACACACATATGTATGTATATATACGTGTGTATATACATATATGTATATCATAAATACTTATATGTATATTATGAATTTTATTGTAAGAATTGATAAGGTAAATGTACTTTTCAGGGTCCTAGTGAATTATAGATTGATGGTTGCCTGTAGATCCTCTTGCAGCAGTGTACAAAATAGAGCAGGGATTCTATTCCTACCAAGTTGGCCTTTTTTAGGTTTGTTATGGTCCTCTCCACAGGCTGTGTTTTCCACGCTAATTCCTGTATAGAAGAAGGAATGACAAGCACACAGAAGGCTTGCTTTCTGAGCGGAGACAGATTAGTCTTGGTTATCATACAACTCAGATATCAAATTGAATCTGTCACTTGAGCTCAGGTTGAAACGTGAGTCCATTTGACAATGCAGAGGCTTCTTAGAGATCACACTTAAGCATTCACCTCTGTCAATGTTGGTTGTCAAACAAGAACTAAAAGAGGAAACAGGCAGTGCAATTTACATGATTTTAAAACCACAGACATAGATTTATTTACCAGTATTGGAGTGATCAGAATAAGACCCAGTCAACAATACATTTTAGATGAAAACCCAAATACGATAAATATTATGACAGATTCTTTGAGGCATTTAATATTTTTAAATGTCAAATATAGTTTAAAAGTGCTGTCTTTTTGATGGTATGAGTCTAATTAATAAAAACATGTAATAAATATACATTATTCATAATGTATATAGTCAACATATGTAAAATATACAGCCGAGTATAAATGCTTAGTCTTGTAATAGGAATAGGAGGTAAACCATGCTTTAAAATTTTTATTAGTTTCTTGAGAATTTCATATATTGTGTTTTGATCATGTCACCTACCTGTTATAATTCTTCCCAGATCCAACCCCTCCTCCTCACATACATAATACTGTATCGTTAAAAAAATACGTCGACCCACCCCCAGCCTTTTGTGCACTACCCGACAGGAGAGACTGATCTCCCAGCAGCACTTTCACTTCTGAGTGTGGAGGTGAGATCTCCACCTTCTCTTTGGAGGGGAACAGTTAGAAGCACACAGGGCAGACAATCAGTGGAGCAGTAGGGACAGAGGTCTTCAGGCTGCCATTTGTACCAGGGAGCCAGGCAGCTCCACAGCTTTCTGTGCACAGACCCTGCCAGAAGAGAGTTGGTCTCCCGGGAGTAAGGACATAGGCTTGCAGGCCCACAGGGAGGGACAAGCTCCAGCCAGAGACAGAAAGACCAACTAACACCAGAGATAACCTGATGGCAAACACAAGAACCCTAACAGTAACCAAGGCTACTTGGCAATATTAGAACCCAGTTCTTCTACCACAGCAAGCCCAGATACCCCAACACACCAGAAAAGCAAGAGTTGGATTTAAAATCATATCTCACAATGCTGATAGAGGGCTTCAAGAAAGACTTAAATAACTCCCTTAAAGAAATACAGGAGAACATGGGTCAACAGGTACAAGCCCTTAAAGAGGAAACACAAAAATTCCTTAAAGAATTACAGGAAAACACAAACAATCAAGTGAAGGAACTGAACAAAACCATCCAGGATCTAAAAGTGGAAGTAGAAACAATAAAGAAATCACAAAGTGAGACATCTCTGGAGAAAGAAAACCTTGGAAAAAATTCAGGAGTCATAGATGCAAGCATGAACAACAGGATACAAGAGATAGAAAGAATCTCAGATGCCAGAGATACCATAGAAACCACTGACTCAACAGTCAAAGAAAATGCAAAGTGCATAAAACTTGTTACTTAAAATATCCGGGAACTCCAGGACACAATAAGACCAAACCTAAGGATTATAGGTATAGAAGAGAGTGAAGATTTACAACTTAAAGGGCTAGTAAACATCTTCAACAAAATTAAAGAAAACTTCCCTAACCTAGAGAAAGAGATGCTCATGAACTTACAAGAAGCCTTCAGAACTCCAAACAGACTGGACCAGAACAGAAACTCCTCCCAGCACATAATAATCAAAACACCAAATTCACTAAACAAAGAAAGAATATTAAAAGCAGTAAGGAAAAAAGAGCAAGTAACTTATAACGGCAGACCTATCAGAATCACACCAGACTTCTCACCAGAGATAATGAAAGCTAGAAGATCCTGGGCATGTCTCATACAGACCCTAAGAGAACACAATTGCAGGCCCAGGCTACTACACCCAGCAAAACTCTCAATCATCATAGATGGAGAAATCAAGATATTCCATGATAAAAACAAATTTACACAATATCTGTCCACAAATCCAGCCCTACAAAGGATAACAGATGGAAACCGCCAACACAAGGGGAGAAACTACATCCTACCAAAAGCAAGAAAGTAATCTCCCAACAAACCAAAGAGAAGATATCCAAGCAAACATAAAAATAATATAAAAAATAACAGGAAGCAACAATCGCTATTCCTTAATATCTCAACATCAATTCCCCAATAAAAAGACATAGACTAACAGAAGTATTTTTCATGTAAATCTTCAATTTTATCAGAAAATATTTGTAATTCCTCTTTCAATTAATTTAGTACTGTTTTTATGACCAGCATTTTATCTGAATTATTTTTCATGATAATCTTCAACTTTAACATGTTTTTCTATGTATTTCTTCTATCTTATCAGAAATGTTTTCCATGTAAATCTCTGATTTTATCACAAAATGTTTTTAATTCCACCTTCAATTAATTTAGAGTTTTTTATATCTACCATTTTATCTATAAAATTTTCCATGAGTCAATTTTAATGTGTTTGTCTATATATTTCTTGAATTTTATCAGAAATATTTTCCAAGTAAATCTTCAATTTTACCTGAAAATGTTTATAATTCCACTTTCAATCAACTTAGAATTATTTTTATGCCTACCATTATATCTGTATAATTTCCATGACAATCTTCAATTTTAACATGTTTTTCTATATATTTCTTCAATTTTATCAGAAATATTTTCCATGTAAATCTTCAAGTTTATCAGAAAATGCTTATAATTACACTTTCAATCAACTTAGGAATATGTCTACAATTATTATATCTATATATAATTTTCCATGATAATCTTCATTTTTCAATTAATTTAGCAATGTTTTTATGTCTAGCACTTTACTATTTAATTTTCCATGAAAATTGTCAATTTTAATGTGTTTTTCTATATATCTCTTCTTTTTTATCAGAAATACTTTCCATGTAATTCTTCAATTTTATCATAAAATGTTTCACTTCCTTTTTCAATAAAAGAATATGCTTTTCCAAAAAATATGAAAAACTTCTATTTAAATATTCGTGGACATGTGGCATTCTAGTGGAGCATGTCTAATTTACAAGGAGCTACTCTATTAGAAAAAAACTGGTATTCCTTCTCCCACTTATCATCTACCAGTTGTCAATATTTCAATATCTAGGTTGGACTTCATGTTGGGATTTGGTCTTGGGTTTGTACAGGACCTGGCATGCCGCCTCAAACACTGAGCTCACATGTGTAGATGCCCTGCTGTGTCCATGAGATATTGTTTCTTTTTAGTCAGTCACTCACTGGCTCTGACTCTTAGGCTCTCTCCACTCTGCCTTCTTCAATAATCCCCGAATTTTGGCAGAAAGGATTGTGTACTCCTTTTAGGACTGAGCATTCTGTGGTCCTTCATTTTTTGTGCTTTTGCCAGTTGTACGTCTATATGTTAACCATTATCAACTTCACATAGAAAATTCTCTGATGAGAACTGAGAGATACATTAATCTATGGGTATAATGATAAGCAACTAAGAGTTGGTTTTATGCTATCTACTTAGCAAGATAATAGAGACAAGTTCTACTTTAAGGGCCTATGACCTGCCTAGCCTTAAGTTTTTGCTCTGATAATGGTATCAATTATGGTTTTATCTTGTGGAGTGGGTCTTAAATCAAATAAGAAAGTATTTTTTTAACTTTCCAGATGTTCATGCCACTATTGTACCTGTGGGCATGTCTTGCCAGGTGAGATTGACCATATTTTGATAAGTATTTTCCATCTCTTTGTTTTGTTGAGGGAACATGTCCTCCTGTATCCCAGGCTGGTGTTGATCACTTGTTACTCCTTGTTCACCATCCTCTGTGTTGGTTTTACATTTGGGCTTCACGGTTCTGCTTTACGTATGGGGATGGCTAGCTTGTTACATGGTAATAGACAAAATAGAGGGTCAGTCACTGTTTTTTGCCTTTTAGGTTTTTCTCTAATAAATTCAGGATGATCCAGCAATATTTTTATCTTATGGTCTATTTAAGGATTTTTCATTCCATTTAAGCATTTATTACTACCTTTACCCTTTTATTATTTTCCTGAGAAAATTTCTGTTTATTCCTTCGTGTGGCTGAAGGTACTGTTCAGTAAAAGGTCTCACTCTTCAGTCTAAGCTCAAGCAATAGTTTCAGTTATATTTGGACTTGTATGAAATCCAGTACTAATTTGTCTCTTTGCTTTGTACACCACCTGGTTCCTGTACCCTTTAGAGAATCACCATAGAAACTCATCCTGGTAGTATCTTGGAAATCGAAGACCATGACCACAGTATCTTAAGACTCTACAGTATGATAAAGAGACCAAACCCAAGCATAAAAAGAATATAAGAAGGGTCTCAGTTTAAAAAGTCATAGAGAAAAAATATACATATATATGTATATATATTTCCTCTATGACCATATATGTATTTCCTCTATCTATCTATCTATCTATCTATCTATCTATCTATCTATCTATTCAATGAAATTGTAGCAGAAAATGTCTAAATACTAAAGAAAAAAGTGATTACCTAAACACAAAAGGTATTTAGAATCTCCAAAACAGAGGTCCAGGGATGAACCTCTAAATGTCCTAGTTAAAGTGCCAAAATAAAAAGTAAAGAAACAATATTAACAACTGCAAAAGATAAAGGCCAACTCATCAGCAATGACATTAGAACTCTCATCAGCAACTCGAAAAACCAGGAAAGCATCAAACAATGCAGTTCAAGGCCTGAAAGCAAATGATCTCCTAAGATTGCAGTATTCAGCAAATATGCCTCTTAAAATTGATGGGGTAATAGATAGAGTCAAGCTGATCACAAAATTACGTAGATCATGACTGCCAATCCAGCACTGCAGAAGACATTTAAAGGAATATTGTATAAAAGGGAGGAGAGGCTCTATTATAAAAGGAAAAGAAAGAGTAGATTTCACTAGAGGAGAATATTCACAAAGCAGAACAAAGATGGAATGCATACAAGTCATAGGGGAGAGGAAATAAAGAACAGTAAAGCAGCTGATCACAAAACAATTAACAAATTATCAGGGATTAGTGAACATCTTTCAGCAATAACCTTAAAGGTAAATGGTCTCAACTCACCAATACAGATGCAGACTGGTTGACTAGGCTAGAAAACAAGACCTAGCTATCTGTTTTTGTTAAGCAGCATGTCTCTCCAGTAAATACAACCACAGACTGAGAGTAAACTGAAGGAAAGGCCATACAGAGATTGACCCACCTTGGCACCCATTTCATTCTTGGAAATCAAACCCCAACACTATTGCTGTACTGGCTGGTTTTGTGTATCAACTTGACACAAGCTGGAGTTATCACAGAGAAAGAAAGCTTCTTTGAGGAAATGCCTCCATGAGATCCAGCTGTAAGGCAGTTTCTCAATTAGTGATCAAGAGTGGAGGGTCCATTGTGGGTGGTGCCATCCTTGGGCTTCTACAAGAAAGCAAGCTGAGCAAGCCAGGGGAAGCAAGTCAGTAAGTAACATTCTTCTATGGCCTCTTCATCAGTTTCTGCTTCCTGACCTGCTTAAGTTCCAGTCCTGACTTCCTTTGGTGGTGAACAGCAATATGCAAGTGTAAGCTGAGTAAACCCTGTTCTTTCCAACTTGCTTCTTGGTAATAATGTTTTGTGCAGGAATAGAAACCCTGACTAAGACAATTGCTGATGCCAAGAAGTGTTTGCAGACATGAGCATGGTATAGCTGTCCTCTGAGAGGCTCTGCCAGCATCTTACTAAGACAGATGTAGATACTCACTGTCAATCATTTGACTGAACCTGAGGAGCCCAAATGAAGAGTTAGGGGAAGGACTGACTGAAGGAGCTGAAGGGGATTGCAACTTCATATGGAGAACAAAAATGTCAACTAACAGGACTCTCCAGAGCTCCCAGAAACTAAACCATCAACCAAAGAGTATACATGAGTGTGTCTTTGGCTCCTGCTACATATGTAGTAGAGGACTGCCTTATCTGGCATCAGTGGGACCCTTGGTCCTGTGGGGGGCTTGTTGCCTCAGTGAAGGAGGATGCTAGAGGGTTGAGGTGGGAGTGGGTGGGTCAGTAGGGGAGCACCCTCTTAGAGGTAGAGAGGAATGGGTAGGAGAGGGCTTGCTGAGGGGAGACTGGGAAGGGGGACAACATTTGAAATGTAAATAAATAAGATAATTGATTTTCATAAATTATGTTCATCTACCAAGTGAATGGGCAAAAAGTAGCCAACATATTTATTTGGCTAGAACCAGAGTTCTAGCCAAAACTATGCAGGAAATTTAAAGGAAGCTGTTACATATTAATAAAAGAGAATCATTAATCAAGAAGACACAAAATTATAAATATATATTAAATATTGGGGCTTCCAATTCTTTTTCCTTTTTGAGACAGGGTCACACTATGTAGCTCTTGCTGACATGTATCTCTGTGTAGACCAGGGTAGGGGCATCCAATTTTATGCAACAAATAATAATGGGACTAAAAAAGCAGATAAATCCTGACACAAAGCTAGTAGAGGACTTTAATACCCTATACTCCTCTTTAGTTAGGTCTCTAAACTAAAAGACAACAAACTTCAGATGTAAGTTACACTATAGATCAAAAAGACCTAACAGATGTCTACAGACATTCCATCCAACAGGGACAGAATATACATTCTTTTCAATAGTCCATGGTATCTTTTCTAGAACAGACCACATTCTGGTCCACAAATCAACTCTTAACCAAATATAAAGGATTCAGAATAATTTCTTCTTTCTTATTAGATCACAGTGCAAAACCCAGAATTCAGCAGCAAGAAAAACTACACAAGTACTTGGAAACTGAACAAAACATTCTTGAAAGATCAGAACATCTTTAAAGAAATCAGGCAGGATATTAAAAAAAAATCAGGGAATTAAATGAAAATGAAGGAATAGTTTCCTAGAACCATTGTGGTATAGATAAGGCAGCTCTGAAGATGAAAGCTTATATCTATGTCTGTTTATATTAAAATGTCAGGAAAATCTCAAATAATGAACCTAAAGTTATAATTAAAATATTTAGATACACGGGAGTGAGTCAAACTCCCAATCAGCAGAGGCAGAAATAGTTTATAGATTAGGGCAGAAATTAATGACACAGAGACAAAACAACAATACATAGAAATAAATTTTTATGAATAAATAAGGTTGACAAGCTCCTAGCCAAATCTATCAAAAAGGACAACACTGAAATTAATAAAACTGGAGTTGATAAGGAGGCAGTTACAATAAATTCCAATAAAATCCAGATAATCATTAAAGAGTACATTGAATATTTATAGTCCCCAAACTGGAAAATACAGAAAACATAAATAAATTTAAAGACATATATGAAACCAAAATGGTATGAACAACATAGAAGAAGAATTAATGATAATGAAGAAACAATGGTTGTGACTTAATGATAATGAGAAACAAAGGTTTGCCCCCAAATTCTACCAAACATTTAAATTAGAGTGAACAAACACCAATGCTTCTCAAAGTATTCTATACACTAGAAAGCAAAGGAACACTACTAACCTGATTCTCCAAAGCCAGCAATACTCTTGTATTGAAATTGGATAAGGACACAACAATAATAACAAGGATAGACTAATTTCTCTGATGAATCTGTATACAAAATTCTCAGTAACGATCCTGTAGCTGCATTCGAGAACACAATAGCATTGTGCACTGTGATTATTTGTTATTATTCCATGAATGCAAATCAATAAATTGAAAGTAGCACATAAATTAACATTAAGGGAAGATACAGTGAGATATTTGATTATGTTCAGCAAAGGCCTTTGACAAGTTTTATCACCCCTTTATGATACACATCAGGAAGAAACTAGGAGTAGGGTCAGCATTTCTCAGCATAAGAATTGCTACATGTGAACATCTACAACTAATATCATACTAACTGGTGAAACACTCAGAGAATTTACTAAAAAAATCAGGAACAGAACAGTGTTCTTTCTCTTATAGAGCTTTGTTATAGAGCATTATATCAAGAGAAATAAAAGGGATACTTATAAGAAAGAAATAAACAATTTTCTATTGGAAAATGATACTACAGTATGTATTTGAAAAGTCCCAATGGCTCCACAGAAAAAGCTCTTGAGTCTGATAAATATTTTTACTGAATTATTACAATACAAAATCAGCATACAGAAATCAGTAGCCTTCTACATACCAATAATTAACAAGTAGAGAATAAGAAAAAAAAAAGAACCTTTAATTGCTAAAACAAAA
Organism: Apodemus agrarius; assembly: GCA_964023405.1. Taxonomy (NCBI): domain Eukaryota; kingdom Metazoa; phylum Chordata; class Mammalia; order Rodentia; family Muridae; genus Apodemus; species Apodemus agrarius. Next base: position 26,731,818 of record OZ030007.1, read on the forward strand.
CACAATCAAACCTAACCAAGGAGAAGAAAGATTTTAAAATAGACATTTAAAACACAGGATAAAAATTTGAAGACACTAAAAGATGCGAAGACCTCCTGTGCTTATTGATTGGAAAAACCAATACTGTAAGTGGTTAATTTACCAAAATCTACAGGGTCAATACAAGCACCATTTAAATCTCAATTATATTCCTAAAGAGAAATCCTGATGTTCATATGGAGTCAAATATCAATAAAACCTGCAATAACTAGTTTGATCTTAAGCAGGGAAGGTTGTTGGTGTCATAAACAACACCTGATCTTAAATTATAATGTCATAGTAACCCAATTGTATGGTGTTAGCACAAATGCAGACACGCAGGCCAATCTAATAGAAGACTGTAGTGAAAGCTACAGCCATTATTTCTTGATAACAGCATAAAAAACATATATTAGAAAAAAGCCTCTTGATGTGTACATCTACATGTTGAAAGATAAAACTGGATCCACTTGTCACCCTGTACAGGAATCAATTTAGAATGCACCAAAGCTTCATTACAGGATCAGAAAGTTTGAAACTTCTAGGGGGAAACATGGAATATATAATTATAAAGCTATAACTCTATAAATAAAACTTTCTCCTCTGGGCTGATAATGCTCCCTCTAATAGTTAAACACAACCTAATAGAAACTCCATCTTTTTAGTGTTTGACAAGGGTTGTCCAAGGGACTCTCAAAATATTACAGACTGTTGCTGTTGTTCTTGATTTCTAGAGGTAGAAGGTAAGTTCCATTTGCTGAAGATACCATACACTTCAGACACAGGGCTCAGAGACTCCTAATATGGAAATGAGTTGAATGCATCCTCCCAGAGGATTAGCTTCCTCGGTATCTGAAGACACCATGCAAGCTTCCAAGAGAGGGAAGCAACCGATAGTCTGACCCAGCTATGAACCTATGAACAACAATAATTACCACCACAGCATGATAATGGAGTAGTGGCACACATGCCTTCGTGGTAAACAATATCTCTTTAAATTGAACTTCAGATCCATTCAACAAGAAGAAACCAAGCTAAGTACCTAGTGCAACTTAAGTCAGAGACCTTGAAAGAGAACCGACAACTGCCACTTTACTGAACCAATCAATATAATTCCTAACTATATTTTAAATATTTGTCCTTATACACACACATAAGTGTAGTCCTTGTGCAATATCAAGTAAACTTCTCTTTGCAACAAATGGAGACCATTACAGTAACCCACAACCAATCAAAATGCAAAGTTGTGGAGTACAGTGAATACAACCTGCAAAACAACTCCCATACCTAGGCCGAAGGACACACCGGGGAAGAGGGAACAGAGAGACTGTAAGAGTCAGAGGATCAGGGAGTTTTCTGTGACACTATGTTTCCTTGTTCTGTCAGAAGCTATACTTATGAAGTGTCACCAACATGACTGCCTAAACAAGAGTTAAACAAGCACAACAACAGTAGACATGCGGAATAGACAGGGGAAAGATCACGAGGCAACAACCCTACACAAAGAGCTACAGGCTACTAAACAATACAGAAAATGGAGAATAGACTTCTCCAGGGAAGAGCATGCCAGTTCGTCATTCAATATCAAATATCATCCTTTAAAAACATTCTTATGAGTAAAATTATACAGACTGAGCAAGTCAGGTATATTTAGGAACCCGCCCCCCACCCCACAACACACACACAACACACACACTAACAATTAATGAAAAAAGAGTCCATGGATTTGAAAGAAAACAAGGAGAAATCTATGGGAGGGTTTGGAAGGAGGAAAGGGAAGGAGGAAATGATATAATTATGATACAATTTGAAAAATAAAAGAAATATTTGAAAACTCTAGAAATGTCAGAGATGCAACACCCATGATGTCTCATCAAAATGGCTGCCTAAAGAAGACCTGGATGAGGATGTCACCAATGGTCATGGTATCATGGGAATGTCATATGGCCTCAGCCATAAACAAAGAAACATAGGCAACTAAGGAAAGATGAGTGTTGGAGAAATAGTATTCCCCAGAGAGAAGCCTCCACATTTATTGTCTAACTCCAAGTGGTCAGCTTTGTAATCATATACATGTAAGTAATGTAATATCGCATGATCGAATTATATTTACATACTTAGGTATATATATGTGTATGTGTGTGTATGTATATATATATATATATATATATACACACACAATGTATATCAATAACTAAAAAAATAGAGTCTGAATTTGAGGTAGTACAAGGGAGAGCATGGGAAATGCTTGAGAGAGTGATAGAAATGGGGAAATCAATGTTATTATACTTTAATTAAAAACAAACCTAAAAGCAATGCCATGAGATTCCATCTCACGTAAGGCAGAAAGGCTGTTGTGAAGATGGAGAAAGACAGTAACTTCTCACAAAGGAGCAAGGAGGGAAGGACTTTATACACTATAACTGGGAATGCACACCAATGCAGCCACTATCATAGTCACTGTGATCTAGCTATCCTACTGAGATAGTACTCCACAAAACACAGAGACATGTACATATCCATGTTTATAACTCACAATAGTTGGGCTATGGAACCAGCCATTGTGAATAAAGACATGTGCATGTATACATTGGCATTTTATTTTGAGGAAAATGTTATAAACCTGGAATTTGCTTTGTTGGGAAAAATAAGCTACACTGAAAAAGACAACTATGCATCTTCTCCTATTTATAGGAAATAGTTAAATTATTTATATATATACATAAATATTATTATGTGCATTATGTATTTTATACATATGTGTGTTTGTAGGTCATGGTTAAAAAAGGGACCAGATAGAGAGAAGGAAGATCTTAGCAGAAAGACAGGAGGGAAAATAAAGTAATGGAATATATGTTATGAAAGCAGAGGTGGAAGAGTATTTGGGAGTAATGAGACCATCAATCTGGGCTGGATGTGATGTGGTGGTTTGAATAGGAAGGCCCCCTGTAGGTTAATATATTTGAATGCTTGGTCATTAGGCAGTGGTGCTACTTGACAGGGATTAGGTGCGGACTTGGTTGAAGGAAGTGTGTCAGTGAGGGTGGCCTTTGGGGTTTCAAATGCTCAAGCCACGACCAGTGTCTCTCTCTTCATGTTGCCTTCGGATTGGGACATAGAACTCTCAGCTATCGTGTCTGCTTACATGCCTCCTTGCTTCCCATCATGATGGTAATGGACTAAACCTCTGAAACTCTAAGAAAGTCTGAATTAAATGTTTTTCTTTTTCTTTTTTTTAAAAAAAAGAGACATGGTTATGGCGTCTCTTTACAGCAATAGAAGGAATTCTGGATTCTGGCTGACAGGTGTTGAATGTGGGCAGTGTGGGAAGAGGATGATTAAGAACAAAGTATAACAACGCATGCCTATGAAAATACTGACTTCACGAATAAATAAAAAAAACCATTTCAAATGTGTGAGGCTATTTAATTTTCCTGGCAAACCTTTGGCAGAAGAATTAATTATTTTCTACATTTGCAAAGAAGGTTTCAGAACAAGGAAGTGTAGTGATTTTTCAAAATACCAAATGCAAGGTCCATGCTCTTATCACCTGGGCTCAATTCCTCATTAGCTTGCACCCCTGTTTTTGTAAAGCTGGTTTTCACCAGGGCATTCAGAGAACGCCCTTACACCTTTCTTTACCTCTTCCCTCTTCTATCATGGACATCAAAGGCTCACATGGAACAGAACAGATTCTGAGCTGGATGTGATGTGATGGTTTGAATAGGAATGCCCCTGTAGGTTAAGACCCCCTGTAGGGGTCTTCCTCCCCAAGAAGCATCACAGAAAAGCTTCATGTGGCTTGGGATTTTTTGCTCAAGCCAAGAAGTAAATGAATGGTAGGAGTGTTTGAGAGGGTGTGGACAGCTCAAGGTTGAGTATGAACAGAGGTCTCTGAGTGAAGACTGTGAAATAGGGACTGTACCTGCGGTATTTTATGTCCTTAAGTAATACAATGCACTTTCACATTATTCTTTTATCTGAAGGCAAATGGATAGGATCTGTAAGTCCTTTGCAATCTCATATATACTCATTATAAACTGAAGCCATACAGAGGGTTTTTCTGAAGGGATTACTTTAGTTCCAGATAAATAGCTCCTATCAGGGCTTGAGATGTACAAAAGGAAGACAGGCTTCAGTTCCTTTTTTTTTTTAAACAGACAGTGCAATAGAGAAGAGGGACTACAATTCTCTCTCTCTCTCTCTCTCTCTCTCTCTCTCTCTCTCCTGATCTTATAGCAGAGCCTTCCCATCCCTGTCTCTTCCAGCAGCTGCAAGGACAGATTTATGAGTTCAGAACTACTTAAATGGGCAGAAAAAAAATCTATGCTGACACCATGCATCAGAATCACAGATTGTCTTTCTATATGTTGATATCAGCTAGTTCTCTTTTTTAACCCCTAGAGACGTTTCTAATAATTCATTGAGTAATTCAACAATGTATTTTGAACAATCATCCCTCCCCTAACTACTCCTACAATAACCCCCTAGTCCCTCCTCTCCCTTTTCATTCAACATTGAGTTTTCTTTTTTTTTTCTCTATCCTCAATGGATTCCAGTTTGCGTTTCCTATCTAATCTTGGGAATGGGATCTTCCCTGATGTGCTATCTATCAGGGCTCACATCATTAAAGAAAATTAACTCTCATAGCAGTTTTCAAATTCCAGTAACTTTTTAGATAGTGGTAGGATTTTGTGTACACCTTTCCTGTCTGGGTTAGGATTCTGTCTTGATTTTGTGCATGTCTCATGAGTACTGTCAAAACCCTTTTGAGTTTATATGTGCTACTGCTTTGTCATATCCAGAAAATACTGTTTCCATGGTGTTATCTACCACTTCTGGTTCTTAAAAAATTTCCACCTCATCTAACTTGAACAGATCAAAGCATCTGTACAACCTCATCAGAAAAGCTTCTTCTTACAGTAGATCGCCATTAACATGGTGACACTCAACTGGTCAACATGGAAAGAATGAGACTATGGAATAAGGCTGCAGAGATGGTTCAGTGGCTAAGGGCACTTGCTACTCTTCTATAGGACCCAAGTTGAATTCCCAGCACCCACAAGGTAGTTCACAGCTCTCTGTACCTCCAGTTCCAGAGGATCTAATATCGTTCTCTGGTCTCTGCGGGCACTGCAGAAATGGGGTACACAGAAATACTTTCAAGAAAAATGCAGAAAACTCTCCATAAAGTAATATAATAAAATAATATTTTTAAAAGTGTTTACTGTTCAGACTTACACAGAAGATATGGATCACACCTTTTAGGAATTTTGAGTCAGCTAGTTCTCTTAGAAAAACAGTATGATCAATTATGTTATGATATAAAGTACAAGACTGAGCCAACTATTGCTTCAGTGTGATTTTTCTTTTGGGGGAAGGAGACTAGACTTTATTGTTGTTGTTTAATCTCTCAATGTGCTTTTGAAGTTTGTCTTTCATCTTCAAAGTGTAAATTATTTTTGCCTTTTAAAGTTGCATTACTATAGGGTATTTAAGATTAGTATCTCCTGCACTGAATCCAGGTGAAAATTAAGATTGGTCACTGAAAAGAAAGCGATTTCTCTACAGTGTCCCATGAGCTGAATCAGCAGGGTGTGTAAATGCTGACCTTACTTCTTTTTACAGTGAAGTAAAGCTCTATGATGTGCATCCATCTATCTTCCCCAGTATCCCTGATTGTTGGTCTTTGCCACAGGGAAGTCCTTTCCTGTGGGAGGCTGGCTCCTCAGGTCTCCTCTCTGAATCACTTGCCTCTTTCTTTAGGCAGTGCAGGGTATTGTCTAAGGGGACTCACCATAGAAAACTCTTATGTTTTCTAACACATATTTGGTAACATGAAAAATAGTTTCCTCTCCTCCTGTCCAGAAGAGCCTGCATGTATCACTCACTCATCTTTGTGTCTCTAGAACTTACCAGACTCTGTGATGCTGAGTAAATATCTGTTGAAGAAAACCATCTGCTCCTTCAAACAGGGCCATGAGTAGTTGAACTGAAAGAAGAGTCATTATGTCCACTGCATGAACCCCAAAATTATTCAAGTGAACAAAATAAGATGTTTCAAAATATTTTATAGCTAAATTAACTTAATTTTTTATCACCACTTTGTTTTGGGTTATTTGTGCATTTGGAAAGAATAACTGTGTGATTATGTGTGCCACATAAGAGTATATATTAAAAATTAACTATTATTTTTCTATACTAAATCTATAGAAAATCTATACTAAATCTATATCCTTATATTATAATTCATTTCTTAATAATGCTGTTTCTAAAGTAACAAAGTCCAGTCCTAGGAATAAAATAATGAATTAAAAAAAGAAAGAAAAAAACTAGCCTTACAATGCATCCCAAATAAAGACACTGTATTATTGTTCAATAATAAATATGGGAATGCATTTAAAATTACAGTAAATTCTTTAGAGAAAGTAATCATGTGTACATAGTGGAATATAATGTAAGAGCTCCTGGAGGAAACAATATTCACCATAAACCTTAAGAATGTCCTTGTAGAGAAGACTTTCACATCATCGTTGGCCCTAACCCTAATGGGAGTGACTAAAGCTGTATGGAACAAATATACCTGAAATGTGCTGTGTGAATGGCAAAGATACAAAAAAAATTAAGTCGGAAGAGTAAGGTATAGCAGAAGTCCCTGCGGCCTTACACATTATTTTTTCAAAATCATACTGTATTTGCATCACTTTGTTAAATACTTTATAAAACCACTAAAAAGTTGTAAGCAGATTGCATGAGTATGTGCATTTTAAAAATTGCATCCAGTTTAGTAAAGAAACCGAGGGGGGAGGGGGAATTATTGGGGAACAGATGGGGGGGAGAGGAACTATGGGAACTATGGTGGGTGGGAACTGGGAAAGGGGAAAGCCTTGGGAATGTAAACATAGAATATAGAAAATAAAATAAAAAAAAATAAAAAAAATATCACTTTGGTTCTTGGACAGTGAGTTTGAGAATAAGAGTGGCCCCAGAGAATGTGGTGGAGGAGATTTCCCTGATAGTCCTGGCACACAGTTGAAGTGTCTGGGACAAGAAATGCAATGGGGTTGGTGAGAAGAAGGGATGACTCATATTTCTAGGGGAGATAATCAATAGAATCTAGTGATGGATTAGATGTGGGTTAGAAAGAAGAGAGAACGCTCCAGATTGGATCTTTTCTGAATTTGCTTCTGGATGACTACACTTGTTGGTGAGTGTAAATGCTACTGATGTCTGGGTGGTTGCAAAGAGAGGACATTTTCATGCCAGGCATGGAGACTAAAAATCAGAGTTCTTTTTTTTAAATATTTTATGAGTTTAAACTATGTATAAAAACCTCAAACCAAAGACATGAAGTATGTAGCTGGCTGTGTAAATACATTGGTTACAGAGGAAGAACTGAATTGAACCATATATGCTTTCCCATCATATACAGATAATAATTATGTCAAAAATTATGAACTAAATATGAGTGCAAATCTGATCTGGCTAACCCCTCAGTATTTCAGCTATTTGAATGGCAGATAGAGAGAAAGAGTTGAAAGAATATAAAGAAGTAACAGAGGTTTTTTTTTTTTTAAGAAAGTAATAGAATTATCTCAAATAAAGTCAATATAAGAAATTTACTCTCCTGTAGGACAGAACATTGTCAGTCTTGTAGAATGCAATCAGTAAGAGAAGAACGTATAGTTTCCATGATGACAAGAGGCAACCTGAATAAGAGGGACAAAGGGATCTACTTTCAAATGACTTTGAATTTGTTTGCCTATAATGGAAGTTGGAAGTTGAGGAAGAAAAATGAAATCAAGGGATAATTTTCTAACATTAACCATCTTGAGTAATACTTGACCACCACTGTGATCAGCCTGTAGGTCCCGGAGTAAAACTGGGCTTCCATTTTTATAGAGATTATGTCTGAAAACAATTTATAGTTTATTGATATCAGAAATTCTTTACTGTAATGGGATTGGAGAATGTAGACTAGAAGGTATAAGTGGGCAGATTTGTGGATGATGCATTGAAAAGATCTAGGGTTATTTCACCTGATGTCATGTTTCTTAATGTGCACTCAGTATGTCTAGAAAAGTAGATAGTATGCAGAGTATTTTCAACAAAGTAGTTGATGAATGAACAGAAATTGTATAAAACTGTGAATTTACCAATATTATACATCTATAAGAAACCAAAACTCACAGATTGGGATGCTTCTAAAGGAGGTAGTAAGCTACAGGTTACACAGGCAACTGCAGAAGGTGACAAATAACATAGTACAGCTTCAGCATGCTATTGGTTGGGGTTTTGGTATGTTGCTAATAGAGAAGGATTGTTACTTATCTGCATTGTCCACTATACTCTAGCTCAGAAGTCTTCACGAAATCATTTTTAAGTGCCAGTTTATGTTTTTGGAATGTGATACTATGTCAAAATAATTTATTTGTGCTCCAAAATATGTGTGATTCAATGTATATATTCTAGAAATGTTCACGTCCCTTTCTCAATATCAACAATGATAGAAAGAAAGAGACTTCTTTTTTGCTGTAGTGAGTGATAAAGAACTCATAAAAGGCACCGTTGGGATTTGAAAATTACTTACTGATCAGGATAAGATTAAACCAATACCTAAAAACTCAAAAGCAAGGTGCATGCTGATTGAAAAGTGTCTTTGGAAGAAGGAGGAATTCTAGAGTTGGGAAATTAGGTAAGTATTTGGGAAATGTATTTGATAAAATATTAATTGAATACTGAAATGACAAATTAAAATATTGTTACTCTTTGTAATTGTGTGTAAGTGTGTACATGTGGACATGTGTGTATGAGTGCAGGGGCCTTCAGTCCAGAGGTGTCATACTCCCTGGAGCTGGAGTTACAGGAAGCTGTGAGGTACTTGACATGGGTTCTGGGAACGGAATCTGAGTGCTAGGCAAGAGCACTGTTTGCTTTTAACCACTGTTGACTCCGGTCCCAACAATAAGTGTCTTGAAAAGTCAAAAAGTGCAAGGACACACACAGTGGTCATTCAATTGCTAAAAGAATATATAGAGCAATTGATTAGTATAAGGTACAAATGATCAGAATCACTCTATTTGTTTTTAAGATATTTGTACCGACTTGTGAAGTTTGTCTAGGAAAAAGCCAAGATAATCTGTCTACTTTAGATGTATTTTGTAAAGTCGTTAATGATAATAGTAAAAATCTTCTGTGTTGACAGTTCTAGAAATGCATCTAAGATTACTCATATATGTTCTCTATGCTATGTCAGGAAGACTAGAGCAGTTCTAGGAAATCAAATGCCACAGACTCATGTGAATTAGAAAAGTGAGAAATTAGATAATTTAAGTATAATTTTGGATATCTAGCTCCTAATAATGGTCAGATTAACATATAGTTAATATGTATATATTATATATATAAAATATAGAGTATCACACATAGTTCATACTAAAGCTTTTAAACACACACACATATATACTTATGTGTATGGCTTTATGCTTATATTTGTATACATGTAGTATTTACTTGGTTAATTTGTGTTGATTATTACTTATACACTATGCAGTCAAACTTACAATGTTTTAATCCTTAGTAAACATATACTATGAAAATTATCTCTGTAGTATTTACATTTAATAGGTTTTATAGCAAATGTTTGAGTGATTTAAAGTATAGAGCTTGATGTATATAGGTTATACAAAATATCACATATTTTACATAGGGGATTAGGATATTTGAAGCTTTTGGTAACTGCAGATGGGGTCCTTGTACTTATCTATCTGTCTCACATTCTCTTTCTCCATCTTCATATATATATATATATATATATATATATACACACAGTTGACAACCACAAATTTTAAGGTTCTGTATCTATAGATTAAACCAAGTGTGTATTGAAAATGTTTTAAAAGAACAAAGCAAGTATCTATACAGAATATATATATATGCTATTCCTAAATAATAAATTATAACAACATTTTATATAATGTTTACATTATATAAGGTATAAGTACTCTAGAGATGACTTAAGATATATAAGCAGATGCAAATCGAATGTATGCACATCATATGAACTATTTTATAAGAAACTTGAGCATCTTAGGATCCTACTATTTATGAGGGATCCTGGAACCAACCATTGCTAATGCTTATGGAGGGCTATGTATAGACAGACACAATCCAGAGTTTCTATATCATTGATAAAATGATAATCTTTCTATTTATCACCTGTCTATTATCTATCCTTTATCTATCTATCTATCTATCTATCTATCTATCTATCTATCTATCTATCACCTATCTACCGATATATGATCTAACATATTTTGCTTGCAATGACACACATATACACGTACATACAAAACATTAGTTATTCCTTATAAGGGTGACAGAGTTTATATTTTGAATTCTATCAATCTAAAGGATTTTAGTAAAATTCTTAGATTTTCTAAGAAAACCGACACATTAGAAACAAAACCATGTTTTAAAAGATTGACCTTGAGGTACTGAGAAGGTATGGTCTTTTGTTTTAGTGTGAAATGTTCTGTATATATCTGTTAAATCCATTTATTTTATAACCTCTACTAGGTTCACCATGTCTCTGTTTCTGGTTCAATGACCTGTCCCTTGGTGATAATTGGGTGTTGAGGTCTCCCACTATTATTTTGTGGGGTTGAATGTGTGTTTTGAGCTCCAGTAAAGTTTCTTTTATGACTATTGGTGCCTTTACATTTGGGGCATCGAAGTTCAGATAAACTAAAACAATCATGCTCATAAGGTATAAAGTAAATTTAAGTTGGTCTAGTGGTAATCACAGAATTTTAAATGGCTCATAATTTCAACATTTGTCTGACAGTGTTCATTAAGTACGTTAAACTTATTAAATATGAAAAGAAATAGAAAAATAACTTAAGATTCAACAAGTAAGTTTTACCATTAGATAGGGCTTTAAATAACTACAATTGCATTAATGTGATAATAGTAATATAATGTAGTACATTAATAGGTAAAGAATTTCAGGTGAGATATAAAAACTGTTGAAAATAGAAAACCAAATCTAAATCTTGAAAAACCCTTGAAATCAAGTCAAAATATTAGACATTTCCATTTAGTTCTGGCTATGCAATACTTGGTAAGGGTTGTTTTCTATAGCTATATCTGTATCTGTATCTGTATCTGTGTCTGTGTCTGTGTCTGTGTCTGTGTCTGTGTCTGTGTCTGTGTGTGTGTCTGTGTCTGTGTGTGTGTCTGTGTCTGCATCTGCGTCTGTATCTGCATCTACATCTTCTGCATCTGTATCTGTTTCTGTTTCTATATCTGTATCTATATTTATATCTATATCCATATATATATATATATCCAAATTATTTTATTCTTTTTTCTAAGGACCCTAGAATTCTTACACCTTCAGAATAATATTCTCTCATTTTTAGTCATCAAAAGAAGAGAAAAATAACTTCCAATCTCTAAATTGGAAAAAAAGCACTTAAATTTTAAGTTCTTATTAATCATAAGTCTTTTTAGTTAAACTTTACTCTTGATAGTAACTCATAAAACATGGTAATTACTGTATACATTCTTATAATAATGAATACTAGGTTTACCAAGCACAAACTCACAATCTTTAGACATATTTATGCATTTGGGTCATAAATATTAGAAGAACATGATTATTTGAGTCATTACTTAAGAAGATAGATTTAGAAACATTGGGAATTTTCTACTTTCTATGTTAAGTATAACCTTTGACATTAATTATTATCGTTAAATGATTCATCCTCGAATAGAGTAAGGGATTTAACTGCCAACCCTACTTTGAAAGAAGAATTCTCATCCTGGAGAAACTGTAATAAAGAAAGCAGAATATTCCCTGGGACTTCAAAATTCTTGAAAAAATATAAGGGGTGAAAAAAATAGACAATATTCTGAAAATATTTATCTGTGAAATCATAGAAATCAACTTTTCACTTGTGAGTTATGCTAGGCTCCAGGTCAGTCTCACTGCCTAAATAAAGGTGAATAAGACATAGATCCTATCCATTAGTTTTATGGAGTTTGTTGTAAGGTACTAATAAAATCCAGACCTATGAATTACTCAGATACCCACCAAGAGCTGCTCCACTGTGGAGCCATGTGGCTGACAGAACGGTCAAATGCAGAAGGAATTACATCAAGGCCATGGATAAGAGCATTCAATAGCTTTAAGGAGCCACATGCTCAAAGAAAAATGAGGTAAGTGTTGTTCTAATGTAAAAGATGCAAGGTCAAAATTAAAGACGCATCTGTCCACCCTCAATCTGGGGTATATCAATACTGGAAAAAAGATTGAACGTGAATACATGAAAGTTTCTCTTTGTGATAAATTTACATAAACACAATTACATGCTTCATTTCCACTCAAATGATACAACCCTGCTCTTTTTTAAAAAGATTTATTTATTTATATATATGAATACACTATTGCTCTCTTCAGACACACTGGAAGAGGGCATTGTGTGGTTACTGGGAATTGAACTCAGGACCTCTGGAAGAGCAGTTAGTGCTCTTAAGAACTGAGTCATCTCTCCAGCTGCAACTCTGTTCTTTAGTTGGGTGGAAATGTATGTGCACACCTTCATAGTTCAGAGAAGTTATACTTTTATTTATGTTCTTAAATTGCCTAAAAACATGTTATTTTTCTTCAAAAAATTTAAGAAGTATCATTTAATGTTTTAGAGTATAACACATTCTGCTTACTATATGGAACTTTTCTTTTGGTTTATAATAAAAGCAACTTTTGAGATTTAGGTATATATTAGACTTTTGATGGAAACTATTTTAGCAAAGATATCTCTGAATTAAGTTCCTCTTTTAGGCAGTGGCGTTTGAGGACAGACGAGTAAAATTATTCATTTTTGAGTCATTTGTTTGAATATAGTCGAATCCTAGGAAATCATTTAGAAAGATGAGGGCAATAAAACCAGCCAGAAGATGGTCTCTGCTCACTGTATCACAGGTGGCTATAAATATATGTAGACTGAATTCTTCATCACTTCATAGCAGTATTTAGAAGTCTCTCTGCAGGGCCATTCCTAGAAACATTTCTGGTTCAGTGTTGAAGTGTATGAAGAGATGCACCATGAAACTCCATTGTTCAAGGCTGATGAGGTAGTTGGGAACTGGCTTATATTCGGAATTATGTAAGAAAAATCACACCTTTCTCTTTTCTATAAAGCCACATATCAATGCAAAAACAAAAATGGGTTAACCGCCATCCATTAGTCTTCCCTGTATTTATATTAGTGGATTTGATTTGCTTTTTAATCAAGATGGGAAATATTTGAAGGGTTAATTTTTCTATCCTTTTTCCTATCCTTTTAAGGTATGAAACTACCATTCTCTAAACTATTTTCAGTGGTTTAGGATGCTTTTTTCCTTTGTTAATACAAGGTGGAGCTTGTGTGTGTTCTTCATGTACGCCAATAAAAATCCTTTTCCTCATCTGAGCTTAGATAGTCATAGCAGGAGGCTTTAGGAATACCATCTCAGAGGTTTATAAAAGACTGACACACCATTTTGGAGAATAACAAAATAATTAGACAGAAATAAACTTAGCATTATTCATGAGAACCAAATGGGATGAAGTAATCACCATATGATTTTTAAATATAAACAGCAAAGACAGGCTGGGAGGCATATGAACAATTTGACAAAATCATGAACTTGGGAATACCACGAGAAAAAGCTGGGGATGTGGAAGGAACTAGAATCCTTGGAGGATCTAATATTTAAGCAAAGATGTAGAGGAAAATCTTTCTGATACCTGCTAAAATAAGAGTGCAAAGAAGGTGTTAAAAAACATCAGAGGGGAAATAGAGTAAATACCTGTGTTCATATAAATAAAATATTTGCTCAAGATGTGACAGAGAAATATGGTTTCTGTTTTTATATTCTGCATCCAGACTGAAGAAGACAGACTGAAGTTGGAAACACAAAGGGCATTTTGTTTTCGAGCAGAGTAATGAATGAGAACGAGGTTGCTGAGTTTCACATCACTTAAACTATTGGAACATTTGCTGTAGTTTTATATTTGAATCACACGTTAATTTTTTTTAAAAGCAAAACCTCGAATTGAGGGATTGAGATTACTCAGTTGTTAAAGCACTAACCACACAAGTGTAGGATCTGGGTTCGAACTCCCAGAGATCTTATAAAGCCAGGTGTGAGAACATGCGACAGAGGCAGGAGAATCTCTGATGCTCACATGCCACTAGTCTCATGTATGCAGTATCAAATAACAAAAGATCACCTGTCTCAGAACAAGACATAAAGGTGGGGGACTGACACCCAAGGGTGGTCTCTGACCTCCACATGAACACCATGGCTTGCATATAGACCACATACAACCACATCTAACGCACAATACAAACAAAATTGATAGGAAAAAAATAGCCAATGGATCAAGATGAGCAGCAAGAGGGAAAGAGTTACAGAGGAGAGACAGGAGAAGAAAATGGAGCAAAGAACCTTTCACACACACACATTTGCCTGGTTGGTGGCTGAGCTGAGACAGTATGAAAGAAATCTCATGTGGGGATAAGACAGGTCTGTTTTTGTGCCAATGTAGAAAATCCTCAATAAAACAAGTTTTTTTTTTCAGGACATAAAAAGCTTTAAAACCGTGGAATAGACAAAGTTAATTAAACTATGGTTCCTGGGTGCCAGAGGGCCGAGAGGTAGAGATGGTTATTCCAAGAAGGAAAATATACCATTAATTAGCCAGACAATAGCACGAAAGGGATTGAGTTTATAAAAGAAATCTGTTTTAATAAATTTTATTTTGAGAATATATTGTAGAAAGTGCTAAAACATATAAGTATTCTGATTTTCTTAATTTTTAATTTTTATTATTTATTTTTATAAAGATTTTATTCTTTTAAAATATTTTATTTAGTGTATTTTTTTTATGTTTACGTTACGTGTGTGTGCAAGGCCCAGCTCATAGAGGGCATTGGCTCTTCTGGAACTGGGGTTCCAGATAGTCATTAACTATCATGTGGTTAGGGGGAGGAGGGAACCAGGAAAGGGAAAATCATTTGGAATATAAACAAAGAATATAGAAAACAATAAAAAAAAGAAAACGGAGATATAGCAACAGAAACTGAGGAAATTAAAAAGTCATCAGATCCTACTACAAAAGCCTGTACTCAATACAACTGGAACAAAAAAAAAAAAAAAAAAAAAAGAAATTGTAGCTGGGTCCCCTGGACCCAGCAAGTGGTATTAAGCACCAAGGCTCTCTTCAGAACAATGTTTTTATCCTCAATAATGTATATGAGTGTGTGTGTCAATTATGTGTATGTGTGGGTATGTACACACAAGTACAGGTGCCCTAGGACACCAGAAGCATTGGGTAGACTCTTTTGGAATTGGAATTGTTGGAAGATATGAGTCACCTGTTGAAGGTGCTGGGAACCCAACAATCTGCAAGAGTAGTATGTACTCTTAATCACTGAGCAATCTCTCCAGACTCTTTCCCACCTTTAAAAGCCCATTTCTTATAGAGCTGTGAGGGGTGGTGACAGGAGGAACCTCTAGAAAGTCCCAGAGACCTGGGATGTGATAGGTTTTTAGGTCTTAATGGGGATGTTCTTAGTTAAAATGCCCAACAGTGGAACCTAAAAAGACCACCTCCAGTATATAGACAAGGCCCTCAGTGGAGGGATGGGGGCCACCTGCTTACCTTCAGAATTTTTGACCCAGAGTTGCTCCTGTCTAAAAAAAAAAATGCAAGGATAAAAATGAAGCAGAGACTGAAGGAGATGCCATCTAGTGACCAGTCCAACTTGGGATCCATCTCATGTGTAGACAACAAACCCCAAAACTATTGCCAATGCCAAGAAGTGCTTGCTAACAGGAGCCTGACATGGCTGTCCTCTGAGAGGCTCTACCAGCAGCTGACTGAGACAGATGCAAAAACTTACAGCCAACCATTGGACTGAGGTTGGGGACCCATATGGAAGAGTCGGTGAAAGGACTGAAGGTGCTAAAGGGTATGGCAACCCCATAGGAAGAACAACAATATCAACTAACCCAGACCCCTGGGAGCTCCCAGAGACTAAGTCACCAACCAAAGAGCATACATGGGCTGCTTTGTGGCCCCCCCAGAACATATGTAGTAAAGAATTACCTTTTCTGGCCTCAGTGGGAGAAGATGTGCCTAATTCTGAGGAGACTTGATGCCCCAGGAGAAGGGGATGGGGGAGTGAGGTGGATGGGTGGGTGTGTGGGTGGGTGAGCACCCTCTCAGAGGCAAAGGGGAGGGGATGGGGTGAATAACTAGGGAGGGGAACTGGGAAGGGAACAACAATTTTTAATATAAATAAATAAAATAACCCAATAAAAGAACTCATTTCTCTCACATTTTTTCTGAGATTGATTTAAACTATAATGTACCATAAAAGGAAGTAGAAAGGCAGTTGATCCTTTCCCTGACTTTAGAAGTAGGGTTCTAAACTAGTCTCCTCCACCTATTTGACACCATAACTGCAAGCAACTCACACGTTATAGAGGAATTTTAATCCAGTATCATAGCTGCTTTGGCAAGAGATCACATCCAAAGACCTTCTAGGCCTGTGTGATGTGGCTGAAATACAGACTTGTCTTTAATCCCAGGAGATAGACACAAATATCTCAGTTAAAGGCCAACTGGTCTAGAGCAAGTTTCAGGTAAAGAAAATCTTAGGTACAGGCATGGTAGTGCACACCTTTAAACCCAGTACTCAGGAGACGATGGCATGCAGATTTCTGAGTTCAGTCAGTCAGTTGAGCACAGTGCAGTGGAGTTGGTCTGTTAGTTGAGAGTCAGCGAGCTGACAGAGGCAGTGCAGTAGAGTGGCCTTCATGCCATTTCAGTTCATGGAGTTCAGAGGCAGGTTTTACAGGGACAGTCTTACAGTGACAGGTTACGGAGAGAACAAGCTAGACACAGGTGAAGACAGAGTGAGCCGCAGAATAAGAAGCAAAAATATTAGAACAGATTACCAGAGTTAGTTTTGAGGTCAAGGAGAGCAATTCAGTGAGAAGTTGAGAGAAGCCAGATTGAATCAGTCAGCATGGAGAGGAAGTTGAGCAAGAGTGACTGAGTTGAATCAGCCAGCCAGAGTTCAGAAAGAGCTAGAAAGGATTAACTTATTCAGCAGTAAGCCTCTATGATGACAGTTGAATCGGGTGAATAAATTACTTTTACAAAACACTTTAAGCTTTTATGACACCATCAGCATAAATAAAACATTATCTCAGTTATTAAATCTAAGTCAGAGGACCTATATGACCAGCTGTGATTTGATATATAATATCATTTTAACTAAAAACAGTTAAGGAAATTGAACATCTGAAAGAAAAAAATCTAGATTTGTAATTCCAATGGCTAATTGGATAAAATATCAGAGGTTTAAGGAATAGATTAGTACTATATTTAACATGATATTGTTGATTGAGCCACAAAAAAACCAGCCAGATAGTTTCTTGAACCTGATACAGTCTTGTGAATTAACTCTTGCATGAGTTAATTATTCTTGTTCCAGTTTGTGATTATAGATTTCCTCGAAATCAGCTGGTGCTTAAAAAAGAAAAACCAAAAAACAGTCTTCCAAAAATAAAAGAGAAAGAAAATAAAAAGAAGACTGGTCAATACCAATCAGTCTATCACCATGCTGAATAAACAGCCACAAATGAAATTTCCACTGACAGTGGACCAGAAGTTGATGTTATTCATACAAGCCATATAAGTACTAGGCTAAAAAATGGGGCAGGTAGTCCTTACCTCTGAAGGACTCAAATAGCTGCATGATCAGCCAGTGATTAGCCTATCATTACCTAGGGATATTGTATAAACAGTTTCCAACTGGTAACCTATATAATACAATTTTATCTAGATTTTATATATTGGTTGAAAATTTGTTTTCTACTTAATTAGATACAAAATGCATAAATAGTGAGAAAATACAAATAGTGTTGCAACATTTTCTGTGCCCCTCTAAGCTAGACTCTAGGGTTTAGGAGACAGATGGCGGATGTGTAGTGGAGTGGTGTTTGTGATTCCTAGTAGGCTAGATATTTGTCTTCATTGTTGTTATGCAGTTTAGAGGTGGGGTAGGAGGTTCTTATGAAAATTTCTAAACAGAGAAAGGAATAGATACTATAAGCCTGTGTACATAGGTTATCGTCAGCTTTCCTCTTGAAGCTGTAAAGTGGTATTTACTCCCACATAATAATTTCAACCTTACTGGATTCTCCTGTAGTAAATTCATCTCCCTTATCACTAAAGCCTGTTGGATTATCTGTCATACAGGCGGTCTCCGTCTGGTTCTTTCCCTGTCTCTCTTCCTCCCTTTCTTCTTCTTCCTCTCTGTCTTTATTTCTATCCCTCTCATCTTTCTGTAGCTTAGGTAATTAATTTTCTTCTCTCATCTTGCTAAATATTGGGATTGCAGGTATCAGGCAACATACTTGATCTGCACTTTGTCTTTGTGTCAGGGGTGTACTGATTTTCTTAACAGTTGAATAGTGAAAGAGAACATTTTCTTTTCCTCTCTCTGTGTCTATATCTAGCCAGTCACCAAATTAGGACATTATTACAAGTTTTTCAGTTCACCCACGTATATGCTTTATCTTTCCCCTTTTACTATGCAAAAGCATTTTCAGTTTAGTGAAGTCCTTATTGTGTATTTTTGCTTTTATTACATCTATTCTTGGCAGGGAATAAAGAAGTCATTATCCAAACAACCATCATGATGCTTTTCTGCTACAATTTTTGTGAGCAGATTCAGTTTCAATTCCTAAACTTTTGTTTCCAGTCGGTTTTGAGTTGATTTTCTTCAGTTGATTTTTGTGAATGGTATTACATAATGGTCCAGTTCCTTTGTTATTGTTGTTGTTGTGGTTGTTGTTTTGGCATGTGGATGTAATATTGGTCAATTTTGAAAAGAACATTTTTCCTCATGGAAATTTTTATGAGCACTTTTATTTATTTTTTAATTAATCATTTTATTTGTTTACATTTCAAAGAATATCCCCCTTCCAGGATACCCTGCCACAAACCTCCATTCAATCCCCCTCTCCTCACTCCTTCATCTGCCCAAACACACTGACCTGAAAGCTATACTAAATGAAATCTGTAGGGTTTGTGTGTGTGTGTGTGTGTGTGTGTGTGTGTGTGTGTGTGTGTGTGTATGTGTAGTGTATATGCATACATGCATGTAAACATAATAAAAGTGCTCATAATATAAATTAACTGGACTACCAACAACCAACAACCGAAGAGTATACATGGCACAATGACTATAAGCTTCTGCTATATTGTATGACATTTAATAATAACTTAAAGAATGCTATGAATTTATCCTGTGCCCACATATTCCATAATTTTAAACTCTTTCTAACTACATTAGAAACATATTTATTGGACTATGAGGATATCTTGGTGTTTCTTGACTCCTAACAATGGTAGTGGGTGTATCTGACTCTTGTTTGCTCTTGAGACTCTTTTCTTCCCATTGGGATGCCTTGTCCAATCCTTTGCCTTGTCTTACTGTATCTTGTTTTGCCTTGTTTAGCTGTCACCTTTAGGAGATCTGCTCTTTTCTGAAAAGGAAATGAAGGAAGAGTGAATCTTGGGGAGAAGGGAGGTTGGGGGATTGGAGTGGAAGGAATGGATATATTGTATGAGAGATGAGAACCTAATTTCAATAGAAAATGAGAGAGAGAGAGAGAGAGAGAGAGAGAGAGAGAGAGAGAGAGAGAGAGAGAGAGAGAGAGAGAACATAGTACTCTTGAAGAGGACCCACGTTTGGCACCCAGTACCTGTGCTGGCCAACTCACAACTGCATATAATTCTCTAATTCAAATCCCAGGGCATCTGAAGCCATCTTTTGGCTTCTGTTACCTGCATTCATTTGTATAGACACTACCTTACAATACCACACACACACACACACACACACACACACACACACAATTTGAAAAGTAAAATGAATTTTCAAAATTGATTCCATTTGTATATGAGGATGCTATGTGTGTACTGACTTGCATGACTGGTGGCCACAAGAGCCAGAAGAGATCTTCGGAAAACCTAGCATTGGAGTTGTGAATGGTTCTCAGCCACCATGTAGGTGATGGGAATTGAACCTAGGATCCTCTAGAAGACCAACAAGTACTATTAACTGCTCAGCTATCTATCTAGCTCTATTAAATAAAGTTTGTTTCTGATTTTTTCAAGAGAGGGTCTCTCTGTGTGCCTTGGCTAACCTAGAACTCACTATGTAGACCAGGCTGGCCTCAGACTCACAAAGATCTGCTGGCTTCTACCTCCTTAGTGCTGGTATTAAAGGATTATACCACCACCACCTGGCTCTTTAAGAAAATCTTAAAAATAATTAAAAATCCTTCTAACTAGATAAAATGAATTTTATTTTTTATGCATGAATAAAGTGAGGAAATCTAAGGAGATCTTGAACAAAACAGAATGAATGGGATAGAATGTGGACTTGTTAGATAGTAGATGTAAATTGTGAAATATTGTTGACCAGTATATATTAAAATATAAGCAATCAGATGTGATTACAGATCAAAGTATTAACTGAGTTTCAGATAATTTATGGATTTAGAAAGTAGTTTATACTGTTGTTAAATATTTAAGTTGTTGTCAAGGACAAATTTATCAATAAATATTGGTAGGAAAATACCCAAACAAGCTTATAATCATTGTGGAATGTTGAATGGTTGGTTCTGCCACATACCTTTTATTATATGATTATTCTGAGCTTAAGAAACTTTAAAATCCTTCTAAGGTAAGTCAGTTTGTATATTTAATATCTAAAGGACTTAGACTTTAGAAGGATTTAAGCTTTTTAGTTCTCTAGATGACTTAAGTGTGATGTCTTCAACTGTATGGTCTCCCTGTTAAGATCTCCAAAGTGAACAACAGCATTGACAATGGATCTCACAATCCAGCAGCTTCCCAAGATGAAACCCATTACTCATTCTGGGATTCAGTCTTGAGCCATAGAACGTGGAGAAATGAAGCTGGTACTGACTTGGCAGATTCATTCATTCCTGCTGATTAGCTATCTTAGTTAGACTTTTATTGCTCTGAAGAGACACCATGATCATTGCACCTCCTATGAAAGAAAACATGTAGTTGGGGTTGGCTTACAGTTTGAGAGGTTTAGTTCATTATCAGCATGGCAGGAAGCATGGCAGCTTGAGGGCAGACATGGAGCTGGAGCAGCTAAGAGTTTTATGTTTTCATCCACAGGCAGCAGAAAGAGATTGTGCTCTACACTGGGTGGAGCTTGAGCATTTATGTGAAGCCTGAAAGCCTGCTCCCACAGTGACACACTTCCTCCATAGTGACACATTGCCTCTACAGTGACACACTGCCTCCAACAAGGCCACATCTACTCCAATAATGCCACACCTCCTAATAGTGCCACTCCCTATGGGCCGAGCATTCACACACACACACACACACACACACACACACACACACAAGTCTATGGGACCATACCTATTCAAACTACCACATTCCACTCCCTGGCCCCCATAGGCTTGTAGACATAACATAGTACAAAATGCGTTTAATCAAACTTAAAAAGTCTCCATAGTCTAGAACAATCTCAACCCTGTTTAAAAGTACAAAGTCTCTTCTGAGACTCATGGGGATCTCTTAATTGTAATCCCCTATAAAATCAAAGTAAAAAAGCAGATTACATACTTTCAGTATATCATGGCACAAGATATACATTACCATTCCAAAACACAGGAATGTAATATAGCAAGGAATATGGGGACAAAGCAAGACCAAAACCAACTGGGCAAATGCCAAACTCTATAATCTACATGTCTTTTCTCAAAATGCTCTTCAGATCTCCAACTCTTTTCAGCTGTGTTGACTGCAACACACTTCTTTCTCTTGGGATAGTTCCATTCCTTGTTAGAAGTTTTCCTCAGCAAATATTCTACTTCTTTGGCATTTCTAACATCTTCGGGTCTCCAAGGCAATCCAGGCTTCATCTTCACAGCCTCATGCAATGTCCTTTCTAGATGTGCATGCAGGAACACCTCTGCCACACACCTAGCCTCAGCAACTTTCCCTAGTTGGCAAGGGAGATTTGTCCTTGATTCTGAAGCCAGCATTGCATGGCTGAAACCACCAAGTCCTGCTGCTTGCTGGGGGCTGAAACATGGTCCCCTCATTAGATATTCATCAGCTTTCTCCCCCATGGTTTCCTTCACTGATTAAGCTTGGATTTCCTGGAACTTGTTCTGTATATCAGGCTGACCTTGAACTCAGAGATACGCATGCTTCTCTCTTCTGAATGCTGGGATTAAAGGTATGTACCACCAAGTCTGGACCTAAGCTTTTCTCCAATTCCTTATCACAAGAAATTTATAAGCATGGCCACTATGCCTCAAGGTTTGGATTAAAGGTATGGATCAATCTAGATCAAAAGTGGGTGTCATCTCACTTTATGATCCCAATCAAAAGCCTGTGTCTTCTAGCTTCAAAGGCATGAAGATCAAAGTGATGTTCCCTTTCTGCCTCAAGATTTATAATACAGGTGGGGCCTCCATTTCTGGATTGTAGTTCATTCCAGAATTAGTTACATTGACAACTAAGAATAGGCATCAAAATCCACCCCTTGTCAACTCTACACACAATCATATCTCCTATGTCTAAATGAAAACAGTAACCAGGTCAAAAATAATGCCTAACATGATATAACTGTCTGTCACGTAACTGCAAATGTATAAAACATAACAAGATTGAAAGAATGCCTAACATGATAAACCTATCTTGTTTACACCACAAACACATCAGTGGCGATGTCCCTTGGGGAACCTCCTTTTCACAAAATGGAAGCTTAGCTGTTTGGGATCTTGCTATGATTACCTTTTGATTGTCTTAATTACATTTAATATCTTTTATCTGTTTATCTCTTTGAACATAGGAATTACCTCCATTCGAATTCCTGATATCCCTTTAATCCTTGAACCATACATTTAAAAAAATTTTTTTCTTTCTCAGCTTGCTACATTTGATCAAAATACTCTTCATAAGAGTCAAGCACAGGAGAGAGTCTAGTATTGCCCATTAAACAATACTAAGAGCATTCTTTTCTAATCCAAAGTCCCTAAATCCACATTCCTCCAAACAGAACTATGGTTAGGCCTATCAGCAATAACCCTGTCCCTGGTACCAACTTTTGTCTTATTTAGGGTTTTATTGTTATGAACAGACACCATGACCGTGGCAAATCTTATAAAAGAAAATATTTAGTATGGGCTAGTTTACATTTTGAGAGGTTTAGTTCATTATCATAATGTCAAGGAGCATGGCAGCTTGCAGGTAGACATGGAGCTGGAGGAGCTAACGGTTCTACATCTTGATCCACAGGAAGCAGAAGGGGACTGTGTTCTACACCGTACAGATCTTGAACATATATGAGAGCCCAAAGCCTATCTCCACACTGATGCACTTCCTTGAACAAGACCACACTTCCCAGTAGTGCCACTTTCCATGCGCCAAGCCATCACACACATGAGTCAATGGGGGCATGTTTATTCAAACCACCACACTAGCTTTGACAGTATTCGAACTTGCTATGTGTCTTATTGTGGGAGCAAAGCAAATACTGACATTACCCATCTGTGAACTCTGTAAGCTACATGCACATATGAAAAGGCACTGGTTTCAAGAGTATGCACAAGGCCTATGCAAGCTCATTCCTGACAATGATCCCAGCATGGATGGGAGGTTAAGGAGAAAAGTACTATAACTGTCTGAGGAGCTATTGGCAAACATGAGCCACTGAGAGAGGAATAGCTTCACTTTAAGATGTATCCACTGGTAGGTTGACAGTTCACCAGGGAAAGCTGCACAAACAAGAACATGTTTACAGCACAAATTGGGCTTTGTTTTAAAAGCAAAAAAAAGTATATAAAGATATTGGGAAGGGACTTGCATCTGGGAAGAGTTGAGAAAGAGAGGTGAATCTAATCAAACCGTTGTGATATTTTCAAAAAGCTAACAAAAATGAGAAAGACATAGGCAAGAATTTATGGATAAAATGTGTTGATCAAGCTTGAGAAAGAAACTAAGACAAAAGCATAAGTTAAAGAAGTACAATAAGAAACAAGTGATAAATATCCATGAATTTCAACCAGATAAAACTATTCAAGCTATACACAGGAACAACAAAGACTGAGAACTTCCATTCCATTCAAGTTTTAAATTTTACCAACACATATTCATAGCAATAAGACAGGCAAATTTCTAAGTATTTAAGAAATTAATTGAAAGTTTTAAAATGTCTACACATTACTAACTTTGAGCGTCATGAGTAAATGTAAGTCATGTGTATTTTTAAAAAGCTCATTAGATAAAAGCCTAAGTTATCCAGTACCAAACGGTCCTCCCTGAAAACGCACATACAAGTAACACTGCACAGAATGAGCAGGAATATATATGTGTGTATATGCATACACATATACATACACATACACACTCATGTTTGTAAAAACAATTAATGAAAGCAGCAGTTGTGAATTTGAAACAGAGCAAGGAGGGGCATATGAGAGGGTTTGGAGGGAGGAAAGGGAAGGGGGAAATAATGTAACTGTATTGTAATCTCAAACAAGAGAAGAAGTAATAGAAAAGCAAAAATTGGATAAACATAAACATAATTTTATATGTCTGATTGAAAATAAATTATGTCAGAGGAGTCTACTTATTGCTCTCCAGAGTGGTTACTTCATTTTTGTTGATCATTTTACAACACATTAAAAAATACATTAAAGACATCTACTCCTTTCTTCTGATTTCTTTTTTTTTCACATTAAGATACAAGATACGTAGTCCACATATCAGTCATTATCTGTTGACATTTTGTTTCCTAGTATGCCTTAAATCATGTTTATCTTTAGAGTTACATAAAAGAGATCAATTTTCTTCCTGATTTCAGCTGATCATTCAACTTGAAAAGAATAGAATTGAGATTACTTTTAAGGATACAAAAGAATATATTAGAGTTACTAAGAAAATTTCATTAACAGCCTAAAAGCATATAAATGATAAATCCAACAAAATTATGAAATGCTTGTGTTTCTTAAAATGTATTTTGCATGTGTTTATTTGGATAGGTATATTTTGTCTCATCTCCATTCATATAATGTTTGCATGGTACCAAAATTGCTTATAGGCAAGTGATCACACACATAAATTAAAACTGTTAAAGTAGCCCAAACTCTTGTAATTTATATTACTTAAAATACTTGACCAATAAGCAAACTCTGAGTTGTGGAAAGAATAAGGATTGTTAGGTATTATAACTCACATCTTTAATTTCAACACTCAGAAAGCAGAATTAGGCAGATCTTTGTGAGTTCAAGGTCAACCAGGGCTACATAGTGAGGCCCTGTTTCAAAAGACACACACACACACAAACAAACAAATGAAACCAAGAAGATGTCTTCAAATTGTTAATATTTGTTTGCCTGTTCTGCTGGTTGGGATATATCCCTCTATTAGACGTTTAAGTTCAGTGCTTTCCATGTATCCAGACAGGAGATCACATCATTTGAGAGAAAGGAAGGTCTCTTCATCCTAGTTACAAGAATATTCTTAAGTTTTATTGGGTGGGACCCATGTGTAGAGTTTATATGTAAATGGTTAGGCAGACATCTCATTATTTTACTGAGAAGTAAGTTTCACCCTGTGAGCTGTCTCCTTTTGGTTATCTGCAGAAGACATCATGGGTCAGTAGAGGTCAGAATTCAGATGCTCTGGTCCTGATCATTAAAGTGTGGAGTTCTCCAACAGAGCCGAGATGCCATAAGAGAGTTTGCAGACACAGCTTGCAATGGTCAACTTTTGCTGAGAAGAAAGCAGTCCTGCTCAAAGGCAACAGCAGCCTGCTCTGAGGCCAAGGTAGCTCAGCCAGGCCATTTGTCCCAAAATGGTCTCCATGAGTAACCTTGGCGTCTTAAGTTTTAAAGAAGAAACAACATATATTTGGCTGTCTTAATAAATGTGACATATTGTTGGCTAATATTGCTGGCATGTAGCTGATAATTGAAAATTGCCTCTCCATTGGGATTTCACTGTAAATTATTGCTACTTACAACTTTAAATTCACATTGAGACATGTAACTCCATATACAAAAAGCTATTAATATGGTAAAATATGTTCCGTTTATGTTTTTTCCTTGGGAGAATGATTATGTCTAAGTTGGAAATTTCTTAAAATGTTGCCTCAAGATATAAATATAAAAATGAATCAAAATAAGGCCTAAAGGACAAGTAAATAGAAAAATATAAAAAAGATTCAAAGATATGTATGTGTAGCAAAGCAATTATCATAAATTTTTATAAAAAACTTTGTTATAAAGTAATATTTTGTTAAAATAAAATGAGAAACAGGGCTTAAGCCAGTAAAATTTGAGTATAAGAGATGGTAATGAGGCTGCCTAGAGACTTCAGTCTTACTTCAGGTCTCTAAGCACTTCCAGCTTCAACAAGAAAGAAAAGAAGAAAGTT
This sequence comes from Apodemus agrarius, assembly GCA_964023405.1. NCBI lineage: Eukaryota > Metazoa > Chordata > Mammalia > Rodentia > Muridae > Apodemus > Apodemus agrarius. The sequence continues at coordinate 26,758,405 of OZ030007.1, forward strand.
CCTTCTAGAATTGTAGAGTCAGAGACTTGTCTTTTCATCTGGAAGAGGATGCATGTGGCGTTTACCTTCCATTCTCCTCCCGGAAAGAAGGCATTATCTTGGGTAAGTACCCTCAGCTCCCAGAGAGTGAGCCATTAGCTACCAGTAAGGTTGTGTCCACATCCCTGTGTACCCATAAGCTGGATGAGTACTAGAACAAGGAACGGAGCCAATTTAATCCCTACCACCTCCTTAAACAGATACAAATGATGTGGAGACAGGGCTTCCATTGGGTTGCTTTAACACAATCTGGATTTTCTGTGAAGAGCCATGGATTATCATAATTCCAGAACACTTGCAAAAGTAACCCCAAACTACTCAATTTTAGAAACACATACTCTATATTGACTGTGAACAAGGACATACAACAGAGAGGGAACATAGTGTTGAGGGATATCAAGAAAGGGAAGTTAAGCAGTTTGTTGAGCCTCTGACTTGTAAAATTGGTTCAAAAGTCTTACAGCTAGTTTTTATGTGACCGAGTACCCCGCTTCTTAAGTGCTCCCTTACATTACAGGGCAGTTACAACATCACACCCATCACTAATGTTCTCAAGCAGCTAAAGGTAGCAGTATCTGATCTAGATATCTGCTTCAGTTCTCCCCAGACAGTAAAACTTTGCTTGACAACTAATGAGATTTTCCTACTGCCTTGTCATCAGAGCTTCTAATAAGTCACTTCCAAGAACTCATAAGTTGGGTAAATTCAAACCAAATGGATATTCAGAATAAGCCTGTGATAGATTCTAAAATGTATGGTTGTCAGCTAGAATAATTTTATAATTAGTGTCCAACATTATATGCTGTGGCTTCTTCATACTGAGGAGAAAGCTTCCCATTCTCCAGAATTTCAGTTAAAAAAGCCAAAATAATATACAGACTTAAAAACACTTAAATTAAAAAAGGGAAGGCATTCTTGATCTTAGTGCGTAAGCTATTGGTGTTCTGTTCAGGAACTTTTGCCCTGTGCCCAAGTCCTCCAGGGTCTTCCCAAGTTTATTTTCTAATAGTTTCAGTGTGTGGAGGTCCTTGATCCACTTGGAGTTGATCTTAGTGCAAAGAGATAAGAGTGGGTCAATTCGCATTCTTCTGCATGTTGACCTCCAGTTGAACCAGCACCATTTGTTGAAAAGGCTATCTTTATTCCACCGGATGGTTGTGGCTCCTTTATCAAAGATCAAGTGACCATAAGTCTGTGGGTTAATTTCTGGGTCTTCAATCCTGTTCCACTGATCTGCTTGCCTGTTGCTATACCAATACCATGCAGTTTTTAACACAATTGCTCTGTAGTACTGCTTGAGGTCAGGGATATTGATTCCCCCAGAAGTCCTTTTATTGTTGAGAATAGTTTTAGCTATCCTGGGTTTTTTGTTGCTCCAGATGAATTTGAGAATTGCTCTTTCTAGATCTATGAAGAATTGAGTTGGGATTTTGATGGGGATCACATTGAATCTGTATATTGCTTTTGGCAAGATGGCCATTTTTACTATATTGATCCTGCCAATCCAGGAGCAAGAAATATTTTTCCATCTTCTGAGGTCTTCTTCGATTTCTTTCTTCAAGGACTTGAAGTTCCTGTCATACAGATCTTTCGCTTGTTTGGTTAGAGTTACGCCAAGATACTTTATGTTGTTTGTGGCTATTGTGAAGGGTGTTATTTCCCTAATTTCTTTCTCAGCCTGCTTGTCCTTTGAGTACAAATGGGACCTCATAAAATTACAAAGTTTCTGCAAAGCAAAGGACACTGTCAGAAGGACAAAACGGCAACCAACAAAGTGGGAAAAGATCTTCACCAACCCCACATCCAACAGAGGGCTAATATCCAATATATACAAAGAACTCAAGAAGTTAGACCGCAAAGAAACAAATAACCCTATCAAAAAATGGGGCACAGAGCTAAACAAAGAATTTTCACCAGAAGAAATTCGGATGGCCGAGAAACACCTTAAAAGATGTTCAACATCATTAGTCATCAGGGAAATGCAAATCAAAACAACCCTGAGATTCCACCTCACACCAGTCAGAATGGCTAAGATTAAAAACTCAAGAGACAACAAGTGCTGGTGAGGATGTGGAGAAAGAGGAACATGCCTCCACTGTTGGTGGGATTGCAAAATGGTAAAACCACTCTGGAAATCAGTTTGGCGGTTCCTCAGAAAATTGGGCATGCCACTTCCAGAGGACCCTGGCATACCACTCCTGGGCATATACCCAGAGGATTCCCCTGCATGCAATAAAGACACATGCTCCACTATGTTTATAGCAGCCTTGTTTATAATAGCCAGAAATTGGAAGGAGCCCAAATATCCCTCAAAGGAGGAATGGATACAGAAAATGTGCTATATTTATACAATGGAATACTACTCAGCAATTAAAAATAATGAATTCATGCAATTTGTAGGTAAATGGTTAGACCTGGAAAATATCACCCTGAGTGAATTAACCCAATCACAAAAGAATGCACATGAAATGCAATCACTGATAAGTGGATATTAATGAGCCCAGAAGCCCTAAATACTCAAGACACAAATAGCAAGTCAAATGATTCCCAAGAAGAAGAAAGGAGAGGACCCTGGGCCTGTAAAGATTGCATCCAGTTTAGTAAAGAAACCGAGGGGGGAGGGGGAATGATTGGGGAATAGTTGGGGGGGAGAGGAACTATGGGAACTATGGTGGGTGGGAACTGGGAAAGGGAAAAGCCTTTGGAATGTAAACATAGAATATAGAAAATAAATAAAAAAAAAAGGGAAGGCATTAACTTTCTGTACCAGATATGCCTTCTCAGTAATTTAAGCTCCTGGTACAACCCAAGGAGAGACAGAAATTATTTCTCAAAACTGAGCCCCAAAGCTCTGGAGCAGCTAACTGGCTCTTCCCAGTGGGAGAAGGAACCAAGGTAGACCTTATTATGTCTGGGTTTCTTGTTCTCAATTATATAGGGTGAGCCTTTTATGTCTTCTCTTTAAGGTCAACTACTAGCTCTGACTTCTGTATGGTTAACATCTAAGAAACTGTACCTCCTGCCTATGAAATATAAACAAACCCGTTGTCATTTTGAATAGATAGATATAATCTGAATCTGGAGGGTTACTCTTTTAGAGTAAGTTGAATGAACTGGGAGAAAATTTAACAATTGTCCAGTCCTATTTTTCCACAACTAATTCATTTCATTTACACTTCATCGAATTCCCCCAGAGATAAAGGGCATACTGTAAACAGAGGCCTCCTGCCCAGAGGAATTGCCTGGAGCACTTAGACATTAGGTTAAGAGGTACAGTTTCTTAGATGATAAATATACCATTTTTTAAGTTAAAAAAAAAAGCAAAGGTAGAAATTTGGTAGTAGGAGGAAGTGTCCCTCTTTTGAATTTAAAATATGTCCTCTGTCCTGCCAGAGCTCCAGGCAATTCCTTAGGGATAGGACAACCTCTATATAAATATATATAATGTCCATGAATATATCTCCAGCCTTTCTTTGTCCAAGGAGAGCATTGCTTTGGAAATAACTTTTGTATTCTTGCTGGTTGCAGGTAATAAATGAATAAACAAATAAATAAACAAACAAATAAATAAATAATAAAAATTCCTTTTCCCTCCATGTCTTAGCTATGCCTATTTTGAAGTTTCATTAACTAACATGAGTACATATTGTGTTCAGTTACAATGTACCCTAAAGTATTGAGAATTATGACAGTTGTTATATATCTCACATTTTAAGATTAATTTCCACCCCCAGAAATGATGCCCAGACCTGAACCTGTAATTGCCAAATGTGAAATGCTGAGAACCTTCTTAGAAATCTTTTCAAGTCATTGTTACATAGTCAAGACATATATATATATATATATATATATATATATATATATCTGCGCTTCATAGGGTAACATTAAAAAAAAACTTTTAATAAAGGAATATGCACTTTTACCTCTCAAGCATTATTGGAAAGCCTGAGAGAAATGTGGAACCTTTTCTTGGCTTTTCATAGTGAAGCTTTTCAAGTGTTGCCATGGAGGGCAGGGAGATTAGTCAAGCAAAAGCTTTAGATAAGTCATGCTGGCAGTCACTGCACAGCATAGCTACAAAGGGTTCTCTGATCTCAGCTTGTACCACAAGGTACACTAGAGGACGGTAGCCTGAGTGGACAGACAACTATTTGTTCTTAAGCTGCATTGTCTCAATTAAAAACACGGAGTGGTAATGTAATTCAACCTTGTCAGAAACTTTAGATGTGTATGGCTTGGGTTTTCTTTCTTTTGCAAAAAGAGAGTGCATTTTTAAAAGAACCAACTGCATATTTCATCTTTCTCTGCTGGATTAAATTATTTGCATAATTTAAAAAGGATATGAAATAAATATATTCCAACAGTGTTCATTGATTCATCAGTCCAAATAAAAACATTTTTCAAAATTGCTGAATAAAAAAGATTTGATAAAAATATCACTATCACTAATTTATATTTTAAATTCTTATGATAGTTATTGTTTCTTGTTGGGAAAATACATGACAGTAACTTCTAAAGCTGTTTTGTGGTTCTTTGCTCCATTTTCCTAAAACATTTACTCTTAACATAGTTGATATATCCCTATATGATTACATATAACACATATGATTACATATATTTGAAAGTAAGGCACACAGTTATTTAACAGCATATCTATTGTGATTAAAAATAATAGAGGAAATTACTACAATTGTCAGAGTCTCATGGGCAATGACAAAGGAGAAAATTCATTCAGAAAACCATGACTACTATTAAAAACAATAGTAAGACGAACAATACAGATATCTTGACAAACTTTTGGGCAAAAGTGCATGAAAATGAGTAATGTGGTATGAAGGCATACACATGTGACACAGCTATCACAAACCATCTCCCTTAAGACTTTATAAAAGCAACACTTCCATTTTTAGATTTAATATCACAGTAGTGTTCTGAATAGTCCACATTTTTTAAAGAACTTTGACAGGCTTACTAATCAATTACTACTGATGGAAAACACAGGATAAAAATGTAGCCCAGCATTAGCAATTTTGGTAGATGTCTGATATTTAAATTTTATATCTGGTTCAATCTATTTTTACTTGAAGAGCTGAGGTTCTCCATATATGTGTGTGTGCATATATATATATATATATATATACATGTATGTTCATATATATATATGTATATATATGAATGACATACTTATAGCCCATAGATATCTGATGTATGAAATTTTAAATCAGAATATTTATTATAATTAGAGATATAGTTATGTTATGAGATATATAAATTTCTTTGAAATTATAAAGTGTACAAAGAAGGTTTCCTAATGTGTTATGTTGCTCATATTTCTTCCATTAAATTCCACTTTTTGACATTCAATGCAAATGTTGGAACAATAATCAGATTGATTTACAGTTCTCTTTTATTTCTTTTATCTTTTATTCCTTTTATTTTTTGAGATTATAACATAGTAACACAATTTCCTCCTTCCTTTTCCTCACTCCGAATTCCCATAAACCTCTCCTCACTCTCTTTCAAGTTCATGGCCTTTCCCCCAGTAATCATTATTGTATGTGTATTTGTTCATATAATATTGTTGATGTACATATAATAATTCCTAAATACATAACTACAAAACCTGTCAGTTTGTATAATGTTACTTCTATGCATGTTTTCAGGGCTGACCATTTGGTGTGGGATAATCAATTAGTGTGCTCCTCCCTGGGAAGACTATCTCTCTTTCTTTCAGGAGTTGAGGCCTCTTGGGCATTCTATACACTGAGCATGTCTATTAACACTGTCCTCAATAAACTCATGTTTAGCAGCCATATTTGTGAGACTTTATGGATGTAGCTTTTGATATTACTATGCCCCTTAGTTCTTGTTAAATTCTATAGGTTCATAAAGTATAGACACCAGTTTTCAGGTAAAACACTGTAACTGTAATGATGTGTTGTTTTGTATGATGGGGTATTAACTTATTTCTTAATAGCCAGTGCTATTACTCCCAAATATCATATACTTAGGTAATATACTTTTAGAAACTGAGAGGCGGCGATTAATCCCAATTATCTAAAAGTTTCATATCATTTGAAGTATTGGACATATTAGGTCCCATAAATGTAAGCAAACAATGTACTAGTTGTTCTCCAAAGGATTTAATATAGCGTACCTAAGGATTATGGGAGAAAGAGATGGAAAGAATGGCTGAGTCTTTCAACCTCTTGCTGTCTTTCTACTCTCTGTAGACCAGGCTAGCACTGAATTTAATGTCTTCTGATGTTAGTTTTCTTAGAGCTGGTATAGAGGGGCCAACATGACTGGCTAGCTAATTTTAAGTATATTTAAGGTGTGTTCATACTATTGTTTTGTTTTGTTTTCCAAAACAGGGTTTATTTGTGTAGCCCTGGCTGTCAGAGAACTTGCTCTGTAGACCTGGCTGGTCTTGAACTCACAGAGATCCATCTGCTTCTGCCTCCCAAGTGCTGGCATTAAAGGAGTGCACCACTACTGCCCAGCTAATGTGTTTATTCTTATATCATGTTTTTAAAGATGTTAGCCAACCTCTGTCAATCATTTACTTTTTGACATCATTTACTGTTTATGGAGTTGTTGTCCTGAATGGTCATGGCTAATTTGCACCACTATATTCCAGTAGTTTGGTATTCTGTCTCAATCTAATTAGTATTATCAATGATGTATTTATTCTCTTGGAAACAGGCCATAACTAAAGAGAGCATCCAAGGCAATATTTATAGATCTGATGACATGAAAAATATGAGGTTATCATGCTGGATAGAGACACTGTATGGTATTCCACAGTATACCAGTATATTTTTATACACACATGTGTGCATGCATTTGGGTAAACACTCACTCACACACACACACACACACAAACACACACACACAAACACACACACATGAATGAGATGGATATATCCATTTGCTACATGATATTTAAAAGTTAGCTTTTCAAAGAAAGAGAATGTAAGACCAAATTCCTTTATGAATATCGATACCAAAATACTCAGTAAAATTCTTGCCAACTGAATCCAAGAACACATCAAAATGATCATTCACCACGATTAAGTAGGCATCATCCCAGGAATACAGGGATGGTTCAATATACAGAAGTCCATCAATGTAATCCACCACATAAACAAACTCAAAGAAAAAAAACCCCACATGGTCATTTCATTAGATGCTGAAAAGGTATTTGACAAAATTCAGAGTCCTTTCATGTTAAGTCTTGGAAAGATCAGGAATTCAAGACCCATACCTAAACATAGTAAAAGCAATATACAGCAAACCAGTCGCCAACATCAATCTAAATGGAAAGAAACTTGAAGCAATCCCACTAAAATCAGGGACTAGAAAAGGCTGTTCTCTCTCTCTCCAAATTTATTCAGTATAGTACTTGAAATTCTGGCTAGAGCAATTAGACAACAAAAGGAGGTCAAAGGGATACCATTTAGAAAGGAAGAAGTCAAATTATCACTATTTGCAGATGATATGATAGTATACTTAAGTGACCCAAAAAAACTCCATCAGAGAACTCCTACAGGTGATAAACAACTTCAGCAAAGTGCCTGAATATAAAATTAACTCAAACAAATCAGTAGACTTCCTATACTCAAAAGATAAACAGACTGAGAAAGAAGGGAAACAACTCCCTTCACAACAGTCACGAACAATAAAAAATATCTTTGTGTGGCTCTAACCAAACAAGTGAAAGATCTGTATGACAAGAACTTCAAGTCTCTGAAGAAAGAAATCGAAGAAAACCCCAGAAGATGGAAAGATCTCCCATGCTTGTGGATTGACAGGATTAATATAGTGAAAATGGCCATCTTGCCAATAGAAATCTACAGACTCAATGCAAACCCCATCAAAATTCCAACTCAATTCTTCATAGAGTTAGAAAGAGCAATTCTCAAATTCATCTGGAATAACAAAAAACCCAGGATAGCTAAAACTATACTCAATAGTAAAAGAACTTCTGGGGCAATCAGTATCCTGGACCTCAAGCAGTACTACAGAGAAATAGTGTTAAAAACTGCATGGTATTGGTACAGTGACAGGCAGGTATATCAGGGGAATAGAATTGAAGACCCAGAAATGAACCCACAACCTATGGTCACTTGATCTTTGACAAAGGAGCTAAAACCATCCAGTGGAAAAAAGACAGCATTTTCAACAAATGGTGCTGGTTCAACTGGTAGCTAGCATGCAGAAGAATGCAAATTGATCTGTTCTTATCTCCCTGTACAAAACTCAAGTCCAAGTGGGTGAAGGACCTCCACATAAAACCAGACACACTGAAACTAATAGAAAAGAAACTGACAAAGAGCCCTGAGCACATGGGCACAGGGGGAAAGTTCCTGAACAGAACACCAATAGCTTATGCTCTAAGATCAAGAATTGACAAATGGGACCTCATAAAATTACAAAGTTTCTGTAAGGCAAAGGACATTGGCAATAGGACAAAATGGCAACCAACAAATTAAGAAAAAATCTTTACTAAACCTACATCTGACAGAGGGCTAATATCCAATATATACAAAGAACTCAAAAAGTTAGACTCCAGAGAGCCAAATAACCCTATTAAAAATGGGGTACAGAGTTAAACAAAGAATTTTCACCTGGGGAATATTGAATGGCTGAGAAGCTCCTAAAGAAATGTTCAACATCCTTAGTCTTCAGGGAAATGCAAATCAAAACACCCTGAGATTTCACCTCACACCAGTCAGAATGGCTAAGATCAAAAACTCAGGAGACAGCAGGTACTGGAGAGGATGTAGAGAAAGAGGAACACTCCCTCCACTGCTGGTGGGATTGCAAGCTGGTAAAACCACTCTGGAAATCAATTTGGTTGGTCCTCAGAAAACTGGGCATAATACTACTGGAGGACCCTGTTATAGCAATCCTGGGCATATACTCAGAAGATGCTCCAGCACGTAATATGGACACATGCTCCACTATGTTCATAGCAGCCCTATTTTAATAGCCAGAAGCTGGAAAGAACCCAGAGGTCACTCGATGGAGGAATGGATACAGAAAATGTGTTATATTTACACAATGGAATATTAAAAACAATGAATTCATGAAATTCCTAGGCAAAAGGGTAGAACTGGAAAATATCATCCTAAGTGAGGTAACCCAATCACAAAAGAATACATATTGTATGTACTTACTGGCAAGTGAATATTAGCCCAGAAGTTTGGAATACCCAAGACACAATTCACATATCCAATGATGCCCAAGAAGGAAGAACAAAGTATGAATACTCTGGTCCTTCTTAGAAGGGGGAACAAAATCCTTACAGAAGGAGATACAGAGACAAAGTGTGGAGCAGGAATTGAGGGAAAGACCATTCAGAGACTGCCCCATCCAGGGATCCATCCCATATACAGTTATATGAGCCACCCAGTACTTCCAGAGCTCCCAGGGACAAAGACATCAACCAGATAGTATACATGGTGTTACCCATGGCTCCAGATGCATAGGCAGCAGAGGATGGCTTTGTTAGACATCAAAGGGAGGAGAGGCCCGGGTCCTGGAAAGGCTCAATGCAGCAGTGTGAGGGAATACCAGGACAGGGAAGCAAGAGGGTGTTAATTGGGGAACAGGGGGAGGGGAGATGGGTTATGGGACTTTGGGGGGGGACCAGCATTGATTCTATCTGAAGGGAAAATCATTTGAAATGTAAATAAAGAATATATCTAATAAAAATAAATAGAAAAGTAAGATTTTGTGTATGTGTATTTGCATCTATTATGTGTCAGATAAAATAAAGTCAGTAGCCAGTTTTTTTAAAAAAAAAAAACAAGAAGAAATGAAGAAATATCTATTTTTTAAAATTAAGGTAAAATGAGAATTACTGTGCAGCCACTGTTAGAACCTTGGATAAACAGAAAATCCAAGGTCGAGGTGACATCCTATGACATGCCCATGGCCATCATGGCATCTTCACATTTTCTGTCAGTACAAACTGAGAGAAAGAGAAATGGATCAGAATTTTTACATGTCCTCTTCTCTGAAATAATCTAGAAAAGTCATGTTCCTGTGTGGGTTGGTATTTCCATTCTCAAAGTGTAGGTAATGAATCAAAGGCACACTTATATCTTATTTTCACCAGTAATGGAAAAGGGTAAAAGAGACAAACTTCCTCTTGTTTTTTGTTCTCAATGAGGCTTTATGTTAAAAAATAAAAGAGCAAACATAAAATTTTCATTTCTTCCTAAAGAAATAGTTGTGTATATGAAAAATAATTAAGACATGGAATAATGGACTTAGATTTCTTTTTCTTTCTTTCTTTCTTTCTTTTTTTTATGAAAATGTTTTTTTAATTTTTCAAAAACTTGCAAATGATTGAAACAATATTACTTACACTGGCATAGTCTTAAGGATTTGTCTTTTGTTTCAACATTTTAAAGTGTCAAAGATGTTTTTCAAAGGTAAGACACAACGCTAAAGATTGCTTACCAACATGAGCAACATGATCATAAAATGTATATTTTATGCATCATTAAAATATTTCCTTATATATCAAGAGCAATAAAATTATTGATAAGACATTGTATCAGTGATTACATTCCTAGAAATCAATGACAAAGAAGTTTGTTATTCAGAATTATGTCCACAATTTCACTATATCATTTTTACAGGAAAGAGCAAACAATAAAAGCCCAAAGTATATGGTGAGGGACATGGATAGTCGGGGGGATGTTGTTTATGTCATTACAATAGGGGTTCTAAAGTATGAGTTTTTAAGATTGAATTATTCATTTTTTTTGCTCCTGTTTTTTTTTAATTTTTATTTTCTATATTCTATGTTTACATTCCAAAGGCTTTCCCCTTTCCCAGTTCCCACCCACCATACTTCCCATAGTTTCTTTCTTTTTTTATTGGATATATTCTTTATTTACATTTCATTTCCCTTTTCCTGGTTCCCCACCCCCCAAAGGTCCCACATGTCCTTTTCTCTCCCCCTGTTCCCCCATCTACCCCTTCCCACTTCCCTATTCTGGTATTCCCCTACACTGATGCATTGAGCCTTTCCAGAACCAGGGTCCACTCCTTCTTCTTGGACATTATTTGGTATGTGGATTGTGCCTTTGGTGTTCCAAGATTCTAGGCTAATATCCACTTATCAGTGAGTGCATACCATGGGTATTCTATCCTCTAACTTTCCATCTGTGACACAGAGTGGCGTCCCCAATAATCATAATAATAACCATAATCACAATCATAAGATGAAGATACATGTAAGATTTGCATATTGTTGAAGAATATCCTATTGTAGGTTTTCCCCCCTCATGTTTTAAAGGTTGTTTTTGCACATCATTTATAAGATGAAGTTTTGAAAAACATAAAATAAAATATCATATCTGTTTAAATTATATATACATATATATCTTATCTGCATTTAGTCAGAAATAAATCATGTCTACTTCCTGTTTTTAAATATAAAAGGTTGTGACGTATAGTATCTAAAAATATGTATTGTGTACTATCATTTATTATTATCATGGAGAGGGTGTGGTATCAAAACGGCAAACCATTTGCTACATGATATTTTAAAAATTGGTTTGACCTTTAATGACCTAGTAGCAGGCAAGATTTTTTAAGATTTTAACAAAATTACTAAAGATCCTCATGTGATAAGTAGTCCAATAAATAAATTAAGCAGTCCTAAACAGAATAAATAAAATGCCTAGTGTGTTCATGAAATGATGAGAAAAGTCTGTTTCCTAGTAGTTTTTAGGGATGTTAGTATTTACGGTGAATGATCAGAAATATTGTTTACATTTCATTCAGTGGCTTGTAGAAACTACTTACTGAAATTCTCATCTTTTAAACATGTGTATATGTTTGCTGATGAATGTAAGGAACAAAAGAGAAAGGAGGGAAATAGAAGAGAAGGCAAAGGAGAAAGGGAGAGACAGATGGGGAAAGGAGAGAGAGGGAGAAAGGGAGGGACAGAAAGAGGAGAAAGTAACAGGGCAGGACAGAGGGGGAGGGGAAAGAAAGGGGGGATAGAAAGAGGGAGAAGAAGAGAGTGAGGGAGAGCAGACAAGTTGGATAAGGAAATCCCAACATTCTAACTTTGAGGGAGCCCTGCCACTCAGGATATGAGCAGCTTTGAGCAGATTTCAGAGTACAACACAGTACTCTGCAATCAAGCACTGTAAAACGCAGCCACACAGGCAGAAATACAATCAGATTCCCTTTAAGAGAACACTTTGACCACTTCAGGTAAAGTAGTTGAGAATGAGCTAAAACAGGAACTGACAAAACAGCTCATTCTTAAGGATGTAAGGGTTCTACAGAAGTCAGACATTCACAGACCTTCCAAGGACTGAGCTTTGCCAACCAGAACAAAGAGATTATGCAAAGGAAAAGTCCTATCAAACAAAGGAGGCATTTAGAATGTGAGATATGGGAACAATATTTCTAACATCAGTCAGTGCCTTCCTTCTTGGAAGCGGTCAAGTCTGCACCAACTTCAAGTCACTTAAGTGGGACAGTACCTTTCGTTTAGCCTTCAGCTGCTCATGGTACTTGTCACAGGTATCTCCTGGGATCTCTCCTCCCCAGAGAGTAATTCCAACGATGGTGTAGGTGACACCCATGATGAGCAGTGGGAAACAGTATACCAGGATGATAACAATGATGTGGTACCTGCAGATAAATACACACACATGCCGAAGAATCTTTTCGAATGAAATATACAGGACTTTGAATTTGTTGAACTTTAAGTCACAGTACAAATGCCAGTCCTTATTTTCACTGTATATGTCTTCATTTCATGTACCTATCAAGTATCTTGTAAGTATTGTAACCTAGAGTCATGTGTCAAATCTTTTAGTTGCTCATTTCCAAACTGTATTTCGTGAATAAAAATTTATAAATAAAGTCTTCTCTTAATTTATACATAGACTCTTCAGATAGAATCAAGGCTGGATATACCTCCTGTTTGGTTCTTTGTTTAGTAATTGTTGAGCTTAACTAGTAAATGGAATCCTGAAAGGTCAGGGGATGGGATAGAGTAAGCCTGCCACGATGTATTGTATTCCACAACAGACTATTTTACTTATTCCTGTGACATCAGAAATTTATAAAATTTTTTTTTCTTCCACATAAGAAGAGGAATTAGGCACTCTGAGCCATGTATATATTTCTTTTGATTTTTCAAAAAAATTAAGTAAAAACATTGGCATGTATGTCTCTATGGTCATGGTATATTTTTGTGCCTTATTACTTGGTGGATTACATACAAGCACAACACCATCAGGCATGGTAAACTCACGGTTCTATAAACTGACAAATTTGATTCCATTATTTTCCACCAAAACGGTAAGCTTGCCCTTAGGGAGAAATAGGAACATGACTTATAATATCCTGGCCCATATATAATTTTACACATTGAATGTGGTTTCTACTGCCCTTTGAAGGCTTTAAATTAATGAGTTTATACTGGAGGTTTATCTTCTAAGATAAATCCTAAACCTTCTTCCTGGTAGCTAAGTACTGATTTAAAATTGATGATGAAGCGACTCAGAATGATGCCATACCACAGCTAAGATGATTCATGATAACAGGTAGGCAAAGCACATATCCATAACCCTGCCTGCCTACCCTTTGGAAAGGGCTTCCTGTTTGGGTGAGAGAACCCAGAAGGAAAACTCCATAAAAGAAGGCACGTCTGAACGAATGACCAACTAGAAAACTGTGGAGAGAGAGGAATGTTGCAGGCCCAGAGGCTACTTTTCTCATCTTGCATTCTAGCCCTCTAGCTAGAACTGGCCCATCTCTATAACTGAACTAACATCCTTTTACCGATAGGGAAAAATGAGCTGGAATCTATAAATGAGCAGAGCACTAGCTTCCACTAGCCTAAAAACGAAAAATGTCATCAGATGGAATCTTGGGTTTATAAAAGTAACTGTTATTCACCTAATGTAATTGTTGTCTCCAAGGCTTATTGCCTCTCTTTGCTAACCTAGACTTAGTCCTGGAAGCTTCTGACCACCACACAATCTTATCTAGGCCTAGAATGTTTTCAGATTTTGAGAGTTACTTCTGAATAAACTCACCCTTTCTTGTTCTTTCTGAACTCTAGTTGGCTGGTTCAACTTAGCTGTTCTGGTTCAAACTTTTTTCCAAGCTGACTGATTCAAACTGACTTCTCTCTCGGCCTCTGAATTGCTCTGCTTGACCTCATATTAACTTTGGCAATCTGTTCTAATCTTCTGGCTCCTTCTCATCCCGTGGCTTGTTTTGTTTTCACTTGCATCTAGATTATTCTCGATCTGCAACCTGTCTCTCTGTAACTGTTCCAGTAAAACTGCTTCCTCTCTCTCTCTCTCTCTCTCTCTCTCTCTCTCTCTCTCTCTCTCTCTCTCTCTCTCTCTCATAGTTTCTCTTTTTCTTTCTGCTCTCATGATCTCATGAGAGTTGGGCATATCCTATTTAGTCAAATCTTCCTCTGATTTGTCACTTTGTCTGCCACTCAATTAGACATCACTTTCAAACATGGCTGGTTCCTTCAACAAATTAACCTTCCTTTCATTGTTTTGGATTAAAGGTGTGCTCTAAGGGTGTGTCTGTATTTCAGCCAGATGGATTAAAGCTGTGTGCTAAAGCTGAGCCACACCACAACTAGAAACAGATTTTTCCAGCAAACAACACAATCTCAGGGTTCACAGTGTGATCAAATATTCTACAACATGAACCTATAAAAAAGTGTCCTCTGTTCCTGCCTCTCTGGTGTACCCACCAAAAATAAATTAATTTATGACTTTATTTGCTCTGAAAGGCCAGAAAACTTCATGAAACTTTTCACATTGGAACATGGAATTCAGACTAATCTAAATCTGTGTTCATGTGTTTTAGTCACTCAAAAATAGCTCCAGAATAAATTATCTTTTATTCCCTTAAAAAAAAAAAACAAAACCTGGTTTCTTGGAGGAGCAGAGTTAGATAAAATAACTACTTAAAATGTGATTGCAGGCCAGGCATGATTGGACAAACTTTTGACCCCACCTCTTGGGAGGCAGAGTCACGAATATCTCTTAAATTTGAAAGTCAGCCAGGGCTACATAAAGAGATCCTGGCTCAAAAATTTTGTAGTTATTGGCAGCATTTGTTATTTTTAAATGTCATTAAAAAGAGGGAAAGAAACAATTTTATTGAAATGTACAGGAACAATCATACAATTATGTTGTCTTTTTCTTTTACTCTTCTTAGATCTAAAATACAAAATTTCAAATTTTTCAAACAGCATAGCTAGTTCCATTTTAATGTAGTGTCCAGGTTTCTTCATGCTGAAATGAACAAATACATACAAATGAAAGCAAAACAGAATTAAAACACCTGCCAGGACCTCCTTCCACTCCTGCCAAGCTTCCTAAAAGAGCAATCAACACGCTGGGCTTCCCTTCCCACTTTCTAGCTCCTCTGTCAATAGCTCCCTGCTGTCCCTGGCACACTGCCTCCAGCTTATCACTGCTGGGAAATGCAGGTTCTTCTCCAACAGGAGTCCTCACATCTCCAATTAAAAAACATTTGTAGCTTTACAAACCAACACATCGCATCGAAGTGCATTTTACATTTCTTTCCCAAGTGATATATGACCATGGCCCCTCCTACCCAAGGGAATGGCTTTGTCTTACACATAATTTTTACCCCCAATCTTCATTTTCCTAGGAGTTTTACAGATCAAGCTAAAAATTGTCTAAGAGAATTTACTTACGTGAAATGTTGCTTGGGACCTTCTGGCCACTGCACGTAGCAAAGAGTGCGGCCTGGCAGGACCTTTATTTTGGAATAAAGACATTGAGGGAAGGCAAGTAGAAATGCCAAAATCCAAATACTTCCAATGACGATCTTAGTGGCCGTGGCTGACAGTCTGGGTTTCAGAGGATCGATAATAGCCATATACCTATGTGAAGTAAACAGGAGCATTTCGTCATTCCCTTCATTATTGGAATTTAAAGTGGCGCTTCAAAGTGCCCAAGTAGACATTTCTCATTGCTTGAGTTGATAAGGATTTTGCATCTAGGAGTAGCAAGATAGATAATGATGTCACTGTCTTAGGAATCGGCAGATTTGGGGGTCAAATCCTGTTCTGAGATCTGCTTAACCATTCGAAACTCAGCTTTGTTATTTCTAAAATAGAAATAAGAACATCCATGCCTTCCGGGGTGCAGTAAGGATCAATGGAAACAATGTAAGTGCAAGTATTGATCACTTGGTGCTGTGCCTAGTGCACGATCTGAATTCATAAATGTCTGCTGGGTGGAATTGAAAAGGTATCTATTGAATGCCTGAAAACACAGGCCGGATGCCTCAACAGCTTCTCTCTCTCTCTCTCTCTCTCTCTCTCTCTCTCTCTCTCTCTCTCTCTCTCTCTCTCTCTCTCCTTTTTCTTTAGGCAGTGTGGAGACTCAAGCTTGGGCCTTGCTGCTGCTCGCCATGAAAGTGCTTTGCCACTGACCTTTATTTCCAGCCACTAACTATCATTTTTTTTTTGTCTCTGTTGGCCTAACTTTTGAATAGAAAATTAAGATAAGATAACATGGATATAGATTATTGACAAGGCTAGAGAACCCCATGTGAAGGCTGTGGCCATACCCCCACTTAAACCTGAAATACCAACCAACCAACCAAACAAACAAACCCAAAGGAATTCATCATTCAGCAGGGAGAACAACATCAAGCTGGATGGTGGTTTGGCTTTCATGATCTCCAGCAAGCTGAGTCTTTGTGGCAGCCTGGAGAATTCATGGTGCTTATTACATAATTGTTCACAGCCCTATAGTTTGGGAATGTTCACGTGCAGCCCAAAGAGCACTCTCACACAGGGCTACTGCAGCCTGCTCTTTGGATTTTCGAAAGAAAAGTCATTTTATTCCTACAGGCCATATAGTAAATAGGGATCTCAGAAAAACAATTTCAATTTTAAATTGGATAAAACACGGCTAACTGCCAGATTTTAGCTAATCGTTAGAGAAAAATGTTATTTATAAAATCAATTTAATTCATGTTTCTACCAATACAAATACATATTGGTCCATTTTGTGCTTTGCAAATATGTTTTTTAATTTGTGTTCTTCGTAGATTATATTTCAGGTTTAGGGAGAATGTTGTTAATATTACAGAAAATATTACAATATTGGCTTATGCATGCATACACCCCCAGACATACTCCAAGATGTCCCCCAAAAATATACACTAACCATTGCAACACCGAGAGTAAGAAGATTAACATTAGTCACTATTTACCTAAAGAAAAATTATTAATTCAGTCTATGTGATAGGTAATAAATACATAAATCTTAGATACAAACATACTATTTATCTGTGATTGTTCTACTTTGCTGCAAAATTGCAGATAGGAAACATCTAAGAGTTAAATTCATAGAAGCCAGTGTAGAATAGTGGAGGGTGAAGGAAATGGGTAATTAATGCTCACTGGGCATGAAGTTTCATTTATGTAGGAAATAATGTCTTAAAGATAGGCTGTACAACATAGAATCTATAGTACCACATGACATTAGGAACTTCTCATGTTTAATGTTTCTATCATGAAAATAAAAACACCTCCTTTTATACCCATAAAATGCACAAGGAAGTTTTGGAGGTATTGGATATATTAAGTAACTTGGTTATGTGGACTGTCATGGTTAAAACATTTTCTCAAACTCATCAGATTGTAATATATATATATATATATATATATATATATATATATATATATGTATGTATATATATGTGTGTGTGTATGTATATATATATACACACACACACATATATATATATATACATATATACACACACACATATATATATCTGTATATCAGTTATACATGATTATAGCTTTAAAATAGAAAAAAGACTTTCTTACTTTCTAGGTCCTATAACACAGATCAAAACAAAATCCAAAATTTTCATTGACCCTTTTTGTATAGTTATCCTAACTTTAGATAAACTGTTTCTTGATAGGTAGACTATTATTTCACTTGAATTATGTGGAATCAATTTACATTCTCACAAAGTGGTATGAAATCTTGAAACTTTAAAAGGCTTTTAAATTTTTTTTATTTATTACGGTTTTTATGGTGTGAGTATACTATCCACATCAGAAGATCGCTCTGTGGAGTTTGTTTCTTTTTCCGCATTAACGTGAGTTCTGAGGATTGAATTCAGTTGTACTTGACGAGCCATCATATCAGATCTTGAAAGTTACAGAAGGTCCTTTTGCCCTTTCTAGTCTATTACTAAGTGCCCAAGTTATTCATTGGACCACCAAATTAAAGCCTATTGTGATATACCAAACTAAGCACTAATATAGCCATGCACGCTATAATTTTAATTAATTACAGTCTGTGAAACAGATACTGAATTAATCTATTTTCTATTGATTTAAGTAATAACCCAACTCTAGGTATTTTATAAAGAAGAAAAGTTTAAGTAGCTTATAGTGTTGGAGCTCAAAGACATGGCCCTGGTAGCAGCTAGTGAGAGCCCCATAGGGTACCAGAGTGGTAGGACAGTGTGTGGAAGCAGAGATCATGGGTTCAATGGGGGAAGATCCATTGAGGGCCAATACTGCTTTTGTCTCATTACTCTCTCTCAGACTCTATCCCTTCCACTGAGCTCAAGTCTCCACCACCTTAAAGTCTCCGCCACCCTTTCATATCCAAGTATTGGAAACTGAACTTCCAAGAAATCAGTCTCTAGGCAACAAACAGCATCTAAACCACAACAGAATCTAATCAAATGACAATCATTAGGCATCAATTACAAAGGCACTTGACAAGTGACTCAAAGACGAGGCCAAGATAATCCATTGACTGGTTAAATTATGTTTATGTTGTATATTGGGTATCCCTAAGGAACTCATTTCAGGTTAAAACTCTGAAGGATGAGTAGACAGGCTGGGCCCTAGTTCAATACAGTTGGTGTCATAAAAGCAGAGAAATAGGGAAATGCAGAGACACAGGGAAAGAAAATATCCAGGTTTATGTTGGAGAATGCTTGTTAAGAGACTGGAGACAGCAAGTTATATGGAGACTGTTTTGTTCTGTATTAGATTATGCTTCAAGGAAAGGGTCTGGACACCGAAGATGATGTCATTTAGGGAACAGCTTGGTCAAAGTAAAAATAATAACAGGATATAGAGGGAGAGTCAGCAGGACAAAGAACAGCAACATTTTCTCACTGCTGATCAATTTGGAGTTGATTCTGTCCTGTTCCTTGACCCAGGGATAGTAACTTGCTCACCATTATGAATACAGCAAATACATGCTTAGGCTCATGGGAACAAAACTCCTCTGAACCTTAACAGACAAAAGATCAAATGGAGAAATATATTATTCTAACAATTATAACCAGTATATTCCTTTAAAGAAACTCAAGCCTGTCCATAAGCACACCATAGCAATGGTAATAGAGTCAGGCCTTGGAGCCTCCTCTTGAGATGGATCCCACTTTGGACCAGTCACTGGACCACCTTTCCTTCAGTCTCTTCTCCATTTTTGTCCTTGCAATTCTTTAGACAGGAGCAATTCTGGGTTAGAGTTTTTGACTGTGGGATGTCAATCCCATCCCTCTACTTGATGCTCTGTCTTTCTACTGGAGGTGGATTCTACAAGTTCCCTCTCTCCACTGTTGGGCATTTTAACTAAGATCCCTCCCTTTGAGTCCTGAGAGATTCTCACCTTCCAGGTCTCTGGTACTTTCTAGAAGGTTCCCCCACCTCCCAACTCCTGAGGATGCATATTTCCATTCATTCTGCTGGCCCTCAGGGCTTCTCTCCTAATCCCCCTCCCCATACTTGATCTTGTTCCTCTTTTCCTCTCGCCCTTCTCTCTCCCACCCAGTCCCTCCCTCTCTCTTCCTGGAGTGCACATGTGTGGCATGGCACATATGTAGAGGACACAAAATAACTGTGGGGAGTGAGTTCAGTGGGTTTCAAGGATAGAACTCAGGTCATTGAGCTTTTGCTCCAAGAATTATTATCTGCTGAGCCATTTGTCAGCCTTGTGATAGATTTTAAAGTCAATAAGTATTGACTAAAACACACACACACACACACACACACACACACACACACACATATGGGGGAGCAGAGGTGTCTTTGAACATTAATAAGAAGTTAAAAATTATTATCTAGGAAGAAATTAATCACTTATAAAATTCTAGATTGTATTGAATAAAACATATTAAAAAGAATTAGATGACATAACTGTAGTAAACATTCAACATAAAGTATTCTAAACAATAGTAAAATGGTGCACCTAATATATGGAAATAAAGGAGCTATGGAGGTAACCTTGAATGAAAACTAAGTGTAACTTATTTAAAATGAATCTTCAGTACTATTATTAGCATTGAAAGAAACATTTGTAACTAATTTCTAAGGATTAAAAGAAAAATCTGCTTTTAATGTACTCTTTATCTCTTCATCCAAATTTATTTCATTAGGATGATATAGTGTAGTGGACCTTCCTTCTAATCCCTCCTCTTAAAATAACAGTTTTAATATGAAGACTAATAGGACTTTTTATGCAATTTCAACAAGCACTTCCAGTGAAAAGTGATTCGATGGAAATAACATTACACCTGACAACATTGTAATTTCATTGGATGTAGAAGGAATCAATTTCATTAATTTTGTTCAGCATAGATCTATATTTATCAAATTCCTTTCTGAAATGAATAGCAGCCAGTCAGTGTTCCAGTGTATTGTCTTAAACTCACACAGATCACAGTGATCAGTAGAATTTCCAAATTGTATTATTTCTTAAGTCGTGTGCTATAAAAGTTTATTTATATGTGCATGTGGAGAAAGCAGTCATTAAATATCAAAACTCAGAATAAAGGATAGAAGTGAAGGCTGTTCCTGTGATTTTGTCTCTTAATTATATTTTCATGTCATTTAGAGTTGAATAGAGCATACATTTTAACAAAATAATTTTAAAAATTGTCATCACTCAGTTACCCATTCACTTTGTTGGTAGTCTGAGGGGGCCTTCGAGTCTTGTTTCCACGAACTGAGAATTGAAACAGGTTGTAGTTATATATTCTATATACACATGTTTAAAACAATTCTAAGTAAGGAATTAGAGAGCTTGGGTTTGAGGAATGGGAGGGACACAGGAGGAATTGTTGGGAGGAGTGGGAAGGGGAATGATGTAGATTCAATATTAATATATGAAATTTTGAAAAGATCCATTAAAAACGGTCAATAACAAACCGCAGTGTGGAGTTTCCTGTAAGTCTGGAAAAACCTGAATAATCTACAGCAAGTTTCACTTGCTTAACAACAGCAAAATAAAATGCTGCTAAACTTTATAAGAACAATCTTAAATTAATCTCATCCTATAGCAGCTCTAGAGGACTAAGAGAATGCTAAGAGAATGCAGAATGATTAATGATGAACATTCTTCCTTAACAGAAAGTAAGAGATTACATGTGATTTTTCTTAAAAGTTCAAACCACAATGAATGCAGGAGTTGAGGCAAATCATCATATTATGGAGTTTGGTCATAGTTTATAATGTTGTTTTATTGTTTCCTTTTCTTTCACAATATGGAGTAGTTTTGAGTTATGAAGTTGGGTTTGCAACATCTTAAAATCCATGCAAGGAGAAGCACGCCATTATATTGCTAAGCAATTGTGTTCTTTTCTGTCTCTCTCCTCATTTAGTTGAATGTTTTCTCTAACGTCTCTCAAACTATGCATATATTATACTGTCAGACCATGTCCAAGTCAGGAACTTGAGAGCAGAGAAATGAAGGGTGATCTTCATAGTGCCTAGAGAGAAGTATGGAGCAAGAGGGGATATGCAAATATGTTTCTCTTGTGTGGTTTACTTAGCAAAAGAAATCCAATAGTCATTTATCTATTTTTACCTTTAATTGTTAATTACATATTTGCAGATCAAAAGCTTCAAGCAATTAAGATCCATGGTGACTGATTGGCTTGGAGAGGTTGCCCTATAATAAATTATAGTAATAAATTATATGCCATATTCAGGCACATAATTTGGCTACTTTCATTCAGTCAGTTAGTCACAGTTTGACATTTGACAAAAATTTCCTTTCAATGTCCAAATCTTCTCCCCTTTTCAGGAGGGAGGATACACGGATCAAACACAGCCCACGAGCACCCTTGAGTATGCTGCTGATCACTGCTGGCCATCCTCTTTCTGCCTTTGTGGATAAAATGGGGGCGGCTGTGATGGAGAGGCAGTGAATCTATAAGCAATTAAAAAACTACCTTATTTTCAAGGCTGCAGAATATCGACACATTCATATTATAATTGGAAAATATCCTGATACTGTTGTCAATCAAATATTCAAAGCTGTTTTTTATTACATGACAAGTGTTTCCTACTATAATACACGTCCTTCATGATCATCTATTGGAAGGCTTCAAGATTAAAGAACATATCTCTCCACTCATTGATAGATGGATATTAGGAAGAAAGCTCGGAATACTTATGATATAACTTATAGACCCTATGAAGGTCAAGAAGAAGGAAGACCAAAGTGTGGATGCCTCAGTCCTACTTAAAAGGGGAAACAAAATAATCATGGAAGGTAAGGGTGGGAGGGGCTTAGGAGGAAGAAAGGAGGGGGAGAGGAAAAAAAGGAGGTCAGGATCAGGTGTGGGAGGAGATGTACAGAGGATCAGGAAATTTAACAAAGGTGTGTAGCAGTGGAGGATTGGGAACGGGGGACAGACAACAGAAAGTTCCAGATGCCAGGAAAGCAAGAGGCTCCTAGGACCCAATGGGCATGACATTAGCTGAAGTATCCAATGAAGGGGAGAGAGAACCTGTAGAGACCATATCCACAGGTTAGGCAAGGTCCCCGGTTGAGGGATGGGACCACTCAATCTCCTCAAAATTTTAACCCTGTCTAAAGGGTTAAAATTTTGCTCCTGTCTAAAGGAAATGAAGGGACAAAGATTAGAGCAGAAACTGAAGGAAAGGCCATCCAGTGATTGCCCCGCCTGGGGATTCATTCTATATGCAGCCACCACACCCTGACACTATTGCTGATGCCAAGAAGTGTTTGCTGACAGGAGCTTGATGTGAATGTTTCCTGAGAGGCTCTGCCAGAGCCTGACCAATACAGATGCAGATGTTTGCAGCCAACTATTGGACTGGGCAGGGGGACCCCAATGGAGGAGTTAGGGGAAGGACCTAAGGAGCTGAAGGAGTTTGCAACCCCATAGGAAGAACAACAGTATCAATCAACCAGCCCTCCCCCATCCCAGAGCCCTCAGGGACTAAGCCACCAACCAAAGAATACACATAGAGGGACCCATGGCTCCAGCTGCATATTTAGCAGAGGATGACCTTGTCTGGCATCAAAGGAAAGAGAATCCCTTGGTCCTGTAAAGGCTTAATTCCCCAGCTTAGAATGCTAGGGCTGTAGGGTGGGAATGGGCAGTAGGTGGGGAAGCACCCTTGTGGAAGCAGGGGGAGGGGTGGGATGGCGGTTTTCAGAGAGGAAACTGGGAAGGGGGTAACATTTGAAATGTAAATAAACAAAATAACCAATAAAAAGGTTAAAAAAAGGAATATCTCTCTCAGGATCATGTGACCAGCATGCCATCATTGATATAAACACAATAGCATTTCATCTGTCTTTTACAGTAGAGCTAAGAATGGAACTTTGATTAGGAGGCCAATTTCTCAGTTCACAGTACTTTTATTTAACAGATCTATTGCCTGAAATTATTGATGAGAGGCATAGATTTTTCCAGCTTTGTTTTTCTCACCATGGGAGGACCTTTTTTGTAACTGTCTAGAGTAAGATCATGTAACTGTCTCATTTGTACTCTCACTTACTGCTAATGGGGCTATTAGGACGTTGACAATCATTCTGTACAGCCACCTGCTTGATACCAAAGTCTGAAAACTTGTAACAAAATTTTAATTCATTGGTAGTTTTCCTAGTTCCATTTCTAAGTTTCTTTTCTTTCTTCCTCAGATGTTTTATTTTAATTGATTGCATTTTTTGCTATGCATGCTTCTAAAGTATTATAAACAGAATCCTCTCCTGTTTTGTTTGCAGTTCAAATTGATGGCATGGGATATTTTAAAATTAGCTTACCAAACTGAGGAGGAAACAATCCTAAAACACAAAGAGTCCACATTGCATATACTGTTTTATGCCCTTTCCTGTCAACATTTATTTTCCCACACACTGAGGGATCATTTACTTACTGATATTATAAAATTTATCCAGAATATTATTTACCTTATGAATGAATTCTGATATGAATGCATTCTAAGATGCACTTGTCATTTCCAAATTTTCTTGCATCACAATGTACTTGCTCACATGAAGAAGGTCAAAGGTAACTATCCGTGTGTTCACATGAGGCTATTGACATGTAACTTGGTGCACTGTTTTATAATAAACCTTCAAAATTTCTATTAGTATTCTCTCTCTCTCTCTCTCTCTCTCTCTCTCTCTCTCTCTCTCTCTCTGTGTGTGTGTGTGTGTGTGTGTGTGTGTGTGTGTATGTGTGTGTTTCTGTGCAATGCATATATGGCATAGGGATCAAACTCAGATAAGCAATCTACCACTGAACTACATCCCCAGACCATAAACTTTTTTAATCAGTAGAAGAATTACACTCTAAGACAAAAGTAAAAAGTATAGTTTGGGGAATATGTAAGCTAGTAATAGTAAAATATAACGCACTGAACATTGTTATATATTCAATATTTTCAAAAGACTGAAATCTTAAAAGATTTCTTTATCTCAGAAACACATAAGTAATGTGCTGCACTAGGAGTATTGAACTTATTATACTCTTATAAAGTCACTATATGACCACAATATTTCAAGCAATTAGGGTTGAAATAAATTCAATTGGCTGCAAGGTCATGAGAAGCTCAAGAGATTGTCCATAGTCCTCTGCTATCCCTCCTTCTAAATAGAATTTCAACAGTGCACACCCCAATCTCAATGCTGCTTCTGAGTAGTCACCTCTGTCTTGATGAAGATGACACCTGTGATTCTTGGAGGATCCCTCTACAATACAGGAAACTCTCTAAGCTTGGGAGTTTTACAAAACTCTGTTATAACCCAGTTGACGTGCAATGGCCTTTCACTAACTCAACGATTTAGAACTCAGCTTTCTATGGTGTGCAACAAACTGTCAGTAACTCAATGGTTTAAACAACACAAAGTCAATAAAGGTACAATTTCTATGATTCAGAAACTTGAGGACCACGTCACTGGTTCTTCTCCTTAGAGCTCATGAGCTTTGAGCACATTTGCATCTGGGTTTCTGACTCAAAACCACCTACCCTTGTTGTGGCTCAAGCCTCACACAAACTTGTTTCTTTAAAGTCATCAATAGAATAACAGCTACTTCTATGGATATCTGCTAGTGAGGCATGAGTTATAAGGTTAGATAATTATCACTATAACATCTTATGGCATTTGCCACATCTTGTTGGATAGATGCTAATCAGAGAATGATCCTTAATAGGAGGTATATTTAAAGAGAATGTGTGTGAGAGAGACAGAGATAATGGGAAACACTTTAAATTCTGCCTGCCACAAAATGGGTCAAAGAATTTGCAAAGAAATCTAAAAGAATATCTTGTATTGAATCAGGTATGTAAAAATATAAAAACTAGTGAGATAACTAAAGCAAACTTTGATGAAAATCAGAATCAAAATGCTTAGTATTAGAGAAAGAAAAATCTTTAAACAAAGGCTATAAGGTTAAGAAAGTAGAAAACAGTAAGAGAAAAACGAATTCAGCAAGAGGAAAGACAGGAAATCCAATGAGAGAAAATCAATAAAGGTCCAACAGAACCACAGAATAAAACTGTGAATGTGAAAGCTGACTCCTTGGAAAAATCCCTGAAGGTGATAATGTAATAATGGGAATTCTTCAGAGAACAAGTGACCCATAAAATCCAAAAAATATAAATGATATCACTGTGGAGTTTTGCTTCAAAACAGAAGAGAATATTGCATGCATTTTCCGAGAAGAAATAGAGAAATTCCTTAATACTATAGATGCTCCCTGAAAACAAAGCCCATATTGGTTTGGTCAAACATCTACCTATACATTTAGGAGTGGATGGTTTCACTCTTAGACACTATAAAAAATTTAAAGAAAATAACAGTAAATGTGGCACAGTATAACATAATTGAAAACTAGAGGCTCTAAATGATTCATATAGAGGCTAATATTAGCCTGATACCAAAGACAGATAAAGACAGTAAAAAAAAAATTTAATGCTACAAACCAATGTTTACTGTGGAATTAAACACAAAGCCCTAATATAAATTCCAATTATTTATATGACTCTGTCTCTGCCTGTCTTCCTTCCTTCCTTCCTTCCTTCCTTCCTTCCTTCCTTCCTTCCTTTCCTCTCTCTCTCTCTCTCTCTCTCTCTCTCTCTCTCTCTCTCTCTCTCTCTCTCTCTCTCTCTTTCTTTCTTTCTTTGAAGCTTAAGAAGGAAGACCAAAGTGTGGATACTTTGGTTCTTCTTAGACAGGGTACAAAATACCCATGGGAGGAAATACAGAGACAAAGTGTGGAGCAGAGACTGAAGGGAAGACCATTCAGAAACTGCTCCACCTGGGGATCTATCCCATGTACAATTACCAAACACAGACACTTTTGTGGATGCCAACAAATGCTTGCTGACAGGAGCCTGATATGGCTGTTTCCAGAGAGGCCCTGCTAGTGCCTGACAAATACAGAGGAGGATGCTCTCAGGCAACCTTTGAACTGAGCACAGGTTCCCCAACAGTGGGGCTAGAGAAAGGACCCAAGGAGCTGAAGGGGTTTACAGTCCCACAGGAGGAGCAACAATATGAACCAACCAGTACCCTTAGAGCTCCCAGGGATTTAACCACCAACCAAAAAGTACACATGGAGGAACCCATGGCTCCAGCCACATGGGTAGCAGAGGATGGCCTGGTTGGTCATCAATGAGAGGAGAGGCCCTTGAACCCGTGAA
Organism: Apodemus agrarius; assembly: GCA_964023405.1. Lineage (NCBI taxonomy): Eukaryota > Metazoa > Chordata > Mammalia > Rodentia > Muridae > Apodemus > Apodemus agrarius. Next base: position 26,785,454 of record OZ030007.1, read on the forward strand.
GGATATTGCTCCAGGGTAGGGAAATGCCAGGTCAGGGAAGCAGGAGTGGGTGGGTTAGTGAGCAGGGGGAGGGGGGATGGGATAGGGTGTTTTTGGAGGAGTAATGAGGAAAGGGAAATGTAATTTAATACATTTGAAATGTAAATAAAGAAAATATCCAATAAAAAATGTAAAAAGAAAGTAAAACAAAAAGCTGCATCTTCTATTATTGAACTTTCATGGTACTAACAGGACATGAAACAATAAGGAAATAAGTCTCATTCTCACACGACCCTGCTTCTATAAATAGTCAATGCTATTGTGTGCACTGTGCAAACAAGGTGCAAACTTAAACCTGACTTAAACTCTAAAACATGACCCAGTTGGAGGCCACCTCTTCTTTGCCTATGTCTCTCATATGAACAAAATGGTAGGTCAGGTTCAGCCAAGTGGGTGATGAGAGGACTGGGCTCTTCCCTGTTTTCCAGCACCAGTCTTCAACAATACAAGAGCAGGAATTGGAGATGTAAATGTTTATGGTAATTTAGGCAATATTATGTCTGACATTTCTAATTGTGAGAGCTAATCTTTATTGTAGGTTTGACTATACATAGAATCAATTAGAATTCAAGCTGCTGTACAAATCCAAGAGGAAGTTACTTAATCAGAGCAGTTGAAGCAAGAGGACACACCCTAAATCTGGGCATTATTATTATTATTATTATTATTATTATTATTATTTGCTACAGCCCAGTTGAAAAGACACAGAAGAAGAAGAAAACTTTTCTTTTTGCCTGTTTGCCCTCATTCTTGCTGGCATGTTCATCTATGCTGTTGCTATGGCATTCTTTTACCAGTATTAGAAGAAACTTCTTTGGAATTCCAACATAGCCTGGAGACCAGAAGCTCTCCAAAGAATTCTCTATATCTTCAGTGCCATGTGGAGACTGCTGAGATATCTAGTCATATAGACTGAACAATTGCAAGATTCTTGGCCTCTCCAGTATGAGCTTACAATGGATGAACTACTCAGACAGCATCCTGTCAGTCAATCTAATAAATTCTTTTTGATGGAGATATTAATTCTATCATATTTGTTCTTTTAGAGAACCTTACTAATATACTAATAAAATATTTGGCTTGTACTTTATTAAAAAATAATTATCTTAATCTAAACTATTTAAATACATCAAGTGATATAGAAAACATATCTGATAAAGTTAAAAAACTGCATGTATTATAAATTTCAGCACATTAAAACGTAAAATAACTTCTTAAATTTCTCATAGTCTATAGCATCTCTGGATTATAATATGTCTAATGATAAAATTCTGTACATTTCCCTATTATAAAAATAATGTAAGGATGAGTGTCCACTTTTATTACCTTATTCAATATTGTGTTTATGGTGCAATAAGCCACAAATAAGGATTGGCAGACATATATAATCAAAGGAAAAAAATCTCTTCTTGCAAAATACTTTCAGTGTTGCAAATAAGTCCACAAAGTCTCTACATAAATCTAATTAATCCATCAAGGATCAATAAACAAAATAACAAGAATAGTTATATATTAGTAATAAACTACTTCAAACAGAAACTATCATTTTACATACTAAAAACATTTACACATAAATCTAACAAAATAAAACAGTATCTATTAGCTATAAATAGATAAAAAACTTTTGCCTTAAAAGTCTTAAATATAATGAAGAGAGATATTGTGTAAGATTTAGCATGATAAGTGTTAATGTGCAAACTGACCTAACAGATTTAATGCAGTTATTATGAGGTAAGAGTTTGTTGTCACTACAGGAGCTCGTTCTGTAATTTATATGAAAAGCCAAAAAAGTAGAACAGGAAAATAAGTGCAAACAGGATGGAAGTGGAGTGAATCACACTTTCAAATTTGAAGACCTAGTCTATGCTCAGCAATCAAGTCTGTGGGATTTGGTACACACAAAGATCAATGGAGCAAAATCAAGAGTCCATAAATAGACCTAGAGAAATATGGCTCATTGATTTATGACACAGGTGAAAGGGAAATGAAATGGACAAATGACAGTCACTTCACTGCATATTTGAAACACTTGGGCATCCACATATAAAAAAACCTTGATCTCAACCTTGTATTTTATTGAAAAAGAACCATCTACCTGAATGTAAAACATAAAATATACACTGTCAGTGGAATTAAAGAAATTCTCCCATAAACAGGACTGAGAGAATTTGCTCAAACATATCCACCTGAAATAAATGCTGAAAGATGTTCTTCAGGATGATAGAAAGTAACATAAAATGTTGTCTCAGACCCACATGAACTAAAAATTAAACTCATATAGACTAGTGGGTTGAAAGTAAAAGAGGAGAAAATAGAGTCCATGATTCTCACCAAGCATTGGAATGAGTAAAAATAAAATAACTAGACTGACTTCACTAATATATTAGACAAGATAAACACTAGGATGAGACAGCTATGAAATATCTGAAAGTGAACTTTAAGGTGGGGATGGAGTGGGGGGATTCATTTGGAGATGGGGAGTAGAGACAGGATGAGGAACTGTGGGAGGGCTGACCAGGATGTGGGTAATGACTGGACTGTCAAAAATATGTATATTGTTATATTTGTGTATATATATAATATATGTATTGTATATATGAGTTTAAAATGGCATTTTAAAAAATCTTTAAAATGCAATACTTAGGATAAAAATTACCAAGAAAGGAATGCATGGCTCATTTAATTCGGCCTATAAAGCACTGATGACAGTAAGGTAGGAAGAGGTGGATGAACTGAAACACAAGAAATGAAGATGGGCTGATAGGCTCAATATTCTTCAACCGACAGTGCCCTCCAAATCAGAACACAGAACACTATCCTCATAAATCTCCCCAGTCTAATTCCTTCCCAGAAACCCACCCTAACATCATATAGGAACGCAAAGTTTCTATAAGTAAAATCAAGCTTAGAAAAGAAGAAACAATTAGAAGACTGTAAAAAGAGAGGATGACTCAGAGTGTAGCAGTGTAGATGGATGGCCCAGAAAGAAAAGCCCACATCTTGGTCAACCCAAGGGCCAGAGATGCTCAAAGAAGCTCTCCTTATAATTCCTCCTAATCAGGAAACCATAGTGGCCCACAGAGAGTGGACAACTGCACAAAGCGATACAAGAAGAATATTTCAACAGGCCTATGAGCTATTCAGTCCATTAGATAATACCAGAGATGTTCTGGTAAGCAAAAGTACCCAGTCTCAAAGATCACATACTGAGTGCTTATGCTAATATGACCTTTTCAAAAAAAGACCAAGTGATGGAGAATGTATTAGTTACTGCTAGGGTTTAAAAGAGACTGAGGTATGAATACAAAGTGGCTGCAAATAGTTCTTTTGTGATGATGAAAATATCCTATGAAATGGTGGTGTTGATGAGGTTATTTGTGTGTTAAGTAGCCTAGATTTTAACATTAAACACAATAAAATTTAAGTGAATTATTTTTTGGGGGATGGTTCAGACAGTGTCTTATACAAGCAAGGGAAGTCTTCAAATTCATGATAGCCTTTGTTGACCATGCTGAATCATCCTCTTCCTACCTCAACATCCAACTTTATGAGATTAAAAAGTATAAGCTATCATGTGAGGTAAATTGAGTATATTTAACTTAAAATAGAATAAAAGGTCATAATTTGAAGTTACATGACACCTCAAAAAATGTACAAAGCAAACCAAGGAACAAAATGAGTAACAATCCCAGATTAGCAGCCAACAGAAGCAGAAAGCAAGATAGTAAAACTAGTAAACATGAAAAGCATAGTAAATAATAAGCAAGCTTATTATGAAAGGATAGTGATGATGATGATGGTGATGATGATGGTGATGGTAGTGATGATGGTGGTGGTGATGATGGTGGTGGTGGTGGTGATGGTAGTAGTGGCAATGATAACATTAACAATGATGATTCCACGTGTGTGAACAATTCTGTTCATTTTAAAATGCTATATTGTGTTCTGAGTAAGAAGTTTTCCCTTAATCTTTTAGTCTTTCTCTAAAAAATTTACAAGCCAACAGTTGAACCATAACTCTAAAAAGATAAGTGGAAAGTAGGACACAATATGTCATTACTTATTTTAATGGCATAATTTCAGAAGTGTGTAGGATATACAAGGTCAACCTCTGCTGTGAAGGTCATGTGTAAAGGCAAAGCCAATGTCATTGCTTGATCTTCTAGAAGTAGACTGGAGACATAAGTGAAAACAGACATGTGAACTTTCAGTTTCTTGCAAGTTTCTGGAAAATAATCTGTTGCTTATGTCAAGTTACATTCACCATCACCATTAAACATATGTTTTTGAAATAATAAATGCATAAGTAAGAAAATAAAACTCCTCTCAGTCACCCACACTCTCAACATAGACCCTGAAAAGTATCTAGACCAGAAATCCAGGTAGGTCAGTCAGATCAATTTTCCTGCCTCCCTTTCAGCCGCATATCTACCAACTTCCTGGAACACATACAGTGTAGAATCCAACTCAGAATTCTAGGATCACTTAAAGAATCCAGGGAGATACCTTCAAACTTCTGAAGATCAGAGGATCTTCCTTTACTTATGAGGCTGGGAGTTGTATTCATGCCTAAAATCTCACATCCCTTTGTCAAAAATGTCCTGAACAATCATGGGTGTGTGGGAACAACTCAGCATCATGGAGGCAGCAGATAACAAGGCCACAGGCGGCATCTTGTAAAATGGAGAAAATTCCAAGCATGTCTATAAAAATGAGAAGCTAGCCTAAGATGCCACTCTTTCAGTTCCTGTTCCATGTAGTGCTTGATTCTGTATCTGGAGAAATAAGAGAGATGAAATGGATGAAAGGAAATCAAGTAGGAAAAGAAGTCAATTATCCTTATTTACCAAGCATTTAGTTCTTGACATAAATGCTTCTAAAGACTCCAGAAAACACCCACAGCTGATAGATCCTTTCTCCCAGGTAGCAGAATTCAAAAATTAGCACACACAAAAAAATTCAGTAGTCTTCCTATATGCAAATGGCAATCATATCAAGTGATAAATCAGAGAAATAATCCCTTTCACAGTACTCTCAAAAATATATTGGAGCAATTCTAAGGGAGTGAAAGACTTACATAATGAAAACCTGAAGACACTAAAGAAAGTAATTGAACAGGATATTAGAAGATGGAAAGGCCTCTTATGCTTGTGGATTAATAAGATTAAAATTGTGAAAATTGTTACCCTACAAAACCCAATCTACAGATTTCAGTGCAATACCACCAAAATTATGGAGCAGTTTTTCACAGAAATTGAAATAATGCTTTTACACTGAATTGGGAAACAAAAGAGATATCTAAAACATCCCTGAAATAGAAGAAACTGTTGAAGTATCACCATCCCTGATTCCAAGTTATGCTACAGAGTTATTGTAATAAAAACAGCATGGCACAGACACATTGATCATAGAACCTATAGCCACCTGACTTTTGACAAAGAAGTCAATACATATAAGGGAAAAGAGAATATCATTAACAAATGATGATGGTCAAATTGGATAATTATATGTAGAAGAATGAAAACAGGTTCATTTCTATCATCTACACAGAGCTTAGATCAAGGACCTTAACATAAAAATTGATGTCCTTTATTTAATAAAAAAGAAAGTAGGAGATACACTTGAATGTATAGGCACAGGAATGGAATTTCTGCCTAGAATCCTGGTAGCTCAGGTATTAAGTAAACAACTGACAAATGAAACCGTTTGAAACCAAAATACCTCTGTATAGCAGATGACACCAGTATTCAAGTGATGAAGCAATCTATATAATGTTACCATATGTTTTGTAGCTATAAATATGGCAGATGGTCAGAACCTTAAGTATAAAAAAACTAAACATTAAGGAAACAAATGACCAAATTAAAACAAACAATAATATAAACAATACATCCATCTAAACAGAGTTCTTAAATGATGAAACTCCAATAGCTGAAAGACATTTTAAAAAACCAGTTCAGCATCTTTAGCCATCAGGGAAATGCAAGTTAAAACAGTTTTGATATTTTACCTTACCCTAGTCAGCATGAACAAAATAAAAAAACAAACCAAGCCAACCAACTCACCCACCCACCAACCAACCAACCAAGCTACCAACCATCCAACCATCCAGCCAAACAACCAAGCAACCAACCAGCCAAGCAACTAAGCAAGCAAGCAACTAACCAAACAACCAAATAATCAAACAAACAACAGAAGATGCTCACATAGATGTTGGCACAGATGCATGGAAAGGAAAGCTCTTATTCATTGGTGATTGGGATGCAAACTGGTACAACCACTATGAAAATGAGTGTGTTGGTTCCTGAAGAAGCTGGGAACATATCCTACCACATGATTCAGCTACACCATAGTGCTGGCGAGTTTTATGTCAACTCAACAGAAGCTAGAGTTATTTTGGAAGAGAGAACCTCAGTTGAGAAAATGTCTTTACAAGACTGGCCTGTGGTAATTCTTTAGGGCATTTTCTTGATTGATGATTGATGTGGGAGGGCCCAGTTCCCTGTGGGTGTTGCCACCCCTGGACTGGGTGGTCTTGGATGTTTTTTTAAAATGGGTTGAGGATGCCAGTAGGAAGAACTCTCCATGGTCAGTGTTTCAGTTCTTGCCTCCAGGTCCCCACCTTGAGTTCTTGCCCTAACTGCCATGATGGTAGAGCAAAACTCTGAGATGAAGTAAGTTCTTTCCTCTCTAAGTTGCTTTTGGTCATGATGTTTAATCACAGCAGTAGAAAATCCAGCTAAGATAGTACTACTATGGGGGATACACCCAAAGGAAGACATACATTATTGTACAGATACTTGTTTTCCCATGTACAGTGTAAATATATTCCCAGTAGTGAAGAAATAGAAACAGCCTAACATGTCAATATCCTGATGAATGGAGAGTTTCAATGTGCTACATTTATATAGTGGGATATTATTCATCTATCAAAAACTAAATTATGAATTTGCAGAGAAATGGAGCTAGAAACTGTCATTTCAAGTGAATCAATTCAGACACAAAGAGACAAATGTCCCATGTTTCCTCTCATTTGTGGAAATAGCTTTGAATCTTCATTTGGAATATCCATAGACACCAAGAAATTAGTAAAGGACCATGAGGGTTGTCTTAAGGGCGAGGAAGTACAGCACAGTAGTATAAAAGGTTAGAAAGGTAATGCAACAGGAGAGTAAAATTGGGATGAGATAGGAGGAAAAAATAGGAAGTTGAAATTACATTAAAGGCCTTTTGAAAAAAACTATATGGGGCTGTTAAGACTGCTCAGTGGTTAAAAGCACATATTTCTTTCCCAGAGTGCCCAAATTTGATCTTTATTACCAATGTCAGGCATCCTACAATCTCTGTAACTTCAGCAACAGGAGATTCAGGGGATTTGACATTTCTGGCCTCACATGCACATATCTATATGCAGACACATATATGCACACATAATTAGAAATAAACCTTTCAAAAAGAGTCACATAGAAAACTAATGCTTGAATTAAAATGTTTCCCCCCATCATACGGGGGAACTGGGAAAGGGGAAAGCCTTTGGAATATAAACAAAGAATATAGAAAATAAAAAAAGAAAGAAAAAGAAAGAAAAAAAAGAAAACTAATGCTGTAGAAACTTCCTGATGTATGTATGTATGTATATATGTATATACATACATATATACAGAGAGAGAGAGAGAGAGAGAGACAGAGACAGAGAGAGACAGAGAGACAGAGAGACAGAGAGACAGAGAGACAGAGAGACAGAGAGACAGAGACAGAGAGGATAATATCCTAAACAGAAATGCATACTAGTGAATAAAATCTCTAGTACCAGAAATGGATTGCTTATTTTTGAATATTTGGCCAGTGGATTCCCATATACCCCCAATTATTACAGGATATTGCCAGTATTCTTGGTTATCCTCCAGAGCCTGATGATAAGGCCTGATTGCTGAAGATACTTCAGACTCGAGCCACAGAAGAAATCCTTTTGTATTTAATTGAATGCTTCATCCCTGCTCAGTACCTTTCATAGTGCTGGCAAGTGTAAGCTTGCCACCAGAGGATGAATATGATCATCAGTCTCATCTGGCTACAGACACTGGGAGCTACAGCTGGCCAACCAGGCAGGAACATGGCGGGAGAGTAAATGAACACTCTAGGAATCACCAATTACTTCGGAACTGTTGCCCAATCCATGAGATAGAGAGCATTGTTTAAGAAGTCAATAACTTGTAGCCAGATAGGCAATAGGTACTGTGGGAGAACTTATTACTATTATTCTGCTAAATGCCATTGTATTAAAATGACTCCCAATGACTCATTGTTATACCTATAGATCAGAATATACTTCAGACATCAACACAGAAGCTTGTTCAGTAGATGACAAATGAAACAGACCATTTACTGGTGAACATGTAAAGAATAAAAGCTGTGAGGTACTTAGCTCTAAATGGGACATACCTACAGCACTTTTCCTGAAAAGTTTGGGGAGTTTAAAGAAAGACTGGTAGAAAAATTATAAGAGCCTGAGTTTATATATAATTTCAAGGTAACTGTTATGTACATAATAGGGTAATAGCACAGATCAACTCATGACAATTTTGATTGCATAAATACTATCTATGCAAGCTCAAACCAGGCAAAATCCCAGCATGGAGGTGGAGAAATGGACATGGAATTTCACCCCCAATCGAGGAGCAATTGGCATTTAATAGCTACTAGGAAAAGTTAAATGAATATTACTTTTTAAAACTCAGAATTTTTATGTACTTTTAAAATTTTATAAATTTCAAGAGAATTTTATACTATTTTTTTATTATGTTCACTTTGTTTCTCCCAACTCTTCCTAGATCCAACTCCCTTACCTTCCCAACGTTGGTCATTCTTGCTTCCATTACAGCCAATTTATGATGCTTAAATATTCTTGGAAGTGCAGCCTTCCACATATGTAGTGTAGGTGACTTATTTCTGAGACTATACTCTTTGAGAAAGCTAGTTCTTTCCAAGCAGTGGACAGTTGCCAATAGTTCACTGGCTATGGAGGGAACTTGTGCTCAACTCTCTTCTTGCTTGAACTGGTCTGCCTTGTGCTTGGTGGGTTTTGTGCTTTTAGATCATGTGTGCAGCTGTCCTACTATGTCCACAAGACTGTAGATGTTTATAGCCATCTATCATATCTGACTTTTAAGTTCTTTCTGTTTCCTCTTCTGCAGTGATCTCTGAGCCTTCGGAGGAGGGGCACATATTATATTTTCCCTGTAGGGCTGAACACTCTACAGTATTTGATTCTTTGCATGTTGGACAATTGTAGGTTTCTATGTTGATAAGTTTTCTTTAAGGATGTGAGCCCTGGTAGGTTTACCTCACTCCAGGACAGCTCCCACTCTTGAGAATAATAAATTAACCTAAACTGTATTCCATGCCCCAAACAAGTAAAACTCAAATTTAGCTAGATATGGAGGTGCAGATGCCCACTTCTCTGATTTCATCAGCACAGTATTAGTTCCAGGCCAGTATGGACTGTAGAGGGAAATTCTGTCACAAGGAACATACACATACATACACATGCACACACGCAGCCAGAGAACCCCCATCACACACACTACAAATACACAGTTTTTCACTGTGAATGCTACTCCTAACAATAAACAAATTACAGTATGACAGAGGGAACGTGAATTCATCAGGATGGCAGTTGGGGACCAAAATGAAGAAGATTTGGAAAACTTTGGCCATGCCTGACAGCTTTGATTTTTTCTGCTTGTCATGTTGTGTTCAAACTGAAGGCCAGACATATACTCCTAGACAAAACAGTATTTTATGCACCTTTTCATTTGCCCTTGGGTCAGACAAGATAACCCAGAAACTGCACATCCTCCAGGAACTTTTCACTGAGTTCTGGTTGGTTCTATGCTGTTGTCACCAAGATAAACCTCTAGATAAAACCTGTAGAGAGCATACTTTTTATCAAGAATGGGTTTGGTAAAAGCTGCTTCCCTTTTGACTTGTACCATGTGTTCCTTGAAACCAAGTATCACAGACTCTTCTTCAGCACTTGATGAATGTGTGCACTGTCAGGCACATTAGTAATTGGTTTACTTTTGTACATGGCTATCAAGAAACATAGGTTGTTAGAACATCATAAAAGCCTCAAATATGAGTCCAAGTAACAGAATAATATTTGATAGTGAAGTTCTCCTAAGGATTAGGACCCTCTGCCCTGATAGCAGTGTTACATTCTTCTAATCATACTTTATGTTTGATTATGATAGAGATAGAAGAGATAAATATATATGTATATGTATGTATACACACATTATTTTCTTCACACTCTATTTTAGCTAATTTTATCTATATGTATTTGCATTATATCTGTGTGCAATGTATATTCTGAAGAAAACTAGTTATAGATAACAAACAAACAAACAAAACATTTTGTTCCAAAGTGATAAATGTAAGCCCAGCTTTGGATGAGATAACTTGTACACAAATGAGAAAAGAAAGAAAGAAAAGAAACATATTCAGTATGTGGAACTGAAAGCCTAAAATGCAGTTGTTATGTGCAGGCGGCGTTTCCGAAACACAGTCAGGGAGAAAGGAAGGAAGGGGCCAAACGGACTGGAAACAAGGTGAGACTGGCAGGCAGAAGCCCTTGGAGAGCCCTGCTGAACGTCTGGAAGGTCAGAAAACTCACATACTTGCTGGGACTCATCATATGACTTTTTGAACATTAACAGGAAATGAAGGAGGTTTGATTGGCTCAATGAGCAAATAGCTGACAAGGAAACAAAAAATTTTGAATATAAGCAATGGATAGGATGGATACTTGTTAGATATTTTTATCTATTTTTGGGTGATGTTCTATTTCTCTCCTTTTGTTTTACATTAAGGTTAGATTGGTATAACGCGTTATATGTTAAGGACTTGCTTTTGAAAGCTGTACCCACTGGAGGGCAGCAATGCTCCCAGTGCTTCTGCAGTGCCCATTTACTGCAGATTAGCTGGGGACATATGCTACCTACTGTCCTCAGTGCAATCACGGCACAAAATGGAGTTCTAATTGCATAACAAATCCCTGAATGTAGCTCAGATGCACTGACCTTACATATTTGTCTAATGAATTAATATGCATTTATTGCTTTTGGTATGCACCCATGATTAATTCTATACGAATGAGAAGGCTCAACAGTTGAGTGCTTACTGAGTTAAATTCCCAGAACTCAGAGATTCAGTGCCTCTGGCCATTGTGGGTACATGCTTGCCTCTATGCATCTCTCTCTCTCTCTCTCTCTCTCTCTCTCTCTCTCTCTCTCACACACACACACACACACACACACACACACACACATTAAAATAAAGCTTTAAAAATTTGACACTGTAACAGAACTTTTACCATTGACTATCACAGGCCCATAATTTCTATGTACAAAACAGTCTATAAAGCCCTTATGAAAGAACGTCAGGAGAACCAAAGGTTCATGACATGTCTTGAAAGTAATAGTATGCAAAACATAGCTTTATGACTACCTTGTAAGTAATTCAATGCTACTAAGTGATTGATCTTATGTTGACTTCATCAAATTCGTCTGATGAACTAAAGAGTGTGTCACGCGTTACTGATAAACAACCGGGACTGCAGGGAGTGTGGCCTTCCCTGAGAGTAGAATAAAAGTGCCCCAGGGCTCTCAACTCAGACAGATAAAAAGATGTCTAGAAACACCTACAAAAACATTAAACTTACAGTTTTTAGCAATAATGTAAAATTTATCATGCCCTAGAGTCAGCTTTGAGATCCGGTTTTCACTGTTTTCCAATGTTGCCATTTGTTGAATCTCTCTTAAAAGCATCCCCCCCCCAACACTTCATGAATAATTTGCATGAATTAAGTTTATGAAACATTATAACAGAAACCAGCAAATAGGTTATTATTTTTTTTTACTTATTTGAATAAATACTATTTCTTGCTTCACTTAAGTGTTCCTTTCTATAATTATGAAGTTTGGCTGTCTCTGAGTCTAAAGAACATAAACTATTCTTTGCTGTGACTTTGTTTTTGGACAGTTACATAAAACACGAAATCATCTCCTTTTAGTTTTACCAGGAAGAAACAGTTTCTTGAATTTTATAAAGTTACTTTCATATTCAGATCAAACAAGACCATATATCCTGAGATAATCATTTACTATGTTAATAAAACTTCCTGAAATTTCCAACTTAACTTCAAAATCCATGCCTAGAAAATGGAAGAAAATATCTACTGCCTGTTCACTTCCCTAAATTAAGTGCTGCGTGCAATAAATGAGCAGAAATTAAAATTTATCGCCCTCACTGTTCTATTAATAATGTTCTAACTCCTACACGCTCTACCAAAGCACAGGTAACAAAAAACTTGCAACATGTTTTCATGCAACTCTCAGCGTATAAACAAGTGCTAGATTCCAACAGTTCACTAAAGTTAATCTTACTCTAACCAATCCCCGGCTTCACAGGCAACCAGGTGCAATAGTACTGAGACTCCGCGGAGCATAGCCCTGATCAGACTGAAATGGTTTGAATCTTGGCTCCTCAACACAATCTTGGAAAGGTTTCACATTTTAAAAGTCATGTGTTATAGACAAATGTTTCATTTCAGAAAGGCATTTTGGAGAGAATGATGAAGAGTAATTCAGATTGGTAGAGGAAGTAATTCTACCTTGCATTTGGGGTCTGGGTATCAAGATGGCAGTGATGATGGAGAAGTAGCCTTTCCGGCAACAAACAGGCTTTCAGGAACTGCTAACAATGTAGCAAGTACCACATACCAGTAGAAAACTAACACCTGTGATGCCACATTCAAGTTTTTGGTGGAGTTATTTATAGAGTGGAAAAATGAAACAATCAATTCTATTAGTGCAGAATGCATTTCAAGAAGACACTTTTTTTTTTAACCAAATAAATATGTGACCGTTACTGCCTGTGGCTTATTAAGGGAATAGCTCTTTTCCAGCCTGGGTCTTCTAATCGCTGCAGAAGACTTGCGAACATTTGCTACAGTCGATCGAAGGTGGTATGCCTAAATCAAAATTTATTCTCCTTCCATACTTGGGGGGATCTTTTAATTTAGGTAAAGAAGCAGATTAAAGTGAAAGTGCTTTCCTATCAGAATAGGACCACATAAACTAGTTTATATCAGTGATGCTGACTCTCATTTCCAAAAGTCTTAAGCCACATACCCAGCTATCCTGGGATGCATGAAGCCACTGGTTGGGCATGTCCTTTATGAATGGGAACATTTTACATATTATTTAATTTTATGGTTACTTTAATAAAGCATTAATTATACAGAAAATGATACGTCCTGGAAAAATATATTGCTAGTAATGATGTCAGCTACCCGTAGCAGTAGGTCCATGTAACTGAAATCTGAGAATGCATGATGGCTTTGCAACCTCAGGAGGACGAATCTTGCAAAGTTTAGCTTATGATAGGGCTGTGAACACTACAGAGTCAGCTCCTAGTCTGTGTTTGATAAGACACCGTCGTTGATAGGATCCATGGAGTGGCAAAAGAGAAAAGAGTACAACTCACCGTTGTACTCTTTGATCTAAAAATGATCTCTGATAGGGTTTTCTTCACCCATATAGTTTTTAAATCATTTTTCTGCTCAGATAAGAGTAGTCTTTTAAATAACGGTTTAAGCCACAGAGATCTGCAATACACGAACTGAGCTCACTTCAGTCTCGCAGCTGAATGTGTGCTGTGGGGATTTTATTTAGATTTAGCTTTATGATGTTTTCTATGAAATAAATGAAGAATAAGCAATGAATCAATAATATGCCCAAGTACTCTATGTAATGAAGTCCCTCTGCACTATCAGGTAAAATAACCCCAAAGCTACATCAGAAGTGTTGGCCAGATAAAACTGGAAAAATAGTTTTCTCCTTAGAAGCCAGTTTTACGCACACTAGAATTTCCATCAAATTGTATGTCCCTCATTAGGACTTAAAGAGGATATGATTTATGGCACCATATGCTAACACCTCTTTCCCCATCACAACAAAAACTCACATATGAGAAAACTGTTTCAAAAGAAGCAAGAACAAATTAGAATGGATGATCTGCAAACATCAGGAGACATTTGCTTTATCTCAGTGGGGCAAGGTTTAAGGGGAATTTCACTTTCCCAAACTTTAGGCTGATTTTGTTCAGTCTTGGCCTCCAAGTTTATCCCCAGCAGAGATGTGCAGAAGATCAGAGCTAGAGGGTAAACTGACCATGTAGTATTCAAGACCTTTAAGAAGTGTTTTTTTTTATGTTTGTTTATTCAAGTTAAAGACATATATTACTCCTTCAGGTTGGCACTGTGGGCCTGGTATGTGAACTATTTCTATAGCTTTATACTATTAGATACTCTTGGTTCAATATTTAAAAAAAATCTGAGTTTTTCTCATAATGGTAGGTGAGTTTAGAAATAATTAATATTTATTTAGTCCCTTTGACTTTACAATAGCTTCATTAATGTAAAAAAAAAAGCAATCTCTTCACAGACTCTTTAGGCTGCTAAATAGTCATTAAGTCCCATGGAGCTGTCAATCACTAAGGCGAATGCGGAACTTCCTGCCTATGTACTGCTCATCTTTATCATAATGGTGAATTTAAATGTAACCGTCTTCCATTGACAGATAAGGGCTCATCAGTGTTTCTATAAGCATGTGCATTTCCTAGTGTTCTATAAGAGAAAGCAAATGCATGGAGAATTTGTAAAAACTTGAATATCGTAGCAAAGGTTTGAGATTCAGCAAGCTTTTAATTACTTAAGCATTTCAGAATTTCCACCTTAGGTGAGAAACATACTCCCCGTGTGTGATACTCCCAGTGTCTGTGTGGTACACACACACACACACACACACACACATATATATATATATATATATATATACATATGTACACAGGTATATATATATATATATATGTATATATACACACATATGCAGATATATGTAACACACACACATATATATATACATACACACATATACACACATATATGTATATATACATATATATATTTGTAACCATTTATTCTGCTGGTGTAATTTTTATATCTTCTGAAAAATTCAGTCGCATGCTCTCAGGCACAGGAGTCTTCCTTGGATTACTAGACTTTAATTCTAGCCAAGAATGAAATGGAAACTGACAAGACTTTCAGCAGGTGCTTGCTGCCTCTGTTGGACCTTGGTAGGGATGGCGGGAGAGGGCTGGCTTTGGGTCACCAGAAACTAACCAGGACTCCAGAAAGAACGGGGGTTGGGGGGGTGGCTCTTCGTATGTTTCTTAGCCAGCACAGTGACTAAACAACAGGGAAAAAGAAGGCAAAACAATTTCCTCGGAACACGAATTCTAAAACATTAGCCCAGTCATTCCAGCTGACTGCCAACTTGGAATGATGGATTTTCACGGCTCTCATTTGCCTTCCGCTGTCCCTCCAGATGCCCAATGCCGGGGAGTCAGGGCTGGAGTGGGAAATGTCATGTCAACAGAACCTGGTTCATAGTTCCTATACCTTTAAAATCCCATTGGGTCATCATTTGTTTCATAGTGCTACCTACTGACTGCTTGACCCATTTTGCTCCCCTCTCCGTGCTCACCCGCTTCTCGCCCCCTCCTCCCCTTACCTGTCCACGGCAATGGCTGTCATAGAGTAGATGCTGGCAAACACCGCTGTGATGGGAAAGAAGTTCTGGAAGCGGCAGTAGTTGGCGCCAAAGTACCACTCGCTATGAAGACCATAGATGAAATTGACCAAGGTGTTGAAGGCAGCCACGGAGGCGTCGGAGAACGCCAGGTTTACCAGGAAATAGTTGGTGACGGTCCTCATGCGCTTGTGGGCCAGGATGATCCAGATAACGATGAGGTTTCCGAAGACTGCCACGGCCACCACTAAGCCATAGGCTAGCGACCAGAGCGCGATCCGCCAGGACGGCTGCACGAACTGGTTCGTGAGGTTGGCCCGGACCTGAGAAGGTGCCTGGGATGTCGCCGTCAACCCCAGCGCGGACGAGAAGTTGCCAGCCTGGAGCGCGAGCCACTCAGTGACCCCTAGCGCGGCGCTCAGATTCCCTGTATGGGTTCCCACTCCCGCCGCCGTCCCGTCGGTCCAGTTTTCGCCTGTGGGGACTGAGGCCATGGCCAGCGTCTGCAGCCTGGGACCTGCCACACTCCGGAGGCCAGCAGGAGCCCTCTCCCTTGAAGTTCTTCACCCCCTGGGCACGTTGGTTTTGGATACAACCTGGTAGCCGGCAGTGATGGTTCCGCCCCCTGGGATGTTGTGACGGGGCAAAGGCTGCGGAGCTGGAGCCTCGCTCCTGGGAGTTTGCTGCTCTGCTGGGCAGGAAAGAACCAGAAACTCTCCTCGCTTGGGTCCTGCCAGGGAGGAGCTCTCAGCCATCTGCGGGAGAGCTGAGGTCTGCGCTGAAGGCTTTATAGTCTCCAGGAGTCCCCAGCTTCCGTGACGTCGCGCGGGTCGCAAGACTGACGGAACACCTCCTCCCCTCCTCCCCACCCCGCAAGCAAGCAAGCTCCTGGTCTTCGCTTCTCTAGCCCACACTCTGGTTTTCATCCCTTCTCTGTTCCTCTCCTGCCAGCTGCCAGCTGATGGCACAGGAAAGACGTGCTTTCTCCCTGGAATCACAATCTTTCTAACACTGTCTTCCCTCTTTTAACTTTAGGGGTTTGCTCTGAGTTTTACAGTAAGATCTGTTTCCCTGGAACAACTCACTGTTCGCTAGTGAGTAGAAGTCAAGATGACTGTGGAGGAATGCAGTTAGCTAGCTATACTGTGTCTCTGGCTTCGGAGTTTAACTCAACATTTGGATCCCGTTTATAGTTTCAATCTGAGATCTTTCTTTCTTTCTTTCTTTTTTCTTTTCTTCTTTTTTCTTTTCTTTTCTTTTCTCTTCTTCTTCTTCTTCTTCTTCTTCTTCTTCTTCTTCTTCTTCTTCTTCTTTCTTCTTCTTCTTCTTTCTCCCACTTTCAGTGTCTACCCATTTCCTTTCCACTCCTAACCCTTGTCACCGGAAATCGCCACCCCCACCCTGCTCTGCTTTTAGTCCCTTCAAAAGGATTCACACTTCTAGCCCTGAGGAGGAGTCTTCTCAGATTAGGATGCCCCCCCCCCCCGCATTCAGAATGTAAATGTTCTTAAAACAAATCAATGCAGCGTAGGTGTTTTTGCCCCCTTTTTAAAAAATGGACCCAGTGGGGAATGTGAGTGAGCTCAGGTGGTTATGTGGCTCCAGACATCTGTGCTCAGAACTTAAATATTACTTTGCGAGCAGACCTGCTGGCTTGACTTCTGAGCTTGGTGAAAGCTGGTGACGGAGAGGGCTTTGTGCAGTGGAAACCACAGAGCGTGGTCTGCCCTTCCTAGACATTACAGGAAGTTTATCAGAAGGTTCCGAGGCAAACCTAGTTGGTTAATCTCTGAGCAGGCGTACAAAGATTCAGGTGTAAACATTTCCTCCCACATGCCGTGCCAGGGACTGGGAATGTAGCTTATTATTAGCCTGCTGTGATGGAGCCTCTAGTCCAGCAGTACATTTTCCCCCACGACAAAGAAAGACACAGGAAAATACTGGAATATTTATCAATATGGAAGATGCTAAAACCACAGGTATTCTTGGGATTCTGTCAACTTACCTTAGTATATTACTTTGTGAGAATGGAATGTGTTTTTGAAATACAGAATGTTATAGATTACAGACACACATAGGTGTGTGTGTGTGTGTGTGTGTGTGTGTGTAAAGGGTTTTGGAAATGCAAAGTAGTTTCAGATTCTGAGTGCCACTGTTATCTGAACCCATTCTCCTGATATATATACATATCCTTCTCCTCTTATGAATTTCAATAGAAACACAGAGTAATTGGTAGAACATCAGAAGCAAACTATGAACAGGACCTGTGATTTGAAACCTTTTAGTATGTGTGTGTGACACCTGTGTACCTCATGCATTGGCAAGATACGAGGATGTTGGAAAACATAGCCAGGGTGAGGAACAGCACAGCTTGAGATGTTAATTGGCTCTACCTCTTAGCAAACTAAAATTATCTAATTACATAAGGAGAAGAAGCGATCTGTCATTTATGTGAATATTTATGACTTAATGCTAATGGTTAAGAAGCTTCTATGCATTTTATTATGAGGTATAATATCTAGAGTATATTTCAGCTCCACCTTATGTGCTAGCCACATATTTGCTTAGAATATACAGTGGACATGGGCTCTGGCTGTTTGTCAGCTATATAAGAGAGAATGAACACTTAGGTATTATTATTTCCTGTCTTAACTGGTTGACATAGTGTCACACATTTCATATGTGACCTGTTATTTTATCAGGCCTTCCTGAAATAAACATAAGATAGTATTTCAGGTAATGCTGCAGGCTAGTGGAGGAACTGCTCTTTGGAAAGGAAAATTTTGTCTAAATTCCAGATTTATGTCTCTGTCAATAATCTTCCATATGTGATTGGCAGCTTTTGCATACAATTTCTTTTCGGAATATTTGGTTTATTTCCACTGTGTTGAATAATATTTTTATCTTATCCGTGTCAGATCCATTGGCCCCTGATTTGCACATCTTGGTTTGTTATTGCGATAATATTGATTCATTTCTTGTTTTTTAGTTCTGAGCTGCTACCCTTGAGCTAATGAATACCATTGGTAGCCAATGTAGTGGTTTTAATGAGATGTTTCTCGCATTCTCGGGCATTTGCATACTTAGCTCCCAGTTGGTGGCTGTTTGGGAAGGTTTAAGAGGTGTGAACTTGCTAGAGGAACTATGCTATCAGCATCTGGCTTTAAAGTTTCAAAAGCTCTGTACTCTTTCCAGTGCATTCTCTCAGTTTATGCTTGTATTTCAAGATATAAGCCTTCGGCTTGCAGCTCCCACCTCAATGTCTGCTCCCTGCTGACCTGGCCATTGTGGACCTAATCCTCTGTAAGCATATTTCCCAAATAAACTTTCTTCTGCAAGTTGCCTTGGTCATGGTGTTTTATCACAGCAATAGAATAGCAACAAAAATAGCCAGGCAGTCAATATAGCTCCATTCAATCGTGCAGACAGGTGCTCCTTAAGAATTCTTGCTCTAATTACTATATTAATCCAGTAATAGAAAGTGAAATTTGCAGATAAATCGATGAATACAGGAAAAATCGTCCTGAGGGAGATAACCCAGACCCAGAAAGACAGATAATATATATATTCACTTATATGTGACTGTAAGCTGTTGTTATTGATAAGCAAGCTACAATTTCTATAACCACGGGGGTTAGGCATAGAGTAAGGACTATATGGGAGAGATGGAGCTACCATATAATAGAATAGATAGTTAAGGATGGCAGACAGAGATGGGGAGGAAAAAATGTGAGAGAGGGAACATCGGGAGAGGAAGCTAAAACTAAGGGCCATTTGAGGGGTCATGTGGAAACCTAATACATAAGAGATGCCTAAAATATATACATATATGAAGGCAAGCTAAATGAAATAAACAAATAACAGGGAGACTAAGACCCAGCTTAATATCTCTTGTCACCAAATGACGCTTCCAATACCAGGAATGGATTCCATCTAATCTAGTTGTTGACCAAAGGGGTTCCATGGGAAGCACACCCCTCCTCCAGTTCTAGGCTATTGCCAAGGCTTTAGATTGCACTCCACAAACTGATAGTAAGACCTTCTTGCTGAAAACAGCACCTACACAACTCATTGAACATGGACAAGCTGGGCTGGTGTCTATATAGAGCCGCCATCTCTACGGAGTAGGGTTCAGATCATAGTGCTGGAAAATGCCCTACCTAAGGAGAAACATAAACTCCAAGCCAACCGAAAACCATTCAGTCTACATGGTGACCTGTCTGCAATCATTATGGCACAGAGATTCGGGTAGTAACAACCAATATCTAATTTGATTTGAGAATCACTTCATGGGATAGGGCTCATTCCTGATGCCACTTGGGTAGCCAAGAACCCGAGACTAGATAGCCTAGGGGCCCAAGGTAAAACCAAATACTACTGATCTGCTAAAGAAGCATAGTAATAACATGACTTTTAATAACATTCAGATCAATATGGTTTTTTCAGCCAACATCAGAAAAGCTTCCTCCTGCAGTAGTTGGAAACAAAACCAGAGATCCACAACTGAACAGTGTCTGGAGAATGAGAGACCTTGGGGGATGTCTCCATCAATTCCTCCCATCAGGGCTCAGGCATCTCTGCAGGAGAGGGAGCAGAAAGCATGTAACAATTAGAGGACATGGACGGCACCAATAAATAAAAGGATTCTAGACACAAAAGATCTGGCACACATATGAACTCATAGAGACTGAATCAGCGTGAATTGGGACTGCCTGGGTCTACACCAGATGGGATCTTAGAGATGAGAGAAGTAGACACATGCCCCTGAGCCTATCCCAAGTGCTAGTTCCAATTGACAACTACTTGCAAATGAAAAATTAGTTTTCTCCAAGGGAGTCTCACTGGAGAAACAAAGCATTCTTATGGTTAGACAAGTGCCCAGTAGTAGATAGCCACCATTGAGGACAGCAACTCTACAGGAAGACCAACAGAGTCAACTAACCTGGACCATTGGGAGCTCTCAGAGACTGGGTCACCAACCAAAGAGCAAGGAAGGCTGGATCTCCCCTCCTCCCCTCCTCACATATGTAGCAGATAAGCAGGTTGGTCATCATTGGGTTCTCCAAACAACTGGAGCAGGGGCTGTCCCTGAGCCTGTTGCCTACCTTTCTGTGGATTCCGTGCCCCTAATTGGACAGCCTTGTCTGATCTCAGTGGGAGAGGATGAACCTAGTCCCACAAGATTTGATATGTGGGAGCTGGGGGTGGGGTAGGGAAATGGTAGGGTTTGATACCCAGAGGGGGCTTCTCCTTCTCAAAAGGGGATGAGGAGAGGTGGGAGGACTTGTGGAGGGGATACTGAGAGGAAAGGATGGGCTGACTTAAAGGGAATACATAAATAAATTTAATTTACAAATTAGCTCAATGGCATCTTTGGAAGTTCTTTATCTCACAATTTTAAGTCATGGATTTTTTTTTTTTTTAACCCTACAGGTCCTTTGTGTATATATTATGGTTTCTGGTTTTATGCTTTTATGGGATTCCCATGTGTGCAAATGTGTGTCTTTGTATCTATATATGTTTCTTGTTTTTTCCCTTGGCTCTTTTTCTTCTGCTTATTTTGTCTATGCTAATTTGTTTGTTTTTGTTTTGTCTTATTTTAATCTACTATTATTTCTTAGATGCTTGTTTGTTTTCCAAGGAGAGACGGAAAAGGAAAGGGTGTGGATCTGGATGGGAGGGGAAGGGGGAGGAACTGAAAGGAGCTGGGGGAGGGGAACCATAACGAGAATAGATTGCATGATAAAACCATATTTTCAATAAAAGGAAAAATAACTTTTGCTCTATACCAAACAGTCTCTCCACCTGTGCTAATATTAGGTTCTTAAATATAAACGTTGCATGTTCCTTGAATCTTCTATCTCCCCTTTATGTCCAGTCAGTTTTGCTGTCTCAGTTTCATTTAGTACAATTAAATACACTCATCCAAGAATTTCAACACTGACATGAAATTGTTTTCTTCTTTCATTATTTGGACACTTCTTAGTCCAGCATAAGACGTAGTATTTGTATTTTTACTACTTTTTCCTGTAGCTATCTTTCTTGCCTCAACACTTCATCCCTTGTTGTTCTTTCTCTTTACTTTTGGAAAATATCTAACAATTTTTACTCCAGTAGAAATTTATTGAACAAAGTTCAATTAACAATTACTTTCATTGCTCTTCTTTTGTCCTTAGGTACATTTCTTTATCAAGATATCTATACTTGATGTTTCCGTTTACATGTCCTCACTGTAAATATTAAGTACTTGCTACGCTTTGACAACGCACTTTCCTATCAAGCATTTGCACACTCAATCTACTGGTACAGCTTTCTTTATATTCCTACAGCATAAAGCCTGACTTTAAATTAATTTTTTGATGACAAACCATCATGAACCAAGTGGATAGGCCAAAGTCTGAAATCAAATAATAGTCAAGACCTGGTTTTCCTGTCTGGGGAGAATCTGTCTCTGAGCTCTTCGGTGTTCAAAGCTCAAAGGAAAATATCGTCAGATTTTAGTTCTGTTGTTGCATACTGTTACATAAACTCCTTCAAATTAATGGGGACTCTGGGAAAGTCTATGGCTCCTGAGCATATCTTCTTTCTTTACCAGGCATCTCTCTCTTTTAGTTTCCTTTGAGAAACCCAGACTTACACTCCCAGAAGTAATTTTATTCTTTTCTTATCTCTCTTCCACTCTTAATCAAAATTTAAGAAAAAAAAATCTTCAAATTTTTCCTTTTTTATATAGACATAAATTTCTTTGAGTAAGACCAACCTTGAACCTTTATATCTCACATTAGCTGATTTTCCACACAAGCTTAAAGAATCAGATCATATTTAGTGGTATTGCTTTGTTTTTTATTTTTTTATTTTTTTGCAGGGGGAGGATAGGGGCTTAATTCTATCTACAGCAATCTTCTATTAATTCCCCTCAAATTAATGTCCTTTACTTGTGCAAAATAGATTCATCTCATGCAAGCATTTTCCAAATTCTTACCCAATCCAGTATCAATACTAAGTATAAAATATTGTCTCCATAGCAGTTCAAAGGTTCCCATGCTTCATTATCTACATCAGGCATGTGTGAGAATGGGTACAGGTTTCTCATGTGGCCAAAATCTTCTTCATTTACAGGTCTTTGAAACAGTGGCTAGGTATAATTCATTTCAAAAGACATGAAAGGGAGAGATTTAAAATCTATCAATGCAAGGATTATCACAACAAACAAATCTATTGCATTTTATTGCCTGACATTTGACATCTATGGTTTGATGTTCCAACCTCTGGGTCTGTACTGGTTGTATCAGCTCCCATCTCTCAGCCTTCCAAGGTCCTAATGGGTTTTACTTCTGGGGCTTTGTGCTAAGTCTGTTATTTATCATGCAAGAAAGTGATAGCCCTGCCCTGCCAACAAAAGGAGCTTCAAGCCCCACTGAACTATTAGACATCCTTGGATGGTTTCCCTTTTTATTCAGGATAACCCATGGTTTGAGTTGAGAAACCATAGTAGGCCTTTTCTTGTGTCTTGCCTGTAACAATTCTCAGGTCTAGCAACTTTTCATTGTATCCTGTTATTTTTTTCAACTTTCCTGATGAGGTGGTTAGGTTACATGATGTCTCACACACCTGATCTTTAATCAAAGTTTATCTTCTGATATTTTATATGGAGCACAACTAACTGTTCTATGCTTTGCAATATGGACAAATTAAAATCTTATAAATATATCTCAAACTTCATTTTTTTTAGTTTAATAGTTTCTCCCTCAAATTGTATCATATCTCCTGTCTTCTACTACAAGTGGCAAGAAGAAACCATTTCCTACTTTCCACCACATACTTGGAAATGTCTTCAGATGAATAAACTCATTCATCTCTTAAAAGTGATACTTCCCACATAAAAGCAAAATACAGTTTTGTCAAGTTCTCTTCTGTTTTAGAAGAATCACGTTCCTGCCAACTTCCAATAACATCTCTCATTGTCTTCCAATGCCTACTGATGTTACTGTTAATTGCCAACTTTACAACAATTAGAAGGTATAGCATTAGAATGAGGGATGGGACTCAGTGCAGATCTAAGGAGGATTTTCTTGATTATGTTAATTGATATGGGGAGATATATTTTAGTTAGGGTGGGGCCATTCCTAGGCTATATAAAGTAGAGAATGCATATGCATATATTCATCTCTGTCTGCATCTTGACTACAGTTACAAAAGAAAGCAGCTCCTTTGAGATCCTGCTGTTTTGAATTCCCCTCTACAATAGACTGTACTTTAAAACCAGAATAAACCAATACTCCCTTAAGTTTCCTTGGTCAGGTATTTTATCACAGAAACTGAGAAAGAAACTAAGCATATTTCTAACCATCTCTTCAAGAAAGTTGAGAAAATTTCCATCACATTTTCCAAAACCGTTTTATCTTCTAGACATTGCCTGATTCCAAAACCACTTCTAGCGACTGTAGGTTAAGCAGAATACCAATTCCTCACAATTTTACCCACATGAGAATTCGTAATGCTTTCTTATTGACTCTGTGCCTATGAGGTTGTCTTCTTCTTTCCCAGTATGTAAGCAATACAGTTTTAGGATTTATTTTCTCTGTCATTTGTGATTTGCCTTCTCAAAGTTGTATGAATTGTTGCTTATAATGCCTACCTTGTGTAAATCCATTCTTTGTTATTATTAATTGTAAGGTCTATCAAAACTACTTCTCTATTCTCATATGCTTGATCTCTTGTGGAAATCCTTCTTCAAATGTCTTATCATTTCACCTTTAAGATCTAAATTAAGTCATCTTTAAGGCCTTAAATTTGTTCCTCTTGTTTTTTTTCATATTGATAAGGGAATAAATTTAGATTAACTTACTTATTTGAATTAAAATCTTGGAAATTAGATTCCTTTGCATTTCTTCCTTTTTCCCTTATGCCACAAATCTAGTGTTTATTATTAGAATAGATTTAAAGATTTGTAGTTTTTCTCATTTCCACATCTGCACTGGTTGGTTTTGTTCACTTGACAGAAACCTAGACATATCTGGGCAATGGAATTCTTAACTGAAAAAAAATACCTCTGTAAGATTGGCAAGTTTTAGGGCATTTACTTTATTAATGATTGATGTAGGAGAGCCCAGTTCACTGTAAACAGTACCACTCTCCATGAAGGTGATCCTTAGTGATAGAAGAAAGCAGGCTGAGCAAGGCATGAGGAGCATGCAACACAGTAAGCAGCATTTCTCCACTGCCTCTGCTTCAGCTCCTGCCTTGGCTTCTCTCAATGGATTGTGACCCTGGATTTGTATGTGAAATAAATATTTTCTTACCCACATTACTTTTTGTCATAGTGTTTCATCACAGCAATAAAAACCCAACTAATACTCCAGTGCTTCTTCCCCACATCAACGTGTCTCATTTCTCTTATGGATTTCATGGCAGGCTCATAATGGATTTTAGTTTTCACGTTTCCTGTTCTCTCCATTGATCTTTCTACACATAAACCATAGCAAACATTTGCCTTCCAAAAACATTTCAGAAGTGAGCAACAAGGTTGTTCAACATTTGGTCATTTGTTGAGTCTTTAACTTCACCATATGCTCTCTGGCATGACTCTTTATCTGAAACTACTAACAGTGCTTTAAAGATGTTTAATGTTAACTGTGAACTTGACAAGATCTAGAATTATCTAGGGAACAAAACTCTAGGAATATCTATGAGGGGATTCCCAGACCTACCCTAAGTGTAGGTAGCAGCATTTATTTTACAAGACAGTGTTCTGGATGATTAATAAGAAGAAAGCATTCTGAGTGATCAATTGTACATACAATATATCCAGTTACTTCAGGCACCAGTTGCCATAACTTCCCAAATGCAATGGACAGTATTGTCCAACTGTGAGCCAAAATGGATCTTTTCTTAAGATGCTTCCAGAATATTCTGATGTTTGTTGTTTGTATTCATAAAGGCTCTTTTCACCTGTATTTCTACATTACTCCACATTTAATATAATAGCGATTATTCCACTTTAAAGGGAAATTTCCAGGACACCACAGCTCATTGTAATGTTCTATTTATCTAGGCCTTGCACTTTCCTAACTAGCCTATATTTATTAACTTACCTGTCTCTCTTCCCAAGAAAACCATGGAATTTAATTTAATGGTGAATTACATGGAATCTATAATAATAAAACATTTTAATAGATTTACTATGTGTTTGGTATACCATCTCTTGTTTCAAACATAAAATTCACAGCCTTCAATGGAGTACTGAATTAAGAACACTTTGGGTTTAGAAAGTAAGCCTTTCACTATTATGTGTTATTTTATCATGTCTGTCATTTGTGGATGAAGTTACATTTTATTGCAAATAATTTAGAAGTTAGTATGTATCTTAAATCATATTAGAAAGACATTATTTTATGTTTTGGTTTAAAAAGTGCATTAGGATATTTTGTGATAAAAATATTGTGTATTGATTTACTGGTCCTTCCCCTTATTTCAGAAGACCAAAGAAGACTTGCTATCTTCACTAGATTTGCAGAAGATCATATAATATTTTGTTTTGAACCTAAGTTTATTCATTCAGTATTCTTTTACTTTTCTCTGTAGTTACTAGACTGGTGTTATAGTTTCTACTACTGTGATAAACATTACAACCAGAAGCAATTTGTGGATGAAAAGATTTATTCCAGTTTAAGGTCTATAGTCAGTCCACTATCCAGGGAAACTGTGGCAGAAACTTAAGACAGGAACCTGGGGGCAGGCAGTGAAGCAGAAATGGCGCAAGACTTTATCATACTGGCTTATTCCTAGGTTCATTTTCATCTGCATTCAGGCCTATCTACCTAAGACTGGCTCTGCTTGCAGTGGACTATGCCCTCTTATATAAACTACCCATCAAAGAAGTGCCTCACAGACATTCCCACATTCCAGTGTGATAGAAGTTCAAGGGCTGTGCCAAGTTGACAGACAAGATTAGCCATCACAAACAGAAAATTTCCATTATTGGAAATTTTCCATGTACTATGGATTATAATAAAATTATCACATAATTAGAACCTTAGAAATGTTATTGGCTACACTAGAACCTTAAGAATTAATTTAGATTTCCTTACAATATCTTCTTTCTTATTATCTTAATGAGATTGAACATGCTTAATAGTTTTAATGTAATGTTTAATATAATTTTTCTTATTTTAATTCCAGTGGTGGTGTTTCACTTCCTTAGTTTGCTATTATTATTATTATTATTATTATTATTATTAGTGGGTTTTATTGCAGACTGGTCATACATCACTTGATTTCAGTCAGCATTCTTTGCGTTATTATGTGACAGAACACAGTATGACTGTCACACTTGCTATTTACAGAGGTAAGTGAAAGATCTGCAGATGTCTTAAAAAATGTGCCATATCAGTTTCACTGACAGTAACATCACTAATTCTTGTGTGCATTTTCTCAAACAAAGCTTAGGAAAAAGAGCTGCAATTTACGGTAGTATTTCAAGCAGTGACTTTAAAACAGTTTTTTTTTTAATATGCTTAATTGGCTGAGAAGATTTTGCAAGGTTTCAAAAAAGAAAAGTATAAAATTATATTATACTGGTTGAGAATATAAGAAATTAAATCATTTGGAAATATGCCTTTTTAAAGGAGCCATTAAATGAATCACCAGTGGAAGTGAGACTACAATTACTTCCTCAGAGGTTTCTGCCACAAAGGAACAATTGTTGATGTTATTTCATAATAATTTTCATTACAATTTTTATAAAAGAAGATCTGGAATTAATCCTTCTTTGCTTGCTTTGTCTCTTTCTGACTTGTGAATCACTTCCTAAGTTCATATTATGTGGGATGAATTACCATCCATACAGTTGTTGCTCTCTCTGTTACATGCATGTGGGAAGCAGAGAGATATAGATCTAAGGTGACAGGAACAGAACAGTGAGAGCTCGGAAAACTGGCAGTATAGTTTGCATCAGCAACTTTTCTTTCTCTAGTATACATTTCCTCCTTCGCAGAGGAGGACGCACAATTGCTTGGATGCTTGATGCACAAGATCCTAGCTTTCGCACATCTTTTAATGGAAAGGAGATTTTGTTCTCCCGAGTCCTTCAAAACCTTGCAGTTTATCATTTTTATCATAGTTTTAGTCTAGAGTTAGTAATCATGTGTGACTTGGGGTCTGAACCAGCTTACCTATGTAGTTTCTATAAATATATTTTCTTCTTGGAGATCTTAGTGCATTTTCTGAGCATTTTATACAGGAAAGACAGTTATTTAGGTCACAGGATTTGCAGTTCCATATGTGAAGCTTCCTTGAGGGCCTTTTGTCTACATCACAGCACCCTGGACAACATCGTAGTGGGAGCATGCACAAGAGAGAGAGAGAGAGAGAGAGAGAGAGAGAGAGAGAGAGAGAGAGAGAGAGAGAGAGAGAGAGATTACACAGCACTAGAGGAAGCAAGTGTAATTCCAGAAAGTTCCTAAGCTCTTTCTTTCTTTCTTTCTTTCTTTCTTTCTTTCTTTCTTTCTCTTTCTTTCTCTTTTTCTTTCTCTCTCCTCCCTCTCTACCTCTCTCCCTCCCTCCTTTCTTTCTTTCTTTCTGTCTCTTTCTTTCTTTCTTTCTGTCTCTTTCTCTCTCTCTTTCTTTCTTTCTTTCTTTCTTTCTTTCTTTCTTTCTGTCTCTCTTTCTTTCTTTCTTTCTCTCTCTGTCTCTTTCTCTTTCTTTCTTTTTTCTCTCTTCTTTCTCCTCCCTCTTTCTTCCTTCCTTCCTTCCTTCCTTCCTTCCTTCCTTTCTTTCTTTTTCTCTTTTCTTTTGGAAGTAACTGATATCCTAAAAGACAAAAGAAACTATAATAATGCCTTCTAGTGCCTCCAATGGCCCCAAAACCTTCCACCAGCTTTATCATACTCTCACCAAACATTTGGGACAGGAGCCTTTAGGGGAAACATTTAAGCCATGTCCTAGTCATAGTATATATTGTAAGAAAAATTTATAAATGAATTTATCACTTAACATAGTTCATACAGATATCACACATAGAACGTTTATTCTAAAAATAACATAGTCATAAAAATCTTATCTTTCCTTGCAACTCAGGTTTGAAGTACTCTCTTAATAACCAAGCAAACAAAGGCTTCCAGAAGTTTGTACAAGAGTACTAGGAGGTCAAGGGTAGGAGACACAGAACAGGATGAAGAAATGAATTCACCTGCTGTGCTTGAGCAAGTTGGTGCTGATGGTGGTGTCTAGGTGGGTTTTAATTTGGTTAATGGAAGCAGATGTCACAGAGTGGAACAATCTCAATAGTAAGTGATGTGTAAAGAAACTGTATGCCATGAGCCCCTGAGTCACTTCCCCTGAAAAGACCAAATGTTCTCAAAGTAACTATGCCCAATGGAGACAAACTTGTCATTAACATGCAGAAGATACAATACAAGGTAACTTACTAAAATAAACCAAAATGCTATCACTGTAATTTCATTTCTAGTGATTCCTTGTAGCTTGATGCAAGGATATAATTAGAACTATACAAAGAAATTAATACCCATTTTAGTCTTGTTTTGAGAATAAAGACACTAAAAGTATAACTGTAAAATGATTTTGAAATATACACTAAAGTAATAATAGCATAACTCAAAGGTGGGCTTTACTGCTTATGAAGAACATGTTTTAAAGACCATTAGTGACTGTTCTGGATGGTTTTGTGTGACAACTTGACACAAGTGGGAGTTATCACAGAGAAAGGAGATTTAGGTGGGGAAATGCCACCATGAGATCCAGCTGTGGGGCATTTTCTCAATTAGTGATCAAGGCAGGAGGGCTCCTTGTGGGTGGCACCATCTCTGGGCTGGTAGTCTTGGGTTCTATAAGAAAGCAAGCTGAGCAAGCCAGGGGAAGCAAGTCAGTAAGAAACATCCCTCCATGGCCTCTGACTTAGCTCCTGCTTCCTGACCTGCTTGAGTTCCAGTTTTGACTTCCTTTGGTGATCAATAGCAATGTTGAAAGTGTAAGCTAAATAAACCCTTTCCTCCCAAACTTACTTCTTGGTCATTATGTTTTTACAGGAATAGAAACCCTAAGACAGTGACATAGGATTATTAGAATGTTAAGTAAAGACAAATATATAAATATATATGTATATCTGAATCTATTCTACTTTTTAATTGCATGAGCAGTGAAATCACCTGCATGTTCACAGATGGAAATAGTGAAGTTAAGTATATTTAGCCTTTTTATATCAGAGGTTATTGTTTGATTTAGATTTCTTTATGTCTTTAACTTTTACAAATCTTTTTATTTCTATATTTTTATCACATATATACATTTTAAATAAAAGATGTTGTGGCCTAGACAATTTTTTGGCATTGAGAAATAAAATGATGGAGAAAAGAATTATTTGAATTTGAATAATTGAAACACACACATGCACACACACACACACACACACACACACACACACACACATGTATAAAGGTGATTCAATAAAAATCTCCCTTAATGGTTTATGCTTACTGAGGAATTCATATACTTGACTGACAAGCTAAATTAATCAGATGGTCTTTTAATGACATTGGCATTTTTCTTCTGATATTCTCCAAAGAGTATAACGACATAATTAACAAGAATAAGGCAATGCATACTTAGGACTAAATTGTTGCTCTATTTTCAGAAATCTATGCTTTGGATGTAACCAATCAACCAACAAATATATCATTTTTTCATGTTTTACTTTTTTATTTTTTTCTGGATAATGATAATGTACATAGCTTTGGACCCTGAGAGGCTAAGGTTAAACTGAATAATCCTACTCTCTTATTTCTCAGACTACTTTCTTTTAGGCTCAGTTTATGCTCAATAAAGTAGTGATGATTATATCAACATATATCTTTTATGTTAAAAGGTCTACTACATAATACATACTAAGTATAGAATGACTAAGATCGTAAGTACAGAAAATGAGTCTGATAAATATAGAAGTTAAATCAATTGAGTATTTTGTATGTGCAAAAGGATTTTTCAAGCATGGTATTTATATGTCTTAACTCACTCTTGCTTCCTAACCATCCTATGTGATGATGTCATTTATATTCCAATTTTTAAATTAAGAGTGTAAAAAGATTAAATAACATGGCGAAATTCTCATACAATGTCTACAAAATAATAGGAGGCAGAATTAAACCCAACATTAGGTATAGGAGTCTAGAACATTAATAATTTTATTATATCATCTCTTGGATTATCTAAGTACAACCAATAAAACAGTTTATGAACAGTTTAAATGAGAAGTAGGATTTGCAAGAGTGATATTCAATACAATGTCCTTAATTTCTGTTACCAGCTCATCTGAAAGAGAAAAATAAAACAAAACCAGGCAAAAGGCAAAACAAAGCAAAAATCTCTTCTAAAATAAAATAAGAGCATTATTGAATTAAAACAGATGTCCCCAAAAGTTTTATTATATTGCTCCTCTTCCCTTGAAACAAGTTTAAATAAGGGACAATAAGCCTTTTTGTAGGATCTGT
This sequence comes from Apodemus agrarius, assembly GCA_964023405.1. Lineage (NCBI taxonomy): Eukaryota > Metazoa > Chordata > Mammalia > Rodentia > Muridae > Apodemus > Apodemus agrarius. The sequence continues at coordinate 26,816,649 of OZ030007.1, forward strand.
AGACAGCATCCTTTCAAGATAACTATAAGTAGTTATTTGGATTGACTCCAGATAGCTATAAGTAGTATCGGGATTAACTCATGCAATTCAATATTGTATGAAGAACAAGTGAGTTGCCACCAAGTGGGAACAAAATGTTAGAGTCGAGAATTTCCCTAGAAAGTAGAACACACAAAGGATTCAATAGGCGGCTTTTAGAGTACTGTCTGAACAACAGAAGTTGGTAGGAAGGGTGAATGAAAGGGGTGATTGAAATATGAAAGTGGGCATCCAGGTCATTCTAGAATGATTTGGGTAACATATAGTTCTGAAAGTTTTGAAATTTCTTACCTTAGAAAGATATGAAAATTCAAGAGAGAAACATTAAATAAAAGCTAAGTGATAAGTGACTCATTATAAACCATGGATTTTTCTAATCCTCAGGAGATCATCAAAAGAGTCAAGCAATTGAACAAAAGAACCAAGGCCAGACATCTTATTAAGAGCAGAACATGGCCTTTAACTTTATTCTATATTGGTAAGTAGATTACTCAGGCCAATCCCTTTTTCAAAACACAAACTTAAACTTACAATGGTTTAATTTTGGTTGTAGATTTTACTGGATCATGAGACAACTGGGAAGACATATATCTACATGCCTGTAAAGGTGTACTCAGAAAACATTGATGTATAGGTCATGAGTTGAGACTGAAAGACCCATATTGAGGAAGTGTGTCACTATTTAATGAGCTGGGGGTTTAAAGGAGAAGCAAAGACTTGGGTCTTGCAGTGGTGATAATGATTTGCTGGAGGTCTGATAGATAAACAGCAAAAAATATTCTTGGCTTCAAAGTATAGTCAACCAAAGAAAAACTGAAGGAACCTTTATTTAAGGTGACACTGTGATCTAGACCTGGTTAGGAGCCAACTGATTATATACAATTACTATTACTATTATTACAATCACTACAATTTCTAAATATTGCATAGCAGTTACACACAGAGAGACACAAAGGCACACAATATACACACAGACACACAATAATCACACATATATAGGCATTAGTTTCAACCATCTTTGTGTAAGAAGTTTTCATATTCTGTTTTTTGTTTACTCAAATGTCCTTAACAGTCTACAAACATTTCTGTGAACACAATCTGAGGCATTAGCTAATTTAATTATTGTATTACCAACATGATTTTGATTGAGTTTCAAATATAATTAATTTGGAAAGATGAAATATATCCTAATGTTTATAACATGTATTAGGTAGAGTAATATTTAGTTAATCATGTACTATAAAGTATATGCTGATGACATATGCATCTTTATTCATTAGCCACTGATGGATCCATGCTACACCTGATTAGAATGGAGGTGAAGGTTGGGATGTTTATGCATTTTTAATGTGTACTAGGCCTCCCCCAGATGCTGAGAATCTTTGAAGAAATTCATTATAATTTTTGTTAGTGCCTTTGTTACTAAGTTTATACATTTTGGGAGATGCCTTCAATCCTATTTCCCTGATATGTCTTGCTATTTTTTGTTAAATTAACTTTCTCTTCCAAACATGAAAGTTCCTTCATAAACATTTATATTAATATGATGAAAATTCCTGTGCATAATTATTATTAATATTATAATTTGTTTTTTGTTAGTGGTGGTGACTTTTGTTTGTTTACTTGTTTAGATTTTGTTTTATTGTTTCAGTTTGTAGCTCACACTGTCCTGAAACACACTCCGTAGACTATTCTGGCATTGAACTCACAAAGATCTGATTGGCTTTGCCTCCCAAGTACTGGGATTAAGGGTATGTGCCACCACGGCTGGTTACTATGTCTAATTTATGAATGTGAAAACTGAGAAACAGTGAAGTAGTTTGAAATGTGACTGGCAGGGCCAAAATTTAGTTCAGGTGTGTATAATACACAGTTATCAGCACCCCATTTTTAGACTTCAATTTCATAGAAAAGTGAGTGGATCAGGATATTGTGTTTTTCTCTGTCTAGTAACAACATAGTTTAAAAGATATTGGGTAAAGCAAGTAAGTAAAAAGCATATATCAAAAGATATAAAATGGTATTATAAAACAGTAATGCTTCAATTTATATTTGAATGTTTTATACTAGTTAGGCATTTTGGATATTAATCATTATTGTTGTTTGGAAAGGAAATCATGTGTGTTTCCCACAGAGAACAAATGCCTCTGAAGAAATTTCCCTTGGTGACTAATATTTACATGAAAATTATAGATTTCAGATAAGGCTACTAGGAAATTGGTAAATAATATATGAAGTAGCGGCTTAAATAATAATTGCTCCATACGCTCACATTTGAATGATTGGTCATTAGGGAATGGGGGTACTTGACAGGGATTATAAGGTATGGCCTTGTTGGATTAGGTGTGGTCTTACTAGAGGAAGTACGTGGCTGGGGTTAGGCTTTGGGGTTTTAAAATACCGAAGCTAGGCTCAGTGCCACTCTGTTGCCCGTGGATCTGGATGTAGAACTCTCAGCTTCTCTCTTGAGCCATTCCTGCCTGCACGCTGCCATGCTTCCTGCCATGATGACAGTGGACTAAACCTCTGAACTGAAAGCCAGCCCTGGTTAAATGTTTTCCTGTATAAGAGTTGCCATAGTCATGGTGTCTCTTCAAGCGATAGAATGCTGACTAAGACAATAAATGTGATTTATTATTTATAGACTTGTGTACCAGATTTTCTCTCTCCCCTTTCCCCCTCTCAAGGTTTCTAAGAAAATTCTGGGTTCTAAACAATGGCAAAACAATACCCTAGAAGACTTGAATCTTTTGGGCCTTTGAAGTCTTTTGATATAAACAAAGCATTGAAAGTAGACATGAGTTCATCTAAGTCAGTATGTATGTACCTAATCATTGCCTTTCTCTGCACCACTGGTCTCCAAGGAAGTCATATTGTTTAATGTGGTGATGAAAACCATTTACTAGTGCACAGGGGGAAATAGCAGAATGTTCTTATGTTTCAACTTAATCTCATTCTTTACATGTATTATTGGAATATAGTTTTAAAGTTGTATTTAATAAAGTAATGATCACATATATGTGACGTGTGTGCATTTGGTTTTGGTTGATGGAGATCTAATAAAGCATTTATGCTAATGTTTTATTCTTTGTGTCCTTCCTATCACTACTAGCATCTTTCCCTGGACATAGAGAAGATGAATACTCATTTGCCTTCTGAGGATATTTTTCTACTGGGCTCAATTTGCAGAATTTCAAGGATTCTATGGGGGAAAGAAAGCAAGATTTAATTTTTGTTTGGGTAGCTTTATGCTGAGTCCCAGCAGTATTGGGAAAAGTGAAGTTATACCACAGAATTTTGTTTTAACCATAAGCAATTGTGTCTATAAATTCTACTTTCTCCTTCTGCCTGATACTTCCTGCTGAGGCAGACTCCTAGCTAGTCTGCTCCCTTGAAGACACAATACCCTGACCCATCCCAGAAGACCCTCTGCACTCAGAGCAGTTAAGGACCCACTGCACTCAGAGCAGTTGAGGACCTGCTGCACTCAGGGCAGTTGAGGACCTGCATCACTCAGAGCAGTTGATAACCTGCTCTACTCAAAGCAGTTGAGGATCAGCTGTAGAGCAGTTGGACACCAGGTTGACTGCCCCACTGAAGAACCAACAGTCTGAAGGCCTCCCAGGAGGTCTACTACAGCCAGGGCAACAGATAAGCAGATTCTCTGCTCCTTTGAAGAGGCTCTGGTTAGAAGACTCCACAGGTGGTCTGCTACAGCCAAGGATGCAGGCACCCTGAGAGATGAAGTAACCCAGGGACAAAAGAAGCAGTCTTCAGATAGTCACCCAAACCAACGAACACCAGGATTATCCAGATGGTAAAAGGCAGGAGCAAGACCATAAGCAACAGATGCCAGTATACGGGGACATCATCAGAACCCAGTTCTCCCATCACAGCAAGCCCTGATAATACCAACACATCTGAAAATCAAGAACCTGTTTTAAAACCCTATCTCATGAAGATAAGAGAGTCCTTTAAGGAGGATATCAATAACTCACTGAAAGAAATACAGAAAAACACAGGTAGACAGGTGAGGGAATTGAATAAAGTGATCCAACACCTAAAAGTGGAAGAAGAACAATAAGGAAAACACAAATGGAGGCAAACCTGGAAATAGAAAACCTAGAAAAGAGGTGAGGAACTACAGATGCAAGTATTACCAACAGACTACAAGAGATAGAAGAGAAAATCTCAGGTGTAGAAGATACAGTAGAAGAGATTGACACAACTGTCAAAGAAAATTAAAAACATAAAAAACTCCTAACCCAAAGCATCTAGGACATTCAGGACACAATGAAGAGACCAAATCTAAGAAAAATCAGAAGAGAGGAGAATAAAGATTCCCATCTCAAAGGACCTGAAAACGTCTTCAACAAAATCATAAAAGAAAACTTCCCCAACCTAAAGAAAGAGATGGCCATAAAGGTATAAGAAGCCTATAGAACACCAAATAAATAGGACCAGAAAAGAAAATCCTCTTCTTATATGATAATCAAAACACTAAACTCACAGAACAAAGAAAGAATATTTAAAGCTGCAAGGGAAAAGGGCAAGTAACATACAATGGTAGACCTATCAGATTTATACCAGACTTCTCAACAGAGTCTATGAAAGCCAGAAGAGCCTGGTCAGAGGTCATGCAGACTCTAAGAGAACACAAATGACAGCCCAGGCTATTATACCCAGCGAAACTCTCAAACAACATATGTGGAGAAACCAAAATATTCCATGATGAAACGGAATTCAAAAAGTATCTAACAATCCAGCCCTACAGAGGAACCTAGAAGGAAAACTCGAGCACAACAAAGGTACCTGCACCAAGGAAAGGACAATTAAGCATCTTACAATAAAGCCAAAAGGAGAGGACTACAAGCACAAAAAGCCACCTACAAAACCAAACATATCAGGAACAAACAGTCATCTTTCTTTAATATCTCTCAATATTAATGGACTCAACTCACCTATAAGAAGACATAAGCTGGACACACAAACAAGATCCAGCATTTTGCTGCATACAAGAAACGCACTCAATAACAAAGACAAACACGATCTTAGAGTACAAGGATGGAAAAGGGTCTTCTAACCAAATAGTCCCAGGAAACAAGCAGAAGTTACCATCTTAATATCCAATAAAATAGACTTTCAACCAAAAGTTATCAAGCATGATGAAGCCACCAAGATGAACTCTCAATTCTAAACAGCTATGCCCCAAATACAAGGGCATCCACATTCATAAAAGAAGCATTACTAAAGCTCAAAATACACATTGAACCCCACACAATAATAGTGAGAGATTTCAATACCCCACTTTCACCATTGGACAGGTCATTGAAACAGATACTAAGCAGAGACACAGTGAAACTAAGGTTATGAACCAAATGGATTTCACAGATATCTACAGAACATTTCACCCTAAAACAAAAGAATATACCTTCTCAGCACCTCATGGTGCCTTCTCCAAAATAGACCATATAATCGGTCACAAAACAACCCTCGACTGATACAAGAGATTGAAATAATACCATGTGCCCTATCAGATCACCATGGTCTAAGGCTGGTCTCAAGAACAGCAAAAACTATGGAAAACACACATACACGTGGAAACTGAACAACTCTTTACTCAATGGTAACTTGGTCAGGGAAGAAATAAAGAAAAAACCTGAACACTTTCTGGAATTTAATGAAAATATTGACACATCATACCCAAACTTATGGGACACAATGAAAGCAGTGCTAAGAGAAAAGTTCATAGCACTATCTGCCCTGGTAAAGAAACTGGAGAGATCTTAAATTAACAACTTAACATCACACCTGAAAGCTCTAGAACAAAAAGAATCAAACTCACCCAGGAGTAGAAAGCAGGAAATAGTGAATATCAGGGACAAAATCAACCAAATAGAAACAAAGAAAACAATACAAAAAATTAATAAAGCCAGAAGCTGGCTCTTTGGGAGAATCAACAAGATAGATAAACCCCTAGCCAAACTAACTAAAGGGCTGAGAGGCAGTATCCAAATTAACAAAATCAGAAACCAAAAGGGAGACATACAACAGAAATGGAAGAAATTTAAAAAAAATCATCAGATCCTACTATAAAAGCCTATATTCAACAAAACTGGAAGTCTCAATTAATCTGGACTCGTGGATCTCTCAAACACTGGACCACCAAACAATTAGCATACACCAGCTGATATAAGGTACCTGCACACATACAATAGAGGACTGCTGTGTTTGTGTTCATTCAGAGATGATGCGCCTAACCCTCAGGAGACTGGAGGCCCCAGGGAGTTTGTAGGGCAGGTGGGGTGGGAATAGAGACATGTGAAGACAGCGGGTGGGGAGGAGGTATGGGATGTGGAACAGTCAGAGGGTGGACAGGGGTTGGTGGGGTGGGTAATAATATATGGAGTGTATAAAAATAATTAATAAAAAAGTTCTCCAAAAAATTCTACTTTCTACAGTAAACTCTTAATACAACTTTGATGTTGGTATTCTATTTAGAAAAATTCTTTATTCAGAGATTTCAATTATTATATTAGAAATATTATTCCAGTATATTTATTGATCATCTCACCCTAAATATAGACCAGACCAAATCTTTTTAGTGAAATCTATGAACAAGTCATTTTTTAAACTAGAGAAATTTTAATTTTTTCAACTGTTTCCCTGTTCTTTTTAGGTCACTAAAATTTGTTATCAGACAATACAAAGTATTATCTGCTATGTTACAAATAAGATTGTGTTTCTCAGATTTTAGAGCCTAAACTTATGGAAAGATAGTTTGTTTAGAGAGTTACGTTTTTCAGAGAGTACTTTATAAATCATTTCCCAGGGCTTAAAGGAAATTGATTATTTATATACAGAAGTCATTTCCTTGAATGACTGAAGTAAAACCAGTCAAAAGGTAGAGGGTAAATTAAGCAACCAAATGTCTGGCTGGACTATGGACTTTACTTAATCTGATCCTGCAGAAATAGAACAATTGAGTCACTAGAAGAGGGGAGGGGGCATTGAAGACACCAATATTTGTGTAGAGGAGACATTATTAGAATAGATGAGTGCTTGGGCTGAATATTGTGTCACACTGACGCCTGAAGCAAAAACTTGAAATGGTAAATGATTGAATCCAGGGTTTCATAATTGAAATGCCGATTAGACTGCATAAAGCTTACCAGTAAGAAAAATATCTCAAAGTGGAATTTATAAATGAAATTTATACATGATCACGGCCCGCTGTTCTTGGAATATATTAATGAAGTATATGTATCAACAAAATGGAACCTTTCCCTTGCCCCAAACAATAGAGAAAGGAAATTGTTTATATCATTTACTCACACTATTTTTATTTTAGATTATTAGGTCAGAATCCCTCCAAAGACCTCAGAACTCAAGTGATTTACTCCAAGCTACATAAGATAAGTGAAAATCACAAATGTATTTTACTTTAATTTAGGATTTGCCGGATACAGATATTAGTATACTTTCCTCATCGCCAAGTATCTCTGTAAGAAAAGACAGTAGATTCTAGAGATGGCCTATGGGTCATGCATAACCTAGACATGCTTCACAAAGATCCAGTGTGTCCTACTTGACATCAAAGCTCAAAGACTGCAACAAAATGGGATCTTTGGCAGCTCATGCCCTTCCTTTTCATCTCCATTTTATAAAGAAGTCAAATTCAGTTTCTCATTTGTGTGGAATGGTCTCTCACATACATTTGTTATTCTTCTAAAAAGAATTTGCAACTTGTTAATAATGCCAAAATCCAGAGAGAGAGAGAGAGAGAGAGAGAGAGAGAGAGAGAGAGAGAGACTTAGACTTGAATCAGTAGGAAAATATTTATTATTCCTTATACTAATACTATTTTGTCGATGTATGAGACGAAGCTAGGATTAAGTGGCAAATAATCATATGACCTCTGGAGGATCGCAGGTCAACCAATGGAAGCACAAGAGTTATAGAAATCAGGAAGTTCTCAGAATCCACATGCACAGAGATGACTGGAGATGACTTTCATAGAACCAAAAAAATCTATTTCTCCCTGTCAGATCCAAAAATCAAATGAAGTGGCAGAAAGACTGATTTCATTTTTCAATTTCTAAAAAAATACAGAACATCTGGAAATTTAATGCTCCATTATTTATTAGATTACTAGGAAAACAATAACTTTAAATGGAGTTTTTGTAAAAATTGATTTTCTCTGAGCTTCAAGATATCATAATGCAGTCAGATTTATTAGAGTATCACACTGGCCCATTAAAGGATTTTGGAAGTATATGAAATATACAGTTACTTGGCAAGTTAGAATAACAGCAAATAGAGATACAAACACTCTATATAGGTTAAACAGATATTCATACCAAAAGGTACTATTGAGAACCCAACTCCAGATGCCCAAGTATCACAACAAAAACATAAACAGCACAAAAACCAAAACAATAGTTCTTTTTCAAAAACCAGCACTTCCATGCTAATGTTTCCTGAGAAAAGTAACATCTAAATATTAGTGTCATGAGTAATCCATATTATGGGAGTAGTCAATCTCTTTATGACTGGATTTAAAATTTATTACTCAAGAAATAGCCTATGTTTGGTAGTTTAGGCCCAAAAACTCATGACTTGTTCGTTTGTTGACTCTAGGGAAGAACTTAGTAGCATTATTCTGCTAAATGAGTGTATTAATAAATTTCCCCATAGTTGTTATTTTCATGCCCACATTTTCATCTCTAATCACTCATCATGTTAATACAGAGCCTCATAACTGGTCAAGATGTAGAGACTACAACAGTAAGAGTGCTCAGCTCTAAGAGACATCTGTATCATGTACCTTCTCTGCAAAATCTGAGGGTTTGTTGTAGAAGAAAGGGAAGGAGAACTGTACAGCCAGGGCTAGTGAAGTCTGCCCACGAGACTGCCACTGTGCCTATGAGCACATCATGGCTGCAACTGCCAGGACAAGCCTTGGATGAGACGAAGCCAGACGAAGTCCAAGCGTGGATGAGGGACTGTGTTAACTTGCTTTCTATTGTAAGCACCACGATGAAAAGAAAGTTGGGGAAGAAAGAGTTCATTTTGTTGTATAGCTTACAGTTTATCCTGAAGTCAGGTCAGAGACTCAAGGCAGGAACCTGAAGGAGGAATTTGTATAAAAGGCCATGGAGGAGCACTGCTTCTTGGCTTACATCCCATCATCTCATGACTTGCTGAGTTTCTTGTATCACACAGAACTGCTTTTCCCATGGGGGACAGCACCACAGTCTCAGGCTTCCTTCACGTCAATCATTAATCTGAAAAACTGTACCAGATTTGCCTGCAGGCTAATTTAATGGAGGTAATTACTCAACTGAACTCCTTCTTGCCAGATGACTCTAGTTTGTGTCAAATTGACAGAAAAATCTAACTAGTATAGAGAGCCAGTAGTTTCATCTCTAGTTGAGAAGCTATTGTTAATTGATGGTTGCCAGGCAAAAGAGAGTCAATTTAGTTCTTTAGTGATATGGCACCAGGAAGGCTACCCATATGCTAGTAGATGACCCTGTACTCATGAACAAGATAGCAGTGCTTAATGGACTCAGTGGATTCAGAGAGAGAGAGAGAGAGAGAGAGAGAGAGAGAGAGAGAGAGAGAGAGAGAGAGAGAGAGAGACAGGCAGAGGCACACAGAGACACGGAAAGTCAGAGAGAGATAGAGACACAGAGACAGAGACACAGAAAGACAGAGAGAAAACTTGGGAAGGAATAACAGTATGGGAGTTGGGGAGAGGTATTCTGAGAAGGAATGGAGAATGGGGTAATATGTATATTTTTGATAATTTGCTCTTTTAGAAAGATAAAAAATAAATTAAATTAAATATTACTTTTATAACTGTATGCCAAAGTAAACCACTGAAGGTATCAATTGCAAGAAAATGAGGCCATTGTATATTTAGGTCCTCATCAGATCTTCCTAAAAAAAATTATCCACCTGAATATCTCATGGACACTCTCCCATCAGTGCTGAGAATGCTAAACATATGACATAGATATTCCTTAGAGTTGGGGGTTGAGAGTCAGCCAGGAAATCATATGCCCTGTGATGATGGTTGCACCTACACCTAAAGCAAGGAGGAGCTGATCAGTTTACTGAAGAAGCAGCTCTCAGGGATCATGTCTCATGGCATCAGCTAAATAATATGATATGATATGATATGATATGATATGATATGATATATAATATATAATATGATATAATAATTTATAATCTATAATATATATAATAACAATGAAGTGTGGCTTTTAACATTTTTGGGCAACATTAATTACTTCTCTTCTTTTTTATTTTCCAAGGCAGGGTTTCTCTGTGTAGCCCCAACTGTATTGAAACCCTCTCTGTAGACCAGGCTGCCCTTGGACTCAGAGATTCATCTGCCTCTGCCTCCAAAGTGCTAGGATTAAAGGCGTGCACCATAACCACCAAGCTTCAAACAACATTTAAATGCTAATGCAGTCTTTTACCAGTGTACTAGGGATGTTTATAGAATTCACAGATGTCTGAGTTCATTGTGGAAAATGACATAAAATTCACATATAGCTTATAGATTCTTCTGAATGCATTAAAGCACCTCTATATAACTTATGACAAGAAAAAGTCTGTATATGTTAAGTCTCGATCAATTGTGTTTTTTCTTAAATACTTTTGATACATGATTAAAGCCATAATGGAAAGGTTCAGATCCCAAGGCTGATGCTTTGAAGTGGTTATTTGAACAAATGAGATAAATCAACAAATAAGATGATTGATAGAATTTTTTCAATGTTCAGATAGAACATTTTTGAACAATGGAAATGTTCAGATCCCAAGGCCGACGCTTTGAAGTGGTTATTTGAACAAATGAGATAAATCAACAATAAGATGATTGATAGAATTTTTTTAAAGTCTCACAATGTCAGAAATCCCCAATGTAATTACCAATTGCTTTTTTTAAATGCCAGTAGCAGTGTCATAGACCAAAGTAAACCATGGGCTATAGATTGAGGCCACAGCTTGTGGCTTGGCTCTTATTGGGTCCTTATCCTACGGCAGATAGGCTTCAAAATACTGTAAAAGGTTAGAGGCTCAATCTGTAGTTTGACCCATAGCTCTTTGACTGCCATAACTGTCTGTAACAAATGTAGAGCAGAAAATATTGCAACATGGTCCTTCTGGTTACATGGTATTCAGCCAAGAGCTTCATTATAGTGCAGGTGTCTGGATATTAAGAGAATGAGAAACACCATATTTCATCATCTATAAAAACAACAGGGAGGTTGAAAATTGGAATGGGCAGTTGAAAAGTGTGTGGATAATTGAACCCTGTGAATGGGCAGTTGGCCCCCAGGCACTGAGAGGTGGCAAGGACGGCTTGCACAATTGAATCCGACTGTGTTGCGTCAAGTACCATATGCCGCAAAATGATTGGGCGTGCTGCTGGAGCATGGGAGGGAGAGAAGGGACGAGGGACGAGGGATGCTAGAGACACATACCCAGATGTCTTCCCTGATTTTCCTACATTCTCTCTAAACACTTTCTCCATTTCTAAACCTTTCTCCTCAGTTTACAGTGTGCGGCTTGAGTTTCATATTCCAGTTCCACAGGGAGAAATGACTGCTAAGTGTGACCCTCAGCAATATAACTAAAGAAAATATCAAGTGAAAAGCAAGGTCGGTTTTCTTCCTCTTCTTGCATTGCTGGACATTCAACTTTGGGCTTTGCTTTTTCTGAGGAAGGCCTCAACCACGGAGGTCATCCCCCCTTCCCCAAATCAGTCTGAGGAATAGCAGAGTTGACAGGCAAGGAAAATAAAATATACTGAGATTAACATACATGAAATACAACTAGTAATAATCTTTATTGAAGATATCATTAAAGAAAAATTATTACCGGTCTGCATACGGTCCTGCAATCAAGTTACTGAGATGCACCCGACTATATTTGTTCTTCTGCATGCATTGTGAGATTTCCAATAAAAGTCTATACCACATACGCTTTGCAATGGTCTTTAAGAGTGACTATATATTTATGCATATATATAGCTCATTTTCTGGCTTCATAAAGACATACACTTATTCTGTTCAGTAAGTACAGGAAACTTCACAGTTCTGTGCCTCAATGTAGTTATTAATAACTATTCTCCTAATAGTGGATGATAATATCATCTACTTAATGTTTTTTAACTTATTGTTTTCATTTGTATAGTTTGCTCCTCACACACCTTGGCAATGGTCAATTAAAAAATAGAATAGAAACTTTGAATATCTACCAAACATGGAAAAGCTTTTCATTAACAGTCAAAAAATTACTTTCTAGCAAGCTTCTCACATTCAAAACAAACTTGTAAATAGAAAGAAGAGACAAGGGAGAAAAGAAAAGCCATTTGGTTAGTGAGGTCTCCTCGTCCCTCTGGTGGTGCTGCGAGCACTGAATTGAGGACTGTGTGTATACTAAGTATGTGCTCGACCACCGAGAGCCATTTTCAGCCATGTTTTTGCTCTTAGAGCCTTATAACATCCATCTCAACATCACCCTCACAAATGATAAATGAGGTGCAAAGTTATAATATTTCTGAGGGCAGAAAACATGCTTCCTTTCTTTTATGTTACCCTCTTCAGCCTAGAGTAGGAAGCATATATAGTTACAATGTGAATATAAGTGAATTAAACAAATTTTAAGTTGATGTTACAAGCCATCATTTCAAAAAGAGACTCGTGAACAACATTCTCTGATTTATCATTTATAAGTGTTTGTTAAGACGTGGCTACCTAAACTTAAGGCTAGTTCTTCCACATGTGATATGCATCCTTTTAAACAGTTCACTTCTTTTAATGAGAGGCTAGGCAAGTCCAAAGAGAGTGGGTTATGAAACTACTTTTACATAGCACATTTAATTTCTGATATGTCACTTTAAAATGTGGGAGAAAATGCAGGCATGACCTGACGGCCCTCTACCTTGTACGCTGTACTTCTAAGTAAGAAGCATGGCACACCATGCTCCTGAGTAGTCCCATAGTCGGAACACTGGATTCTGAAGTAGCAGCATGAGTAGACAGTAGCTACCTGCTGAGTAGTCTGCACTCTCCACTTCTCCTTTATGGCCTTCCACATAGAGCCCTGGTAGTATGGGCGGTTGCTGTCTAATTCAAGGTAATGCGGTACCCAATCAGAGCTTTCACTGTATATAGTGGTTCACATACAATAAAGAAGTAATTCCCTGAAAGTATCTCCGGACTAGTTTATCTCCATGCCTTTACTATCCTTCGGCATTGTGATCTTACTGAGGTCTGGTAACAACGACCTTAAAACACAACAATAAAAGAAAGCAAAAATAAATAAATAGAGAGAAAACTTTAAAAATGCTATTTAAATGTATTTTTATGTGTATATTTATATATACATAATACAAATAAAAGAAAATACTCGCCCTGAGAGCTTAGGCCTTGCACCGAGGCAGCCGGAGCCACCCAGCTCCCCAGGACCCCGGACCAGCGATAGCGGCAGGCCTCCATATTGCAACCAGGACACAGCTGGAAAGGTGCAGGTAGAGACTCCGTCTGGGGCTAGAGCAGGGGGATCTGCTAAGCTCTCGCCCCCAGGCGGGCCCAGGCGCCTAGGCTCTGCCGCACGTCCCTGTGAGCTTAGGCCGTGCACCGAGGCAGCCGGAGCCACCCAGCTCCCCAGGATCCTGGACCAGCGATAGCGGCAGGCCTCCATATTGCAACCAGGACACAGCTGGAAAGGTGCAGGTAGAGACTCCGTCTGGGGCTAGAGCAGGGAGATCTGCTAAACTCTCGACCCCAGGCAGGCCCAGTGGGGGGCGCCTAGGCTCTGCTGCACGTCCCTGCTAGCTTAGGCCATGCACCGAGGCAGCCGGAGCCAACCAGCTCCCCAGGACCCGCGACCAGCGATAGCGGCAGGCCTCCATATTGCAACCAGAACACAGCTGGAAAGGCACAGGTAGACAGATTCCATCAGGGGCTACCACGTGGGGGGATCTGCTAGGCTCTCGCTACTAGGCAGGCCCAGCAGCGCCTGCCAAGGCTCTGCTGCACTCCCCCACACTTCCCGGAGACCTAAGACCGTGCACAAAGTCAGCGAGTGGCAGCTAGCTCGTGATCCCGTTGAGCAGCAATCAGGCATAACCACCAGTAGAGAAACAACAGGTAAGCCCAGCCTCACAGGAGATTCAAACACCAGCCAGTGACAACAAGGTCAACTAACACCAGAAATAACCAGATGGCAAAAGGTAAACAAAGGAATGTCACTAACAGAAATCAAGGCAACATGACAGTATCTGAACCCAGTTCGCCAACAACAGAAAGCCCTGGATACCCCAAAACACCAGAAAAACAAGACTTGGATATAAAATCACTGGTCAGGATGCTGGTAGCTGAACACATAGAAAAATCTCATAAAGAAATAGAGGAGAAAATGGATCAAAAGTTAGAAGTCTTTACAAGGCAAATACAAAAATCACTTCAAGAAATGCAGGAGAAGATGGATCAAAAAGAAGAAGACAATAAGGAAGAAAGACAAAAATCACTTAAAGAAATACAGAAGAACGTGGGCCAACAAGTAGAAGCTATGAAAGAGGAAACACAAAAATCTATTAAAGAAATACATGAAAACACAATCAAGCAAGCGAAAGATCTGAGCATATCCATCCAGGTACTAAAAAGGAAAGCAGAAAATAAACAGGGACACAGTGAAACTAATTAAAACTCTGGACCAATTGGATTTAACAGATATATATAGAACATTTCATCCTAAAGCTAAAGAATATACCTTTTTCTCAGCTCCACATGGTACCTTCTCCAAAATAGACCATATAATTGGTCACAAGACAGATGTCAACAAATACAAGAAGATCGAGCTAATCCCATGCCTCCTATCAGATCACCATGGAGTAAGAGTGGTCTTCAATAGCAACAAAAACATCAGAAAGCCCACATACACATGGAAACTGAACAATACTCTACTCAATGACACCTTGGTCAAGGAAGAAATAAAAAAAAGAAATCAAAGACTTTTTAGAATTCAATGAAAATGAAGGTACAACCTACCCAAATCTATGGGACACAATGAAAGCAGTGCTAAGAGGAAAACTCGTAGCTCTAAGTGCATCCAAAAAGAAACTGGAGAGAGCATACACTAGCAGCTTAACGGCACACCTTAAAGCCCTGGAAGAAAAAGAAGTTACTTCACCCAGCAGGAGTAGAAGAGAAGAAATTATCAAACTCAGGGCTGAAATCAATCAAATAGAAACAAAGAGAACCATACAAAGAATCAACAAGACCAGGAGTTGGTTCTTTGAGAAAATCAACAAGATAGATAAACCCCTAGCCAGACTAACCAAAGGACACAGAGACAGCATCCAAATTAACAAAATTAGAAATGAAAAGGGAGACATAACAACAGAAACTGAGGAAATTCAAAAGATCATCAGATCCTACTACAAAGGTCTATACTCAAAACAACTGGAGAATCTAGAGGAAATGGACAATTTCCTAGACAGATACCAAATACCAAAATTAAATCAGCATCAAATAGAGCAGCTAAATAGTCCCATAACCCCTAAAGAAATAGAAGGGGTTATAGAAAGCCTCCCAACCAAGAAAAGTACAGGACCAGATGGTTTTAGTGCAGAATTCTACCAGACCTTCAAAGAAGACCTAACACCAATACTTTTCAAACTATTCCACAAAAAAGAGACAGAAGGGATACCGCCCAACTCATTCTTTGAAGCCACAATTACGCTAATACCTAAACCACAAAAAGATCCAACAAAGAAAGAGAACTACAGGCCAATTTCTCTTATGAATATAGATGCAAAAATACTAAATAAAATTCTTGCCAACCGAATCCAAGAGCACATCAAAACGATCATTCACCATGATCAAGTAGGCTTCATCCCAGGGATGCAGGGATGGTTCAACATACGGAAATCCATCAGTGTAATCCACTACGTAAACAAACTAAAAGAAAAAAAAACCACATGGTCATCTCATTAGATGCTGAAAAAGCATTCGACAAAATTCAGCATCCTTTCATGCTAAAAGTCATGGAAAGAGCAGGAATTCAAGGCCCATACCTAAACATAGTAAAAGCAATCTACAGCAAACCAGTAGCCAACATCAAAATAAATGGAGAGAAACTTGAAGCAATCCCACTAAAATCAGAGACTAGACAAGGCTGCCCTCTCTCTCCATATCTTTTCAATATAGTACTTGAAGTTCTAGCGAGAGCAATTAGACAACTTAAGGAAATCAAAGGGATACAAATTGGAAAGGAAGAAGTCAAACTATCATTATTTGCAGATGATATGATAGTTTACTTAAGTGACCCAAAAAACTCCACCAGAGAACTTCTACAGCTGATAAACAACTTCAGCAAAGTGGCTGGTTATAAAATTAACTCAAGCAAATCAGTAGCCTTCTTGTACTCAAAGGACAAGCAGGCTGAGAAAGAAGTGAGGGAAATAACACCCTTCACAATAGCCACAAACAACATAAAGTACCTTGCCGTAACTCTAACCAAACAAAAAGATCTGTATGACAGGAACTTCAAGTCCTTGAAGAAAGAAATCGAAGAAGACCTCAGAAGATGGAAAAATATTTCTTGCTCCTGGATTGGCAGGATCAATATAGTAAAAATGGTCATCTTGCCAAAAGCAATATACAGATTCAATGTGATCCCCATCAAAATCCCAACTCAATTCTTTATAGATCTAGAAAGAGCAATTCTCAAATTCATCTGGAGCAACAAAAAACCCAGGATAGCTAAAACTTTTCTCAACAATAAAAGGACTTCTGGGGGGAATCAATATCCCTGACCTTAAACAGTACTACAGAGCAATTGTGTTAAAAACTGCAAGGTATTGGTACAGCAACAGGCAAGTAGATCAATGGAGTAGGATTGAAGACCCAGAAATTAACCCACAGACTTATGGTCACTTGATCTTTGATAAAGGAGCCACAACCATCCAGTGGAAAAAAGATAGTCTTTTCAACAAATGGTGCTGGTTCAACTGGAGGTCAACATGCAGAAGAATGCGAATTGACCTACTCTTATCTCCTTGCACTAAGATCAACTCCAAGTGGATCAAAGACTTCCACATAAAACCAGACACACTGAAACTATTAGGAAAGAAACTTGGGAAGACCCTGGAGGACATAGGCACAGGGGGAAAATTCCTGAACAGAACACCAATAGCTTATGCACTAAGATCAAGAATTGACAAATGGGACCTCATAAAATTACAAAGTTTCTGCAAGGCAAAGGACACTATCAGAAGGACAAAACGACAACCAACAAAGTGGGAAAAGATCTTCACCAACCCCACATCTGACAGAGGGCTAATATCCAATATATACAAAGAACTCAAGAAGTTAGACCCCAAAGAACCAAATAACCCTATCAAAAAATGGGGCACAGAGCTAAACAAAGAATTTTCACCAGAAGAAATTCGGATGGCTGAGAAACACCTTAAGAGATGTTCAACATCGTTAGTCATCAGAGAAATGCAAATCAAAACAACCCTGAGATTCCACCTCACACCAGTCAGAATGGCTAAGATTAAAAACTCAAGAGACAACAAATGCTGGCGAGGATGTGGAGAAAGAGGAACACTCCTCCACTGTTGGTGGGATTGCAAAATGTTAAAACCGCTCTGGAAATCAGTGTGGCGGTTCCTCCGAAAATTGGGCATGTCACTTCCAGAGGACCCTGGCATACCACTCCTGGGCATATACCCAGAGGATTCCCCTGCATACAATAAAGACACATGCTCCACTATGTTTATAGCAGCCTTGTTTATAATAGCCAGGAATTGGAAGGAGCCCAAATATTCCTCAAAGGAGGAATGGATACAGAAAATGTGGTATATTTATACAATGGAATACTACTCAGCAATTAAAAATAATGAATTCATGCAATTTGTAGCTAAATGGTTAGATCTGGAAAATATCATCCTGAGTGAGCTAACCCAATCACAAAAGAATACACATGAAATTCAATCACTGATAAGTGGATATTAATGAGCCCAGAAGCCCTAAATACTCAAGGCACAATTAAATTAGCAAGTCAAATGATTCCCAAGAAGAAAGGAGAGGACCCTGGGCCTGGAAAGATTGGATCCAGTTTTGTAGAGAAACTGTGGGGGGAGGGGGAATGATTGGGGACTAGTTGGGGGGGAGAGGAACTATGGGACATAGGGAGGGGGGAACTGGGAAAGGGGAAAGCCTTTGGAATGTAAACATAAAATATAGAAAATAAAAAAAAATTAAAAAAAAGAAAATACTCATCAATATTTGCAGGAAATGGGTATATAACAATATCTCATCAATTCGAGTAAGGTTTTGGTTCCTAAAATATTTTTTTAAAGCATTTTAGCTATAAAACTGTGACTAGCAATTTGGAGAAAGTAATGTGTTCTAAATAGCTCTCCTGAAGGGATCTGTCAATTGTGAAGAAGGGCGGGAGCTATAAATGTCACAAGGTAGGGTCTATGATGTCAGAACGTATGTCCTTCTTTGCTTAAACTATAAACAAACAATTGATCATCTTACTTTAAATATTACTTTTCTTAAATGTGTTTGTGCACTGGCTATTATTGTAACTTGCATTTGCCAGGACATGAACATTGTTTCTTGCAAGAGCATTTATTCATTGAATTTTTTCAGAGGCACTCACAGAAAAGCAATGTAGTAAGAGCAATGTAGTAAGAACAATGTATGTAAGTACACCATAACCAGGAATCAACCAGAAGATGGGTATGTACTTAGACCTGTGGGTATCCTCTGTGCCTACAAAGACTCAGGCTGGACATAAATATGCACAGCAGATATTCTTTGATTTAATAATTTGTTTTACAGTTTCAAGTTAATTGACTGGGATATAATTATGGACATAATGGTAGCTGGCTTCTGGGGAGGATTTGAGTTGAAATATATGTAAATTTCTATTGTTTAAGAAATAGGAAATTCAATTCAGGCCTCTCTAACCATTGTTTTCTCACTACCCTGAGGATACCACAGAGAGTTTCTCTGAAATCTCAGAGGGCAAAATTTTCTGAGAACATAAACTGAGGGTGTTTTGACCTTGAACCTTTTTTCTTTTAAATTAGGTATTTTATTTACATTTCAAATGTGGCCCCCTTTCTTGGTTCCCCTCTCTCCTGAAAATCCCATAAGCTATCTCCCCTTCCCCACTCAACCCTCCCCCACTTCCTTGTCCTGGTATTCCTCTACACTGCCATGTCAAGTCTTTCCAGGACCAAGGGCCTTTCCTCCCTTTGGCGTCTTACAAGACCATCCTCTGCTGCCCATGTGTCTGGAGCTATGGGTAACTCCATGTGTACTCTTTGGTTGATGGTTTTGTCTCTGGGAACTCTGGGAATACTGGGTGACTCATACTGTTGTTCCTCCTGTGGTGCTGCAAACCCCTTCTGCTCCTTGGGTCCTTTCTCAAGCTCCCCCATTGGGGACTCTGTGCTCACTTCAATGGTTGGCTGAGAGAGCCCCCTTCTGTATTTGTCATGCACTAAAAGAGCCTCCCAGGTGACAGCTATATCAGGCTCAGGTCAGCCAGCACTTAGGGGCATCAATAATAGTGTCTGGGTTTTGTAACTGTATAGGATGCATCCCTGGGTGGGTGTACCCCTGTAAATCCCAGCACTCAAAGGCAGTGCTGAGATTTCTGAGTTCAAGGCCAGCCTGGTCTACAGAGTGAGTTCCAGGATAGCCAGAGCTACACAGAGAAACCCTGTCTCAAAAACCAAAAACCAAAAACCAAAACCCAAAACCAAGCAACCAACCAACCAACCAACCAACCAACCAACCAACCAACCAACCAGCAAGAAAAGACCTTGGGTCTTTCAAAAAATTGACTTTATCTTTAAGAATTTTGACTGAAGGAAAACAAAGAATAACAATAAGAAACTAGTTCAAGTATTCGAGCATGGAAATGTGCCCTTTCAGCATTCTTGAACCCCAAAAGCCCACCAGGGAGTCGATTCAGATGCAGTTGCATTAAGGCCTTTTATTTAGTCTCCAGCCCAGGCCACACCATGGTCACTGACACAGGTGGACAGGAGTGTGAAGCCCTGGGCTCTCAGCGGGACAAGCTTTTATAGGAAGTGGTAAGCCAGCTAGGGGGTTTCTAGCCTGGCACACATCTGCTTGGGGGGCCATTATGGAATTTTGGTGTCCTTTGACATAGTTGGCTGGTACTGGGAGCCAAACCATAAACTTAACTGTTGGGAACCAGTGAGCTTGGTTCAACGGCCCCAGCTGAGCTGTTTGCACAGGTTTCTTGAGAGCAAAACATCCCATGATCCCGTGGCTCAGCTTGATTCCTGCCTTCCCACCTGGGACTTCCCAGGTGCCTGACCTATGGCTATGATTGTTTTCTCCTGTTCCCTTCCCTGGCCTCTAGTACATATATTGCTGGTCTCTCAGTAAAGCTTTGGCATTCTCCTTACAGAATGACCCGTGTCTGTGTTTTTTGTCAATCCCCCAGGCCTACGCCGGATACTTGGTACTGTGGCAGCGCGGGCGCTGTCACTTAACCTTTGCTTTTCTCCTCACTGGTTGTCCTTAGGAAATCAAGTGTCAGGGGCAGGCTTGTAACCTGGAAACTAGGGCCAGGTGCCAGCTTGTTGGGGAGTAAGCTGGAAAGTGGTGCTAGAGCCCGGCTTGTTGGGGTAAACCTCGAAACAGGTGATGACAGGTGCTGACTTGTTAGTTAACTCAGCCTTAGGTCAGGTTCTCTCAGATGAAGTCTGAACCCAAGTTCTGGTCTCTCAACAATGTCTAAACTGATCGAGCTCACAAAGAAGCAGTGTTTGTTAACCCACTGGGTAGAAGTACATTCTATTTTACCCTGAATTTTTAACTTAAAATGCTTTTATTAATTTTTTTATTTCATACACTGCAATTTTGTCATATTCATTCCCTCCCCCACTTCTTTCCAAATTCCACACCCATACAACTTTGTGGCCTGACATTTTTAAACTATCAAGTTCACTTTTTGCTGTCTATATACTCTTGGACATGCAGCCTTCCAGTGGCGCGTGGTGAAGCCATCAGATAGCACCCAGCTGAAGACAGTGAACTCTTGCTCTCCTGGCAGCTGTCGATTAGCAGTAGCTCCCAGCTAGACCCAGCTAGAGGGAAAACTTCAGGCTCAGGTCTGCTCTCCACAGTGGGATTGGTTTTTCTCACTTGTGGGTCTTAGGCCTACTGTTAAAAGAAAAGTGAGTTCATATATGTAATTTCTCTTCAGATACAGTGGCGGCCACAATTAACATTTAATTAAAGTTAAATTGACAACTTAAAATACGTGTGGTTATATAGTTCTTTTGAATAAACTTTTCATTAATGCTTTAAGAATTTCATATAATGTATTTTTATCACATCACCTCAAATACCCCTTTAATTCTTCCCAGACTGATTTCCACCAGCTTAATATCTCCTATAAAATATATCAGATATTACATTCTTATTTAAAAAATTGTATGTATGTGTGTGTGGTATGTGTGTGTGAATGCAAATACGTGAAGACTTCAGAAGTGGGTGATGGGGAACAGTTGGTGTTACATATGGAGGTGGGCCTCCTGAAACGAGTGCTAGAAGCTGAAATTCAATCTTCTGCAAGGATAGTATATGCTTTTTACCGCTGACCATCTCTGCAACCTCATATTTAGATATTTTTAGTATCATTACTATCATTTAATTCTCAGGAGACAGATTGGCCTAAATGGTATTAAGTTTGCATTTACAATTTCATAGATGTAATGCCTACTAGCTATTGCAATTTCCCTTTCATCTCAATCCCCCCATTCCCTAAGAGCCTGTTTCCCACATTTATATCTTTGTGTTGTTGGTATTGTTTTTGAAATCCACCAATTTTAATCAGGATCATCTTTGTGAACATTGGATTGGAACTAGCCTGCCAGACTTGTAAGTAAGATGAAAGGTTAAAAGCTGATGTCAGATCAATATACAAACATGCTGCCTTCTAATTAAGAGTGAATAAAATTTATTAGTTAAAAATTTTTGCATTATATATAAAAAGCCCTTTGAATAAATAGCACTCAATGCTGTACTAATAGATGTACAAGTAACTCATTTTTATAAAACTTTTTTTTTTGCAATATACACATTGTCTTCAACACTGTGTTAGGATGTGGAAAATATAATAGAAGGTCAGAGGTACTGTATAGCAGGAAGTAAATGTCATGTAGGACTCAGAGAAAGGAAAATCACATGCAGTCTTTGAATGGCCCCGATGCGCTTCAACCCCTGCATGCCATGTGCTATTCACATCATCATAGAAACCATTTAGGCTAGGTAATTTTCCTCATCATTTTAGTCTTGAGGAAATTCAGGTTAAACTCTAGGAGCAGATGAAGAAGAATCAATCCCAACAAGCTCTTTTCAGTAATCATACACTTAGCTGTTCCATATGGGTACAGAGGAAAGTAATTTTAGTGGATCACACACCATCAGTGAGTAGGAAAACAGAACATTATGTGTTTGTATTAAAATAGTTAACATACATGGGATGTTAACCAAATTTAGCATGGGGACCTGAATTATGGTACTCTAGATTCGTTGGTTGCAAAATCCAAATATCTTCTAATTTAGACACTCAAACAAAAACTTTGGTCTGTTACAGTGTTTGTTTTTACTTCTAGAAGGATGCTGAGCTTTTTAAGCATTTATAGAACATTTTAAAAGGGCTCAGAGTGAACAATAATTGGGGCAACTTTGGCTATCTGCAGTTTCTCTGCAGTAACACATTTCATTGAGATTTTATCTTGCCCCTAGTAAAAATGGCTGCCTTCAAAACTTAAGGAGTCTCTGCAAGTGTCAAGGCAGGTGGTGATCTGAGAAGAGATAAGAAAGAAACCTCAGTTTAGTTGGATTTTATCAACCTGGATCAAAATTTGGGGAGTCTGATGCCAGGTGTTTTATTGTTAGTAACCATAAATAAAATATAATTTGGAAAAATAATTTTCCTGGAAACTGCATAAGGAAGTGTAATTATATCAAAACTCAACTCAGGGCATGTGCCATTTTTGCCAAAATGTATTCTTAAGATTGGTTATCTGTTCTAGCTTAAGGGGCTATGGAAGGGTCTGACCTGGACTCACAGTCATACAGACTAGGCCTCTGGTCCTAAGATAGTAGGAGTCCAAGAAAAGGTATCTGGGAGAGACTGAATGGAAGAAATGTAGGGGGAAAGTGTTGCATCACATTATTGTTCACTGTGTTAAAAGTACACTTGTATTATTCAAATGCTGATTTCTGTGTCTCCATGTTTGGTTACAATCTGTACATTACAATTGTAATGCCTATTTTAAGAATCTTCAGTTTCTATGTTGTATAAATATTGCTCTTCAGTTATCTCTGACTGGTCATTAAAAAGCTGATCAGCCAATGATTGGACAGAGGAGATAACAGAGAAAGACTTCTAATCCCAGCCAGAGCAGGGCAAGATAAGAAGAGAGGATTTGCTACAAGGCAAGGGACCAGGAACCAACTGTGAGAACACTCATAGAGCAGAGAAAGCCAGATCAATACATAAATGTAAGTATCTCAGGCTGGGGGGGGGAATGGGGTTGGATGGGAAGTAGCTAGATTAGTTTAGAGGATTAGAATAGGTCAATACCTCCTTGGTTATGGTGCCTTAAAACTTGCTGAATAAACCAAATAGTTTCTGTCTCAATTATTTGGAAGCTAGCTGGGACAGAAAAAAAATCTTTCACTTAAATTTGCACTAACAGGGAAATGATGTAATTCTATTTCAATTAAAATATTAAAAAATTAAGATAAAAATATTCAAAAGATTTAAAGAATTTAACCTTACAACCACTTAGTTAGATAAAGTATAAGGATGAATAGAACTGAAATGGACTCTGAACTTCACAGACAAATTTGTGCTAGTAGGCATATTATCTATGGAATCATGAAGCTATATGTAAATAGTGGCAAGATAGCAGTGTTTGGAACAGAGAAAGCAAAGAGTGGAACTATTTTAATTTATGATGAGATTTACTAGTGTTATCACCATAACATAAAGGTAAGGGACAGCCAGAAACACTATTTATTTGTGTGCTAAATTATGCAAATTATGGACATAGTGCTATATAGGACAACATTCAGGGCAGTCATAAGTCAATTTAGATACCAGACAATGATGGAGACAGGAAGTCTTTACTTAGAAACAAACCAACAATGTGCACAAATGTAGGACTGATAGGATAGAAAAGCCAGCCTTCACAGTCCCAATGCCATATCACATTTAGGGAACTGTTACCAACTGATGTTCAAATCCACTGATGGAAACTGATGGAAAATGTATGGATAGTTTCATGACTCATTCATGTAGTAATTTTAAACATATTATTCAAAAATCAAAATATTTTATTATAAAAGTATTTCTTAGGTAAAATCATTTTCAAAATTTATCAGAGATTGAATCCCGGGGAACTACATCATTTGAGAGCAGTGCCTTCTAATTACTACCTTTCAGTTTTTTAAGATATGTGATAAAATATGACAAATTATGCTCAACAAGAACAAAATTACCACAGAATGATTATTGCTAAAATGCCTAATAAAATACAAAAGTGATATTAATTTTATTGTATTTTCTGAAAGCGAGTTATTAGTCAATTTTCACTTATTCCATTTTGTAACACACAAACTTACTAGATTTTAAAATATGTTCATCTATACCTGAGCAGACAGACCAGTACATATTAAAAGCTTGGGAGATATAGATTCCTTATTAAATATCAAAGAAAACTTCCCTCTTTTTTTTTTTGAGACAGGGTTTCTCTGTGTTGCCCTGGCTGTCCTGGAACTCACTCTGTAGACCAGGTTGGCCTCGAACTCAGAAATCCACCTGCCTCTGCCTCCCAAGTGCTGGGATTACAGGCGTGCGCCACCACCGCCTGGCAATGGCTAAGATTAAAAACTCAAGAGACAACAGGTGCTGGCGAGGATGTGGAGAAAGAGGAACACTCTTACACTGTTGGTGGGACTGCAAGATGGTACAACCACTCTGGAAATCAGTCTGGCAGTTCCTCAGAAAATTGGGCATGACACTTCCAGTGGACCCTGTCATACCACTCCTGGGCATATACCCAGAGGATTCCCCTGCATACAATAAAGACACATGCTCCACTATGTTCATAGCAGCCTTGTTTATAATAGCCAGAAGCTGGAAGGAGCCCAGATATCCCTCAAAGGAAGAATGGATACAGAAAATGTGGTATATTTGTACAATGGAATACTACTCAGCAGTTAAAAATAATGAATTCATACAATTTGTAGGCAAATGGTTGGATCTGGAAAATATCATCCTAAGTGAGTTAACCCAATGTACTGGCTAGTTTTGTATGTCAACTTGACACAGGCTGGAGTTATCATAGGAAAAGGAGCTTCAGTTGGGGAAGTGCCTCCATGAGATCCAGCTGTGGGGCATTTTCTCAATTAGTGATCAAGTGTGGGAGAGCCCCTTGTGGGTGGTACCATCTCTGGGCTGGTATTCTTGGGTTCTATAAGAGAGCAGGCTGAGCAAGCCAGGAGAAGCAAGCCAGTAAGGAACATCCCTCCATGGCCTCTGCATCAGCTCCTGCTTCCTGACCTGCTTGAGTTCCAGTCCTGACTTCCTTTGGTAATGAACAGCTGTGTGGAAGTGTAAGCTCAATAAACCCTTTCCTCCCCAACTTGTTTGTGCAGGAATAGAAACCCTGACTAAGACACCCAATCACAAAAGAATACACATGAAATGCAATCACTGATAAGTGGATATTAATGAGCCCAGAAGGTCTGAATACTCAAAGCACAATTAGCAAGTCAAAAGATTCCCAAGAAGAAGGAGAGGACCTTGGTCCTGAAAGGACTGGATCCAGTTTTGTAGGAGAGTGCCAGAACAGAACAGACAAATGGTGGGGTGGTGATTGGGGATAGGTGGGGGAGGGGGAAGAGGACATATGGGACATATAGTGGGGGGGAACTGGGAAAGGGGAAAACCTTCGGAATGTAAACAAAGAATATAGAAAATAAGAAAAGTAAAAAAAAAAAAAAAAAAAAAAAAAAAAAAGCTTTAAGCCGGACGGTGTTGGTGCACGCCTTTAATCCCAGCACTTGGGAGGCAGGGGCAGGCGGATTTTTGAGTTTGAGGCCAGCCTGGTCTACAGAGTGAGTTCCAGGACAGACAGGGATACACAGAGAAACTCTGTCTCGAAAAACAAAAACAAAAACAAAAACAAAAACAAAAAAAAACCTTTAAGAACATCATATTTGATGGGTCAAAACCAAACATTTTCCTGTTCAGTCCATGTAATGTTACTTGTATGTATGTTTTTAGGGCTGACACTTTGGCAGAGGACAACCAATCAGTCTTGCTCCAAGCTTTCCACGTTTGTCTATAGTTCTTTGTGTAGAGATCCCTGGACTTTTCTCCACCCACCTTGGGATGTCCACCAGTGTCATCCTTATAAGGCTCACATTTGGACAGTCATTCTGGTGACATATAACAGGTATAGCTTCTGATATGGAATATATATATATATATATATATATATATATATGCAATAACAGTTAGTAAAAAATGAAGCCATATATTTGTGGAGAGCAGAGAGGGGTATATGGAATAATATCAAAATAAATGTTTTCATTCATGTTCTTTTCACACACAAACACACACACACATGTACACACACACACACACACACATGCACACACACATTCACACACTCAATTCAAATGATCTTTTAAGAGAATTTTGGTGAGTCTGGAAGGGCTGCCCAGAGGTTGCTATATGTCTTGAAGACAAGTGAAGGACCCTAATCTCAGGACAAATTGGTTAGTAATTTCCTTCTAGACATAACATTCCGCCTGAAGGGAATATTCTAAAGGGAGGCGAAACATTCCATTCTGCAGGGAATTTCACTGAACTTGAGTTGAAGTAAACAACAGAAAAGCTTTAGGACATCACTGAAACTGACCAGATTCCCTGGCTTCATCCCTCCCCACAGGTAACATATAAGCAGTAAAGACTTGCTGGAATACACACTCAGGCCAGTATTTCTGCCTGGAAGAGGTTCAGACTGTAAGAGCTGCCTTAAAGTGACATTCCAATCTGTTCAGCTGCCTGAAAGTTTCACAATGTATTCCAGGTTTCCAGCCTTCGTGAGCTGTCATTCATTCTGGGGTGGGCTTTAGGTGATGTATTTGTTTTGAGCCATTTCTACTCCTGTAAGTAAACCTTCACCCACAATTCCTGTAAATAACCCCAGCAAAACTCATTGGTTCACCAAACTAATGTCCTTAATATTGGTTCCCTATCTGAGGCGAATAGATGTTTGCTCATGTCTTTCTAGGAATAGTGCCATACAATGTGTGTGTTAGACTGTTAACGACAGAATGTAAAGAATAGACTGTAACAGGTTATCCTAATTTTTCACAATAGTTCAGAGATTCAGTGCAAAGTCTGTAACAAAATCTTTCTTAGTTATGCATATTTTAAATTCTTTGGAACCACTGAATAACCCCTCTAGATTCTTCTGCTATGGATTTTTTTTTTAACTTGAATTTCTCAGTGTGCAAGGATAACACATGATTGTGTTCATGGAGATCTACCAGTGAAATACATTCTAGAACAGGACTCTTAATTAGGACTCCATTTCACTGCATTCTTGATTTGGTATAGCTGACCTCCTTGGGAACAACCACTCTTCTCAAAGGAATATAGTACTTTATCTCAGAGGGTGGACAGGAGCTAAAGAGAAAATCCCTTTTCTACTCAACAGCATGGTTGGCCTTGATACAAACCCAGGATGTCGTAGACATTCTGTAAGAGCTCCTCAGTGGAGTGCTTCTCTTGTGTTGTCCTCTTTTATCCCAGGGATAATTAAGAGAATCTCCATGTAACTTCATGGGGGTGACATTTGAAAACATGCCTGCTTTCTCTTGGATCTTTGCCTTATATTTTCATTTGCTGTCTTTAATCTGTGCCTTTTATTAAGGCAATAAAACGTCATTGTATTTTCAGTTTTTTAATCTCATGAGTCCTTCTAGTGATTACTGCCCCTTATGCCCCTTACACCCCTCTTACACACCTTATGCCCTTTATGCCCCTTACAGTGATTTTGAGAACTGTATTTCAGGTCCTCAACAGGATAGTCAAAATTTTCTCATTCTTGTGTTCTTATAATTCCAAGCATGTTGTATCTCATCTAGTAAGATGGTTCTGGCTGTATCCTCTCTTTGGGTTGTGTATTGTCTTGCCTTAGTGTATACTTTATAAGTGTTTGCTTAAAACTAGATGTGTTACAGTAGGAAACAGTAAATAAAGCACATCCGTTGGCTATGTCAACTGATCATGGAGTTGGGCTGTTTACTTTTTCTCACAGTTGTAGATATTATGTATTTTAAATTCTTCTGATATGCTGTTTCCAGTGTTTCTGCTTTTATTGTTCTTTACAGAGACCCTTGCTTTGTACTTTTCATTTATAATGCTTCATCTTTTTTTATTCTTTAACGTCCTTAAAAACACTCAAGCTGTAGATTTATAAATATCTTTGCCCCCTTCCATAGCCTTTCCCTATTGTTCCCTATTGTTAAGGTTTCCCAGCAAACCTTAACAATACTATCATCTCTGTCTGCGGCAGTCTTACTTTATACAATTAAAGTTTTTTATCTTTTGTTGACTGCACTTATTTTGCCTGTAAATGAGATAGCAAGACAAGGAATGTCTGTGGGAAGGATATATGTATTTTTTATCCCAGCTGAGACAGTTTCAGAATTGGATGCTGGCCATGCTTTCCCTTTGGGGAACTTTGTCTGAAGAGTGTTTGAGTCTCTTTCTCTCACTCTACCGAAAGCAGAGGAGCCTCCTTCTTTGAGCCTTACAATGAATGAGAGTTCTAAGATTGTAGGTCCACCACATCCCTGCTAGTCCAAAAACAGTCTACATCAATTCACCAAATATCTATGCAACTTTCAGATGTATGTCTCTATGTGGATATAAGGAGATTTTGGTCATTTAACTTCCTGGGTGCATATTTTTCTTCAGCATTTTGATATAGCTTAGTGTTCTTCACTATTATTAGATGTATTCAAGTAGCAAGCAGACAACAATTGAATCCTAGAAATACAAATTTATGATGTAAGACACTAAACTTCTAGGTTTTGTTATATAACTTTGTTTTCTTTTTTAGTTTAATTTTATTAATAACACATTTAGTTACTAGACAATATAATCAGCAAGGTTCAGATAATAGAATTTTCATTACTAAAAAGTAGTTTTAGATAGTAGTTAATTTTTTGAGCATTTCACAGAAAGACTATTATTTCTAGTAATTCATATACAGAAAGTATATTTTGTAAAGTGAGTCATTTGTTTTGAATAAAATAGCCTGGCAAGATCTCAAGATATTTGTCTCTTGTTTAAATATATTCAAAAATGTTATTGTAAAATATTTAGTAAGAAAACAGAAAAATCCACTTAGAAACATTCTTTCAGTAAAGAACCTTTATAGTTTCCACCTTTTTATTAATTTAAAATTTTGTGATTATTTAGGATTTTATTTCTTTTAATAGAGGAAAATATTGTGCTTGTTGTCATAGGAAATGTTTATTATATTAATGCACCCTCTTACACCTATGTTAGGTATTACTTTTGTTAGTACTCTCAATCATTTCTTCTCTTCTTAAATACAAACTCTAACAACCACAAGAACAGAGCATGGCTTGTTCTAAATGGGAAGCAGAGAACAAATAGGTATTAATATGTCTTTTTCTGATGTGTATAGGGATAAAGAATATAGATGTATATATCTAAAAAGTATATGAAATATTTATTAACTAACTTGTGTTTTTATCTTTTTTATTTCTAAGACATTAATGCAATAACATGTATCCATCTTCTTTCTTTTTGAAACCTTCCAACATAGTACTTTTTGCTCTCTTTCAAATTCTTAGCATCTTTTATTGTTTTTACATGCATATATGCACACACATATATGTCTAAATACCACCATCTCAATCTGCATAATATTACTTGTATTAATGTTTTTAGAGCTTACCATTTAGTTTGGATAACCAATTACTGTGCTCTGAACTGTGAGGCCCAAGAAACTCATTCTTCTGTAAGTTAAAAATACTGTGATTTCTCTCACTCTCAGCAGTCCTTAGTTGCCAGAGGGAAACCATGCCTGGTATTAGAAACTTCACTATTTATTCAGTGCCAGGAAAGTTATATAGTAGGAGAACCTACTTTATTAACTCAGCACTATTCTACCAACAATCTAAACATTTGTTTTACTACCCACGGGTGAGCACAGTCTTTACCACTCATTAATGAAACTTTTCTTTGCAATAGAGGGAGAACACCACTATAGAATACCACAGCCAATCAAAATACAGAGTTGTATAACCCAGTCCTAATTGATACATCTAAGAAACAATCCCTTACACAAGCTCAGGGAGCACTAGGGAAGAAGGGACAGAAAGACTGTAAAAGCCAGAAGATCAGGCAATTTCCTGTGAGACTCAATGAAATTAAGCTTTAAAGTCTCAACAACATGATTGTTCAACCATGAGTTGAACAAGAATGACAGTGCCAATGTAATGGAGAAATGCCCATGAGTTTTCAATCTACACAGAGAATATATTTATAATGCCAAGTTTCTTTTTGTTTTTAGTAATTGTTTTCTTTTTGCCTGTGTCTTAGTGCTTATATTGACATGTAAAAATATTTTAGATCACCAGTACCACTTGGTAATTGGTCTCTTAAATATCCTTGTTTCCTATATTTAAGAGTAGATCTTCTGTTTAACCCTTCTCTTAAAGAAGGATCCAACAAGGTTAACTGGAAGTTCCTTATGCTCCCTCTGCATGGTGGCTGTGGACACACCCTCTGAACTGTGAGTCCCAAGAAACTCATTCTTCTGTAAGTTGCCTTGGTCACTGTATCTCTTAATATCAATTAAAAGAGAAACCAAGACAAAATTGAATAAATAGATGATTAGATAATAAAACACTAACAAAATAAATTGAAGAGGACAGACAAAACTGTCAAATACTCACATGTTTGTTGACTAAAAGACTTAATATTATTAAAAATATCAATATTTTTAATATCAAAGAATTCACAGAGTGAATGCAATTTTCATCAAAACTAATGAAACTATATTAGAAATAAAAAAGTGTCATAATTAATTTGGGACTATTAAAAAAACCACAAAATATCAAGTACCACACCAATTCAGAATGAAAAATAGGTGAATAAATAAGCAAATAGCAGCAGCCACTGCAGAAACATCTAAAGTCAGGATCACAATTCCTGATTTTACAACAATCTGTAACACTACAGGACACATGATATTGGCATAAAGAATTGGCCTGAGGGCCTGAAGACCAATGGGAGTGTAGGGAACATGGAATAAAACTAGATGACTATCTCCAACTAAACAAAGTAATAAAAGAATGGATCAAGACTTGAAAGTATTACACTGCAGGAGAAAACGGAGTAGGACTCTTTGCTTCAAGACACTGTCATAAGCAATGATTTCTTCTATTTTGGAAAATTTTATAAAACAATACACAATAAGTGAGTAAGGCTTTATTAAACTAACAAGCTTTTTCCAGCAGAGGGAATTTCCAAAAGGCAATGTGTAGAATAAGAAAACACAAAATATTTATCTGAAAAGGAATTAATAGCCAAAGTATACAAAGAATTTAGTAACATACCCACAAGCAACCAGAATGACAAGGAATAAATGATATTATTTATATCATTTAATAATATCATTTTATTATTAATAAATAATTAATTAATAGATTAATAGGATTAATAGACATTTCTCTAGAGTAGATATATAAATAGCCAATGTACACACAGAAAGATTCTAAATATTATTGACAAGTTAAAAAATTACTGCAATGAGATATCATCTTGCCTGAGCTAAAATGGCCTTTGACAAAGAGATAGCAAAATAACACATGCCACTTAGCATATGGAGACCTAGAAACTCTTCTAGATTATTGGTGGGGATATAAATTCATTCAACCATATGGGAAAAGTATGGAATTTCCTTAGAATCTATACGTAGAACTGTGATTTTTATCTAACAATGTCTCTACTGAATATAGTCACTGAAAATAATGCTACTATATCTTTTAAAAACTCAGTGCTCTTGCAGAGCTGTTGACTGGATTAGATCTGGAATCCAGAAAAGTGTTCATCTATTATAAGTTGAACAAGAAAATGTGGCATATGTATCAAATAGGGAATTATTCAACCACAGGAAAGAATTTTAGAGGAATTTTAATTCAGCAACATGGATGACCTGGTAAAGGATCAAATCCAAAGACCCGAGTCTGTGTGTTCTGTCTGGAATGCAGACATATCACTCACTTTTAAGCCCTCTGGCTGTAATTCAGACATGCCTGTAGCACACACCTTTGAGATAAAATTAGTATATAAAAAGAAGCAGCTGTGGTTGAAGTGATGTCTAATTTAGAGGCAAAGTAATGAGTCAGAGAAAGATTTCAGAGAATGAGTTAGAGATAGGATATGCCCAACTTTCATGAGAACAGCATAGGAAGGGGAAGCTATTAAGAGCAGTGCAGGGGAGAGAGAGAGAGAGAGAGAGAGAGAGAGAGAGAGAGAGAGAGAGAGAGAGAGAGAGAGAGAGAGATGGTAATCAGTGCAGCGGGTGCAGTCAGTGCAGGGGAGTTGAGTTCTATTGTGAATTCATGCAGTTCTGCAGTTCAGTTCAGGTCAGAGTCAGCTGAAACTAGAGAATAAAAAATGCGTCAGAAGATTAGAACAGATTGCCAGAGTTAGTTGAGGTTAAGCACAGCAATTGAATCAGAAGCTGAGGGAACTAGATTGATTCTGTCAGCTTGGAGAGGAATTTGAGCCACATCAAAGTTCAACCATCCAGCCAGAGTTCAGAAAGGACTAGAAAGGGTAAGCTTATTCAGCAGTAAGCATCTGAAATGATGATCACATCTGGTGAATAAAGAATGGATTTTGTTCACTGTAACAATATTGATGAAACAGGAAAACATGTTAAGTAAAATCAGTGAGATACAGGAAGACAAATCCTGCACTCTCTTACACCACATAATTCATGACTACAGACACAACAACTACTGATACATTTCTAAATATCTTTTAAAAGTATGAAGTTTTCCACCACAAAGAAATTATAAAAATATTTGAGAATATGGAAGCACAGATTAGTTATCATTGAACACTGTACATGTTGAATTGAACATATTACATATCACTTGAAAAAAACTAAATCAAAAGTCAGGAGGATCTGGGGAGAGTTGGGCAAGGAAAAACTGTAATCCAAATATATTGTGTGAAGAAAAAAGATTTTCATTAATAAAGATCACTGAACACACACAAACAAACTAGCCTTAGAATTTGAAATTTATAGTTAACTGTTTAATTCCTTGTTGAGTGACTGTGAGGATTAATTTGTGTAAATACTTAACATGGTATTAGCATACTTAAAATGCTCATACAAATGCTTCATATGTAGAAAAGCTAAACAAAAGCATCAACAACAAAGAAAACAAATATAGTTCTTGATAACCTATCTAAATGGTTGTATTATCATAGGCATAAATTCTTATTATCCTACTGTAAACTAAGTGGGTAACTATAATTAATATTACTTAGAAACATTTTTGGAGTGCTTTGTGAGATGTTTTTAATCGTATCTTCAAGATTGTCGCCTCTTTCTCATTTATTATAATCCTTAAAATACAATTACTTTATTTCTTCCATGGCGAGAACAGGATTTGAAAGGCAACATAAAAAACTGCACCTTTGTGATTAGGGATGAGCTATTATTAATTGTGCCCCCTTGCTCTTTTTCTTAATCAGAAATGTGGTTTTAGTCTCTTAATGTCACAATTGAAAAAACAAATTCAAATAACTTTTTATTAAGTGATGGATTGTTTTTACCATTCATCTGTCTTAAAGCTTTATGTCAGTGTTTGAACAAAGACACAGACCAACCATAAGTAAGTTAGAGTAAAAGATAATTACAATGGCCAAGCACTTTACTAGAAAAATATTTGAATTCAAGGACAGCAGCTTGAATGAAAATGGCCTGAGAGATTCGTGTGTTTGAATGTTTGGACAATATTAGGTGCTGTGGCCTCGTGGGAGTAGGTGTGGCTTTGTTGGAGGAAGAGCACCACTAAGGAGAGGGCTTTGGTATCTCATAAATGCTCAAGTTCTGACCAGTGTGGCTCACTGTCCCCTGCTGACTGTGAATCTAGCTATGGAACACTCAGCTTCTTCTCCAGCACTGTGTCTGCCTGGATG
Source organism: Apodemus agrarius (assembly GCA_964023405.1). NCBI lineage: Eukaryota > Metazoa > Chordata > Mammalia > Rodentia > Muridae > Apodemus > Apodemus agrarius. The sequence continues at coordinate 26,851,071 of OZ030007.1, forward strand.
CTGCCATGCTTCTCACCATGAAGATAACGGACTAAAACTCTGACACTGTAAGCCAGCCTTAATTTATAAATGTTTTTCTTCTAAGAGTTGCCATGGTCTTGGTGTCTTTTCAAAGCAATAGAAAGCCTAGGACAAGGATCACCAGGATTTGCCTCCTGGAGCGTGTGTTGCTTGTATCAATGCCTAATGTCTGCTACAATAAATCGCCATAGACTTAGTGTCTTAAAACAGAAAAATATATGTCTTCATACTTCACATTTCACTGTTTTCGTGTTTCACATTCCTTGGCTCATAGTTGTCTGCACCTTCTCCCTACTCCCTCCCCAACCCCTTGTGTTCCCATCCAAAAGGTCTGAGGATAAGTTGAGTTCTTACATTGAACCACCCTAAGATTCTGTTTTTGTAGGCAGCTGTTCCTATGTGGGACAGCTAGGGTTATGTCAACCTGATACAAGTTAAAGCCATCTGAAAGAGAACCCCAAATGAAAAAAAAAATAGTGCATCCATGAGTTTGAACTGCATGCAAGTCTGTAGAGCATTTTCTTAATTAGTAGTTGATAGGGAATACCCCTAGTCAGTTAGTCCAGGATTCTATAATAAAAAAAGCTGAGCAAGCTATGAGTAGCAAGCCAATAAGCTGCAGTCCTCCCTGGTCACTATATCAGCTTTTGACTTCAGGTTCCTGCCCTGTGTGAGTTCCTGCCCTGACTTCCTTTAATGATAGACTATGATCTGGAAGCATAAGCTAAATAAACCCTTTCCTCCATAACGTGCTTTTGGTCAAGGGGTTTCATCATAACAATAGTAGCCCTAACTAACACACAATGCTTCCATTTTCTATTCACAATAATCTTCCTGGCTACCCTGGACTCACATAGTATTAAGGGGGTATCTCCAGTGTCAGAACACATTGTCAAGCCAATGTTGATTTTGTTATGAAGGCAATGTTTATGGTTTCTTGGAGTTAGATGCAGATGTTCTAGAAATCATTGTCTTGAATCACAAAGCTCTTAAGGCCCAACCAAATGATGAATAAAGCAAAACCTGTGAAGAGATGGGAAATGGCCGTGTGCAGGCTCTGTTTAAAAGCATAGGAAGACTTAAGGGGATGGCAGTGTGACTATCTGGTGGGAAAGTTACAGAGAAGAAAAACCATGCAATTTTAATACTTTAATTTACCAAGCAACTGGTGCATGAGTACATAGTGAGACCAGGTATGGAATTCAGCTATGACACATTTCCAATGCTAATTTCACTTTTTTCATATGTTTTTCAAAATATTTCTTATGCTCCTAGAAACCAAAACCTATCTTGGTTTAGGTTATCGCAGATCCGATGTACCCGTTCGAGCATTAGCCATTAATTAAGGGAGTCAGAAGTTATTCTGTGAGGTATCAAGTAACACAAAAGGGAGACTATGTATTTTCTAGCCACATAGCCCAGTGAAATATTGAATAACATTTTTGTTTCTGGATGAAAGCTGGGAAGACCCATACATAAAGAAGACCCAATAGGCATCGGCTACCAAGAGATGTAGTTTGCAGGATGCTTCTTGAGACTGTTGATTCCTTAGTGTTTAAAGCCTTCTGTGGATGCAGCAGAGGCCAATACTACAGCTCCTACAAGCTCTGAAGAAGGGTCCTTCAAGCACAGGCACATGGAGGTATGGGGAGTGAGTTAACAAGCCAGGGTTCTGCATAAGGCCATCAACAGTGTTGCTGACCTAGTTCCTTTCTGCATCTTATTTAGCTAAAAGTAAGGGAAAAAAGTTGAGTGCAAAAGTTGCTGGTGGGATGTGATGAACATTCTCAGTGCTATTGATTTGGTGCCAAAGACAAAGGCTATCTAGCTTGGGGCAGGGTGTGCTCCAGCACACTAGCTTGAGGCCCAGGCAATAGGATCAGGAATCCTCTCAACATGGAAGACAGGAGACTCCTGTCCTGTGACAGTCTCAGAAAATCCTAATGTCTCAGAAAGTCTGGTTACCTAATATAATAACTTTGCCAGCACAGCCCGCTATATTACAATGAAATGCAGACAATCTTCGTGGTGTCTGCATTTCAGACTTCAGATGGAACTTGCAGGGCTTTCTGAAAGTCAATGTTGATTTCTTGGTTTTATTTTTAAACAAAGATGACCTTAAATCGTCTTATTTCTCATATTTGAGAAATAGTTGTCTTATTCATATTTATAAATAAGACTGTAAAACAGCAACACTTTCTGAATAGCCCAACATTGATCTCTCTCTACTTGTATTTATGGAATGTATCAAAGTGTGTTTATGACTCATTTCTTTTTTCCAAACTTTCTTCTTGGTCATTTCTTTTAAAGTCTTATTCTAAGTTGAGTTTTATCTTCCTCTGTGTAGTTGTTGAAGTATAGCCTGGAAATTCTGAGCAATCTATTTTCTTGTAAGTATGATGTCTTTGCACAGTTGTGAAATAAAGTTCACTAAAGGAGGCAAAAATGTGTAAAAATGTATTTAATAGTAAGATCATAAGAGCATTAATAAGAGCTTAAACCTACCAGTTTCATTGATACCAAGTTTGTCAGGGTATATATTTATTAGAATACATTGTTTCTAATTAGTGCTAATTTTTATGACAGATACAAAATATTGTTTACTAACATGGCAATCATTTTTTAAAAGAGACCTACTTGAATCGTTCCATCCATTACATTGCATGAGGCTCTTTTTCTGCGACAGATGCAATTTTTGTGTGGTGAAAAGCAGCGGTCTTGTTTTCACTTCCATTTTTCCTTTTTTATATTGACTGTATAGCAATCTTTTAAGCAATTTAGATCATGCCATAAAAACTTAAAATGACAAGAAGACAACTAAATGTTGTAGTGAACCCAGTGACTAGCTACCTCATGCGCCTGCCGTTATGGCTTCCCTGATGGAGTGTACCCTCTAACTGTGAGCTTAAGTAAACCCTCCCTTTCTTATGTTGCCTTGCCATTGTTGCACTGCAATGAGAAAAGTAAGCGAGATAGAAAATTATTAAAAGTAAGTAGGACTCCTGGCATGCTGAACCTGATACATAGTTCTTGAGCCTTAACTGGTTTATGGGAGGAATTTGCATAAGTTAGACACTTTGAGCCAATGAACTCCTAGCTTAGTAATTCTTACAAGAGTTTGGACCACCAGAATAATAAGATAAATATAGACAGTAGAGACCTGGCCCATGAAGGTCCATATGAAGCAAGTACTATACCATGAACCAGGCTAGAAGTCCATCATGTGATACTTTATCAAATAATCTGGCTACATTCTCTAGTGTTCTGATAACTTGAATGAGACTGAATGCTTGACTAGTGTACTAATCTGGTGGTGTTAGTTTTTGCAGGCGTGAAAGATGCAAAGGTGAGAAGTTCATGAAGCGTATATGGGTCTAAAGACCAGAGGTCAGCCAATGTGCTGCAAACCCAGATCTTAAGGTTTTTATTGTGCCAAAGATGTGGAGATGAATTCTACATTGCAATGGAGATATGAGGGCAATGGAGATGCCAGGCCTGTGGGATATCAGTCAATAAATTCTGCATTGCACAGAGTGGAGTCAGCCCCCAAGAGAGGCTACTGTTTTCTGGTCTTTCTTCACTTGGTATTTCTTTGTTATGTTTTCATTATTTTCCTTAGAAATAGAACTGCTTACTCTTTGATACTGTATATTGAAAGTATATATCATGTTTAAATTTTTTTTCATTTTAGGAACTTAAAGTCTAAAGATTGCCTCTAGACTTAGAAAGAACTGGATTTTGGAATCTTGAAGTGTTGGGGCCATTAAAGACTATGAGGACTTCTAGAAATGAATTAAATGTCCTTTGCATTGTGTGATAAAAATGAGACTAGAGGTACCAAAGTGGAATGCTATGATTTAAAGTGATGCATTTTGGTGTTAAATTGCAAAGATGTAAAGATGTGGTTAATCTTTGTCAATTTTACAAGATTTAAAATCACTGTGGAACTACATACTGTCAATACGTGTGCACCAGAAAGATCTATCCTGAATGCAAGCAGCACCATCTCATGGACTGGATCCTAGATTGGACAAAAGGAGCTTGGCAACAACATCCACCTCTCTATACTCTGTGATTGCTGATATAATATGACTTCTTCCACGTTTCTGAAAACATGACATCCTTATGTGATATACATATCTTGAAACTGTGATCCAAATTATCACATCCTTCTCTAAGTAATGTTAATATTCATGGATTGGAATGGGACTGCATTATTAGTTCCCAGCTTTTCAGATTGTCATCTCCTGTGTTTTTTTTTCTGGCTTTCTAGAATATAAGCAGAGAAATTTGGACTATCCAGCCACTAATTGTATAACCCAATCTATCAATTTTAACATATAATCTATAATTTTATATGTATTAATATATTATCTAATATCTATCTGCAGATATTCCATTGAGTTTTGTCTTATAGATATTACTAAATAATACAAATTTAGGGATTGAGAGCTTTTCTAGGGAACTTTCATTAAGAATGCACTTACTAATTTGTGATTTCTGGAGTTGTTTCTCTAATTTGATTAAATTGCATGTTGCCGGAAACTCTTCTTGAAATATTAAACTGGGCATTGGTAATCCATGTCATGAACTTCGTAAATAAAAGAACTAAAAAAAAAAAGACATTTAGTACTTTTAGTTACAACTTATGAGGATCAAGGGATTTAAAGACTTTATTCGTGGTTCTTTTTCTCATTTTCAGGAAAGTGAGGAATTTAGCAGTGTTGACGGATGGCTGACAGCACCTCTGAGCAAAGCAATAAAGGAGAGTAATGAGCTTAGAGAGATAGTTTTTGCAGCTTCACATGCTCACAAACAACCCCGTTATCTAATTAGTCCCTAAAGGAGAATGTTCTTTCCCGTAGCATTAGGGTGTAAGTGGTTGAAAAACCAAGCACAAACTCTCATGTATGATTGACTGAATTTCAGTGCTAGTAACCCAGTCTTAAATGTTATCTACATTAAATGACAACACTCCTTAGGAGAGAATGAGTTCCTGGAAACTGCATACAGATGTGTTGAAGTACCATCAGGAGAATGGGCACATTGAATTCCTAAATTCTTTTTTTAAATTGAATATCATCTTCATTTACATTGCCAATGGTAAAACCTTTCCCTATTTCCCCCCTCCACAAAGACCCCCAACCTCTTCTCCCACCCCCTGCCTCATCGTATATGCCCCTCCACCAGACACACTCCCACCTCCCTCCCCTTGGTTTCCCTTTGTTGGGGCCTCTATTGAGCCTTTACCTGACCAAGGACCACTCCTCTCACTGATGCCCGATAAGGCCTTCCTCTGCCACATTTTTGGCTAGAACCATGTGTACCCCTTGCTTGACAGTTCAGTCCCTGGGAGTCTTGGGGAGTCTGGGTGGCTGAAATCATTGTTCTTCCCATGGGGTTATAAACCCCTTCATCTCCTACAGACCACCCTCCAGCTCCTCCTTTGGGGACCCCATGTTTAGTCCAATAGTTGGTTGTTAGCATCTGCTTCTGTATTTGTAAGGCACTGGCAGGGCCCCTCCAGAGACAACCATGGCATGCTCCTTTTGGTATATGCTTCTTGCCATAGTGTCAGGATTTGGTGACTTTATAGGATGAATCCCCAGGTAGGGCAGTCTCTGGGTGGCCTTTACTTCAGTCTCTTCTCCACACATTATCTCCCTTATTGCTCCTGTGAGTATTATGTTCCCTTTCTCAGAGGAACCAAAGCACCCTCACTTAATTCCTCTTTCTTCTTGAGCTTCCTTTGCAGGGTGAATTGTAACTTGTTTATTTTGAGTTTTTGGGCTAACATTTGCTTACTAGTGAGTGCACACCATGTGTGTTCTTTTGTGATTGAGTTACCTTACTCAGGATGTTATTTTCCAGTCCACCCATTTGCCAAAGGATGTGGAGAAAGAGGATCACTCCTCCACTGTTGGTGGGATTGAATAGTACTCCATTGTGTATATATACCACAGTTTCTGTATCCATTCCTCTGTTGAGTCTTTAATTTCTTTGTTTCTTCCTTGACTAAGCTATCATTGAGAAGAGCATTGTTCAAAGTCCATGTGTATGTGTGTTTTCCATTGCTTTTGTTTAAGCTTAAGACCAGCCTTAGGCCATGATGATCTGATAAGATACATGGAATAATTTTAATATTTCTGTATCTGTTGAGGCCAATTTCGTGGCCAGTTATATGGTCAATTTTGGAGAAGGTACCATGATATGCTGAGAAGAAGATATAATCTTTTGATTTAGCGTGGAATGTCCTATAAATATCTGTTAGATCTATTTGGTCCATAACTTCAGTTAGTTTCACTGTATCTCTGTTTAGTTTCTGATTCCATGATTTGCCCATTTTTGACAGTGGGGTGTTGAAGTCTTCCACTATTATTGTGTGGGGTGCATTGTGTGCTTTGAGCTTTATTAAAGTTTCTTTTATGAATGTGGGTGCCCTTATGTTCGGAGCATAGATGTTCAGAATTGAGAGTTCATCTTGGTAGACTTTTCCTTTGACCAGTATGAAGTGTTCCTCCTTATCTTTTTTGACAACTTTTGGTTGAAAGTCAATTTTTTCTGATATAAGAATGGCCACTTCAGCTTGTTTCATGGAACCATTTGCTTGGAAAATTGTTTTCCAACCTTTGACTCTTAAATAGTGACTGTCTTGGTTATTGAGGTAGGTTTCTTGTATGCAGAAAATTTTTGGGTTCTGTTTGCATATCCAGTCTGTAAGTCTATGTCTTTTTAAAGGGGAATTGAGACCATAGATATTAAGAGATATTCAGGAAAAGTGATTGTTGCTTACTGGTGAAATTCTGGTTATGTAGCTATCTTCTATTGGGTTTTTTGAAAGATTACTTTGTTATTCTAGAGTGTTGTTTCTTGCCTTGTGTTGGTATTTTCCATCCATTATCCTTTGCAGAGCTGGATTTGTGGAAAGATATTGTATAAATTTGTTTTTGTCATGGAATGTCTTGTTTTCTCCATCTATGGTAATTGAAAATTTTGCTGGGTATAGTAGTCTGGGCTGACATTTGCATTGTCTTAGGGTCTGTATGAAATCTGCCCAGGTTCTTCTGGCTTTCATAGTCTCTGGTGAGAAGTCTGGTGTAATTCTGATAGGTCTGCATTTATATGTAACTTGACCATTTTCTTTCACTGCTTTTAATATTCTTTCTTTGTTTAATACATTTAGTGTTTTGATTATTGTGTGATGGGAGGAATTTCTGATCTGGTCCAATCTGTTTGGAGTTCTGTAGGCTTTTTGTATGTTCATGGGCATCTCTTTCTTCAGGTTAGGGAAGTTTTCTTCTATAACTTTGTTGAAGATATTTACTGGCCCTTTAAGTTGTAAATCCTTGCTTTCTTCTATACCTATAATACATAGGTTTGGTCTTATTGTGTCCTGGATTTCCTGGATGTTTTGGGTTATAAGCTTTTTGCATTTTGCATTTTCTTTGACTGTTGAGTCAATGTTTTCCTATTGAATCTTTAGCATCTGAGATTCTTTCTTCTATCTCTTGTATTCTGCTGTTGATGCTTGCATCTATGACTCCTGAATTCTTTCCAAGTTTTTCTATATTCAGAGATGGATCACTTTGTGATATCTTTATTGATTCTAGTTCTAGTTTTAGATCCTGGATAGTTTTGTTCAGTTCCTTCACTTGTTTGTTTGTTTTTGTTTTTCCTGAAATTCTTTAAGGGGTTTTTGTGTTTCCTCTTTAAGGGCTTCTACCTATTGACCCATGATCCCCTGTCTTTCTTTTTGGGATTTTTGTGATTCCTCTTTAAGGGCTTCTGCATGTTGACCCATGTTCTTCCATAATTCCCTATGGGATTTTTGTATTGCCTCTTTAAGGGCTTCTACCTATTTCCCCATGTTCTCCCGTATTTCTTTAAGAGATTTTTGTGTTTCCTCTTTAAGGGTTTCTACCTTTTGATCCATATTCAATTGTATTACTTTAAGGGATTTTTGTGCTTCTACTTGTTGACTCATGTTCTCCTTTAGTTCTTTAAGGGAGTTATTTATGTCCTTCTTGAAGTCCTCCATCAGTAATATGAGATGTGATGTTTAAATCTAGTTCTTGCTTTTCTGATGTGATGATCTGATGTGATGCAGGATTTGCTATTGTGGGAGAACTGGGTTCTGACGGTGCCATGTTGCATTTGCTTCTGTTGGTAATGATCTTGTGTTTGCCTTTGGCCATTTCATTATTTCTGGTGTTAGCTGGTCTTGCTGCCTCTATCTTCTCTGTCCTGCAGGCCTGTGTTTCTTTACTCCTGGGATTCTCTTTCCACCCAATGCCCTGCAAACAGCTGATTCTCCAGGAAGTATCAGGTGATGGGGTCTCCCCTCTGGCAGACTTGGCAAGAGTTGAATGCTCTACAGGCTGCTAGTTCTCAAATGGTCTGCTGCTAACAGATCTTGAATACCCTGTTGATGCTGGTTCTTGAATGTCCTGCTTCTGCCTCTTCAAATGCCCTGCTGCTGCCATTTCTCAAATGACCTGCTCCTGCCAATTCTCAAATGCCTTGCTCCTGTCAGTTCTCTAGAGAGTATCAGGAAATAGGGTCCTCTCCATGCCAGAGGTGGGGCTGGTCTACCCCATCTGACTGGGAAGAAGGGAGGGGTAGAAGGAGAGGAAGGGGAGTGGTGATTTGGAGGTTGCTGGGTAGTGAGTCCCAGAGCAGAGTGGCTCTGGGTCTCTAGGGGTTCGGCGGTGATTCTTACCTAATACCCTGTTCCTGTCAGTTCTCTAGCGAGTATCAGGAAGTAGGGTCTTCCCCGTGCTAGATGTGGCACAGGTATGAATTCCTAAATTCTGATGTGTTCACTTTGCAGAGGACATGCTCTCATTAGTTTTATTGGTAGTGGCATCCCTACTCCTATGTCCCATGATCTTGGCTTCTCTACCTCTACCTGAGGGAATTAACTCTGTATTGCTTCATAAAGAGAATATTATGATATGTTAGTTGGCTGAGAAAAAAAGACTGGGGCCTCATTTAGAGATGATTTTGAGTTTCATATGACTGCCATCTCAAACTGGAAAACTGTCATATTAAACCTCTTCCTTGATATATCCTTATAAGACATTGGTGGAAAAATCTTTCTGGAAGTAGAGATTTGTACTTGGGAGGAAATTGATAAGATATACAACTAAATAATGATTAATAGAATGTAGCCAATCTTTAGCAATGGTTAGAGAATTGCAAGTAGTCTAGTTGGAAAACAAGTGTCATATTTACTCAACATGTATCTGAATAGACTTCTCTAAGATGACCAGAGATTGAAGATAATTTGCATCATGCAACATTGTACAAAGTAACTGTAGTAGAATTCAACTTAAATAATAAAGTGGATATAATGGCCTGTTCAGGATAGTTAAAGCCTTCCTTCAGATATCATTGCCGTAGCAAATTGGGCTCATGAAATAAGTGATTATAGTAGCAAGGATGGAAGTTAGCATAGACTTGGTCACATGACCTGCTCACAGCAGCTTGACTTAGCTTTAGCTACTATTGAGTGCCAGATTAGTCAGCAACAGAGAACAACTCTTACACCTTTTAAGGCTCTATTTCCAAGTAGAATCAGCTAGAAACCTAGAATCTGGCTGATTACATTGGGTCACTTCCATCACAGGAGGTATAGAAGCTTTACAACTTAAAATGCCAGTAAAATTCTTCAACAAAATTATAGAAGAAAACTTCCCTAACCTAAAGAAAGAGATGCCCATGAACATACAAGAAGCCTACAGAACTTGACTAGAACAGAAAGTCCTCCTGGCACATAACAATCAAAACACCAAATGTACTAAACAAAGAAAGAATATCAAAAGCAGTAAGAGAAAATGGCCAAGTAACATATAAAGGAAGACCTATCAGAATTGCACCAGAATTCTTACCAGAGACCATGAAAGCAAGAAGATCCTGTGCAGATCTCATATAGACTCTAAGAGAACAAAGATGCAAGTCCAGACTACTATACCCAGCAAAACTCTCAACCACCAAAGATAGAGAAACCAAGATATTCCATGATAAAACCAAATTCACACAATATCTTTCTACAAATCCAGCCCTACAAAGGATAATAGATGGAAATTGCCAATATAAGGAGGGCAGCTATACCCTAGAAAAAGTAAAATAGTAATCTTCTTTCAACAAACCCAAAAGAAGATAACCACTTAAACATAAAAATAACATCAAAAATGACAGGAAGCAGCAATCACTATTCCTTAATATCTCTTCACATTAATGGACTCAATTCCCCAATAACAAGACATAGACTAACAGACTGGATATGTAAACAGGACCTAGCATTTTGCTGCATACAGGAAATGCACCTCAGTGTCAAACACACACACTACCTCAGAGTAAAAGGCTGGAAAACAATTTTCCAAGCCAATAGTCCCAGGAAACAAGCTGAAATAGCTGTTCCAATATTGGATAAAATTGACTTTCAACCAAAAGTCATCAAAAAAGACAAAGAAAGACACTTCATACTCATCAAAGTAAAGTTCTACCAAGAACTCTCAATTCCAAATGCCCAAAACTAGACAGAGCTTGGGGACTCTTATGGAAGAGTTTGGGGAAGAATTGAGGGCTCTGAAGTGGGGAAAGGCACCCCAGAGAAAGACCAACAGAATCAGATATCTTGGTCCCTTATGGACTCTCAGAGATGGAACAGGCAACCAACAAAAGAGCATGCATACATGGATTGGACTGAGGCCCCTGACATACATGTAGCCATTATACAACTCAGTCTTCTTGTGGGTCCCCCTACAACTGGAGTGGAGTCTATATTTAAAGTTGCTGTCTGTCTGTAGAATCAGTTCCTTTAGCTGGTTTGCTTTGTTGTGCCTCAGTGGGAGACAATGCACCTAGCCCTGCAGAGACTTGATGTACCAGGGTGGAAGGTAATATCTGGGGATCTCTACCCTTTCAGAGCAGAAGGGGAGGGAGGACAGACTCTGTGAGGAAGAGGACCAGGAGGGGGGTTAGCAATTGGGATATAAAATGGAAAAATAAATGAATTAATGGAAAAATAAAATTGGTGTTTGAAAATCAAATGCATATGTGTTGTAGATAAGTTCTGTTCACTTTTGTCATTTTTTTAAAACATCTCTATTGAGGCCTCTTCAGATCTCATTATAGAAAATGATAGAATTAAACTGGTCCTTTGTGGCTCATTAGCAATTTTGTGTCTGTTTCTAAAAGTTAGTAGGAATGATCTATTTACTTACAATTGTAGAACTCAGAAGGTTTTTGTTAGTCAATTATCTAGGATCCAACTGTATATTCTTAGGGAAATATTAATAAGAATAATGATGTGGTGATTTAAAGGAGAATGATCCTGTCTTGGTTAAGGTTTAATTGCTGTGTAGAGACATGATGACTAAGGCAATTTGCATAAAGGAAAATAATTAACTGTGGTTGGTTTACAGTTTCAGAGGTTTAGTCCATTAGCATCATGGCAGGAAGCATGGCAGTATGACCATGGCAGACATGGTGCTTGAGAAGGAGCTGAGATTTCTACATTTTTATCTGAAGGCAGCAGGAGGAAGACTATGTGCCACACTGGGCCTAGCTTGATGATATAAGACCTCACAGCCCACCTCCGCAGTGGCATATTTCCTTCAACAAAGCAACACCTACTCCAACAAGGTCATACCTCCTAATAGTGCCACTCTCTATGGACTCAGCATTAGAACACATGAATCTATGGGGGTCGTTCCTATTCAAACCACCATAGATGCCCCCATAGGCCCATATAATTGAAATCTTGGCCCTACTTGGTGGAACTTTTTTGGAAAGGAACAAAAAGCATTGCCTTGTTGTGGCACATGTGTCACTAGGGGTGGATTTTGAGGTTTCAAAAGCTTAAGCCAGGCTTTGTCTCTGGCTCTCTGCCTCCAACGTTCAGAAAAGATGTAAGCTCTCAACTGCTGCCACACTCCCCACCATGATGGTTATGGACTAACCCCCTGGAACTGTAAGCAAGCACCCAAGTTGAATTAATTTTCTTAATAAGTTGCCTCTGTAATGATGTCTCTTCACAACAATAGAAAACTAACTAGGACTAATAAGAATTATTACAGCTCTTAAAATTTATAGAGAATTTTCTATATACACCAATCTCATTCTAAACTGCTTGTAGATGTGTTGTTTCTTTTAATAACTCTACCACACCTGGGATGTAAGAATTAGATAGTATGGAATAGTGCATATTTACATTTTGGGAACAAGAGAAATACCAAGAGAAATATGACCTGGGTTCAATTGAGTGATGTTTAGCACCAAAATATATACATTTTAGTGAAAGATTTCTTGGGCAGACTTTTGCTGTGGTTGTTCAGACTATTTCCATCTACAAGCACATTCATAGTGATTGAAAGTTTATCCTATGGGTGGACAATATGCAGGAATAAGAACATATTTTCATAGGGAATATTCATTTATTAAAACTCAAATTCAGGGCTGGAGAGATGGCTCAACAGTTAAGAGCACTGGCTGCTCTTCTGAAGGTCCTGAGTTCAAATCTCAGTAACCACACGGTGGCTCACAGCCATCCATAATGAGATCTGATGCCCTCTTCTGGTGTGTTTGAAGACAGCTACAGTGTAATTACATAAAATAAGTAAATAAATCTAAAAAAAGGAACCATCTGTAGTGTGCATACACACTCAAAAATTCTTTAAAAAAATAACTCAAATTTAAATTTTTAGTACAAAAATAAGTCAACTTTATCGAGGACCCATGAGTGATTTTGCTTAGCTAAGCATAAAACTATTTGGATAGTGTAGATTAATGATTACTTTACTTTCATTTTTCTTTTCTTTTTTTTTTTTTTGTTTCTTTGAGACAGGATTTTACTCTGTAGCCTTGGCTATGTTGGAATTCACTCTAGTGTGTAGGGATCACTCTGTCTCCTCAAACCACCTGTCTGTGCTTCCCCAGTGCTGGGAGTAAAGGTGTGTGCCACTACCACCTGGTGATCAATTTTTTAAATGGTGAGCTGATATGTATATTAGGTATGATATACCATGTTTCACTTGCCATGCATTCAAACATCTGGTCTGCAAACAGATATGAGGTTGACTTAACTACAGAGCAAACATAATGTTTATCCATAGCATGGAGTTAGGAGAACTTAGACACAGAATACATACCAGAGGAAATTGTTTGAAGTCAGGAGATAGCCATACTTATACAGGCAGATATATAGTTAGTTACAGTACCAATGTAGTTAATTCTGGTAACATTTACAACAGATTCGACTAGACTTCCAAAATAAACATTTTGAGAGGTTATGTATGTGGATTATTTTTACAATTACAAATATTACTTCATGTTTCAATATATTATAACGTCTGCTTTGTATATCACTGTTACTTGCTTTTATCAACACAAAATAATTTAGAGTTCTCATTTGGTATTAAGTCAGGTCATGCCAGGAATTTCAGAACACTTTGATATTTGTTTTGTTATGTGAAACTGTTTATAAATTTTGTTTCTCATTTAATTCTTTATTTTTTTCTTTTGAAACAAGTCTTTATCATATATACAGTTCTGGCCTAGAACTCAGAGATTCACATGTCTCTGCCTTCAGGGTGCTGGGATTAAAATGTGCATCACCACACCTGGCAGTTTTTAAATCCTAACATACTCGTCATAAATAGCAGAATTTCTTATAAATCAAATTATTAGAAATTACTATTCTATATGCAATGAATTGAAGAATTATTATTAATGTAAAACATTAATTATAAATAGCATCAATTAAAAGTACTAATAGGTAACTCAGGAGAAACAAATATATACATATATATATATATATATATATGAGTGTGTGTGTTTCTATCTTTATATACACACACATATTATATATGAGCATTCAAGTGAAAGTCTTCCAAATGATCATATATGTATATAATTATGTATGATGATTATGTATAATAATTATATATATGTATGTGTATGTATATGTGTGTATCTAACAAAACCAATTATGCACTATTTTGAAAGAGTGATAAATTGCCTTATATTTACTCAAGGGCTCTATCTATGTAATACATTGGAAAAATTGTAAATGAGGTAATTAAGGCATCAAAAAGACCTAGAGATCAGCACCAAAATTCACTGATGTCTCATTAAGGGATGGAAATATGAACTTTGTGGATTAGTTTGGCCAAGGACAAGCACTAATATGAATTCTCTACTCTTCTTCCTGTGTCTTCTGTCTGTGGTTGCCTCTGTGTGTGTGTATGTGTGTGTGTGTGTGTATGTATTTATACATACATATATACATATATACTCATACAATATATGATTATATATCATTATATGCATATATAATCATTTGGAAAACTTTCACTTGAATGCTCATATATACATATATTATATACATATATAAAACATATGTTTATATATATTCAGATTTTTTCTCCTTTCATGTCTGTAGTCTGTCTGCTGTGTGTCTAATCTGTTTGTCCCCTGTTCTGTGTTTTGTGCTTCTGTCTGTTTATGTCTATACCTGTGCCTAAGAAAGGGCTATTCTCTGTATTTACTGAGTTGCACAGAAAGTGTGAGCATTGTATGTGGAAGAAATAAGTTGGTTTTTTTTTTACAGAATATGTTTTTGTTTATAGAAATCTCATGCTTACTGAAACTGACCACAATACACACCACACACACACACACACACACACACACACACACACACACCATACAATTATGGGATTATGGGTCAGGGCATGGGAAATACATAACTTAAGACTGCTGCAGTGGTGGACTTGGCTTATGTGGTAAAAGCTGTTTGCATGGGCAATCCAAGGCATGGTAAGGTTGGTTTCTGCTCCCTTTCGGGCTGATTAAAGTTAAGCAGGCTGAGTACACAGCAGGACAGCAGGTTATGTATACAGTCTTAAAGGATCTCAAGACATATTAGCTGCAAGGTCTGTCAAAACTTCATTCTTTTCAAAGGCAAGAGACGTTTTGAAAAAATGTGCCGTCACACATAAATAGGAAGATACTAATAATGTTTTGATACTTGTCAGAGACGTTATAAATGAAGATCCCAAATGCTATCATTTGCTATCATTTCAGCAAAACAATTACCTACATAGCAGATTTAAAATTGACTATTCTGTTTTTGTGTTGTTACAGCTGATAAGAGGGCTAGTATTTGTACTTTGGTTTCAAAATGAAGTTAAACTATCGAAATGAATGAGATCCTTGTGTGTATAAAAGTTTTCATGCTTGAAAAATATTAATTAATATCACTTGATTCCTACTTTCCTTTTTTTTTTTTTTTTAAGATATCCCCTTGTCCTTCTCTTAGGGGAGCTAAAAGTAGACTACTGACTCCATCGCTTTCTGGAGTCTCCACTTAATGTGCCTGTATTTCTTCAGTGCTCTCTAAATTATCAGTGTGTGTGTGTGTGTGTGTGTGTGTGTGTGTGTGTGTTTGCGCGCTTGTGTGTGTACGTGCGCAAGCATGTGCGCACACACACACACACGTGTGCACACACACACACACGTGAGCACACACAAGTGTACATTGTGTATGTGAATAGGGACACACACATTCCATGGTACATGAGTATCAGTTTTCATTTTCAAGCTACTTGGATGCAAGGTCACTGTGCTGTCAGCTGCAGCTTCTTCTAAGCTCATGGGCTCATAAGCTGCCAGGGATTCTTCTTTCTCTAGACTTCACTTTGATACAGGGGTTCCAGTTGCACCATATTGATTTCATGTGGAATCTGGGGTGTTGAACTCAAATCCCCACACTTGAATATCAAGTGTTTTAGCCACTGAGCCATCTCCCCAGTCCTAATTTTTTTCTTGACACCTTTAATTCTTCACTCTTTTTGAAATTCCTCTCTTTTCTTGTCTACTTACTCTATATGTTCTTATCATTCATGATTTTTACTTGCCTTTGAGAAAATCTATTATAATTAAACAAATTCAAATATTTCTTTTGAATGCATTTTGCTATAAAAAATGGGAAAGGCATGAAGGGACAGCTCAGAAGTTACCAACACATACTGACTTATTCAGGACCAAGGTTCAGTTTCTAGCATCCATATGAGGTGACTACCAATCTCTTGTAACTCCAGTGCCAGGGGATCTGACACACTCTAGCACATTCCACATATTGGGTATATATAACCACACACACACACACACACACACACACACATGTGCGTGCGTGCATGAATAAATAGAAATAAAGTAATCTTAGAAAGGAAGAGATAATTATCCATTTGTGTTGAGTTTAGACCAGTGGCATTAACACAAGTGGTAACTATCATCATTAGAAAGAGCTATGGTGAGAAAAGGCACTCAGGGATAGCCAAGGATTCTGAATCAAGGGTTGGACAATGCGTTCTGGGCCTATGGAATGACAATATTGCTCTACTGGTAGCTGTGAAGGAAAGAAATGAGGTGGTAGTATCATGTTATAATAATCACAAGCCAAACAACCTACAAACTTAATGAAACCCCAGTTACCACTTTATTGGAAACTGTTTGCTATGTTAGAAACTTTGTCATTAAATTTAATTAACACAGAGCTATTAAAATAATGGTTTCTATTTATAAACATCAAATATAGTTTAAACAATCACTACATTTTGGCAATGGTAGTTTTCTAAATGCTAGATTTTTTTTCTGAGTGTTAGGACAACAGCAAGCTCTCGTTTTCACAATAGAACAAGAAGGAAAATCATGTGACAGTTTTGTCCAATTGTCTTGGTTCAACACTGCATTCATGTATTGAAATAGGCAAGTCTTTCAGACTTGAGGATATGGCCACGAATGAAGAAAGAAATGTTTCATTCACTTAAAAAATGAAATATATTAGGCAAGTAGGCGTTTATACTCCTGAAGATTGTCATTTTTCCTGCACAGTCAGGTGGT
This sequence comes from Apodemus agrarius, assembly GCA_964023405.1. Taxonomy (NCBI): domain Eukaryota; kingdom Metazoa; phylum Chordata; class Mammalia; order Rodentia; family Muridae; genus Apodemus; species Apodemus agrarius. The sequence continues at coordinate 26,868,000 of OZ030007.1, forward strand.
TATGAAGGATGCCCCTTGGGATGCTACATATCTTGATTTTAGGGGTATTTTCTAAAAATTTCAAAGTAAAATCTTTTTTTGGGGACAGTGTCTTAAGTTACTTTTCTATTTCTATGACAAAGCTTCATTACCAATATAACTTATAAAAAAGAGAATTTAATTGAGGGTTTGCTTACAGTTTCAGAGAGTGAGTCTATAGACATCATGTCAGGAAACTAGTAGGCAGGGAGGCATGGTGCTGGAGCAGGAGCTGAGAGCTTAATATTTGATTTTCAAACATAAGGGAGAAAAAGTAGATGGGAGGAAGAATTAGAAATGGTATAAAAGTAATTTTTATTTGACAGATGAAGGGATGAGATGAGAGCCATACCTAAGCTGTGCAAATACACAGCCTTGGCTGAACCCAGAGTATTTATCGATTCTAACTATACCTAGGCCTAGACCTGGAAATTTTTGTAATCTTCTACCCTGTCTCTGCTAACCTAGGGCTAACATGTTTTAGCCTCTGAGACTTACTGCTGAATAAGTTCACCCTTTTTAGTTCTTTCTGAATATTGTTGGCTGGTCCAACTCAGTTGTTTTGGCTCAAACTCTTCTCCAAGCTGGCGGATTCAATGTGACTTCTCTGGGCTTCGCAATGGATTACTCTGTTTGGCCTAAAATTATCTCTAGCAATTTGTTCTAATCATCTGGCTCCTCCTTACTCTCTGGCATCAACTGCCTCTGCACTAACTCCACTCTGTTCCAATGTACTCACTGACTCTCAACTAACTTCGCAGAGCTCAGTTCCATTCAACTGAATTGAGAGAATCGATTCTCTCTCCCTGCACTGCTCTTAAGTTGCCTTTTTCCTGAGAATTGAGCCTATCCTATCTGTGGCTCATTTTGTCAAGACTTTCTCTGGTTTAACACATTCTGCTCCTTAATTAGATGCCATTGTTTGGGATTAAAGGTTTGTACTAAGGGCATGTCTGCATTTCAGCTGGATCACACAGACCTAGAAGGTCTTTGGATATAATCAAAGCAGCCATGTTGCTGGATTAAAATTCCTGTACAAAATGGCACAGCAATGACTTTTGAAATCTCAAAAGCCAAAGGATTGAAGGAGCTGAAGGGGTTTGCAACTCCATAGGAAGAACAACATTATCAACTAACCAGACCCTTCAGAGCTCCCAGGGACTAAACCACTAACCAAAGAGTACTCATGGAGGGACCCATGACAGCAGAGGATGGCTTTGTTGGGCACCAATGAGAGGAGATGCCATTGGCCCTATGAAGGCTTGATGCCCCAATGTAGCAAAATGCCTGGGTGGGTAGGCAGGAGTGGGTGGGTGGATGGGGAAGCACCCTCATAGAAGCAAAGAGGGGGTGGGATGGGATAGGGGTTTTCAGAGGGGAAACCTAATATAATATTTGAAATGTAAATAAAGGAAAATATCCAATAAAAGAAAAGAACAAAAAAGAAAGAAACAGAATGAACATTGCCAAACTCATTCTATGAGGCCATAGTCACTTTGATACCTAAACCACACAAGGATTTAACAAAGAAAATTATAGACCAATTTCCCTCATGAAAATTGATGCAAAAAATACTCAATAAAATACTCACACAAAAATGAAATCTCAAAAACCACCTCCAGTGACACATCTTCTCCAACAACAAGGTCACAGCTCCTAATTCTTCCCAAACATTTCTACCAACTGTGGACAAAGCATTCAAATATATGAGCCCATGGGCAGTGTGAGGTGGTTTCTCATTTAAACCACCACAGTTCAGTAGTGTCAGGATAACAAATACAGATTAGTATTGGCGGCACAGTCCAGCAGAAACCACAAGGCCTCTGCCAGCCAATTCAGCAGGAACAACCAGAATCAACTGAGACACCTGGAGGAGTTCTCTGCGACGCCTCTCTCAACAAAGCAAAGATCAGATGATGAAGATGTAAAGGCCAACAAAGTGTTGCAAAGCTAGCTAAGCAAGCACACTACCACTGTCCATTGAGTTCTATTAATACTCTCTCCAAACATCACATGTTCTCCCATGGGTTTTGCCTCAGCAAAACACCTTGAGTCTATATCACACGACCTATCTAGAAACTTCCAGTTTAGGCAACAAGTGCCACATTTTGTCTCTTCTATTCTAGTTAGTAGTGAACATTTGGAGAATTTTAAGAAATAGAAAAGCAATGTCATTAAGTTTACTTTTAGAAGAATTGAATTAGCTGTAAACATAAGTTGGCTGGCAAGAAAGAGCATGAAATAGAGAGGAAAGTGGTTCAGATAACCTGTACAAATAAAATTATCAGTTAATTTGGACTATCCAAATTCAGATGAAAGAAAAGTGGCAGAGAGATATGTAGAAAATGGTTTAAGAAAAATATTAATTTCATAATTTATATAAAATATTTAACATGTTTACATTACCAAGATCAGCACGGTTAACCTTGGTTGTCATCTTGATCGGATGAAAAAGCACCTGGAAAACGCACATTATTTGTGTTTGTGGGGAGGGGTGAGCAGTGGCCATTAGCATATGGATCAGGCAACTGAGGGGAAGACTCCCTTAAGTGGCCTGCCCTGTTTAAGGGTCTGGGAGTTCAGCTGACACAGTGGGAGAAGCAGGAGGCTGACAGACACCACTTGCTTGGATCTTGAGTGGTGCACATTTTGCAGTTGTCATTAACAGGGGAATCTAGCAATAGTTGTTTCAACCATCAGTGGGTGGCCACTGTGTGATTACCCAGCTTATCTAATAAATCCCTTGTTAAATTATGTATCCTTGTTGTTGCTTTTAAATATAAACACTTAAGAGACCTTTTAAAATCTTTTTAAGGTACTTTGTTGGGTGTAATGTAATTTTATTTCTATTTTTTGTTAGATATTTTCTTTATTTACATTTCAAATGTTATCCCTTTTCTTGGTTTCCCTTCCAAAAACCTCCTATCATATCTTCCTTCCCCCTGCTTCTATGAGGGTGTTCCCCCATCCACCCACCCACCCTGCTTCCCCATCCTGGCATTCCCCTACACTGGTGCATCTAGCCTTCACAGGACCAAGGACTTCTCCTCCTCTTGATGTCTGACAAGGCCAACCTCTGCTACATATGAGGCTGGAGCCATGTTGGGTGTAATTTTAAAAACATGCTTCCTCCTTTGTCAGGGACCAGTGGTCTGAGCTTACTCTAAGATTGGGTGCTAATCCCCAACCCAGGAAAGGCAGGAGCTGCTGTCCATGCCCCACCAAAGCTTCTTCTCAGCATTCCTTTTGTTCCTCCCAGCTAGCTTGGCCTAGCTGCCAGCTACCGCCCTAGCTTTCCTCTTTCTCTGTCCAACTTTGCTCTTTGGAAGAAAAACATTGACAGTTTTATTATCTTAGAACTTGCCAGATATCACAATTGTTGGGTGCAGAATCTCCAGCCCTAATATATATATATTTTAATTTTCTATATTCTTTGTTTACATTCCAAAGGCTTTCCCCTTTCCCAGTTCCCCCCTCACCATATGTCCCATAAGTCCCTAATCTTATCAGCTAGCAGCTACCTCCAACCAACCTCCTTGGCTCCGCCCAAAACGGAGGCTGCAGGCCCTTGGTGCTGCAAGGCCTTATATGGTTGTTGTTTTTTCTTCTCCTACTGCTTGACTGCAAAAGCCCCCTTTTCCTATGTCTTCTCTCTTCCTCCTAGGAGTCAGAAGTCCCACCTCTACCCTTCACGCAGCAATTGGCTCTTGTCATTTTTATCAACACAATCAAGAACCAATTAGGGAATCAGCACTTCCCGCTACACTTTATTAAATGAGATTTTATTTTTATCAATTGAAAATTTTGCGTTTTCCTGCAAGATTATAGAATTAATATTCAACTCATTGTATGGTGTGGCAATTTGAATGGAAATGGCCCCACAGTTTCATATATTTAAATACTTGGTTCCCAGCAGGTGGCACTGCTTGGGAAGGATCAGGAGATATATCCTTGGTAGAGGAGGTGTGTGAGTAGGTGTGGGCTTTGAAACTTCAAAAGCACATGCCATGCCATTTTCAATTAGCTCCTTCCCACTTCCCAGATTCCTGCTATGGATCAGATGTAAGCTCTCAGCTGCTATTTCAGTATCATGCCTGTCTGCCTGCTTCCTTGCTCCCTGCCATGATAATAATGAACTTACCTTCTGAAACTATAAACCCCAATGAACATTTTCTTTTATAAGCTGCCTTGGTCATGGTATTTTCACAACAATAGAAAGGCAACTAAGTCTTATGGTATCTCAATAATCAAGAATACTTGATTATGAACTGAAGTTATGAACAAACACATCCTATAATAATTATATACTTTTAAGAATAATGTGTTCTCACTCCTTGAGGAGTTTATGTTACAAATTATTGTTTAAGTATGAACTATTTCCTATGGACATACTTGCTAATTATTTCCTTACAGGTGGAAGATTCTAGAAATTTTAGGAGGTAGAACACAGTTGGAGGGAGTAGTTCCTCGAAGATGTAACCATGTATCTTTACCTGATCTCCATTTCTTCCTTTGTTCTCTGTTTCCTATATACCATGAGACAAGAGGTCCCTTCAGTCAGTTCTACTACTGAAATGTTTACTCAAGTAATAGGGCTTCTGTGAAACTGGGATCTAAATTGATTCTTCCTTCCCTTATGTTGTTTGGCTCAGGAAGTGTGTCAACACAGCAATATGAATGACTAATATGATGATGGACAAAATTAATATGAATCAGTATCTGACTTTGTTATGTGATATGTATTATTTTAGAATATGAGAGTGTTCTATTCTTTTCTCTTTGGAAAGAGAAAGAAATGAATTTAAAACAGGCTTGGAATTGTAATCCTTTCCTAAGACTATAATCTTGAGAAAAACCAGTATTGATCAGGAGAAGGTTTGGAATGTAATGGATGGCAGGAGGAACAATCACATGAATTTATGAAATGGGTGGTTTCTACTAGAGAGAGATCTGAGCTTTAAGTTGTCAGGATCTAAAAGAATGAATGGATGGACGGAATCACTGTTTGGAACTGTGTGCTGAACTAAGAAAACAGAAATAGAAAATCGCTGGAGGCTGTAAAGAACTATGTAGTGATAAAATCCTAGAGGCTTATTAGAAAATAGATACTTCAGAGGGGTCTTTGTTTCAAAACTCAGTACTCACAGGTGAAGGGTACACATAAACTACAGTCTGAAATGCCTAATTTTCTTTTGTCACAAGCCCCAAAGAGAATCTGATGAGTGCTTTGCTCTCTGGCCTTTCACAGAGGATATATTCGCAATAAGGTAGAAATGCTATTCTGCATACTGTGGATGTGACTTTTGAAAAACAAAAGAGATCATGGTACATGTCTATGGACCTTGCAGGGTGCTGCACAGGTTGTGGGAAGTGTGTATGAGTTTACATGAATGACGTGACACAAGAGAATGTATACAGAATGAAATTACTTCTGTTAAGGTAAAGATTAAATTTGACATAGAAAAAGATAAAATGCAAGTCATTTTAAATGAATAAACCTTAGCTTTAAAAAAAGGTGAATAACATTTGTATGCTTTCTGAATTTTAAATATAAACAAAACTATCAGATACTCAATTATTTCTCTCTTTCGTAAAATTAGTTTTCTCAGAATGCTTTTCCAAATATTTCTACGAAGCCATTAAAAACTGATAGCAAAAAACCGAGGTAAACTAAATGTCAATAAAGCAAAGAAAAAGATGACTATCTTCCACATATTTTTATGTAAGAAATATTCATGCAACAGACTGACAATAATAATTCAAGAGATTACAGATTAGTCTATATCAATACTGATATGAAAATGCACAACATATCTTATAACACAATCCAGTGTACTAGAACTTAATAGGTGAGGTTTATTATGCTTAAAATGGATGATTACATCATGTGAAAGTCAGAAAGCCTAAAAAGAAAACCAGCCTTTGATCATCTGTAGTATTATATTTTTCTATATTTAATAGTTACATTAAATAACCAATACTGATCCTTCTAAAGCTCTCATGAAGCAATAACTAGTATTCCTATAGCCAGAGAAGTAGGTTGCCCCTCTTTGTGTTCTTACCCTTGTTAACAAAAGAATTTTTTAAAGTACTCATTAGGAAGCTCAAGGACAATTTTATCAGTTTAAGATAACAGGGAAGGCATGTTGGCAAGAAGGTTATGTAGAGGAGGAAGAGAGCGAACCATGACCTACATGTGTGTTAAGCAGTCACACTGAACAAGTGAAGAGAGCAATTGCCTACTTGAGAAAAGAGGGCAGTTTCAGAGACAGAGGGAGACAGTACCATAGCAAACATGCCTAGGCTTTGGCTGGAATCTGAAGGGCAAAAAATGATGAGAAAGAAGTTATTCTTTTCTGACTCAGAAAAGTCAACGATGTAGCAGAGCTGTATAGCAGCATGGATGGGGATGGGTGCTTATTCCAGAAAGGGTAAATGCGTTATCTCATAAGAAGATAATTTTTCTTCAACAACACTTCATATGGCAGCTTTTGAGGGGTGGTCTCATAATTGACAATTCCAGCTGGATTAAGCCCAAGGGAGGACACAATGGTATATGATCTATGGATAGGTCAGAATGCTATGTTTCTACAGGGGTCAAGTAGATTTCATTCTTTTGATAAGGAGGAAATAACTTTTCCTTAATGGACCTGGCAGAGTTCTAATGTCCTCTCTAAGTGGGCTCCAGGACTACTAACTTCTAATTACTACTAACATCTTATTAACATTTCCCAACAAGTCATTTAGGAAATGGCCTGAGACAGGGGAATAGACACAACACATTACACCGTGACAATCTAGATCTCCAGTTCTAAAGGTGTTCATCACAAGGGGTCAGTGTCTGGACTGGAGTCTCAGCCAGACCTTCAAGGACAACTTCCAGGTAGAAGTTAGGGAAAAGAGATAGGGACAGAGATTCCTTTTTTAAATTCCTGGTAGGAGAACCGAGGACACGTGTGAACCTGTTCTCTGAGTTCCCACCCTAAGATCTCTAACCATTTTCTGTCTCCTGATCTTGTCACTCTCAGAAGAGATGTGGTTTGCTCTTTATTTTGAAATACAACTTCTCCAGCAGTGAAGATACAGTTGGGGAAAACAAGATTCTGAGCAATATAGGTTATATTGGATTTCTCCCATGAGCTTCTTTACTTTATTTAATAGAATTTTTGTCTTATTGATCCTTTTGATAGAAAACAGTACCTTTGAAATTCAGGAAGCATACAAATGTTATATATCTGCAAAAACTGAAAGTTACAAGACAACAGGGTTGTTGTTATGAGGAGAGTCTTAGATGGTTAAGCTGACTAACTTTGTGTGGAGAGCCCCAGCGTTACAGCTTTTCAGTCATGGTGAGATTTTCAGTCTTGTGGCTGCTCTTTGGTTACCATGGCTTATGAATATCCCTACTGTTAGTAACTCCATTAAAAACAATCTGAACATATGTCCTTATTCTCACAGATAAGTGTAGACTTAAGTGTTCATAAAGGAAACTTTTTTGCAACAGACAGAGAGAATTATGGGAAACCACAACCAATCAAAAGGCAGAGATTCTGGAGTCCAGCCCCAGTAGACACATACATAAAAGACTACCACACCTTAGGAAGGAACACTGTGGATAAGGGCACAAAGAGTTTAGAAGAGTCAATCAGGAAGATTGCTGTGAGATGGGGTCTCCTAGTAATGTCAGAAGTTACACCCATGAAATCTCACCAACAGGACTCACCAACGATGAGCTGAACAAGAATGGCACCAATACACATGCCGAAGGACAAAGGAAATCAAAGGAGGCCCTAACCCTACACAGAGAATTACAGGCAAGTAAGCAATGCCAAGAGTGGGAGAAACGGTCTTCTCCAGGAAAGAGTATGCCACCTGATAATCCAGTACCAAACAGTCAGCCCTGAAAACATGCTCACAGAAGATACATTATACAGACTGAGCAAGTTATATTAAGGAAAAAAGATATGTTCCGTGTGTGTGTGTGTGTGTGTGTGTGTGTGTAATACATATAATAACAATTTTAAGAGATGCCAACAAATTTGCAAAAGAGCAAGGAGGGTTTGTGGGAGGGCTTGGAGGAAGGAAAGGGATGGAGAAATGATGCAATTATTTTAGGATCTTAAAAGTTAAGTTGTAAACAGGATTAAAAATCAAATTGATTCATCAAGGTAGACTTCAACACAACTGTTACTTTGGTCTGTAGTGGGTTCCTGTTTCTGGACTGTTTGCGGGGTCTCTCCAGGAAAAGTCTCTCACACAACATGTATTCATATATCCACACAGACACATACATACATACATACATATAAAATTTGCAACTTAAATAAAAAAGTTTTAAAATGTATGTGGATATTTTTGTGCAAAAATGCATCTTCAAGAGTCTTTTGAGGTAAATTCTTACATTGCCAGGTTATATGCTCAGCACAGAGGGTTTAGTTTTGTCAAAAGCCATCACATTGTCTTCCAGAGTTCTTGAACTAGTTTGCATTCTCACAAGCTATGAATGAGCCCTCATTTTGTGATACTTCCTTATCAGGATTTGGTGTTGCTGATGCTAGATTTTGGCTCTTAGTAGGTGAGGAGCATCACCATATAATTTACACTATTTCTTATATGTTCATTTCCATCTGCATTTATTTTTTCTTAATTTAATCAACATATAACAAGTGTATATGTCTGTGTAGTACAGCATGATAATTCAATATGTATGTCAACAGAACAATAATCAATTTGATTTTTCATTAAAAATTAAAAATTTTAATTGAAATTTTATTTTATTAATTTTTGAGTCAGGACGCCATTATATTGGGCCATCCAGCTGTTTTATAGTAGATAGCCAAAGTAATTAAAATTCTGAAGGTGTTTTTCTTTTTGTCCCTTTGAAGTTGGCTATTTAATTTTTTATTGCTTTTAATTTTTGACATAATAATATAATTACATTTCTCCCTTCCTTTTTCTTTCTCCAAACCCTCCTATGTATTCCTCCATGTTCTCTTCCAAATTCATGGCCTCTCTTTTCACTAACTATTGCTGTATACATGTGTATAGACGTATATACACACATATTTCTAATTACAGCCTACTCGGTCTGTATAGTTACTTACATGTATGTTTTCAGGGCTGACCATTTGGCATTGGTTACCCACAGAAAACCACAGCCAATCAAAATGTAGAGTTGTGGGAAATGGCTATTATTTTTAATACAGGTATCATGGGACACACCTTTTGTGCTGCAAAAACAAGGGTATTCCTATCAGTTTCAAGACATCTTGAACTATAGAGTATAACTTTTAAAAACATGATATGTTCTTTATTTTTAAGCAACTAAAATATTCTACGTATCTTCTGACTAGATCCAGTAGGGTTACAGAATGAGGTTAGTTATTATGTACATTTGTAGGTTTTTTATTGTGTTTCTGAACACAGAGTAACTTTTCATTCTGAAGATACATGCCTTCCATAATATTTATTTTCCATAATTCTGAGGTATCTATAATTTGTATGTGTTTTGTTTCCTGAATAGGTCCAGGCACCTTTTTCCCCCTCATATTCTTGTGTATCATTATTATGCTCTTCATCTTAAATTTTATGGGTAGAGTATTATTGGGGGCTGGAGAGGTGATTTGGAGGTTAAAGTGCTTGCTGCTGTATGTCATAGAGGAAATGGGTTGGGTTTCCAACACCAACATGTAGGCTCACAGCAATCTGTTAACTACAGTTCTAGAGTCTTGACCCAATCTTCTTGCCTCCTCGGCACTGCATACATACAGAGCAGCATAAATAAACCTGGAGACAAAAATGGCATGAGATGCTGCCAGTGCTACGATAATTCAATATATATGTCAACAGAACAGTAATCAAATCAATTTTTCTTTAAAAAAGTTTTAAATCCAAATTGTTTAGTGATCTCTTCCTTTCAACTTCCATAATAGAGAAGCAAACCCTAGAGTAGGACTTAAAAATTTTAGATATTAAGATAACCTTCCAGATAAGGAGAAAATGTTAACCTTATTGATGAGCTTAGGCGGCAGAGAACCTTAAAATTATAGGTAGTGTCATAATTTCCTCTCACAGAGGAACTTCCAGAGTACATTTGTCTCTTTCCTATAACAGGTACCTTTACATTTCATGTTCTGCTATTCTGTGTTCAGTGATCTGGTGATCCTATGGCTATATTTTATCCTCATTTGTGAAGAAAAGGTGCCCTAAATCTGGACTGCTCCCTATAATATAATTACATTTTCATTATAAAGCATATGACCTACCTATTGGAATTCTTCCTTGTACAAAAGCATGCCATATAGATAACCTAAATTTGACAAAGACTAAAAGATTTTAGTTTTTCTAGGCACAAAGAAGAGAAAAGCATGGAAGAAAGCATCCTGTAATTTTGAGCAGTTACCTTATATGTGCAGTCAAATAATTCTGAGAGGAAATGACTATAAAAATAAGTTCATTGACTTATGATTCATTATTACAAATGCCATGCATTTTTACTATTTTAAATGTACCCATAAATTCTTAGTAAGTCAAATATGCTCTCACAGAGGAACTTTGTGACATTTAAAAAAGAATCATAGATAAATAAAAACTTAAAGCAGAAGCAATAGAGAGCATCATGAATCATGTATTAGTGATTTCAACAATTTGTTTTTTTCAGTTATGATTCATTACTAAAGCTTGGAAATATTTCTATCTATTAGGCTTAAACTGAATTATTTGAGAGAGAAAATTCAAATCATATACATAGGACATTATGAGAGTATTCTAATACAGAAGGATAACGATGGAATTTGAAATAAGTATTCAAAGGGGTTGCTCTTCAGAGGCAGAGTCAGACACAGGAGAATCCTTAGATACATAGGTGTGGTCTCTGCACATCTATAGTTTATCCTCCACGAAACAAATAGGAAATTTATGTGCAAAATAATGAAGGCATTATTAAATTTTCCCTTTCTTTCTTTCTTTCTTTCTTTCTTTCTTTCTTTCTTTCTTTCTTTCCTTCCCTTTTCTTTTCTTTTCTTTTCTTTTCTTTTCTTTTCTTTTCTTTTCTTCTTCTTCTTCTTCTTCTTCTTCTTCTTCTTCTTCTTCCTTCCTTCCTTCCTTCCTTCCTTCTTTTTTCTGAAATAACAAAGCTCATGTAGCATAATAAATTACTCAGTCACCCAGATAAATGGCATATAGTTCAGACAAGATCAAGTACTAGTTAAATAAATTTAAACCCCAATCTATTACCCACACCACTACTACTGCTATTAGTATTAAGTGATATATGATTTAAGATTTAGCAATAAAATAATTCTGCCCTGTCACAATGTGGTACATTGTCAATTAGAAGAAGGACTACGACTTACACTCTTCACCTGCTGAATTTTCATTTATAAAATGGGTTATTTGGGCTTGAGAAATGGCTCTAAGGCTGAGATCACTTGTTGTTTGCTCTAGAAGACCAGGGTTCAGTTACCAGCACCTACTTATCCACACAGCTGCTGACAACACTGTATACATCCAGTTCCAGAGCGTTGACTGCTGTTTTCTGGTCTCAGGTATTGCATGTATGTGGTGTATTCACATACATGCTGACAAAGCACTTTCACAACATAAATACTTTAAAAATCAGATGATATTTTCCCATGAAATCACTGAAAGATTTCCATGAAGAATGTTTGCATTCACTTCATCATTGTTTGTTAAAGAATGGGTTTATTAGCTAGTCTTGTATCACAGTAAGATGATAAATTCTATAAAGGCAGGTTCTGGTAATCAGTTTTGTCAGTATGACCACTTGATACAATATAATTTTATTATGTTTGAAGACAAAGCAAATTTATATACTGAAATGAATGTGCTTAATTTTTTTCATAGAAGGAATTTAGTTGCAACTAGATTGTGATATAGAGCATTTTTGAGAATTTATTATCATCATCATCATCATCATCATCATCATCATCATTATATTTAATTACATTCCAACCATTGTCCTCCTTCCCAGTCCTCCTTTCCACAGTTCCTCATCCCATTCCTCATTCCCCTTGGCTCCTATGGAGAGTTCTCCCTACCAGTTCCACAGACTACCCTAGCCAGGTATGGGGGTCCCTGGGATGAAGGTCCTCAAAGTCCAGGTGGGTAAAAATTTGATGGTGACAAACCAAAACAAGCATAGAGGCAGTTTGAATCTGAGTGTAGTTTGCAGCTCTCAAGCAGGGGATTTTATACATTAAAAACCAAACAACACTTAGAAACCGTATCCAGCGAAACAATCATGAATACCAACAAAAATCATTTGACACAGTAAAATACAAAAATCATCCTAGCATTACAACTCTGAAACTGTATGTTCAGTGAATCACAAACAGAACATGTAACATTATTATTAATAATATAAATCATCAAAATATAACAATTCTAAATGAATGTATGTATTCAATAGGGCAGTTGTTCAAGGCTAGTGGCATCTTCCCAAGAACAGGTTAATAAATCTTTGTGGTCAGTGTTCTTAACCGCTGAACTAACTTTCCAGCCCCCTATGGTTAATTATTATTTAGTATCTAATGTCTGATTTTTTTATAAATCTTCAACACATAAATTTAAACTATTTTAATTCTTTTTAATTAAGGCTTTCTTTACCACATACAAAAACCCACCTCGGATGATACACGTGTAGCCATATGAAATTTTATTGTTGGGAAAGATTTTATCTATCATAATAATTTTGTAAATAATTAGAAAAGTGAAGCACTGTTTTCCCGGAGATAAGGTCATGCTAGTGACCCATCTCTAGAGATGGTTTTGTATCCATTATTCTTGCTTAAGATCATGGTCTAGACTACTAGGAACCTGTAACTAAGAAAAGGAATGAAAGAGAACAAAACAGAAAAATTGCCATGAGAACTACAGCTCAATATGTTTGCTCCAGTCAAGAGTTCCACAACTGGTTCCAGGAGACCTCCTTCTTTTGAAGTCCAATGACTGTGGAACTTGTCACACAGATTCAACTGGGGTCAGTGTGGCATACCAGACCTCTCTCTTCCCTGGGGCCTCATTTTCTAGACATTAAGCATATCTTTCCCCCCTGAGGTCAGACCAGACAGTCCTCTGCTGAATATGTTTCAGGGGCCTCAAAACAGCTGGTATATGCTGCCTGGTTGGTGGCTCAGTCCCTGGGAGCTCCCTGGGGTCCAGGTTAGTTGAAACTGCTGGTCTTCCTATGGGGTGACTCTCCCTTTCAGCTTCTTCCATTCTTCCACCAATTCAACCACAGGGGTCCTAAGCTTTGGTCCAATGGTTGGATATGAGTATCTGCATCTGTCTCAGCTACTGCTTTGGAGTACTGTTAGCTTTCAGAGGACAGCCATGCTAGGCTCCTGTCTGTAAGCATATCATAGCATCAATAATAGTGTCAGGCCTTGGCACCCCCCTCCCCCGCCATGAGATGGATACCAAATTGGGATGGTCAATGGACCTTCTTTCCTTCAGTCTCTTCTCCACTTTTTGTCCCTACAGTTCTTTTAAACAGGAACATTTATGGGTCAGAAATTTTGACTGTGGGTTGGTAACCCCATTCCTCCACTTGATGCCCTCTCTACTGAAGGGGGACTCTTTGAGATCCTTCTCCCCACTGTTGGGCATTTTGGCTAAGGTTACCCCCACATTGAGTCCTGAGAGTCTCTTACCTCCCAGGTCTCTGGTACTTTCTAAAGTGTCCCCCCCCACCTCTCATCCCTCGTAATACTCCGTCGTGTAAACATATCACATTTTCTGTATCCATCCCTCTGTTGAAGGACTTCTGGGTTCTTTGCAGCTTCTGGCTATTATAAATAAGGTGGCTATGAACACAGTGGAGCATGTGTCCTGTGATATGTTGGAGCATCTTTAGGTATGTGCACAGGAGTGGTATAGCTGGGTCCTCAGAGCTAAACAGAGAATTCACAACAGAAGAATCTTGAATGGCCGAGAAGCATGTAAAGACATGTTCAAAGTCCTTAGTCATCAGGGAAATTTCATTCCATTCTGCTGGCTATCTGGGCTTCTCTCCTGTCTCCCCCTTTTGGGTCTGAGTTACCTTACTCAGGATAATATTTTCTAGTTCCATTCATTTGTCTGTAAAACTCATAATGTCCATGTACTTAATAGTTGAATAGTATTCCATTGTATAAACGAACCACATTTTCTGTATATCCATTCTTCCACTGTGTGATATCTGGGTTGTTTCCAGCTTCTGGATATCACAAATAAGGCCACTATAAACATAGTGGAGCATGTGCCCTTGTGGCATGGTGGGACATCTTTTGGGTATTTGCCCAAAAGTGGTGTAGCTGGGTCTTGAGGTAGAACTATTTCCAGTTTTCTGAGGAACCACCACATTGATTTTCAGAGTGGTTGTACCAGTTTGCAAACCCACCAGCAGTGGAGGAGTGTTCTTCTTTCTGGATATCCCAGCCAGCAGGTGCTGTCACTTGAGTTTTTGATCTTAGCCATTTTGATGGGTGTAAAGTGGAATCTCAGGGTTGTTTTGATTTGCATTTCCCTGATGACTAAGGACTTTGAACATTTCTTTATGTCCTTCTCTGCCATTCAAGATTCTTCTGTTGTGAATTCTCTGTTTAGCTCTGAGGACCCAGCTATACCACTCCTGCTCACATACCCAAAGATGCTCCAACATATAACAAGGACACATGCTCCACTGTGTTCATAACTGCCTTATTTATAGTAGCCAGAAGCTGCAAAGAACCCAGAAGTCCTTCAACAGAGGGATGGATACAGAAAATGTGATATGGTTACACGACGGAGTACTACTCAGCTATTAAAAACAATGACTTCATGAAATTCTTAGGCAGATGGATGGAACTAGAAAATATCATCCCGAGTGAGGTAATCCAATCACAAAAGAACACATAGTATGCACTCACCGATAAGTAGATATCAGCCCCAAAGCTCGGAATGCCCAAGATAAAATTCACAGACAACATGAAGATCATGAAGAAGGAAGACCAAAGTGTAGATGTTTCAGTCCTTCTTAGAAGAGGGAACAAAATACTCAAGGGAGAAAACATGGAGACAAAATATGGAGCAGAGGCTGAAGGAAAGGCCATCCAGAAACTGCCCCACCTGAGTATCCATCCCATATACAGACACCAAACCCAAACACTATTGCAGATGCCAAAAAGTGTTTGTTGACAGGAGTCTGATATAGCTGTCTTCTGAGAGGCTCTGTCAGTGCCTGACAAATACAGAGGCAACCATTGGACTGAGCATGGGTCCCCAATAGAGGAGTTAGGGAAAGGACTGAAGGAGCTGAAGGGGGTTGTAACAACCCCCCCCCCCGAGCTCCCAGGGACTAAACCACCAACCAAAGTGTACACATGGAGGGACCCATGACTCCAGTCACATATTTAGCAGAGAATGGCCTTGTTGGACATCAACAGGAGGAGAGGCCTTGGTCCTGAGAAGGCTTGATGCCCCAGTGTAGGGAAATGCCAGGGTGGGGAGTCAGTAGTTAGTGGATACGGGAACACCCTCATAGAAGCAGGAGGAGTGGGGATGGGATGTGTTTCGGGAGGAAAAACAGGGAATAACATTTCAAATGTAAATAAATAAAATATGCAATAAAAAGACTCAAGTGAACAACTGAAATAGCACTTTTAAAAACAAAGCATTCCATCATAATATAATCCAAAGATATATTAACTTGATACATGCTGAGGAATGATACTAAGAAAAGAGTCCTAGTTTTCAATAATTAAACCATTTTGTTCTTTTAAGAGAAGAAAATTGAATACACATGGTAAAATACTGTGATTCATTGAATAGAATAGTCTCAGATCCTAGCTAAGCTGTTTAAATTCATCTTTAGTTAGCTTTGAGCAGCGTAAGTTCATACTCAGGGTTTCAGAAAAATCATACTGTGCAGCACAGGTGAATTCTGACAGAAGCATTTTATATTCTTTACATGCTTGATTTTGAGTTAATTTTTGGTCATTTCATGGTCACAAAACTTACGTGATTATCAAATTTTCCATAAACTGTCACCTACATAAACTCTCACTTCCTTAAGTTCCCTTTGGTCATCATATGTTATCCCAGGAATAATCAATACAAACAAATAACACATAAGTAATATATTGCTATTTTACTGTTTTTTTAATTTTATTTTTACACTACAGTTGGTTTTCTTGGATTCTTGGAATCCTGATTGTCTGGCATCAAAAGAAGCTGTTTGATTGGGAACCTCTGAACCTCATATTATGAAATAGCTTTCTAAAATTTTATAATTTAGATAAATTGTTTCAGCCCCTAAGAGGGATGGACAGTCTTGAGTTTGATTGTTTTGCAAAAATTTTTAATGCTAAAACCCCCAAACTTGGAAAAGAATGGTCTTATGATATTAAATTTTTAACACATTATATTCTAGGAGATACAGACAGAATTAAAACAACTTGACATTTTTAAACTTTATTAAATTTACTACCAGTCAGAACATCCTTTAGAACAGAACATTTTCATTGAGTCTATGGTGAACTATTTTGGTTTGGCATTTAGGACTCAATAACTTTGGAAGGACATTGGTCCACAGCGGTGAATTGATTCTTTTGTATTCTATGTTCAGACATATAGTAGATTAAAAGAAGAAACTCCAAAAAAAGAACTCTTTGATGCTTTTTAAAATAAATGTCCCTTCTTATTAAACATATTTCTCAAACAATGACTTCCCTGAGATTACTTTTTAACCTAAAAAGATAGCAGATACTGATGTAATTAATTAAGAGTCAATTAGTGGCATCGTGGGGACTCTTAGTATCCATTAAGCCTTAGGTAACATTCAAGCATACTTCCTAAGATAATTAGTCACTTGGGTCCATATGCTCTATTTATAATTAACTCAGCTAAATTATGATTTCCATGGCAAGAATTTAAACTTGTGGAAACAGGATTAAGACAAGGCACTTATTATATGGAGAGGACATGCCCTTTGAGCACGCTATTGGCTTTTTGAGCAGGTTACTGTTCACTGAGCAGTACAGCCTTAGGATTTTAATTTTCCATACAGGCATTCCACATTTTTTATGGTGACTTTTTGTTGTTGTTGTTAAAAATGAGTAATAACGTCATATAAACCAAGTTTTATAGAGAGACAGATGATGTCAAAACTGAACACACAAAACCAAAAAACTAAAATAGATGTGTTTTTAATTTTTTCCTTTCCTGTGCTATGTCTATTCCTGCTTTTCACTGACCTTCACAGGGTCACCTCTGGCCACTTGATATACACCATTCCAAATGTGCTGTGCCTCTGACCCTGGCCTCCCCTGGAGGTCCACACTGACTCACGGGAGGTCTGGGAGTGTGCTGTCGGTGTCTCTGCCTTGTTACTTCTTTGACTACACTTGATGTTTTCATCAACTTCTATGTTACTGCTTATGAAAGAACTTTTTAAAAAAATTCTCAGTGTCAAATTAAGACATTTTGTTTCAGAGATTTTCATGAATTGTGCTTCACAGACTAGTTAGAGATTCCTTCTGAAGATTTTTTTCTCTTTTTCTACTACACTCAATAAAACAGCTTATATCACAAAAGAAGCCAATTACATTGAAATACATTGTATAAGAAGTAACAAGAAAGGTTTATATATGTTAAGTTGTAGTCCTGTTTACAAATTATTAATTATATACAGGAGAAGGTGTACCATTTAGAATTTTATTAATAGTGAATAAGCAGTGTTTTGTGACATCTATAACTGTTGATGCATGTTGAGAAAGTTATATGGTTATGACTGATGATCAAGTCACAGGTGATGTTAGCCACTATACAGAAATGTGATATTAAATAAGTCATTAATCTTTCCCGTATCTTAGTGTTCTCAGCTATAAAATGGGAATCATGCTATTAACTAGTAATAGAAAATAATTTTGAATTTAAAACACATATAAAGAGTATTATTTTATCATATTAACTAAAAATAACTAGACATAATACTGATGCTTTTGGTTGTTTTACTTTAAATTACTTCTTTAAATCCATAAAACCATTAGGACCGTCCAAATATTTGTGTCCAACTGATTCCACACCAAATGGCATGCTTGGAGAATTTCCATTCTATAAGCAGTTACATATTATCCCATTTCTCTTCACTTTGGGAATGTGCATGCTGACACTCTGTCACCTTAGACCCGGTCCTATTTCCCAAAGATTAGTTCTATTATTTCTGCCGTCTGTTGCTCATGCTAAGTAACGTTCTACCTGTTTTCTCAGTAACCTCTACCATTTACACACATGTGTTAAAAAAAATCTTTATGAATGGGCTGGAGAAATGGCTTAATGTTTAAGAGCATTTTGCTGCTCTTGCAAATGTCCAAGGCTCAGTTCTCAGTTTGCACAGTGTGGCTCACAACTGCCTCCAACTCTAATTCCGGGAGATCTGGTGCCCTCTAATGGTCGCCACAAGATCCTGCATGCCCATGCACTACCCACAAAATAAAATAACAATTTTTCTTTTCTTTCTTTCTTTTTTTAAATTAAAATATTTTATTTATTTACATTCCAAATGTCGCTCCCCTCTTGGTCTCCCCTCCAAGAGATCTTCGTCCCATCCCCGCTCCCCTTTGCTCTGAGAGGGTTCCCCCCTCCCACTCCCCCACTGAAACAAATAATTAAAAAATCCTCTTCTGAAGTTCCTCAGCCATTGGCTGACACCTATTTGAGTGCCTTCTTTTTTGGTGTTTCATTTTCTGGAATAATTATTACTGTCTACTCTAGAAACACTCATTCCATGCTGCCTTATAAGCACTCACAGAATTGAAATGTTACTTTAGACACTCGGGTCCATTCCTGTGCTAAAGTAAGTCAAAGCAGCATTCCAAAATGAGGGGCCCAACTCCTGACTTTCTGAAGGTGTGCATGGCTGTCTTTCTACAAGCTCATGAAGACCAAACTATAACCCGATGACAAACTTATTCTTTTGCTGGTATTCTGCCCACAATGTATTTCTTCTTGCCTAATATGAGACTTGCAAACATATGAATAATCACATAATAAGCAACGTAACCAATAGCTTTCAGTGTATATTTAGGCTTTTCACGATCAGCCTGCCTTAGATGGCTTAGCCTCTGCTCTTCTTCATGACAGTCAGGCCGATAGATCATTCATGTATGGGCACCTGTTATTGTGACACGCTGTTGGGATCCCGCAAGTGTCATGGCTCACAATGAAATCATGTGAAGTAAGTAAGAAAATTGGTTCAGCGTGACTTAGGCTGCTTCAAACTTCTGGAGTCCGGTTTATTTTAAACATACTTAATTCCAGAACAATTTTGGGAAAAAAAGTTTTCTGGTCACATCATCTCAATCCTATATGTACAATGGAGCTATGGCATGACCTCATGGAAATGTTTTTTTTTTTTTTTTTTTTTTTTTGCAAAGTGCTTGTGATCTCTATCAGGAAGATGGGTTTAACAGCTTAGGGGCCTAGGATCTGGTGTGGTCTCTGACTGAGATATAGCAGAGATCAGCAGTGTGACATCTTTCTGAAGGATAGGTTCTATTGATTAAGAAACAGAGCTAAAGACCTAGGGAGGGAGAATCTGGATAAATAATCTGGAAGATTTAGGTGCACTCTGGCTATACAGAAAGCAAAGGTTACAGTTTTTTTATTTATTTTTTTAACAACATCCAGTGCTGGCCTTCTGGGTGGTAAACAGGTATACATTTCCTCCACCGAGGAAACAACCCCTGCATGATTAACACTCCTGTGTTAATTTGGTCCCTCTACAACATGCTTATCGTTACCATGTATCTAAATTGTGAATGTGGAGGACCACACAGTCTTAGACCAGTGGCTTATTTCATCTACCAATTTTTAATCTTTCTTTTTAACACAAGACATTATTGCAAAGGAGCTGTTACATAATAAGTATTGTTTGAATCCCCTCTGTGCTGGGCACTTTTTCCAACCCTTAGAATTGACAACAGGTAACAGTTACCCACTAGGCTGCCATTTCGTGCTCTCACTAATGTCATAAGGAATCTTTCTCATTAGCTGTTACTGCCATTACTAGGCCATTCTCTGCTTTCATGTTCTTCGAAACAAAACCCAACACAAGTCAGAACTTCTTTGTATAGCTAGCCCTAGTAAGCTTGGGTGCAAACCAACCGCCCAGCAGCACTTTCTGCACCTGTGTGTGAGCTTTCATGGAATTTGTCTTTATAAGCTACCCCTGGGGTGGGCCCCAACATAGGACAGACATGCACCTATTTAGAATAAGACTTCCATTTTGAGTAGGGAAGTCGAATAAAGGTTTAAGGTTCCAAGACTTCGCTGGAAACTGACAAGTTAAGGCATGAATGTTGCACAAGGCAAGTCCCCTGCCACAGTCGAATACTCCACTGAATGGGAGCAGGATAAGTGTGCAACAAAGACATGCTCCTAAGGAATCTCCCTGTCCCCAAATCCTGACTGGTGGAATAACTTGGTACAGATGTTTATAGATCTCAGGCTTCAAAAGCGCTGGAGGATCTTAATTGAATGTCACAGTTCAGCTCTCCTGTCTGGACTCTGGCCCTGATCGATCAGTTTAGGGGCATATGCTCAATAAATTATCTCTGTCTGACTGAGCTCTGTGTACATGTGGTTTGTGAGGTGACTCTGGACACCGACACCCCCTCTCAGAATCATTTAGCTACCTATAGCTCCTTATGTGGGGTTGAGGCTTCTGGTCTTTCTCTTGTCTATATTAACATGTCTATTCTTGTTTTCCTTGCTCAGCCCATGTTCAGATAGTCATGTTGGTGAGACTTTATGGGTATAGCTTCTGACGTTTCTAGGAGACACACTCTTACAGTGAACTCTCCGTTCCTCTGTCTCTTTCAGTATTTCAGCTCCTGCTTCCACAATGTTCCCTGAACCTTAAGTGCAGGATTTGTTTTCTAGATATATTCCCTGAGACAGGGGTCCACAAATGCGGGTTTTGATTGGTTCTCATCTTCTGCAATGGTCTCCATCTGTTGCAAAGAGACGTTTCCTTGATGTGAGGTGCGACTACACTTCTCGGTGGATAAGAACATACATTTAGAATGTAGTTAGGAATTAGTATTGTAAAGTGACAGTTGCAGGGTCTCCAACATTGATGATTCTACTCTGACTGGGGAGTTGTCTAAGTTTTTGGTCTGAGTTCCATCCTGTTAAGCTGGTCTGAAGTCCAATTAGAGAGCTGTTTGCCAAGGCATGTGCTCCACTACTGCTCGCTCAGGGTTGTGGTGCTGGACTGGCTGTTGTTGTGGTTCAGGCGTCATAGCTGGGGAGAACTGCTGGTCACTCTCCTCCTCTGGAAGCTGCAAATCAGGACTTTTTAACCCCCTCTCTTCTCTATAAAGATTTAACTCCTCTTCCAGTCCACCTACTCCTAGTTTATGACTCTATCCCTTGCTTTCATAAGTATACAGATTTTGTTTTTCTGAATTATTTACAAGGTTAAGTGCATGGGGAAGGGTGGTGTGACAACTCTTCTTGGTTGTCAACTTGACTACATCTGGAATTAACTAAAACTCAGGAGTCTGGGCACATCTGTGAGAGATTTTCTTAATTAAGTCATTTGAAGTGGAAATACACACCTTTAATCTGGATCTTCTGAGATGTGGAGATACACCCTTAATACAGGCCATACTTCTGGAGGACATGGAAGAAGAAAGATAGACTTAGCCATTTGGAAAAAGGCAAGTTCCTAGAGAGCATGTGCAGTACGAAGAGCAAAGGAGAACTTGCGGGAGTTCAAGTGTCACCAAAATTTCCTCCAAAGGGACAAATAGATCAGCCTGTAAGGTCTCCCTCTCCCTCTCTTTCGCCCCCTCTCCCTCTCCCTCTCTCCTTCTTGTCCCCTCTCCTTCCTCTCTCTCTTCCTTTCTTTTCTTTTTGTACATGCTACACATTCTTTGTGACAGCAGCTTAGTTTTCCCATTGACAAAAATACACAAATTAAAGCAAGATGTTTCCTGTGACATTGTTTCCATCAACAAGTCATCTGCTACATTTGGCCTGCATGCCACAACTGTCTTGGGAAGATGTGTGAATAAGGAACACTGTATTTTTCCCCATGCACCCTGAAATACTATTCACTTTCAGTATGTTTCATGTTAACAGATTTGAGGCAAGGCTGTGGGTAAGTGGGTTAAGCTGGGTCATTTCACATCAATAAAACTTATGTGAAGGACTTATTTTCAGGGCTTGTTTTGGTTGCCAGATACATTACTCCTGAGCATGGATGTAAGGAAGTGCTATGCATTCAAGGGTAAAATATTTGGAAGGTGAAATGTGTTATTCTATTGTTTACTTCATTCTACATTCAAAATAATTTTCCTTTATAAGTCTCATGTCAAATGTTCACTTTAATATGAGTAGTTAGTAATAAGTATCATATCTCCAAGTCTACTACCAAATCAGAGCCAATTTAATAAAAAAGAAGCTTTTCATATTATTAGCTATTTCCAAAGTTAGAATATGTGAAATAAAGGTTATACTGATGTAAAAGTTCAGGACACAATGCCAGTTCTTTCTAGCACCAATGCTATCACCTCTTTGTATCAACAATTTTACTTTTATTAAGTAGATTTTATCTGAGTCTCCACTATCAACTAAACATTACTTTCCTAATATTTGGACAGTAAGTAATATATTTAACATGATATGCATTTTTATTTATTTTTATTAGATATAGTCTTTATTTACATTTCAAATGTTGTCCCCTTTCCTGGTTTCTCCCGATGCCTAATTTTATAGTTGAGAAGATTCATAGAATTTTCTTAGTTTGCTTCTAAAGTCTAGTTCAATTTTCCTCACCAGAATTAACGCAGTAACTACTGACTATGAAAACTTGCAACGAGGGAAGGTGTGTATTAAATCGTCTCTGAGATTTGTTTCTGTCACACTTGCTATTTTATTTAGCAGAGTCAGTGACCTCTGCATAATCTGGACTGAA
This sequence comes from Apodemus agrarius, assembly GCA_964023405.1. Classification (NCBI taxonomy): domain Eukaryota; kingdom Metazoa; phylum Chordata; class Mammalia; order Rodentia; family Muridae; genus Apodemus; species Apodemus agrarius. The sequence continues at coordinate 26,890,981 of OZ030007.1, forward strand.
AATCATCCACAATCAACATGGCAGACCTTGTAGATAGAGATCAGGAAGTTGGAAACTGAAGAGTTGATATGGCAGGCTTGTTTTAAATGCTTCTCTGGACATTTTCTATAGTCTTTTATTATTCTGACACAAAGTGCCATCATTATTAAATTTTCTATACAGTCATAGCCAAGATTTATATGACTCCCATTTTTTTCTTAACCAATTAAGACTTAAATAAACTTGCTTGCTATTTAAAGGTTGATTTTTTTCAGAACATAGAGGTATTTTTCTTTTGGGAAGCCAGTAAGTTTATTGGGGTAGTAGACTGTCACATTTTAAGAAACATCATCATGTTTACCCTAAGCAAGGCTTCACAAAGTGTGTAAATAAAATGTAACTTGTTAAAATGATACATCTACAGAAACGTGCACACACTTTACGGGGCAAACAAAAATTAAAAAGTGCTTACACGAAAACATCTTCAATTTTAGTAAATGAGAAAGAAACATAGATTTTTGAAAGACAAACTTAATACAACTTCAGCTGATGAACTGATGGTTTTAAATTTAAAATTACTTTTAAGTAACTTGATACGAAAGGCTCTCCAAAAATAAGGTGAGGAAGTCCTCAGAGTGAAAAGAAAGCAGGCAAGGTTATGTGTTGTCTTTTAAGATACCAGAGGTCTGGGCTAGGCACCCATCCTATAAGCATAGCAGCATGTCATTAGAAATAATTCATTGCCTTTTTACATCCCAGAGCCACATAGCTTCAAGATCCTGGCCATCCAGGAAATGTCAGGCACATGTTCTCTCTGGTGGTATGTGTTTCAAGACAGACCAGTCATCATTTGGCAACTACGACCTGGCAGGTTGAGAGTCATGGATTTTATGGCTGGGTTGGTGTCCCAGTCGCACCACTGGGAGTCTGTCCTGGTTACAGAAGATGGCTGGCTTGGCTCAGGCTCCATATCCTCCATTACTAGACATCCTCCCCAGGGTCAACCTTATAGGTTCCAGGAAGTTTCCACTACCACAGGTATCCATCTCGCCCCTAGAGGCCCACCTATTTCTGTATCCCCTATAAACAATCCTTCTATCCCTCCTTCACCCACTTTATCCTTTCTATTCCTCCAGAAGCTGATGAGAGAAGATACAGAGACCCACAACCAAACATCATGCAGTGCTCAGGCAACTCTGCCAGAGAGAGAGAGAGAGAGAGAGAGAGAGAGAGAGAGAGAGAGAGAGAGAGAGAGAGAGAGACAGAGACAGAGAGAGAGAGAGAGAGAAAGGATGGTAGGAGCCAGAGGAATCAAGGATACATGGCCGAAGGATCAACTAATCAGAGCTCATAGGTCCTCGCAGAGACTGAAGTGGCGACCAGGAAGCCCGTATGACTCAGTTGCTGGACCTCTGCTCACTCACTGTGGCCCCTTAGTTTGGGGCTTTTGTTGAACTCATAACAATGTGAGTGGGGGTGTCTCTGATTCTTATGCCCACTCATGGGACTTTTAACCACCTACTGGGATCCCTTATGCAGCCTTCATAGAAGAGTATATGCCTATCGCATATATGAATATGTGAGGATATTTGTCTTATTGCATCTTGTTTTGCCGAGTTCTGTTGATATCACTGGCGGGCCTACTCTTTTCTCAAGGGAAATGGAGAAGCAGTGGATCTGGGGGATGGGGGAATGAGAGACTGGGAGGGGAGGCTGTAGTTGAGATATATTATGTGAAAAAATAATATAATTAATTCCTTTTTCAAAGGTACCAGAAGAATTTTGAATCTTATCCTGAGAGATGGGAAAATCACTGGAAGGTAGAGAATAGTGGCTTATGGTCTATCTTCACGTTAAATCGACACTAGGATTTTTTAAGGAAACATGCATGACTAACAGGAAGAAGAGATTGGTGAGGTCATAAGAGTTCATGTGTGAAAATGGCATCTTAGAAACTGCCATTAGGCCTCCAGAAGTGGTGAGCATAGCTAAATTAAGAATGCAATTTAAAAGACAGCTCAGAGTAGAAGTAGGAATTTACCAATTGTTTGGAATGGAACAGATAGATTCCATTAAGTAGAAAATTTAGTGTAGTGTCAAAGAGGTCTGGTGAATAGTCCATGAGGACACCACATGTATTTTAAATGTTTGTGTCATATTTTTGTTAAATAGTACTTGTTGATACATAATAATTGCTGGTTTTTTACATTGGAAAGTCATATTTGAGAATAGCATTTAATGAGGTAGCAAAAATGTATTACTTGATTCTCATTATGCAAATTATAAATTATGCAAAAGTAAAAACAAGAGCTATTTGAGCTGGATGTTTTTATTATGCATAAGCATAAGAAAAGTCCTTTGAATAAAATATTTGATACATATTATGGAGTTTGGGAAATGAGGGAATACTAAATCTGGCTAGTCTTAAGGTTAATCAAATGAAACTCAACTGCTACCAATGTCAGCTTTGAGCCTGAAGTTCATTGGACAAGGAGTGTGTACGTTACAAAGATCCAGGAGAACAAGGGTGGGGTTATACGGTCTTTGACATCCCTCACTTCTTGTTATAGTGCTGACTGGTTTGCTCTTGGGCAGCAACTAGTCATGTCTAGAAGACTGTTTTCCCCAGTCACCCACAGAGCCTCTGGCTCTTTGAAATCTTGCTGCAATGTTCCCTGAGCCTTCAAAGGAAGAGTGTGATATGGATGCCCCATTTCTGGCTGGGCACTCCAAAGACACTTATTCTGTGCTCTTTAACCCACTGAGAGTTCAGCATTAGAGGTCACTGATGTTTTAATTTTGTAGTTGGTTGTTTTATTTCTCCATTAAAAAAAACCCAAAAGATTAAAGAAAGGAAGATGTAGTTTGTGGAGGAGGCTTAAAAGTCATACAGGATAGAAGGGATATGACTGTAATTTTTATATTATGTTATTAAAGGGTGGCTCAGTACCTGGTCTTTCAAGTTATTTTGCCTCTCTATGGCTCGATTTTTTCATCTGCAAAATTGGACTCTAGCTGTAGAACTTGCAGAAGAATATTATGCAATAGAAATGAGTTCATAAACATATGGTGCTTACAATAGTATTAAACACAAAACAGCAGTTCAATGTGTGATATTACCTGGGATGCCCAGTGCTATGGGACACCTAGCTTTCAAACTCTAACTGTTGAGTTTCTATTCTGTTACAAATGGCTACATTCGGCAGGCATTAAGGATGCATGTGCATGCTCACTCACACGGAATGGAAAAAAAGGAAAAGAGGCCATTGCATTGTTTTTGCTTTTGACGATCTCAACAGTTAGGGTGCAAAAGAAAATATCCCTTACTGACTCAAAAACGCAAGGCAGTGCGCTACACCAGTCCTACACGAGCTCAAAGGGGTGAGGAGAAATGGCAGCAGGTTGTTAAGAAGCTGAGAAATTTACAGAACTGAAACTTTATGTACGCAAGATTTTGATGGACAAGTGTGAGAGATAAGCTTAATAACTGAAAATTCAAAAGCAAACGTATTCTAAGGACCCTATTGCTGTTCCCAGCAGAAAGGACGCTGCAGTAAAATAACATTGAGTGAAAAAATTCAAGAAACATGGCTTCAGAAAAACCAAGAACTGATTTATTAATTTGTGTTTAATAGTCTTAGCACTTAATACACATCACTATGTTCTTTAAATTAATTGCTTTTTTTTCTGTGTAACAAATTGTTTCAAAATTCAGGGACTTGAGTCTGCAAACCTCAATCCACACTTGCTGTGAGTCAGGAGGTGGGCGATAGTTCTGTGAGACACTCCAGGTATCTTGGGAGCCTCACCTGGGCTATGCTGCAGGAGTCAGTATCTTGTTTAAGAAGCGATCCTGTATAACAGTTGTGTTATTCTACTCTTCTGAAGGGCACCCTGCTGCCATCCGAGAGAAGATACTACACAGTGAACTCAATAACAAGAGACAGGGATCTGATGATTAAAAGCTAGTTAGATGCTACATACATATTTTATCTTTGAGGTTGCCATGAAGGTTCACTACACTGTCTTCTGGGTTGTGTTTGGCTGATCTCCCGACAGAGGGATGATCCTGAGATGAATGAATGATGATGTAACACAGAATTGCAACAAGGATGCAATTAATTATGCAGAATAGACTATTGGCCAGCCACTTGGATCCTTGTGGGTGATCTATATTCTTTTCCAGTTAATAACCTTTAAAAAGGAGTCAAAGAGGTGCCAAATGTGCTATTATACATAAATAAAGGGTAATGCACTCATTTATAAATGTTAGAAATTGAAGACCAGTTTCAAACATTACATTTCCCATTGAAAACACAAAAATATTAGCTTTAAATCTTGACACTCTGTTTTAATCCATCCAGAGAGTAAATTCAGTTATCTGTATAACATATTTTTGTATATAAAACCAACTGAAATGGTCTAAAAAGTATTCTTAGGAAAAAAGATTCTTTACAAAATAACACAGTTTTAACTTTTGTTGATACCCACTTCAATTAGATAAATTTAGGTCATTATAACAATTAAAGGGAAGGTGAGAAATGAAGGCAGTGAGCTGACTCAGTTCTCTAAAGATGGGGCGAAAGGAGCATGTGAGAGCCGGGAGACTGATATTTAATACTGTAAGTGCCTCTTTCCTTCTTCTCAGTATTAGGTAGAAAAATGTAATTTGTCAGATAAACTTTAGCAATTTATAATTCTACATTGAAAGGAAGAATATTTGTGGAAAGGATACATATGTTAGCGACCTCTGAAATATCAAGGTTTGTTGTTGTTTTTTGTTTTGTTTTGTTTATTTTGTTTTTTTCAAGACAGGGTTTCTCTGTGTAGCCCTGGAACTCTGTAGACCAGGCTGGTCTAGAACTCAGAAATACGCCTGCCTCTCTGCCTCTCAAGTGCTGGGATTAAAGGCATGCACCACCACTGCCTGGCTAAATATCATGTTTTGATTAAATTCCTAAAACATTGATTCACATAGTCACTAGAAACCCTGTATTAAAACTGCTTGTATTTCATCATATTAATCAGTTTTAATGTTTATATTAATTCCAACCAAAGATACAAACTGCTAACTAGTCTTTCACTGATCATGTTTCTCTAAGGCGTCATATACATACATTTATTAAAAATATCATTTTATAAGACAGTCTAGTAATCACATTACTAGATTATTATTATTAGATTATTATTACTAGTAATCTAATAATTTAGAAGATAAATATTTAAAAGAAAAGTTAACAATTTTTGACAAAGGCTACAGAGAAGTATAAAAATATGTTTTCTTAGGAAGCAGTGCATTAAATAAATTGTGAGCACTGGTTTCATCATAAGTCAGGAATTTCAGAACTCATGATATATATGAGAATCACAACCTCATTGGAACAAGATTTTATCTTACCTAAAACTTCAGAAAATGCACCATAGTGAAATGAACAGTCAACCAAATCATACTTTATCACACTTCCAGACTGCTATCTACTAAACCCAAAGATATTTGCAGGCGATTGTCTTTAGATGAAGCATTATGTTTAATCTTACTAGTTACAGTAATATGTAAAGGAACCATCTGAGTAGCACATCTGTGTGCAGCACATAAAGACTCTTCCAGAATCTATCCACTGTTGTCGTCTACATTCTGTGCAGGTATCTCTAGATGTAAAGACGAGCACAGAGAAACTTCAAGAAGCTAATGAAAATACAGTTGATAGTCATTTACTATTTGTAAGGTAAACAATCCAAATAGATAGATGATATTATGCTAAGCAAATGATAAAACAAATATTCTTTTTTGTTTTTGAAAATTTTAAAGGTATACTAATTTTTGGGGAAATTTTTGTTTTAATTTATTTTATATAAAAATATAGCACAAACACACAGACATACACACACATTAGCTTCAGGAGAGATTTCTCTGATTTAAATTATAAGTATAGGGGCCGGAGAGATGGATCAGTGGTTAACCGTGCTTATTGGTTTTGCAGAAGACTCGAGTTTTGCTCCAAGCTCCTACTTGGGCAACATAAAACTGCAAGACATTTAAGCTAGAGGGATCTAGTCCCATCTTCCAGCATTCATTGGCACCCACGCGCACACGCACACGCGCGCGCGCGTGTGCACACACACACACACACACAAATAAATAATAAAATGTTTGCATATATGCAGCTATTATTTAAGTTGAATATATACTTAGTACTTCTAAGGAAGATTGCTAAGTCCTTCAAATCTTTTGGTTATGATCCTGTTCCATCCCAATGTCATCTCCTTCTTCTCCTCCTTGAGATCTACTGAGTATTTTCCACATTTCACACATGCTTTGACTAGAACATATTTCCACTGGAAGAAAAAAGAAAATCACTCATATGTCCATGTTGTTTAATTTTTTTCTTAAGCACTTGTAAAGATGGCACTTTCTTCCAGAGGGTCATCTTGGTGATGGTGTAGTTGGCCTCACCTCTACCCTTCAGAGTATTTTTTTAACTCACTCGCTGTACTAGTTAATTTTTTCAATACATTAATAATGTACCCTAGAAGAGCAACTTAATGGAGCAGGATTTTCCTAGCTTATGGAAGGCAAGGCATGGTGGGAAATGATTCTATTACATCAACTGTCAGAAAGCAAAGAAGGCTTGGACAGGAGGGTTAAGTGGTAACCCTCAATTGCTGTCCTTCCATGGTTCACTATACTTCGTTTGCTAATGAATCTCAAAATAGCACCACCAGATGGCGACCAAGTGTTCAAATACACAAGCCTGTGGGATGTGTGTGTTCACACGCTAGCACCTTGCGCTAGTTTCTTTACTTATTCATGACACTGACCTTGTAAACACCATTCAATTTACTGAACACCTGTTTCATTCTCTTACAGCATTTCAGGCTTTATGAGGGTAGAGGTTTGGAACTTTTTCAAGATTTTCTATTTTGTTCATTGGTATATTCAAACTGCACAGCTCTCTGATGTGAAATACCTGAGCTGAGTATCGTGAAATGGTGCTCAGAAGACTAAGCTATGGCATTTACTATGTCCAAGGCTAGCCTGTTCTAGCTTTTCAATTTTAGGTCATCATGTGAGGCTGTATCTCAAAATGATGACAACAAAAAAAATTGTAAATGCTATTCATTCATTCATTCATTCATTCACTGACTCTCCCATCAGTGAGCAATCAGAAGATAATTCTTTTCTCAGAGTTATGAAGACAGAAGTCTATGACTAGTGTTCGAACTTATTTCCTTGGCTTGCAGATGGCCAACTGTTATATCTGTAGATGGGGTACTTTGTCATAGAACATTTCTGTCAGAGAATTATACCAAATTACATTATTCTAAAATATAATATCTATTACTTCTGATCCTTCTCATTTGATTATTATTGTGTAAGTTTTAATGTGTGTTTTGGTTTTAGTAAAGTTTGTTTTATGAATGTGGGTGTCCTTGCATTTGGTTCATAGATGTTCAAAATTGAGAGTTCATTTTAGTGGATTTTTCCTTTGATGAAATATACTTACCAATCTAGCTTGATAACTTTTGGTTGAAAGTCTATTTTATTGGATATTAGAATGGCAACTTCTGCTTGCTTCTTGAGACCTTTTTCTAGTCTTTCACTCTGAGGTAGTGTCCATTTTTGTCATTGCAATGTGTTTTTTGTATGCAGCAAAATGCTGGATCTTGCTTGAGTATCCAATTTGTTAGTTTATGTGTTTTTATTGAAGAATTCAGTCTGCTCATTTTGAGAGATTTTAAAGACCAATGATTGTTAGATCCTGTTATATTTGTTGTTAGAGGTGGCATTTTCTGTGTGTGTGTGTGTGTGTGTGTGTGTGTGTGTGTGTGTGTTTGAGATTGTCTTCTTCTGGGCTTGTTGTAAGAATATTAATTTCTTGTTTATTTCTTTAGTGTAGATACCTTCCTGTGTTGGAGTTTTCCTTTTAGATTTCTCTGTATAGTTGAAGTAGCAGATATATATTGTTTAAACTTTGATTTTACATGAAATATTTTGGTTTCTTCATCTATGATGATTGAGAGATTTGCAGGGAATAGTACCCAGAGCTGGCATTTGTGTTATCTTAGGGTCTGTGTGATATCTGTCCAGGATCTTCTGGCTTTTAGAGTCTCTGTTAAGAAGTCTCATATAATTCTGATAGCTCTGCCTTGCATATACTTGGACTTTTTCACTTACTGCTTTTTAATATTTTTCTTTGTTCTGTGCATTTAGTAGTTTGATTATTATGGGATGAGAAGATTTTTTCTGGTTAAATCTATTTGGTGTTCAGTAGGTTCTTGTACATATATGGTCATCCCTTTCTTTAGGTTTGGGAGGTCTCTTCTATGAATTTGTTGAAGATAATTTCTGTTTTCTTGAGATTGGAACCTTCATTTTCTTTTATTCCTATTATTCTTAGGTTTGGTCTTTTCATTATGTCCTGGATTTCCTGGATCTTTTGTGTTAGGAGCTTTTAATGATTTGTGTTTTCTTTGACCATTGGGTCAATATCTTCTATTGTATCTTCTATGCCTGAGATTCTCTCTTCTATCTCTTGTGTTCTGTAAGTGATACTTGAATCTGTATCTCCTGATATCTTTCCTAGGTTTTCCATTTCCAGAGTTGCCTCCATTTGTGATTTCTTTCTTGTTTTGACTTCTATCTTTAGGTCTTGGACTGCTTTCTTAAATTCCTTCACCTTTTACATTGTTTTTTCCTGTATTTTTTCAGGGATTTATTTATTTCCTCTTTAAAGTCTTCTACTTATTTAACTGTGTTTTACTGCATTTGTTTAAATGAGTTTTTCATATCCTTCATAAATGTCTCTATTATCTCCATGAGATGGAATTTTAGGTCAACATCATGCTTTTCAGGTGTGTTGGGGTATCCAGGGCTTGCTGTGGTGGGAGAGCTGGGTTCTGATGGTACTGAAGTATATTTTCTGCTGTTGCTTATGATCTTGCACTTGCCTCTTGCCATCTGGTTATCTCTTGTGTCCTCAGTATCTCTGGTGGCACTGGCCTCCTGTGTCCCTGGTTGCAGCAGATCTCCTGGGAGACCTGTGGCCCTGGCTCCAGAAGATCATATGAGAGACCTACAGACTATGGTGTGTTGAAAAGAGCAGACACGTCAGTCAGCCCCAGCAGAGGTGCAGACTGGAAGGGTTCAAGTGTAATTCTTTACAATGCTGAATTGTTCCTATAATTACAATATGCATAATTGAAATTTCCTAGTATTCTTGAGAGCATCCCTTACCACTCTCCCAAGTACAGCATCCTGGTAACCATACAGATTTTTACATTCCTCCACTTCCCTTTGCTCAATAACTATCATAAATATTACATTAATGTATGTTATGAAAAATATGAAGCAGTGTAATATTTCATATTTATTTGTATTTAATGTAATAAATACATTTTATTTTGTAAGCACATACAAACATCATGTTTCTGTTGGGTTTAATTCATTCTCTTATGTTCTTCTTTTCATTATAAAATGCATCTATTAGATGCTTTGATTATGCTTGGTAATCTAGGTTATGTGATGACAAACCAATATTGTTTAACTTCAATGCATCTTTATGTCATTGTCAATACTGGATACTATTTTCACTGATATAAAAGTCTTTGTCCAGTATTTTTATTTTCTTTTCTCAGCATTTAAAATGCTATGCTGACCTGAACAGCAGATAATCATTCAGTGACAGGGTCCTAAGTGGAATATAAGGAGGTAAGATAAAGAAGATGAAATATGTGGTTTGGAGGTCTTATGCAAGCAATATTTTATGCCAAGCAAGCTTACTAAAAAGTACAACATCTTATATTATATATAGGTGGGTTTTTGAGAAAAATGGAACAATGTTATGGAAAGCTATCATACAGTGGTAATGGGACAAAGTCAGCAGGAGGTTAATCCAGCCATATTGCATAAGGAGAAGTAAGAATATCTCAAGGATGCCTAATGACACAACAGCCTTGACTCTTTAGTCTCTTTAAGGAGAAAAGCCAAGTTCTTGGGAAACAAAACCTTAACTACTCTGAGACTCTGGCCACCAGTATACAGCTGAACCAAAACAAGTCTGCTCCTGGACAAGTACATAGAAATTGGTTTCTTTGGTTCTTTCATCTGGTCTCTGAGAAATCCTTAGGTGGGTCTGGTTCTCAACAGTGACATCATCTTCTGACTTCCATCATTTTATGTGTGTGTGTGTGTGTGTGTGTGTGTGTGTGCGCGCACACACACCAGGGAGCAAAATGGAGAAAAGACAGTGGTGAGAAAGTGAATACTGGAGACTAAATAAATACAGGAAAGGAATTTGTCTTGCCAGGTCTGAGGGCAAAGAATTCCACAGACAAGAATATAGAGCTATATTTTATTAGAGGAAACTTTATGCAACTGTACTGTCTACTAGCCATGTAACTCAGCATTGTTCTTTCTGGAAAGATAGTTCCTGCTTCATGTTTGTTTTAGTCACCATCTTTTTGGTATTTTGTAAGTTTGCAGTCTATGATCCTGGCCACAACTTTGTTCCCAAATCCCAGACCATCTTCAGTTCTTAACATATAATTTTCTTATATTTTGTTTATGGGAAAACATTCCTAACTAAACTACTATATTCCTAAATAATCTAGATCCTGAGTTTTCTGTATGCCTAAATTATATACTCACACTTACCAAGTCTCTCTATGTAAGGTCATTGTTCTTCACATCAAATCTATCCAAAATTTCTGGTTAGATTTTCTGTTGTGTGCAGTCATGTTTGTCTGCATAGCTCCAGAAGACACTGTGCCAAGATTCTCTGTTGTTATGAATTGTGGGTCCCTTTTTTGAAATTTATGGACTGCCATGTTCAAATTATTTTGGGGGCGTCATGTTTCCCACTGACTTTAATATGGCAAACATCATTTTAAGTGTATGTTTGGGAGGCAAGAAGAGCAAGTAGCTGGAAACAAAAAGAAATGGTCCATTATTAATTGTCCAAACCAAACTTATGCTTTCCTTTCTAGTGCATTCTACAGAATATAAGAAATTTATATGTTTAATATCAGTCAGAATGGTCTTTGCAGAAATGGAGTAAGATTATAAATACCATTGTCTCAAAATGGCTACCACCTTCCCACTGTATTCAGTCATGAAAGAGACTTGTTTCTGGTCTAGAACTTATTGTGTTATGGAGAAGTGAAACTTACAAATATATCAAATCCAATGTCTTGTATGAAATGCCAAAGAAAATGCATGGTGGGAGAGAGAAGCTGAGATCACAAAACTAGATGAGATTAGCACACTATTTAGCCTGAAATAGTTAAAAATAAACTGATATATTCAATTTCCAATTAAATTTGACTTGTTCCTACCATGTTTATGAGGATTCCTTGACACTTAATAGCTCTGCTGGAAAATAGATGTTTCCAAGCCTTTCTCCCCCACAGAGTAATGTTATACTTTTATTCTGATCCAATTACAATATAGACTCACAGATTAGATAATAAAAATCCATCTTTAGAATCAATATCTTGAGGTTTCAAATCAACAATTTATTAATGTCACATATTTGTGTTTCTGCTTCCTCATTTCTAAAATCATTATGGGTCAATGATCAGCATATGCACTTGGGAAGAAAGCATGAGTTATTGCTGGCAGGTAAGCCACTATTCATTTATAAGGTGTGTGAAACAAGAATCATGCCTTACTGAAGAAAGAGTGTTCTATAGGAACTGAAGAAGCAGTTTTGTGTTTTGATAATATTTATTGTATACAGATTCATGTCTACTCCCTTAGAATAGATGTACTGAAATATGCCTGTTTTAGATGCTCTCTAATTTTAAGCAAAATGAAAAATGCTCGTGTATGTGTACACAAGCATTGTGTAAAAATGTCTTGCCTTTAAATATCCTGGCATTGTTCATCTTTAGTAATAAAATAACCCAGCAGTAGTCTTTCAAATGCAAATGCTTAATATATTTCATAGGGCCTAGAAAACGATAATAGAAAAAGATAGCTGTTACTCTGACATTGGGCTTGCGTTATTGTGCTAAAGGCAAAATAGTCTGCAGTGTTGTCCTTTACAGATGATGTGGAAGCCAGTAGACATTATGATCACGGTGCATTTGATGTATGGCAGGGCTGCGCCCCAGCTCCATGGTTTACTTGCCTGTTCCCAGGGTTAGCAGTATCCAATCTAGCCGGATATGACTCACGACAGCTTATATTTAGCCGTTTCCTAAAGTGATTGTATTTATTCACTTCATGCAAGTCCTGGGGTGATGTAGGAGACAGGGACCATTTATCAGGACTCTCTCAACATAATGAAAAGTCATGTGAATGTTTGTTCAGCAGGATAGTCTACTTTTCATTTTCCTTTTCTTTTCTTTCTTTTCTCTTTTCTTTTTTTCTTTTTTTGCAGCTTTGTCTCCATTCTTGAATACTTCATGAAATCTGTTTGATCCCCAAATATACATGTGGTATTGATGACTTAGGCTAAGTTATTTAGAAGCCGCAGTGATATTTCAAAGGATAAGTTAAGGAGGGACCAAGCAAACAAACAAACGAATTTCAATTCTACAGCTTTTTCTTGAGGAACCCCCTTTCTTCTCTCTGCTTGTATGAGACAAATGATTTTAGATTCATATGTAAATCACATGTGAGATAATATCAAAATCTGTCCCTGGCAACCAGACTTTTGTAGCTTGCCACAACGTTCTCAGGTTATGTAAGACATCTTGTTTTTCCTTTTTGGCAAATGTGGAATAATACTTTATAGTGAATTATACTACATCTTTTTCATTCATTGATCTGTTAATAGTCAATTTTAGTGACTGTGGATATTGCTGAAATGAACACTAAGTCTAGATCTCCTTTGGACACACATATTAAAATTCCTTTATATAAACTGCTGCATTGTTGAAATTGTCTTCTGAGTCTTTAAGGACTCTCCAGATGATTTTACACCATAGCTATACAAACTTATATTTTCATCATAAGTGCTGCCATACCCCCACCTCTGTCAACATTTTCTTCATATTGGGTATTTTTTAATAGCCACTCTAATATATAAGGTGCACTCTCATTCTGGGTTTTAACTAGCATGCACACTGCCAATGACCAGGAGTTATGGATATTTGATATTTTTCTCTGTGTCAGTCATCCGGGTCTCCTTTTCAGAAAGAAATATCTTTTCTGACCTTTGGCCTCTTTTTCACCTGAATTGTTTTCTTGCTATTGAGTTGAATTCCATGCATGTTTTGATTATTAGCTCATCAGTGTGTGTGTGTGTGTGTGTGTGTGTGTGTGTGTGTGTGTGTTTAGCTTGCTCACATTTATTTCTAAGTTATGGATAGTCTTTTTTTGCAACATACTGGCACTTATGAGAGGGGAGCAAGCAGGTACCTCATGAAAGAAGAACGCTCCCAAATGCACAACTTAGTGTTGTACTATAATGGACTTGAAAAAGAAGAGATAATAAGCCGAGGGAAGGACAGTTAGCAGAGCAGAAATTAACCAAACCAAAGCAAGAAAGCAAATTTTAAAAAGTCTGTGACGGTGATGGTTATTTGTAAAGATGAGTAAAATTGATGACAGTAGCTAGATCCACAAAGAAGAAATGAAGACACTTGAAGTCAGAAGTGAAAGAGATGTTACAAATAATACAACAAAAACACAGGTAATCCTGTAATTACTATAAATACCAGGAAATCAGTCCCTTGGTTACTCTAGAAGAAATGCAGAAATCCCTAGGAATGGCAATGTAAAGACAAAAAGTTATGAGAAAGCTGAGCAGACCAGGAAGTCAATAATGAGTTGGTAAGAAAAATGGCTCCTAGCCCAGTTAGGGGAACAGAATCTGTAGGCAGGCAACAGAGTTAGGGACAGTCCCCGTTCCAGTGTTGGGGGACCCACAGGAAAATCAAGCTGCACATCTGCTACCTATGTGCTAGGTGCTGAGGTCCAGTCCATGCATCCTCTTTGTTTGGTGGTTCAGTCCATGGGAACCCCCAAGAGTTCAAGTTAGAGGACTCTGTTGGTTTTCCTGTGGAATTCCTATCACCTCTATGTCCCTCAATGTTTCTCCCAACTCTTTGACAAGACTTCCCAAGATCTGTACAATGTTTGGCTGAGTGTCTTAAGAACTATTTCAGTCAGTTGATGGGTAGGATCCTCTCAGAGGACAAAACTTCTCTTAGGCTTCGGGCTGCAAGTATAATAGAGTATCACTAATAGTGTCAGGGATGGGTTTCAAGTTTGGCCAGTTATTGGTTGGCCATTCCCTCAGTCACTGCTCCATCTTTGTCCCTCAGTGGGACAAAGGATGTACTCAGTCCTGCAGACACTTGGTGTGTCACGTGTGGTACAGGGCAGAGGGGTTCCCCTTTTGTGGGGAAGTAGAGGAGGTGGGGGAGGGGCTTGCAGAAGGGTGGGAGGATGGGGCTGTGATTGGGATGTAATGTTAATAAATAAATTAATGAATGAAAAAAAGAAATGCTCCCAGCATTCTGGCAGCTGAAGGGTTCACTAATTAATCCCATAAACATCAAAAGAAAATGGCAAAGCATTTTGATTTTTTAATTGACAAAGAGGATAGAGTGGTATAACTTTAGACTACTAATTGATAGCTAAAGCTTTGCTATTCTGTTTATATTCTTTAATTGTTGGTTTACTTATACATGCAAGTATGCTTGTAAATGTATCTTGTGTACATTGATTTAAATGAGTGGTATTTTTGGACTTAGTAATATTGGTCAGGGCATTAAGAGATGCCCAATTTGTATGCATTAGTCAACCACAACACAGTTAATGAAGAAGAAGCAGAAGAAGCAGAAATGGAAGCAGAAGTGGAAGAGGAGAAGGAGGAAGAGAAAGAGGAGAAGGAGGAGGAGGAGTAAGAGGAGGAGGAGGTTGAGAAAATATATAGAAGGTAGCACGTCGAGGCTGATGTGGATGAAGAGGAAGAAGAGAAAGAAGAGGAAGAGGAGAGGATACTCATTCTTACACATTATGCATCACCAAGGATTATTGCTATTAGAATTAATCCAGAAAGGAATACAATCAGAAATGTTCAAATTCTCTCACTGTTTAAATGATGCTAAGGTGATTTTGGTATCTGAGAGGACGAAATCAGCATCCACAGAGATAATGAAAGCTTAGGTCTCATTTGGTTTTCTTAAAAGTATCCACTGTACAAAACAGAAGAGGCAATGACTATTTTCTAGAAATGTTCTATACATATTTAATAAATGGTACTATTCAGTAATTATTCAGTCTTTATGAAATGAAATTATTCATAGCCTCAAATATTTCATTTATTTTTAAATCTATTATTAAACTATAATTAATTGTGTTTAACCTCGCGTAGAATGTGTTTTTTAAAAGGAGACAGAATTCTTTACATCTAAGTAGACCCAAATTGATTTCTACAATGTCAAAATTACTTTGTAGAGGTTTCCAGGATTTGCGTTTTTGTCTATTTCTTTGCTATACTTTAATCATGGGACCTTGGAGATTACATCTATTTTCCATACATATAGTAGTGTTTAGAACATCATATATAATAAATACATCTTTGCCAAGTTAATATGTGTATATTTACATAACCTCTGAAAGGTATTGGAAAAACTGCAACTACTAGAAATTTGATTTGGTTTTCCATGGAAGACATGCAGGAAATAGAAAAAGAATGACCTTGTTAACATTGACCTGACACACAGAACTCAACCCAATTTATTTCTCTCAGAAAAGAGCCTTGGAAAAGGCCTGGAATAATCGAATATAATTCACTGCAAATATCAGACCCACTTCAAAGTTTAGTTGGTGTGGGTTGTTATGGTAATGCCCTATCACTGGACAAGGGTTATGGAAAACATTTAGTGTGTAGAGAAAATAGGCCCAAAGGGGAAAAAACACAACAATATTACTTCTATTTTATGTATCATCTCCAATAAATAGGTGCGGTGCTAAAATATGTAAATTTGAATGGGGAGAGCATGCACCAGATATTTACCAGTTATTCTGAGTGCTTGTGGGAGGCTCTTCTCCTTCCTATTTTGCTTCATATTTTATTGCTACATATTGATTTTGCAGAATAATGGTTTCCATTGTGACACACTCATACATGAATAAAAATTGCTTTTCTCAAGCTTCCCTTCTATGCTTCTCCTCTCTCCTGGCTCCCGTGTTCCTTGAATCTGTTCTCTTTTCTAATAGTTCTCCTACTTTGTTGTTATCTCTGCCCACTGCCTGCAAATGCACATATATGTCAAGCATGTAATACTTATGTCCCCGAGTCTGCATTATTTCACAAAACACAATGATTTCAAGTTCTGTCCATTTTCTTGCATTTGGAAGGGTTGCATTCTGCTTTATGGCTAGGTGGAATTCTGATGTATAATTCTGATATGAAAAAGGAAATGCAAAAGAAACTAATACAACATAAGCACAAATAATAATAAAATTATTGTGAACAGACCATTTAGCTCTGAGAACTCTGAGCACTCCTCTAGTTCTCCCAAATCACAGGATCAAGTCTGTTATTGCAACACCCTAGGACCGCAATATCCCAAAACACAGCT
This sequence comes from Apodemus agrarius, assembly GCA_964023405.1. Taxonomy (NCBI): domain Eukaryota; kingdom Metazoa; phylum Chordata; class Mammalia; order Rodentia; family Muridae; genus Apodemus; species Apodemus agrarius. Next base: position 26,907,502 of record OZ030007.1, read on the forward strand.
GGTTTTCATCAGGGATTTCTAGAGGAACAGAACTGATTATATATTTAGCTATTTTAATTGATGTCATGATTTGCATATATTATGTATCTATTCCTATTATTATTGAAAATATACTTTATCTGATATTTTATTAAAAATGTAAGGTGATAATAGACTCATCCTGGGTGTTTTTTTTTTTTTTTAGATACAATATCCAAAGCATAGACAATAGCAGCAAAAATAGGCATATAGGATGACACTAAACTTGAGAGTTTCTGTATGTCCAAGGAAACATTCAACAGAATAAAGTGGGACCCCACAAGGTTTGAGAAAATAGATGCAAACTACATATGAAGAAGTACTAATATGAAATAACTGAAATAAGCCAATATTAAAATAAATAAAAATAAATAAATAAATCAATGCCACAATTAAAGTCTTACCTTAAGAAAATGGCTCTAAAATAAGATATCCTCAATTTGAAATCAAGTTTATCTATTAATTTAATAAATTATTTCCTTCAAATTTCAGACATTTTTATGTGGGGTGGAAGTCACACATTCTTTACTTTTATGAGATAAATTTGAACATTGCCTACCTGCTCTGGTCATCAGGTCACTTCTGCTTAGCATTTCACTTAGGAAGACAAGCATGATTTTACTGAAAATGATGTGGTTTTTTTGGAAAAGTATATGCAATTATATAATTTTTGTATTTATTTAAATTTATATATATTTAAGTTAAGCAAGTATTGATAATTTTTCTTTGTTTTTTTTTATTTTTCCACAAGACCAATCTCTGAGATGGGCTCTTATCTCTTCCAGGCTTGCCTTCAGCTTCTGAGCCTGCTTCCTCCACATCTCACACACTGAGATTATAGTCACATGCCCACATCTGGTTTATGTTGTGCTGAGGACAGAACCAGAGTCCTTTACATGCTAGGCATTCTACAAGCTAATCTGTACCCTAGCCCTTTATTAGTGGATTTGCTACCTAACATTCCAACCACAATGCCCTGTTGGCCTTCTAAATAACAGCAAACTATTTCCTACTTCCTTGGGTTTATGCCAAACAACTTTAGAAAAACCAAGTGTGCTTAGCATTAGTGTAACAGAGACCATGGATATTCTATTTTGAACAGTTTTACTCTGATTGGAAGACAACCTGAACAATGAGCTTCTCTTACTAGTATCTTCATGTTGTTTGTTAGTTTCAGTAAATGGAATCATTGTAGAGTTGTTTTTGCAGGTACCTAAAAGCATTTGCAAACAATGCTGTGTTTTAATCTATTAGGAGCTGACCCCTCTGCCTTCTCCTCCTAACTATCAATAAACATAGTAAAATAAGATTGTTTCTTTTTATATTCAGATGCCAGCATTGTCAGAGGACATGATAAAATGTTCACTTTTAAAATGTTACTCTTGGACTGGCAAATAGGCTCAACAGGCTAAGCCAGGCCAAATGAATTCAATTCCCACAACCCACAGAAATATGGAAGGAGAGAACCAACTCCACAATATTGTCTTTTGGCTGCCAAATATTCTCCATGACATGCACACACACACACACACACACACACACACACACAAACACACATTCACACATACACTAATGAATAAAATGAGTTTAAAGATCATTCGTCAATTCTAATCTGATAATTGTTATCAGGAAAAGTTCCTACAAATACATAGAGCCTTCTTTAATCAACAGCATCATCTCATTCTGTTGACTTAATGAGCCTTTGCATGAAATCATTGTAGCTGAAATGATACGTAAATAAAATGGATTTTTAACTTGTATTGGCTCACAGAGTAGTTGTTGAATCATTTTGTATCTCTCGATAAGTAAAAATATCCAATTTCTGTTTGCCTCAAAGGCACATATTGTGGTAATGAAAATGTAGTTTCTTATCTCAATGAACAACAATCACTGGTAGTATTTGATAATTAATATTAACCAAAAGTCATCCAATACTGAAAAGCCAGTGCTTTGGGTAGTTTTAGGTGTCAATATTACATGTGAATAGGAATTTCTAATTCGATTGACTCACCATTAAAAATGGCTTGGGAAAATCATATTTTATGCAAATCATATTTTTATGGAAAGAAACAAACATGAAGTGAAATTGTTTTAAAGGTCATTACAATGTTTACTGTTGCTAGCTAGCTTTATTTTTATACTTTTTGAAACAAGTCTTCTATTTGTAGAATTCATTTTCAGGAATGAAAAAAGCAGATGAAAGGGTCTACTGTGAGCTGGTGTCCCTAGTCAAAAAAGGGAAAAATGCTATCCTCCAGTGTTAAGTTGAAGCAAGAAGACTGGAGGTTGAGTGATGTACAAAGAAAACTCAGCTCAGAATGTTGTTAGCATCTTGTTTAAGTATAGCTTGGAGCTCTGGGCAGTCCTAATGCTCAGTTTTACTTGGTAAACAAAACAAAACAAATAAACAAAACAACAAGCAAACAAAAGTAATCAAGCCATTCTCCAAGAATTTCTATTAGTACCATATCTTTTATCATCCACAACCATTCCAAAGTGCAAATCCTGCTTTCTTGGGACCGAGAATAAGAAGCACTAAATAAATCTGTTCATTGACTGCATTTAGTACATTTTAGCTCATGAAAATGGGCTCTCTATGGTTAGACTTGCAAACACTTTATTATTTTTGTGATTGTTTCCTCTTGATACCTAGCTAATTCAAAGTACAGATAGAAGTGTTTCCATTATTAATAGCACAGTTCTAGAAGCAGCCATTTCAAATGCCATAGACATACAAATTAACATTTTTCCCGTTTCATAATTACTTAATTTTTATCAATTAAGAGCATGACATGAGCATATGGTGGTTTCCCATCTGCTAATTTCTTCTCCTCAATTAATTATTGCCATTAATATAGTTGATGGTGACAGTGTTTGGCTAAATTAAACTAATTAGTAACAGTCCACTGGGAGGAAGCGTTTCTGCATTACATGCAGAATCTGCAGCTGCCAACTCCCCTAGCTAGTCAGGCTTGAGTAGAATACCTAGGAGAAGTATAAACATTTTGATGAACCATATTTGAAGTTCTTTCCCTTTTTCAATTCATTTTTGCCTATTACTAAACATAGATTCTTAACTTATACAATATAATCTGAATATAGTATCTCTCTCTAGTGCCTACCATCTCCTCTTCCATTTAGATCTACTCCCTTTCTGTCAAGACATGGCAAAATAAAATAAAATATGATAAAACAAACAAAAATAAATCAGATGAAAGTTGAACAACACATGCCAACAGAAAAAAAAGCCCAAAAAGAAGACACATGAGCCAGAGATTTGCTCATGCACACATTCAGGAGTCCCATAAAATCACTAAACTTACAGTATATATGCAGAAGACCTAGTGCAGACATATGTAGGCCCTGTGCATGCTGCTTAAGTCTTTGTGCATTTATATAGGCTTTGCTCAGCTGTTTTTATAGGGACTTGTTCTCTCCTGGTGTCCTTTGTCCAATCTGTCTCCCCACTCTTTCTGTTTCCACTTCTGTGGGGTTCCCTCAACTCTCAGGGGAAGGATTTGACGGAGACTTCCCATTTACAGCTGTGTGATCCAAGATTCTCATTCTCTCTCTCTCTCTCTCTCTCTCTCTCTCTCTCTCTCTCTCTCTCCTCCCTATCTCTCTTTCACCCTCCCTCTCTCTTTCTTTCTCTCTCTCTCTCCCTTCTTACCTCCTTCCCTCCCTTCCTCCTTTCCTCCCTCCCTTCCTCCCCCATCTTTCTGCATAATGCCTTGCTTTGAGCCACTATATTTGTTCCCATTTGCTACAAGAGGGAATTTTTCTAGATGATGGCTGAATAAGTATTGGGCATGGGTTTGATCTTGTGGAGTGACCCTGAAATCAAGTTGGATATTGGTTGGTTACTCCCACAGATTTTGTGCTACCTATTTTCCAGTCAGGACAGATCAAAGATTTTGTGTATGGTTGGTGCTTACATTTTTCTTTTGGTAGCCTGCAGAGTACCTTCCCATACCAAAGACACTAGAACATAGGAGTGAAGGTTCTGTGTAGGCACCAGGTAGACCTCTCCATTAGTTATGTGGGTGTTGTCTTCAGCAATGGGTCTTTGCTACTATTAATATATAGAGAGTAACCTATTGTCTTGGCAACAACCTGGGTTGTTGGGGATTTCCATGGGACACTTCTTGCCAACAGCTCAATTGGATGGAACTCAGTCCTAGTACTGGAAGCTTCATTTGGTAAAAAGAGGTGAGGGTTCTGTCTCCTTCACTGATTGGGGATTTCATTAGTATGACCTTTATAAATTATAGGAAGTTACCACTGTACTAGGTTTGCATACAATCCCTCAAAGGCATTTCATTTCTAGTTCTCCCTCTATTGTCTCCCTCAATCCTCTCTTCCTTCCCCCTTCCCACCTGGTTCTCCCATTCTCACTCTTTCCTCCAAGGCTCCAGTCCACCTATCAAATCTATTCTTTTTCCCCTTTCAGGGAGATTTATGTGTCCCTGCCTTCTAGTCCTTCTTTTTGTGCCTTACCTCTCTGGGTCTATGGATTGTACCTTGATTATTACTTATTTAATGACTAATATCCAGATATAAGTGAATACATATATTACTTCTTTTTCTGTGTCTGGATTATCTCATTCAGATGTTTTTTCCCTAGTTCTATGCATTTGCATACAAACTTCATGATGTCATTTTTTTAACAGCTGGGAAATATTCCATCGCATAAATGTAGTACATTATCTTATCCATTTTTTTTTCTGTTGAAAGACTACTTGGCTGCTTTCAATTTCTGGATATTATAAACAGAGCAGCAATGAACAGAGTTGAGTAAGAATCATGGAAGTTGAACAAAGTGGCCTTTGGGTATCTACCCAACATTTTATAGCTCTGTTTGTAGGTAGATCGATTCCCATCTTTCTGAGGAACCACTATACTGATTCCACAGTGGCTGTGCACTCCCTCCAACAATGGAAGAGGGTTCCCCTTGCTCTACATCCTCTCCAGCTTGAGTTGTCACTTGTATTATTGATCTCAGCTATTCTGACATGTGTAAGATGAAATTTCAAAGTAGTCTTGATTTTTAGTTCCTTGGTGCCTAAGGATATTGAACATTTAAGTGTTTCTAAGCCATTTGAGTTTTCTTTTTTTTCACTTTGGCATTTGAAAAGAACTACTTTTATTATATGGAATTTCAGTTTTTTAGTATTTTTTGTACAAAACCATAATTCCTTGATACATAAATGAATGCAGATACACAGAAACAGAAACAATAAACACACAACTTCATGAGATCCAACCCCTCTGGCTGCTATGTACATCCATAAATATGTGGCATACTCTCCTACACACCCACACCTTTAAAAGCATATAAAATATATTGTTTTAGTAGCAGTAGTACATGAGACATTACTCAGTTATTGGGCGTGTGTTTCTGAATGCTTTTATATTATAAATGGTACTGATCTATCAGTCATCTGTTGTTAAAAATCATTCTGGGTAACAAAACACCACCAAACTCAACAGCTTGAAACATCAACATTTGTATTGTGACTACAGGTTGGTGATGACAACTCAATTTGCTTTACAGGTCTGCAATATACCCCTATGACTTCATCCTTTTGGCCACTACTCTGTGAGGATATGTTATTTCTAAGAAGACAATGGCAGGACAAGATCCACTATATCTCATATCAAGTCGTTCTTGACATTACACACATTGATAACAACACTTCCTGGCACATCTCACAGCCAACCGGGAAGGACTCCTCAACTCTGTAAGGAGACATTCCAAAGAAACACAGGGGTAAGTGTGGGTGAAAGACAACAAAGGCTATGAGACAAGACTGTCACTTATCATTGCCCCAGAAGGTCCTGCTTTGCCTCCTAATGAATTATTTTTTTATTTTCTATATTCTTTTTTTTACATTCCAAATGCCTTCCCCTTTCCCGGTTTCCCCCTCTCCATAAGTCCCATAAGCCCTCTTCCCTCCGCCCGATCCCCAATCACCCCCTCCCATTTCTCTGTCCTGGTATTCCCCTACAATGCTGGATCAAGCCTTTCCAGGGCCAGGACCCTCTCCTTCCTTCTTCTTGGGAATCATTTGATATGTTAATTTTATCTTGAGTATTCAGAGCTTCTGGGCTAATTAATATCCACTTATCAGTGACTGCATTCCATGTATATTCTTTTGTGATTGGGTTACCTCACTTAGGATGATATTTTCCAATTCCAACCATTTGCCTACAATTTGCATGAATTCATTGTTTTTAATTGTTGACTAGTATTCCATTGTATAAATATACCACATTTTCTGTATCCATTCCTCCTTTGAGGGACATCTGGGTTCTTTCCAGGTTCCATCTATTATAAATAGGGTTGTTATGAACATAGTGGAGCATGTGTCCTTATTGCATGCTGGGGAATCCTCTGGGTATATGCTTAGGAGTGGTATAACAGGGTCCTCCAGAAGTGTCATGCCCAGTTTTCTGAGGAACCACCAGACTGATTTTCAGAGTGGTTATACTAGCTTGCAATCCCACCAGCAAAGGAGTGTTCCTCTTTCTCCACATCCTCACCAACACCTGCTGTCTCCTCAGTTTTTAATCTTAGCCATTCTGACTGGTGTGAGGTGAAATCTCAGGGTTGTTTTGATTTGCATTTCCCTAATGACGAATACTGTTGAACATTTCTTAAGGTGCTTCTTAGCCATTCGAAATTCTTCAGGTGAAAATTCTTTGTTTAGCTCTGCATCCCATTTTTAAGTAGGGTTATTTGGCTCTATGGAGTCTACCTTCTTGAGTTCTTTGTATATATTGGATATTAGCCCTCTGTCGCATGTAGGGTTGGTGAAGAACTTTTCCCAATTTGTTGGTTGCCATTTTGTCCTTTTGACAGTGTCCTTTGCTTTACAGAATCTTTGTAATTTTATAAGGTTCAATTTGTCAATTCTTGATCTTAGAACATAAGCTATTGGTGTTCTGTTTAGGAACTTTTCCCCTGTACCCATGTCCTCAAGGGTCTTCGCCAGTTTCTTTTCTATTAGTTTCAGTGTGTCTTGTTTTATGTGGAGGTCCTTGATCCATTTGGACTTGAGCTTAGTACAAGTAGATAAGAATGGATCAATTCACATTCTTCTGCATGCTGACCTCCAATTGAACCAGCACCATTTGTTGAAAGGGCTATCTTTTTTTCCACTAGATGTTTTGAGCTCCTTTGTCAAAGATCAAGTGACCATAGGTGTGTGGGTTCATTTCTGTGTCTTCAATTATTCAATTGACGCACCTGCCTGTCACTGTTCCAATACTATGCAGTTTTTAACACTATTGCTCTGTGGTATTGCTTGAGGTCTGGGATACTGATTCCCCCAGAAGTTCTTTTACTGTTGAGAATAATTATCCTGTTTTTTTTGTTATTGTTATTCCAGATGAATTTGAGAATTGCTCTTTCTAACTCTATGAAGAACTGAGTTGAGATTTTGATGGGGATTGCATTGAATCTGTATATTGCTTTTGGCAAAATGGCCATTTTAACTATATTAATCCAGCCTTTTCTGAGGTCTTCTTCAATTTCCTTCTTCAGAGATCTGAAGTTCTTGTTATACAGATCTTTCACTTGTTTGGTTAGAGTTACACCAATATACTTTGTATTGTTTGTGGCTATTGTGAAGGGTGTCATTTCCCTAATTACTTTCTCAGCCTGCTTATCCTTTGAGTATAGGATGGCTAGTGATTTGCTTGAGTTGATTTTATAACCAGCCACTTTCCTGAAGTTGTTTAATCAGCTGTAGGAGTTCTCTGATGGAATTTTTTAGGTCACTTAAATATACTATCATATCATCTGCAAATAGTGATAATTTGACTTCTTCCTTTCCAATTTGTATACCTTTGACTTCCTTTTGTTGTCTAATTGCTCTAGCTAGTACTTCAATTACTACATTGAAAACATATGGAGGGATAGCACAGCCAAAATACATGAATATCCGTTAGAATTAATTATCTAGCTAAGCATCCATCACTTTTCTCAGATCCACAGGTTCACTTAAGGTTTAAAACCATAACTAAGTTGTAAGTGAAGTTTTGTATAGATAAATACAGTCAATATTTTATCTTCTGTCCAAGAACTGTAATAAATCCTAGTTCCCTTTTTACAACCTTTGGTTAATTGTTTTACAACCTTTTGGAATGTGCTCTGGGCAGGATAAAGTCTGGTTACCATCTAAGAGCAATTTACTTGTGACACTTAGGAGACTGGCAGAGTTGTCATTGCAGTTTTGACTATCAGAAAAGGACCTAATAACAGTTCAAATATAAAGAGCTTAATAATCTTTTAGGAATTCTTATAGGATCATCATTAAAACTCACACTATAAAACGGTACATCTTCATGGATCTGCAGAGGTCTGCTCCAAAGGGCTGTGCTATTACTTATTGATTATTATATATGTTTAATAATAACAGGAAAAAAGCATATTAATAGCAAGAATCTTTCCCAAAATGAGTCCCTCATAGCCTTGCTTAATGAGGTCTCACCTGTCACAGATTATATAACAATCTGAAGCAGGACATTTCCAGAGAATCACCTGCTAGTACATTAGCTTGTTCCATTAAGGTTCCTGACAACTATAATAACTAAAATAACTTGGGGAGAAAAGAGTTTATTTCATCTTAGAGCTCACAGTAACACACACATATGTTTGTGTGTGTGTGCATATATACATATACATACACATACACATACACATACACACACACACACACACACATATATATATATATATATATATATATATATATATATATATATATAAATCACTGAGGGAAGACAGGGCAAGAACATGGCATAAACCTTGAGGCAGGAACTAACATATGGGCCATGGAGGAATGCTTTTTACTCACTTGCTTTTCTCTGGCTTGCTCTGCCAACCTTTTTAACAATTAAGGACTACTTTTCCAGGGGTGGCACTTTACATGAGGAGTCCCACGCGTTCCCTCACCAACTGTCAATCAATACAATTTCCCCATAGACCTGTGCACAGGCAAACTGGTTGCAGGCCATCCCTCAGTAGAGATTTCTTCTTCTAGATGCCTCTGGCTTGCTTTAAGCCTACTGGAGGTTATCATGAAAATTTAAGCACAGAAATTGGTTCTGCTTATATGGTATAATGATGAAACCTTGCATGTTGTGTTTGTTTCTGCTAATATTTTCTTAATTCTAATTCAATAACTGGGAAATTCATCAAGGCAGTCCTAATTATATCCCTCATGCTTCCCTTGTCCACACATTTTTTTCACAGCAAACATAACTACCCATCTCTGACTTCCAAGCTCTATCATTGAAAATGCCACTGATCTTTCCATGGTGCTGATTTGTTCAATTGAAAACTTAAACTTACTCCAAAATAGGAAAACAGCAAAATTAATCAATCAGTTAAAGAAAAACCAATGAAACAAAACTACAAACAAAAAAGTAAGGCAAGTTGGCTCTTAAATCAATTCATCCTTTCTGCTTGTTAAAGTTCTTAAATTCTGTGGGTTGTATATTAGGTATTCTTTACTTTTTGGCTAAAATCCAGTTATTAGTAAGTACATACCATGCATGTCCTTTTGGGTCTGGGTTACCTCACTCAGGATCATATTTTCTAGTTTCGTTTATTTGCCTGCAAAAATAATGGTGTCCCTATTCTTAATAGTTGAGTAGTATTCCACTGTGTAAATGTCCAACATTTGTATCTATTCTTCTGGTGTAGGTCATCTTGGTAGTTTCCAGCTTCTGACTATTAAGGTCATATGAATATTCTAGAACATGTATCCCTCTGGTATAGTAGATCTTCTTTTGAAGGTCCAAGAGTAGGTCTTCAGGTAGGACAAGAGAGGATGCTTCATCTTTCTTTCTTCTAGAGAGGAAAGAAAATAATCAAGGGAGGCAGAGGGAGGGAGGGATTTGAGTGGTAGAGCAGACAGGAAGAGGAAAAGGGAAACAGGATCAGGCATGGGCAGGGGAACAGGAGAGAAGCCCCAGAGGACCAGGGGAATGAATGGAAATATGCAGACTCAGAAGGTGGGAAATGGGGAGACTCTCTAGAAAGTACAAGAAACCTTGGAGGTGAGAGACTCTCAGGACTCAAGGAGGGACCTTAGATGAAATGCCCAAGAGTGGAGAGAGGAAATTCGAAGAGTTCACTTCCAATAGATAGATAGGGCCCCAAGAGGAGGGATGGTGTTACCAACCCACAGTCAAAATTTCTGACCCAGAAGTGTTCCTGTCTAAAAGAACTGCAGGGACAAAAACGGAGAAGAGCCTGAGGGAACAGTGTCCAGTGACTGACCCAACTGGGGATCCACCTTGTGGGAAGACACCAAGGCCTGACACTATTACTGATGCAGTGATGTGCTTATAGACAGGAGCCTAGCATGGTTGTCCTCTGCGAGGCCCAACCAGCAGCTGACTGAGACAGAGGCAGAAAACTTACACCGAACCATTGGACTGAAGTCAGAGACCTCTATGGTTGAATTAGGGGAAGGATGGAAGAAATAGAATAGGAGGGTGACTTCATAATGAGACCAGCAGTCTCAACTAATCTGAACCCATGGAAGCCCCCCAGACAGTGAGTCACCAACCAGGCAGCATACAGGAGCTGGTCCAAGGCCTTAGAAGTGCATTTAACAAAGGACTGCCCAGTCTGGCCTCATTGGGAGATTGAGGCCCCAGGGTGGGGGCAGGCCTGGTGTCAGGGGAAACATTCTCTTGGAGACAAGGGGGAGGAGGAATGGCATGAAGAACTGTGGGAGGGGAGACTGGGAAGGAGGCAACAGCTGGATCGTAAACAACAATAAAAGTTCATTCATGTGAATGAAGATCCTACACTTCAGTTCTCTGTGCTCTTTCTCCCCATTCTGTGTGACCACTGAACGGGCTTTGCTCCACAGGGTGCTCTTCTGTAATCCACTGTTGTGTATGGAGGACCAATCTTCTGTAACACACTGTTGTGTAAGTAGGACTACCCCACCATGCTCTGGACCATAACATTTAAATGCCATCAAAGCCACAACTTTCTCACTAGTGAAGGTGACACTTTTATCTACTGATCAACTTTCATTATTGCAAATTGGGTCAGAGACTATAGGAAAAAATGGGTCTAACAGGCATCTGTCCCATATTAAAGACATATATCTACACATAAATTAGGTGCAAATATTATCAATAGTTATGATACATATGGTCAATGCAGTGTGAGTGGAAAAATATGATTTATACATGTAAAAGAATACTATTAAGAAATAAGTGTAGTAATGTCTAATGGATATAGTGTGAGTAGATCTCTGAATAGTTCATGCTATCTAAAGGAAATCAAACAAAAGTGCCTATTGTATGATTTGGTGTATTCTAGAGAAGCTAAAACCATCTCTGAGCACTGTCAGAAGTTATATCCATAAAGTTGTATCAGTGTGACTGCTGACATGAGCTGAACAAGGGCAACAGCAGTGGATATACCAGACTGGACAGGAGGAAGTCCACGAGGCCTCAACTCTACACAACACTGTAGACAACTAAGGGATGCAGAGAATAGGAGCAACAGTCTTTCCATGGAAGAGCTCACTGATTGGTTATCCAATACCTGATTCACCCTGTTTCAAGGGTGAGCCCTGAAAACATATACAAAAGTAACATTATACAGGCTTAGCAGGTTATACTAATATATTTGGGAATATATATGATATAATATATATATATGATATATATATATATATATATATATATATATATATATATATATCACATATATATTCTTGTAACAACAATTAATGGGAAAAAGGCCAGAAGTTTGAAAGAGAATAAGCAGGGGTATATAGGAAAGTTTAGAGGAAGGAAAGGGTAGGAGGAAATAAGTATATCATTACCTTAAAAATAAAAGAAATAATATTTTAAAAGTACATCATAATCATTGGATGACTGGAGAAACATTGCAAGAAGTGTAAAGAGCAGTTTGGGTGATGCAAGTGTTCAAAAGATCATAATTGCCTGTCCATATAAGTCCGCAGATTTATGAAGTTAATAGCCACCTCTGAAATATGCTAATATCACTGAATATGAATAATGCAAAAGACAGTTCCCGGTTTTAGCAAACTACTGACAAAGAATGGAGAAGAGAAAGGTGAAAAGCAAAATAGCCAAGTAATACAGGTAAAGGTTGGAAGACTATGAAAATAGTCAAGTTAGACATTGCTGTTTTATTTCCAATATCCTATTGTTGAATATCTCTAAAACATTGCTTTAAAACCATGTGCATTTAAATACTGTTTGTTAATGAGAATCAAATGAATTTAGATGAATGTTGGTAATATCATAGACTAACAAGGAACCCAGGTTTGGGTTCACTTAGAGAAGGTATAGAAACAGTATGTCAAATGTAACATTTTGTGTTGAAATAAATGCGTATCTTAGGAAAATTGACATTCGATTTCAGACTCCATTGCTAAAGCAAATGCACAGTAATATGAGTCACAATTTTTATTTTCCATGAAAGTCATACTTACGCTGCACTATAGTCAACAAAGTAGTCAATGGTACTGTAGCTATATGTAGTATGCGCTTTAATTCAAAATACATCATTGCCAAAAAAGGCCAATCTTCTGGACCCTCAGTAACTCTTAAGAACACTTTCACTACTGGAGGACCCTGACATGAGTTTGCTCAGTTCTTACAGGATACGTGTTAGTAAATTTGGGGCAGCTATTGGCAGTTCCTTAAAGTAAGAACACGATTGCATGATTTTCTTTTATGACTAATTCTGTGTAGCATGATGATGCTGTCTGGGTGTATTAGCCCACAGTGTGTGTGTGTGTGTGGGGGGGTTCAACAGAAATGTCAATCCTCTCAAAGCTTTCTGTTGCCTTAAAAACTCAGCATATCTCATATTGCATTTATTGTCATTTTGACAATGCCAATAACATCTTTGCCTGCAGTCAGCTCTGTATCAAAAACCAACCAATGCAAAGCAAGCATATAAAAAGAAAAAAACAATACTTCCTTTGCTTGTTCACGAGAAGCAATGTCTCATTTGTCTCCCTCATTTTTTAAAATCATGACTTCAATGATTGAGTCACCTCTCTAAGCTATACACAGGATCTATGGCCATTTCCTGCATCCCCCAGCATCTCTACACTTGTCTCATCAATGACTGCTACCCAGGTGACTATTCCAACCTCCTTGCGTGAATGTTTTCAACTCATCTATAATCATGAGTCATCTCTGAAGGGGTTGGATTTAGCTTGCTCACATTCATCAGGAAAAATATCTCTCTGTGACAACTATCATTTTAGAAAATATATGTGTTTAGTTAAAAAGGCACAAAAAATTATGGCCACTTTTTGGTCCCTGAGCTGTGGAAAGGCTGCCATGTTGCCACCCATGAAGATAATGGCAATCTCACTGTACACTTCGATAGATAACTCGAGTAAATAGGGGTATTGCCAATGAACAGTAATATTTTGAAAGGAATTGTTTTTTCTTAGCAGTCACTGCAGCAGCAAGCATAAAACATTTAGTAGACCCTGTTGCAAACCAATGTGCCCTCATCACCCGCACTAGGTTGTTCCATTTATATAAAATGTGGAGGGTAGATTTAGGGTAGTTCTCACAGGCCCATGAATATTTAGAAAATGAAGACTGACTTCAATTTAAATTCGTCAAAACTTAACAGAGGGTATTTGCCCTTTGAAGCCAGCTTAAGTTCTCGCTAAGTCGATATCTTGTTCTAGTTTCTTCTGCATCAAAATGGTCATGTTAAGCGTCACCACCTTCATTGATGCTCTTAGAAAGATTCTCTAGATAACGTGCTAAATCTTCTCCATTGGCTGTGTCACTTCATATTTTGTGTTAAGTTGAATGAATCAACCTTCCTGGCCTGGCTCAGACTTCATATCATTTACGAGAGTTTGGTCCTCATTCTGGTTTCTGTGGATACTTTGATCTCTCTTCCACCCTAACCATCACTTTCTTTATTCCCAAGGTGGCCAGCATTTCACTGTGGATTTTTACTTGTGTATACATTTGGGTAATGCTGGCTGATTCTTTGGCACAAGAGGTATAGTTTGGGCATGTTCATAGCTTGTGGCAAGCTTTCCTACTAAGATAGATCACCACTACATCTTGAATTAGACATGGGATATGATTCTTTGACTTCAAAAATTAGGGTCACTCTAGGGTGGGCAACTAGCATAATTTCAGTCTTGCTGTGATTCACACAAGGTCTGAGTAGGGAAGCTTAATAAGGAAAGGGATGGAGAAACACTTTTCTGGAGTAGTCAGAACACACACATTTATATATTAAATTTGCCCTATTACATGGAACATTGGTGATGTGCCCAAATCATTAGAAAAGTAGTATGAAAGAATGTGAATCTCTGATAACTTTTCTGGAAATAATGATGATGATGATGATGATGATGATGATGATGATGATGATAATGATGATGATGATGATGATGATGATAATGAAAATCGAATTATCAAAAACATGAAGCTGGCTGATAGAGCTGAAAACTTGCCTGGTGTACATTATCACAATCCTTTAGTTTGAAGGAGAAAAGGTAACCTATAAAATGCAGTAAGACTGGGAACATTAGTGTATTTGATATGGTTAGCAGCTAAGACATGTTGATGACAAGTAAATAATTAAGAACCGATTATTAAAGTTCATTCTAACTGACACAGAAATGTTCAATACCAATAACATTTTGAATAATACACAATAATAATACTATATAGATTTCAAGACTATCTAAGTCTAATATTCAAGAAGAAAATCCTACCCATTCTTGCTATCTTGAGCTACAAATGCAAATATTCTAGCATTCCATAAGTTTTTTCAATATTTCAAGGAAGTGGCTTTGTAGCTGCTGAGATTTCTAGCTAACTTCTTTGTATGAAATTTAGTTTTGCTTTGCTGTATGGTTTATTTTTTAAATTTCATTATTCTGGCATTTAGATCTCAGGGTCACTTATTTAAAATCTTTTATTTTCCATCTTATATTTCTTTGACCATCTTTTAGTCAAGGGCAATATTCCTTAATTAAAAAAATAATGTTGGAGCAAAGAAAACATGGAGTTTGTTAGAGGAACATAATTCAATAAAATAATTTGGTACTGAATACACAACTTTTGAGTGGAATAGTGACTCATTTTAGAGACTTGGGCATGGAATAGTTTGTTCATTTATAGAAAAGAAATTAACAATATGGGAACATACATTATTTACATTAAATGGTTATACTCTTCATGTTTATGTGACTTCAAATTTAATAGATATTAATGTAGATTATTCCCATTAAAAATAAATTTATTTGACTCTCATTCAATAAATAACATTGACTGTATACAATTCTTAATCCAGATCATAGTTTTCCATACATACTAAATTTAGCTGCTGCTCTGCCCAATTCACTTCTGCACATGCTGTACTTCAGACAACTTTGAAAGACCAGAGTAACATTCAAGCACTAGTTGGATCTTTCATCTGTTTATCATTAGTAATAGCAGTTGTGTGAGACTATACTGCTGCTCTTTGTACTACGAGCTCCCTTCTTGGTGCACAAAACTATAGCCCAGGAATCCAGGTCTCACTGAATGCTGCTATCCTCACAAGTTGGGATGACAGCATTTCCCAATCGACACCTAATTTGTTTAGTGTCTTTCAAACAGCAGAAATTTTGCTTAGTTTAGCATGGGGATTAGTTTGGAAACCATCCCTAAGCTAGCAACATCCCAAAGTTTAGGAGAAATAAATGAATTTGAAAACTGTCAGACAAAAGGCATTGAAGCTTGTAAAGGTATACAAAGCTCTTTTAAAAAATCACATCCATAGAATACACCCTTGCCTCCTTACAGGAATATTTATGTGTGTTTTACTATATGAACCAGTATTTTGCTTCTATACTTTTGTTGAGAATACAGAAAAATATTAGCTTATAAGAGGGTTTATTCCATGGTGCTGATTATTCTCAGAAGTCAGCTGGGCATCTCACCATGATATATCCCATTGTGGTAATAACAACTAATTAAACCAGTGCTCATTAATCCAATTTATGAACAATAACATTCCGCAGCCCTTTCCATATGCCATATTTTTCACAATATTATATAATGATTCTAATTATTTTGCTTCTTCCCAATATTTTATCCTGACATAAACTGAAGATATTGATGTAAGTTATTGAAATTGAAGGATCCATTAAACGAATGTCCACAAGTATCAAAGCTTTTGAGCAAATTTCAGCCCAGGGAGATGGTCTCTTCAGTGGAGCACCTGCTTTCTATGCATGTGGTTCTGAGTTTGGATGCCAGCCTTCAGCTATAAAAAGCTGTGTGTCATGCATGCCTAACAGACGGGGAACGTATAGGAGTAGGTGCAGGGAGATGGGAGGTAAGAAGGTTACTGGGGTTTGCAGTCCTCTAGTCTGGTCTAGGAGTGATCACTGGTTTTTGTGTGAGTCCTTGTTTCAAGCTAAAAGTGGGGATTCTCGATGTTAGCCTCTGGCTTGCTTCTGGTAACTGCAATAAACCATGAACTATAAATTGTTTAAAATTTTGTTAGTATTTTGCGCAAGTTTGATCTTTATAAAAAGTCATGTAACTAACATTTGAGATATGTATGTGTATTTCAAAAATTAAACAAGACGTTGAGAAATTTTGCTTTGGCAACAACCAATTCCTAGTAGTTATTTTAAAAGTGATTTTTTTAATGTGAAGATTTGTTTTACTTTTAATTAGTTGTATGTATGTAGGAAGTGTGGGAGGTCATGTCATCATGATTGTAGACATGTAGATTGTAGGTGCCTGCTGCAGCAGGAGGGAGGCATCTATCACATTCCCCTGGAGTGGAGCTACCGACAGTTGAGAGCTGCACAGCTTAGGTGTTAAGAACCAACTCAGGTGCTCAGTAAAAGCAGTAAGCTCTTTGTAACTACTCTATCATCTCTTCAGACCCAGATCCTGGTAATTTTGTCTGACAAAAGATTCTTCATCTTCTGAAGCTGTGACATGACAAGGGGCATTTCCTATAATAACACAGTTTAGCACTTGGCCCTGCTGGTAGCAAACTGATTTATTTTGGAGTCGATCACTGAGTAAACTACTGATTGTTTGGGTTTATTCTTCAAGGTAAACATTCATGATAATATAATTGGAAATAAGTAGCTTTGTCTTTTTGATTTTACTGTTGGGGCTGAACAAGGGGCCTTGATCCTATTAGGCAAGTGCCTCATCTCTAAACGATCTTTAGCCCACAGCTGACATTTATAAAATCTTTCCCCGTGGTTTGATGACTTTATACAAAGCCAGTAGTATAACTCTGCAGTCTTATATCTTTGCATTGGGTTTACATATGTAGAAAAGTCGCATTTTGCTGGTCATGGTAAACATATAAAGACAATACTTGACAAATTCTCTTCTTATCTATTCAATCACTGAACTTCTTAATCACTCAACAAAAAACGAGAAAGATTGGTTGATATAATGAACCTGCTGGGGAAATTTGTGTTCTGATAAGTTAGCTTCTTCCCACATAAAAGGTCTAGTACTAACTCTGTGTCCATCATTTATGTAAAGAATAAATATTATTGGGTGGGAAGGAGGCAGAAGATAAACTAGGTATATATGTATAATGTTCTCGTTTCCTTTCCTGATGCTATGATAAACACTGTGTGCAATAGCTGCTTAGGGAAAGGAATGCTTTGTTTGTCCTATACTTTGCAGTCTATCACTGAGGGAAGTCATAATAAGAATCAATCAGGAACTTGAAGCAAAAACTACAGAGAAATGCTGCCTATTGGCTTGCTTCCTAGCTAGCTCAATAATCAAGTTGGTCCCTCTTGAACATGATAAGAATGGTCTTTCTAAGATTCTTTATTCTGTGCTGCCTGATGGTGCCACTGGCCCAAGGGATTGGAATAACAGCACTTAGAATCTCCAAGAAAGCACTTCCTTTTGGGTGCCTACCACGTGTAACAGAGATAGTGTATAGGTGTTTGTGTGGTGGAGCATAGAGATTGGAATAAATAACATCAAGGCTAATAGCTGAAAGAAGACAGTTGGCAGAGACAGCCTGGAACTCTGACCTTAGATGAATATTGCACAACCAACCAAAAAATGAAGCATGCTCAAACCAGTTTGTAGAGAAAATATGGAGGCTCCAGTTCCTCGTCTGGGTTTCACATAAGTAATGAGAATAGAAGATAAGAACTGGTCAGATGCAATAGGAACTGCTAAAGAGAAGTTCCAAGAATGTCCTTGCTAAAGGCTGGGAATATCAGAAGCGAGTTCTAGCTCCTGCTTCTTGTCGACTCCTAAGTCAGCACCTCTGCCTAGACATAAGTATGAAACTAAAACTAAGAGAAGGCCCTTGAGTATCACATGGTTTGGACAATGGGACAGACCAGTCAATCCCTGTGCTTATATACACTCTCACTTCATTTGGTCTTTAAAATGCCCAGAGGAGCAGATTCATAGTACTTCTTTAGAGTCTATCTGAGAGGCAGTAATAGTAAGATGGGGAAACCTTTTCTACGGACCAAAGACATCATCTGATGACATTTTTAGTTTGATTTGAAAAATAGTTTAAGAAAGGAGTTAAATGAAAAGATATTAGGGGTCTCAAAGAAACACTCCAAGGTCAGGTAAATTGTAAATCTTGGTGGCTGGCCAGAGGAGAATGGGGGAGAGGAGGAGAATGGTGGAGAGGAGAATGGTGATAGCATTTAAGGCTGCATAAAGATGGATGAGCAGACACATGATGATGAGGGAGGCTCTAGGGTAACCGTGGAAGCCCAAGGTATCAGAAAAGGCATCCATAGGTTGTACAGTATCTGAAAGAAAGAGACAGAAAAGAATGAAAAGCTGTGCCTTGTGATTCATGTTTTAGAAAGGTGGGGAGTCCCAGCCCACTGTGGTTTATGGGCATTGGAATAGGAGGCAGGAATTTTGAAATAAAAGTATAGTAAATCATCAAAGGGATAGTTATTCCACCTATCTCAAATTGTGGCTTAAGGTAAGCTGACCTCTTGGGAGTGGTACCTTGGCCACATGAGCGAGCTTCCAAACTGGACTGTTAAGTCGCACTTGCAAGAGCTACTTACAGATTTTTACAAGGAGTCATCTGTATATTTCAGTTTCCTTAAAATTTCATGAGCTTTTCAAAGTTATATATTTGTTCAGCTAATATTTCCTTGTAACAAAGGTTCCTATTCTGATATAGAGCGCTACCTATCCACTCAGTAAATTATTTTTCTATTTTCAATTGGTGCTAAAGAGTTATTTTCAGGAATACTAATCAATTTCCTCTCATGCTCAATGTCCTTCCTCCGCTGATTCT
This sequence comes from Apodemus agrarius, assembly GCA_964023405.1. Taxonomy (NCBI): domain Eukaryota; kingdom Metazoa; phylum Chordata; class Mammalia; order Rodentia; family Muridae; genus Apodemus; species Apodemus agrarius. The sequence goes on from OZ030007.1 coordinate 26,926,853, forward strand.
ATAGCCTTTCTTTTGTTTTATGTGCGGTTGCTATAGGGTTTTGTTTGTCTCAGTAACCTGTGCTCCCCTCTACTGTGGAGTTTTCACCTCTCTTGTTTACCTGCTGTCGATTCAGTTCATTCTCAAGCAGGGTTTCCTATTTTCCTATGCACTCTCTATCATTGACCCTGGGCTGACCATTTCAGAACCTATTTGTAGAGGATCTGCCTGGGCATGTCTGCTGTTCTCCTGAAGGCATTCAGAGTTGAGAACTGTTTTAAAACAATTTTATGGATGGGGCCTCATGAATGTGGCTGAGCACACAGTCGCAGCCTGTGGTTGCCTCCCTTGGGGCTTTTTCTTCAACTGTGAGTGTGTTCCTTCTGATTTCTAATTTAGGGACACATTGCTTCTTCAGTCTGGATTAGGACGCGCATCCCTTTTTATGTTGGAAGGTCATCAGAACCAGAGTCTATATCTAATGAGTTTACAAATGTCTCTTAGGAAAAAAAGGCTTAGGTTGGATTTTGGTGTAGCTGAGTTCCACTTCCTCTTGAGTTAGGCCTTTTAAATATTTTTACTTCATTATATATGTCAGGCTTTGGGGCTAAGAGTTCTTAAGACACTATATCCAGTATATGTAATTCATTGGCCATAAAACGTCTGTTAAACTAATCAAGAAACTATTAACAAATAGATTCGACGAGTCTAGGTTTTAGCTGAGAATTCCAGTTTAGCTTCTGGGATCTCTTTCTTCTAGTCTTCTAGACTATGATTATTACATTTATCAGAAGAAATAGTCACATATTTCAACATTGTTTCTTCTGTTTTTCTTTTCTGTACTGCATTCCATATTACATAATAGGCACCTATGTACATAAAAAAAGACTTGCTCTTGAAGTGTGTGTGTGTGTCCTTCTGGGTAGATTACTCTTATGCCCATCAGTTCTTGTCAATCTTACACAAATTTAGGCATATCTAGGAAGAGGGAATCTTAATTGAGAATATGTCTCTCTAAGATTGGTCTGTAAGAAACTCTATGGTGTACTGTCTTTATCAATATTGGAGTATCCAGCCCACTGAGGGTGCTGTTACTTCTGGGCAGGTGGTCCTAGGCTCTATAAGAAAGCAAGCTGAGAAAGCCATTGGAGCAGGTCAGGAAGTACCACTCCTCCATGGCCTCTGTCTTTCTTGAGTTCCTGGCTGGGTTTCCCTTCGTGATGTACTGTAATCTTGATGCATAAGACAAATAAGCCCTTTCTTTCTTAGGCTGCTTTTGTTCATGGTACTTATTATATCATAGAAACCCAACTAGGACATTTATCAATCTTTAGCATTTTAATATATATTTGGTAAACATTTTATAGTTGTGTCAAGAATTGCTTAGCTGTGTTATGTACTAAATCTTTTTTAAATTTGAGAGATAACTGGAAAATTCATGTTTTTGAAATGTTATTTATTTTCATATGTGAACATATATATGTGTGTTTGTATGTATGTATGTATGTATGGTGTATGCATGTGTGAGCATGTAGAGACTGGAGTCCATAGAACAAGATATTACATTTCTTCTGTGGTTGCTCTTCACTTCTTTGCCTTAACACAGTATTCCTCACTGA